>JAHRHZ010000021.1:35977857-36122271 GCA_024137785.1 Ginglymostoma cirratum
CCTATCTTCTCCTCTATCCATCTTCTATCCGCCTCCCCCTCTCTCCCTATTTATTTCAGAACCCTCTTCCCCTCCCCCATTTCTGATGAAAGGTCTAGGCCCGAAACGTCAAGCTTTCCTGCTCCTCTGATGCTGCTTGGCCCGCTGTGTTCATCCAGCTCGACACCTTGTTGCCTCATTTATATAGCAGGGTTTATGGTCACACGTTTCCTGTTTTTGGCTAACAGGGTTGCCTGCAAATATAATTTCAGTTGGCTTGGGTTTTACTGAATATTCATGAACATGTTAATGATGCAAAACAGGTTGTTTGGTCAAGCTGACCCACATGAAAAATTCTGAAAACTTTATAGCAAAATTTTAACCTATTTCAGGAATCAAAATTTTTGCCTCCCACCTAATTAAGTTTGCCTGCCCACCTATATTCAATCCCTGTTTCTCACTCTTATCAGAAAAAAACTTCCCACATACCCTCCTATGAGTTTTTTTTCAGTTCAAACTTCCACTGGAGGACTCCCTCAGTGTATGAAACAGCAAAGTCAGCAGCAAAGGAAATTGATGCAATGTTATGCCCCCTTTTGAAAGCACTAACTACCCCATAAGTATTTAAACGTTACAATGCTTCTCAATGTGTTTGTGAATGAGCACATATGAATGGTTGACTAAATGGGTGAATATGGTGGCATGTGAGTACATGTGACATAAGGATAAGGTGGCAGAAGAGATGGGTCAGCAAGGTAGGGTAGTAGGTGGGTTGGGGGCAGAGTATGGTTACTGAGGTGCAAGGGGCTAAAGTGTTTTTAGATGCAGACATGTAACGATTTGACTGGTATTATAATCACATCTACAAATCCAATTATAATTGGATAGCATAGTTATGTGTACTAATTTGGAATGTAAGGTAGAACATTCTGTTCAATTGGATAGGTATGTCAAAACATAGTCTTCATTAGAAAACTGTTAGCTGTAAAAATAGTACAAAACTATTGCTTCATAACAAATCTGAAAGGCATGCACCATTTTTGATGTCTTACATGTATGAATAAATGCTTACACAAAGAAACCTAGGTCTCTTTTAGACTTTAAAAGGTATCAAAAGTTTAAACTTTTTCCCTTTCACCTGGTAAGTCTGACCAATCTCCTTTACCCTTCCTCGTGGCTTTAGTTCAAGGACTCCTTCATGTGCGGGGCCTGCTTCTTGTTTGGACTCTTGAATTCCTCTCGTCAACTGCTCACACAGAGCCCACCTCAGAGCACACGCCTAGTTGGAATCACAGCACATTGCTGGTACCACAGTGCACACTCCTGGAATTGGGGGCCCTCAGTTATGTCCAGCTGCAGGCCTCCTTATCTTCCGTCAAATCTGGTTTCAGCTGTCGAGCTATTATTCCTTCTTTCGGGGCTGAATGAATTTCCTGATCACTGGAGGAGCTGTGGATAGCTTTTCGATTAAGGTGAATGGTTTCGATGGTTTGGCATGTCCTGTATTTCCCTTGGATGGGTATTCATTCAGTGTTGAATAGTAGTGTGAGTGTTATTACATCCAAAAGTGAAACAGGTTTACTTGTAGCACAATGCTGTGGAATGTTCGGTATTTCTCTGCCTGAGCATTGGTTGGAAATTTAATGGCTTTGTACCTCTGTTGGCTCCAGAAGGTGTGAAGTTGTTTGTTTCCTGCAGTCTGGCTTCCATTGTTTTAAACTGGTCCATGAATGGGGGTCTTCCTTCAGTTTTGCAGGCTAACCTCTGTTCTAGACATCTGCCCCTTGGCTTGCATCTTACCCAGTCTGTCCCATCCAGCCTTTTCCTGGTTCAACTGAGGCCCATGGTTTCTCGAGTCCATAAGTTCAGTGAATTTTAGTCTAATGTAATTTTCACAAACTTACATCTTCACAAGGTTTTAGTCCAGGGTATATCCATAAACTGAAGGGGATTTTTACCCACCTTACACAACTACACTTGGATGCCAATGCCCCTCTGAATATTTCTCCATCTTCAATTTCCTCTAACCCATCCATTCTTCCAGGATCACTCTTTGGTTAGTTTCTAATGCCCCTTAGTTCTTCCTCTCTTTGATCTTGCTAGAAGCCATCATGAATGAATATTGGTGAATACCTCAGACCTGTCCAGGCACTTGAAATGTGATTTCAGCAGGCTGATGGATTTCACAATGAGGACTGTGACCAGAAGAAACTGACGAAATATCTGGGCGCACTTGACCTTTATTCAAATCAGGCATCTTCATTTTTAATCACCCAAACAAAGTTATGTTCAACCATGACACCATGTTCAGTGTCATGACTCCGAGGAAATCCAGGCAGTAACAGTGAATTTCAAATCACTCTAATATCAACAATGGTTAAGATTGGCAGTAGATGCATAAATTGTAAGCTAGTGTCGTGTACAAATGATACAGCTGCTTTGGTCCATTTGAAGGTGGAAGTCAGCAGTGGATGGGGAGGGTGTAACACACTGAGCCCAATTTCTTTGCAGTAGAGTTGAGTCATCTAACAAATTAACACAATTAAAAAGAATTTGGAATGGGAAAAATCCTAAAACAATAAATGGTGAAAGTTGCAAAGCTCCATATGGGAAATCTAAGCATTCATTTATGTTACACCTTCAAACTATGCTATTTACATTTGGATTGGCTTTGGATTTGTTGTGCAAGCACAAAATGATTGATAGTTGAAGACTATTTTTCTGTTTCATGTTATATAATAGTACTTAATCTCCTGTGGCAACGTACAGCAGAATAAAGACTCACTTGCTGTCATCATTATCACTTGGTGTTTAGCTCCACGTTCACAGCATCCATGCTTTGCATTGCCTTGCCTTGCCATGCCGTGCCTGTTAGCAGACTGGCACTTCAGCCACACAAGATTATCTGTATCGTTCTATTAAGGTACTCAGACACACAGATAGACTCCGTAATACTTATCATAGGGATCTGTCTGGGTGACATATCAAGACATCAACTTACCACCTATTGCAAGTGCCAGCTGCCTGTGTGGCAAACATGCTGAATGTTCACTCAACCATTTGATCATGTCTCAGTACCTAGCTGGGCCTAGTACTTAGTCCAGCCACAACGGTGGTGGTGGTGATGGTGATGGGTGGCGATTGGGGGGTGCAGCACATTGGTGTCTACTGCTGGTCAGAGGTTCCCATTACTGTTAGTCATGTACATAATCATCCCACAGTGCGGGGAGCTGCAAACATAACAATCAGGAGTCTGGTCATTCATGTCTAGAGGCTGCTCACTGAAGTCAGTCAGAGAACTGAGGCAATTACACTCAGGAGTCTGTTCAATGATCAGGGGAATTCAAGGAGGGGGCCTGTACAGCAACAATGGATCACTGCCGTAGGGGTGGGGCTTCAAGGCCTGGGAAGGAAAACAGAGGCATTTGCAAATATGGGAACAAGGATGGTGTCAGGGGAAACTCGAGTTGAATGAGAGGTATGCACAACATCAGTAATGGGCATAAGCCGCAATGACCACCACCAGGTCCTCCGTGTACGGAGCATAGAGGAGAGTGGGCAACATTAAGGTGTAATGTTGGGGTTCACGGTACAGCAAGGACAGATGCAGATGAAATTCATTGTGGTGTGTCTCCATAACAGTACCTAGGGGAAGAACAGGTCAAAAAGTGCTAGTGTAGTGCAAGGTGAAAGAAGACATGGGTTTCGAAGGGGCTACCTAAGGCCGGGCAGGACTTAGAGCTGACAACATCCACCGCCAAGATGTGTTCCCTGCCATCACTTTCCATTGTGTAGATGTGAAGTGCTATTAGGCTGGGAAAATGCTTAAGGAAGGAGGGGAAGTGCTGTTTTGATGGATGAAAACGCAGGATCGACATTTGCTCGACACTAGGACACTGAAGGAACAAACACATGAAGCAGCCATTTGCAAATCTCAGCTAAGCTTAATGTGGAGTAACTTCATCATCCATCTGCAGTGCATGCAAAGTGAAGGTACTTAGGGATCAGATGCCGATTAAAAGTGATTTGCAACATGCCATTGGTGCTTGCAAATTGAATTTGGGGATTTCAATGGTTTTGAAGTTAACAGGAATGATGTTGCAAAAGACCAAAGCTGTCTGAAGTCGAACTATTACTTATGCAACTTCCCAGAGTACTGTGGAAGCCACAACTTTGTTTCATTAATTGATGTGTAAGTATGACGATCATCTGTACTGAATGCAATGAGAAATTGAGCATTTGATGTGGATCTGTGAGAAGGATGTTGGACCACTGCAGGCACTCCCTTTTCGCAGTGGTCACTCAACCAGTGTGGTCTCTTCACCAAGCTGGTGCACCTACTGAGCCTGACAAGGATGGATGATGGAAACACGCTCGTTATCAGGGTGAAAAATGTTTCACAGTATGGAGGAGTGTCCTTACCCCTCTTCTACACTGATTATTCTTCTGGGATCTAAGACCACTTTTGTTGCTTAGGTTCCCTTTTAGCTCAGTTCCATGGAGATTCCTTAGCCCTGCCACTGGTAGGATATTGGTCACACAAGCTGCCTATCTAAGAATATTATGACAGGTGTAGGAGGACCACGGTTAATGGCAAGCTGAGAAGGAGCAACTGGTCACCGCAGTGATGGAGGAGTACCCAGCTTTGGAAGCAAGCACTGCAGCAGTGTCCCTCAGGATGAAGGAAGCAGGGGCCCACAGGTTTGCAGACCTGACCTCATTTCCTGAGGATAAGTGAGACATAGTTTCACCTCACCCTCATGTGTCCCAGGACACTGTGAGAGAACTATGTTAGATGCTGGATTGAGACCTGACTTCTAGGGAGCAGCAGATGAATTGTGTTAAATCTCTGAGTCATGCATCCTCAAACGCATCAGGACAGTGGTTGATGCCATCAGTGCAAGGTTAACTTAACTCCCCCATGACAAGGGCAATGCTGTAGCCTGGGTGG
Organism: Ginglymostoma cirratum; assembly: GCA_024137785.1. Lineage (NCBI taxonomy): Eukaryota > Metazoa > Chordata > Chondrichthyes > Orectolobiformes > Ginglymostomatidae > Ginglymostoma > Ginglymostoma cirratum. Next base: position 35,982,788 of record JAHRHZ010000021.1, read on the forward strand.
TAGGATTCATGAACATAGCTGGGCTCCCCCAACTGCAGGATGCCATCAACTTTACACATGTGGCATTGAGAAAGCCATATAATGCTGCAAAATTTGACAACAAGAAAGGGTTCCGTTCTATTCATATTCAGTTGATCTATGATCATCTTTGCCACCTCCTAGAGGTATGTGCCCACAGCAGTGGCAGCTGCCATGACTCCTTCAAAGTGGACTACTCTTGTGTACCTGGTCCATTTGAGGATCCAGGTGCCTTACAAAGCTAGTTACTGGGGGACAAAGAACAAAGGAGAAATACAGCACAGGAATAGGGCTTTTGGCCCTCCAAGCCAGTGTTGATCATCATGCCCTAACTAAAACTAAACAACAAACATTCTGCCCTTATTCAATCCATATCCCTTTGTTCCCTCCCTTTTCATGTAACCATGCAGACGCCTGTTAAATGTCGCCAACATTCCTGCTTCCACCACCTTGTCTGGCAGTACATTCCAGCCTCCTACCACATTCTGTGTGAAAAGTTTCTCCTCGCACATCTCCCTTAAAACTTTCCCCCTCTCACCTTGAGCCTGTGTCCCCTTGTAATTCAAACTTCAACTTGGGGGAAAATGCCCCTGACTATCCACCCTATTTATGCCTCTAATAATTTTGTCGACCTCTATCAGGTCTCCTCTCAGCCACAGTCTTTCCAGTGAAAACAATAGAGTCTTTTTAACCTTTCCTCCTAGGCAATGTCCTTGAGACCGGGCAACATCATGGTGAACCTTCTCGGCACTCTGTCTAAAGTTTGTGTCCCCTTCTGGTAGTGTGGCGACCAGAACTGCATACAACACTCCAAAGGCAGCCTAACATGGGCTTTACATAGCTGCTATGTGGTTTGCCAACTCTTGTACTCCATGCCCCAGCCAATGAAGACAGCCAAGCCATATGTGCCTTCTTAATCACCTCGGCCACCTGTGTTGCCAGTTTTAGGGAACTGTGGACCTGCACACTTAGATCCAACTGTAAGTTAACGTTCCTAAGCGTTCTGTCATTTACAGTAAGATTCACACCTAAATTTGATCGTCCAAAATGTATCACCTCGCATTTGTCTCGACTAAACTCCATCTGCCATTTCTGTGCCTAAGTCGCCAATCTATCCATATCCTGTTGTATCCTTTCACAAACATCAGCATTATCAGCAACACCACCAATCTTTGCACATCTGCAAACTTACAAATCAGACCACCCACATTTTCCTCCAGATCGTTAATATGTACTACAAACAACAGAGGACCTAAGACTGATCCATGTGGAACACCACTACCGGTCTCCATTCTGAAAACACCCTTCCACTGCTACCCTCTCTCTTCTATGACCAAGCCAGTTTTGTATTCAACTAGCCAGCCCATCCCGAATCCCACGTGAGTTTAGTTTTTGTACTAATATGCCATGGGGACTTTATCAAATACCTTACTAAAGTCCACACAAACTATATCCACAGCCGCCCATCATCAATTATGTTTGTCACCTCTTCAAAAAATTCAATCAGGTTGGTGAAACATGACCTTCCCTGTACAAAACCATGCTGCCTGCAACTAACTAGTCTATTTTCTTCAAAATGTGCATATATTTGTCCTTCAGTATCTTCTCCAAGAGCTTCCCCACAACAGACAACAAGTTCACTAGCCTATAATTTCCTAGATTATCCATGCTTCCTTTCTTAAACAAGGGAAAAACATTGGCTAATCTCCAGTCCTCTGGGACTTTGCTTGTGTCAAAGAGGATGTGAAGATATCCACTAATGCTCCAGCTATTTCTATCCCTTGCCTGTCGCAGTAACCTGAGATAGATTCCATCTGGTCCTGGGGATTTGTTTACCGTAATGCAGTTTAGGATACCCAAAACTTCCTTCTTCAATATATTGACATTCTCTAGAGTATTCACACACTCATCCCTGACCTCAACATCAGTCATGTCCTTCTTGGTGAGTACCAGTACAAAGTACTTATTAAGGATCGCTCCCACTTCCTGTGGCTCCACACATAACTTCCCTCCTTCATCCTTGAGTGGGCCTGCTCTTTCCATTGTTACCTTCTTTCTTCTAATACATGCATAAAAATCCTTGGTATTTTCCTTGACCCTGTTCGAAGACATTTCATAGCTCCTTTTAGCTTTCCTAATTCCACGTTTAAGTTCCTTCCTAAATTCTCTATACTCCTCAAGGGCTTGGTCAGTTTGTAGCTGCCTATACCTATCATATGCTTCCTTTTTTGACTAAGCTTACAACTTCCCTGGTCATCCACAGTTCCTGAATCCTGCCATTCCTTTCCTTCTGTTTTGCAGGGATATGCATGTCCTGCACTTTAATCACTGATCTTCAAATGCCTCTCACACGCCAGACATAGATTTGCCCTCAAATAACTGCTCCCACACCACATTCCCCAGTTCCTGTCTAATTTAATTGTAATTGTGCCTTGCCCAATTGCGCGCCCTCACCCTTATCCTTGTCACTCTTATCCTTGTCCACGACTACTCAAAATCTTTTGGAGTTATTGTCACTAAGTCCAAAATGCTCTCCAACAGAAACATTAATCACACGTCCTGGCTCATTCCCTAATACCAAGTGTAGTATGGCCTCCTCGCTAGTTGGATTGTCAACATACTGTCTCAAAAAGCCCTCCTGGACACATCTAACAAATTGCTCTCCATCTGAGCCCCTGGCTCTAAGGGAGTCTCAGCCAATAAGAGGAAAGTTAAAGTCACCCACCACAACTCCCTGCTTTTCTCAAACCTTTCCAGTATCTGACTACATATCTGCTCCTCTGTCTCCCGTGGGCTGTCAGGAGGTCAGTAAAAAACTCCCAACATTGTGATTTCACCCTTCCTATTCCTGAACTCCACTCTGATGCGTCCTCCCTCAACACAATTGTGATGTGAGCCCTCATCAGCAATGCATGTCCCCCATACCTTTTGTTTCCATTTCTGTCCCATCTAAAACAGCGATATCCTGGAATGTTAAGCTACCAGTTCTGCCCTTCCTTTGACCATGTCTCCGTACCCAATGTGATCATAACTCATGACACCATTGCACAACTCTGACTGATGCAGAACACAGATTTAATGCTGCTCATACTTTGACCAAGGAGACGGTGAATCAGAGTATAGGTCTGTTGAAGATGCAGTTCACTGCTTGGACTGGTCTAACCCTTCCAGTATAGTTTGGATAGAATGGGTTGCATCATCCTGGATTGCTGTGCTCCACAGGCTTAAAGGGAGTTGCTGGATGTTGAGGAACTGAGGAACCAGGAACACAATCTTTTGAGGAAGAGGACTAGGGCATTAGAGAGGAGGAAGCTGTCCTTGTCCATTTCAGAGCTCAGCTCCATCAAGTGCTACAAACCCCATAGAACGTTACTGACACCCACATTCAATAGATGACAGCTGGGAGCAGCAGACCATTATGGTCCGTAAAATATTCATTGTCCATGATGCCGCAATCTGGTTTGTATTGTTAGGGCAAATTGCAGCTTCTTTTGGTTTTGTTTGCAATCACTTTTGCTGTCTGTAAGTAAAACCTCATGTTTGCATTTGTCCGACTGCTTACATGTATGTTCCCTTACTGGGCAATGACAAGATTCAAGTCATTATGGACATTGGAGGACATTCAGATGGCTGTAGCTAAAGACAGGTAAAGTGTATGGTATGGTGGCTGAACAGTGATGACACTGGGAAAATAAGGGCTGAAGGTATAACAGAGTATCAGTCATGCTGCCTCTGTGCCGTGAGCAACATGGTTTTATGGCTGTTGTGCCATGACATTACCAGTGAAGTGCAATGGTGGATCTCCGATGTTCATCTGGGTGGCCTTTCAAAGATGCCATGGGCAGAAGGAACGCAAGTCTTTCAAAGGCTATATGCCGAGTGACGGGTTGTCCCCAGAATAGTGTACGTAAGATGGGGCCAGAATTGGACATGATGGATGCCTTAAAGGCAGGGTGGCAATTAATGTGGCACATTTGGTAAGGTACATTGAGAAAACCTGCTAGGCCTTACGGTGTTAATACCTGCAAATACATGATACAACTTAGACTTACACAAAACTTAAAGTAACATTCAGACAATTGTGTCAGAACAAAAGAACAAATGAAAAAAACAACTGTGTGGTAGTGGGAAACCATAAGTCTAGAGTAAATGAAGAATCTACAGAAATTAGTAATGGTTCAGAATAACCGAATGAAATTAAATATCAACAAATCCCTGGAACTGATAGCCTACCCATAGGATCTGTAAATAGGTACCCTTAATTTAACAGTGAATGAAAACAGGGCACAACAGGTGAATCAGTCCAACATCTGTAGAAGGGATCTATTATTGGCCAGATAACAATACTGCACTTATAGAGGCATAATATTATTGAACAAAGTTCAACATGGAACTTTGAAAGCAAAGTCGTGTTCAACAACTCTATTTTAAGTTTGTAACTGTTAGAGTTAATTAGAAGTAACAAATAGATGTAATCTACTTAGATTTTCAAAAATCATTCAACATAGTGATGTTTAAAGAGTTAATTATGGTCTCAAAATGAGGTCTGCTGTACGGCTATAAGAATATGTTGGTTAACAAAGAAAAAGAGGATTAGAACAAAAAGGTCATTTTCTAGTTGGTAGACTAGCGGGACACCACAAAAATCAACATTTCAGCCTCAGCTATTTATAGTCTACATGAATGACTTCGATGGGAGGACCAGGTATAAAGTATCCAAATTTGCTGCTGATTGACAGAAAAAGAAGATTCTGTGACGAGGACAGAAATAGACTTCAAACAATTAAGTGAATGGGCAAGAATGTGGATAGATAGAAGATTGAATATAATGTGGAGAAATGTGAAGTCATTCACTACTATCAGAACAACAGAAAAGCAGTATATTTTGTAAACGGTGAGTGTGGAAAATGATGTATTCAGGAATACCTGAAAATCCTTGTGCACAAATCACAAAGTAAATACGCAGGAAAGAAAGCAAGTAAGAAAACAGACAGTTGTAATAGGAGAGGTTAATTGCTATTATGCTAATTGTTAGATTGCATCATTTGTGATTACAGCTAATGTCAGATCACATGTAGGTGGAACTTGAGAAAGGTTCTGAAGTAGTTCTGGACGCAGCCTACCTTGCAAATAAATAACCAACAAATACTTATTAGTTTACAAAGGCATGGTCTCCAGCTCTTTTCTATCAAAGATGTGCAGACTCCAATCATGGTGATAATGCAGAATGGCAGCAGTCTGCAAACCATTTGTTAAGGATTCGCCTTGATGGTGACCAAGGTCAGGATGGTGAGAAATCAGTTTGATACAACACACTCAAGAAAAGCCCATAGCAGCAAGGGAAGTGATGAGTTGTCATCAGAATCCCAGGAAAGCCACAAGTAGGAGTGCAGAAATAGGGAGAATACCTACCTTTTTCCAAACCCCTGGAATCCCTACTAAAGACGATGACCAGACCATTCACTGGAGCAACCAATGTTGCCACTTCAACCATCAATACACAGCCTCTAGGTGTACACAGAAATCAGATAGGGATTGTGTCACCGTGCTAAGTATACAGAATCAGCAGTCAATGTGATACCAGTATAGACCGGAAAAAGTTGGAGAGAATTACTCAAATCTCTTGCAGTAAATATTGATTTCTTTCAAAATTATTGTTATTGGTTGCAAATTCACAGACAACATGATAGAGTGCCCAGAACACCTGCCAATAAGCTGACCAGTAAGAGACAGGGACATGTCACAGCCTTTGCTAGATATTTCCATTATTACAGGAAATTATCATATCGCCACCACACCTAAACAACTATTAATTCAGTGTTCTACTCCTGTCACAGGAAAGAGCATTTTTAAACCATCCACTACAACAGAAAGCAGTTATCTGTCAGCCCAAAATTCAAAGACAATTACTCACAACAACACTAAAAGCACTAGACAACCCTTGGGTGAATACCAACTACTCTTTTGGCCGAGAGTAAAAGATCCAAAGGCAATTTTGGACTGCTGAAATAATGGTTAATGGCAACACAATGAGTTTTAAATTGGACACAGGAGAGGAATGTCTAAACTATCTCTGATATCACACCCTGTCTAGAGTTGGGTCTATCCAACTGTCCAAAATCAGGCTCCAGAAAGCACTCATTGAAGAAGTGTAGAAGGTTAAGGGGTGAGCTGTTCAAAGTCTTCAAGCTATTAGCAGAGATAAACAGGGTAGACAAAGATAAACTATTTTTTACTGATTGGGGATTCTAGAACTAGGGGACATAGTCTGAGAATTAAGGCCAGACCATTCAGGAAGGATGTTAGGAAGCACTTCTATACACAAAATTTAGTAGATGTTTGGAACTCTCTTCCACAAATGGCACTGGATGCTGAATCAGTTGTTAATTTTAAAATCTGAGATAGATAAGATCAGTTGATAACAACTATTCATTATAAAAGGAAGAAAAATCACTGAAATTCTTTACATTTCACAATTAGGAATCCTCCCAACTGAACCACAAACTTGCATTGACTTACATGTTCTCTGCACGAAAAATGTATGGTCAATCAAGATACATGTGACAAGTTCAAGAAATAGGTCCCTAAATTGTTCACGAGATTGGAGATGCTATAAACAGAATACGCAGCACACTGAAACCAACTGCTAAGCTAGTGTGCTTATTTACCTCAATGGAGGTTCTGTACCCTTTCTTACAAAAGGTCAGAAGGGAGAAAGATGCCTTGTTACACCAGGGGTTAAGTCATCTGTCACCATGCCCACTTATTAACGTTCAGGTAAGATGCCCATGCCCAAACCTAATGGTCTTTTTTTTGTACACCTTATAGAATTGTGATAGAAGAAGAAATTCACCCTATTGATGGGACATAAGTAAAACTAGTGGAGAGTTCAGGCATCACTAGATTAGATGCCAGTCTTGCCTTTTAAAAGCCACTAATAAATGAACAGTACAAACACTTAACTATGTTTTGTATTACAACTGTTACAATCGCAGACCAGACTACTAACTTTATGTTATGATCTGGTCAGGGGACAGTAATCTTCATTTTTAACTAGACAAAAGATGATTCCAGAAGACTTACGAAGAGAATTTAGAACATATAATACATCTTACATAAGTTAGAAAAGTAATACAATCTGCAGATCTGGGCACCAAACCTCAGGAAGGGTACACTGGCCTTGGAGGAAGTTCAGCGTAGGTTTATAAGAATAATACATGGACTTCAGGAGTTAGGTTTGAGGAATGATTACACGAATTAGGCCTGTTTTGTCTAGAGTGTAGAAGGTTAAGGGGTGAGCTGTTCAAAGTCTTCAAGCTATTAGCAGAGAAAAACAGGGTAGACAAAGATAAACTATTTTTTTACTGATTGGGGATTCTAGAACTAGGGGACATAGTCTGAGAATTAAGGCCAGACCATTCAGGAAGGATGTTAGGAAGCACCTCTATACACAAAATTTGGTAGATGTTTGGAACTCTCTTCCACAAATTGCACTGGATGCTGAATCAGTTGTTAATTTTAAAATCTGAGATAGATAATATTTTTGTTAAGCAAAGGTATGGAGGGATATGGGCCAAAAGTGGGTATATGGAGTTAAACCACAGATCAGCCATGATCTCATTGAATGTGGAACAGGCTTTGCGGGGCTGGCTGGCCTACTCTTATTCCTATGTGATACACATACAACTTATTTCTGGAATACAGAATTAATGTGATAAATACAGATGCTATACTGTAATTGACCACACCACAGTGCTCATTAAAATATTAAATACAAGTTCAGAAACCTCTGGGATCTGTCAACTTCTTCCAGATGTTAATGGCATAGGTTATCAAATCTCAATAAACATCATAACAGATTACAATTCTTCACTTTTACCAATATGGTCCTGAAACTCCCTCTCAAGAGCCACTCCATTGTCGACAGGCTCAATGACTGCTTCCTGTTCTGTATGATACTCTTCTTTCCTGCCTTTCCTGGGTCCATGCTCCCCTGAACTCAGAGCTATACTCTAGTACTTATTCACAAGCACAACTAAAGTATTTTACCAACAGGTAACTTTACAAAGTTGAAAACTGTCACTGGGTTTCTCCTGAACTCTAAATTTGCTGCACGAAAGCATTATTGCTGGAAAGTTTCTTCTGAGCCCCTTACAGCTTCTTTCAACACAAAGCCAGTGACCTTCCCACTTATACAATTTCTGAAGAACAATTCGGAATCCTGACTTCAACCCTTAGCTTCTTATCAATTCCTAGAACTTCTTCCTTAGTTTTTTCTAATAGCACAGAGTCTCCTAACTGCAATAGACAGCATCCTTGCAGAACAATTAAAAAACAGCACTCCTAACATGGAATCTACCGCTCTTTCAGACTCTACCCAAGACTGTTTTTCACTGAGTCCCACATTGTCATGAATGACATATCAAAAACCTTGCAATAAATCATGCATCTATCATAGGACAAAATTGATTCTTACACTGAGCACCACTGGAACTTTTTGTGATATTAAGAAGTTGTCATTTCACAAAATGCTGGCTTTCAGCACAAAGAATACCGTAAACTTTGTTTTAAATGGCATGTTATGAGCAAGCACTCTTGATAAACTGGCAAAAATGATACATATGAAATAGCAAAAGTATTATCACTATCTCCACAATGTCCGAGCAGTCAGTCGAGGGTGAAAGTGAGAAAGCTGTTTGCCAATAAGCTTTATTTAAAGCAAAGCTGAATCATTACTCGAGTGATATATATTGTAAATAAACGATAACAGTAGTGTGTATATCCCAAGCATTGCGTTTCTATTACTTAGCGCGTGTCTTTACATTGATTATGTGGACCTCTGAATCAACTGGAATAGCTGATCACCTGACATACTCCTGGTCCCATAGGTGCTGGTTAATAAAAGGTTTGCTGTAATTGGAAAAGAATTCATCACATTCCCTTTCCAAAAGTCTTTTTAATTACTTTCCATAGCACCCAAAATTTTCCAACATGTCATGACAGGCATCTTAGAAGACCTTGAAAGTATCATCTGTAGTATGGATGGAAGTTTCATCTATGGCTCCAACATTGATACACAATACAAGATTAAAGCTATTGCAAAATGTGTATGCTGCAGGGCTCACACAAAACAAGAATGAGTTTTCCAAACCTGACTGTAAAAGACTTTGGTTAGGCCACAGGTCTAGTACGGTGTGCAATTCTGGTCAACACACTGTAGGAAGACTTCGATTGCACTAGAGGGGTGCAGAGGAGATTCACCAGGATATTGCTTGGGATGGAATAATTTAGGTATGACAAGGCACTGGATAAACTTCTCTGAAGGTTGAGGGAAACCTGATAGAGGTGTTTCAGATTATGACGGGCACTGACATGATGAATGGAATGCAACAGTTCCCCTGATTTGGTATGTCAATAACAGGTTATACTTTTAAGGTGAAAGGCAGGAGGATATTTGAAGAACATTTTTCACCCAGAAGGTGATGGAGGTCTGGAATTCACTGCCTGGGAGGATCGTTGAGGCAGTAACCTGACATCCTTTAAAATGGACTTGGATGAGCACTTGAAATGTCATAAAATTCAAGATCGTGGGCCTATTGCTGGAAGGTAGCAGAAGTGTAGATTTAATGTAGTTTTGGCAGTACAGGCTTGATGTACTGTGCAGATTCTTCTGTACTGTATGATTCTATGATTCTGCCATAATTTCCCCGAACAATATTTTCAAAGTCTTACGAGTTAAGAACACCAAAAGATAGCAAGTATCAAGAATTTTCTGTCATCCCTTAACATGACCAACCAGTTGAGCAAGTTTCTTTCCAATCTGGCAAACATCAACCCACCTCGAGACAACTTTGAACAGAGGACCAAACTTGACGCCGCAGCACACATCTATCCAAACCTTGGCTCACTCTGACCTGGAACATCTAGTATTGTGGCCAATGCCTCCTCCATTTGTTGATGAACGGCTTTTATTTCATATCATCTTGCAGAAGGAGAATCACTATTATCCATGAGGTTCAGGAACTGCCAGCACCTACCCTGGGGAGCCAGTCTGGTTCTGGGACCACAACCAACCTGGCTGAGTTTTGAGTTCTTTGGTTTCATCCTTGTTCTTGGTCAACACTGACCATGGCATTTTCAGAAGTAATAGATCAGCATTGCATGCCACCATGTAGCCTGTACTGAAGGCCCAGATTAAAGGGGAGATGCCCCCCATCGCATAAGTGGACTATTCACACTTTTCTTCACAGAATGCTGCTACTGCTCCCATATAATAATCAAGGGCACAGTTAGGCAGATCAATTAAGGCACCAAAATTTCACTCTGACTCAGATGTCCCGACAGTGACTCTTGGGAGATAGCAGGATAAAAGTATAAATAGCTTATAGGTAGAAAGAAAGATTTGGGGGATAAGGTATTAATACTATTATACTAATTATTAGAGTGAAGCAGCAATGATATCAGATCACACAGGGATATTATGACTCGCCAAGATAGTGCACTGGAAATCAATCCTCACTACTCCTGGAGCCATCACACGTGAAAATCTGATTAAAACCATCAAACTGCCCAATTTTACGTAATTGATTAATCACAGTTAAAAGAATATACACACCAGGTTTTTTTTATTTCATTAAGAACATAACTTTATTGCAATCAAACTGTTTTTAATCACACGGCAAGAAAAAGAATGATTGCTCACCTATAATTCTCTAACTTAAACTTAAATTCCCATTTCACGGATAAACAGACACACACAGACAAGACAATACACAAGTATTATGAGCGGGGAAGGGGAAAAACGTTTGATCACAGGCATTGGGGAGTTGTTTTCTCTGTTTTCATTCAACTCCACCTGATTCTTGCTAATGACGCCAGGGTAGTGGATTCCTTGATTCTCAGTCTTTTATTAACTGGTTGAGGATTTTGCCCTTTCAGTGCCTTTTTGAAGGTGGTTTTACGCATGTATTTTGTAAGTATGGAAAATCACTTTGAGCGTCCAATCACATGATGTCATGAAAAGTCAGTCATCCATTTTAGACGGAAACGTCTTAGTCTACCTTGCTGACTGCAGAATGAACACCTCCCAGTAAAGCTCCTGTTGTTAAACACTTTGGCCTTCTATGCTTCTTGAAATGTTACAGTTTTCCACTTTTCCATTCAAGAGAATTCAGAGAGCAAATTACAAGAAAATTGTTACTGAGAACAGCTACCAAGAGTTTTCTGTTTGTTAACACAAGGGAAGATGGACAGATTGAGGTGTTTTTTTTTTGCAACCTGGAATCTTTTCCTGTTTTGTCTATAAACGGGGCTGTAGCCACTTGCCCAGGGACCAGTCAAATGGTTGTTAGCATACTGAGCCCATAACAACTGGTCACTTGAAAAACCAAATGTCTATTTCTGGGCATACACACAGACACTAAGCCTATGCATTTAGCATCCTCCTGCTCTACTTGAACTAGACAACATTTTAGATACACTCACCATGAGTTTCTTCCATAGTGTCCTTAATTTAAAGTAGTATCTTTTTATAAAGATATACAATCTAAAGCAAAAAGTGGAATTTGGACTACAATTTGAGAAAGTTTCTGATGATGCTCTACGACAGTCTGTCTTGTAAAGAGTATAAATAGTCAGTAAATGTTTATTAGTTTATAACAGCATGGTTTCCAGCGTTTTTCTATTGAGGGCATGCAGACCCTAATCATGGTAGTAACACAAAGAATGGTAATCTTTATAATTGAAAAGGATTACAGTATCTCTGTTATCACCATTCCTCACTCCATCAACATTGCAAACTAGCATTCCAAAACCACCTCCTTTTGCTCTTCAAACACCTGAATGCATTATGTCCTCTCAAATTTCTCCCCACCTTTCCCAGAACTCTATGTTTGGATCCCTCCAATCATGTTCCATATTCCCACCTCTTACTATAATACTGAAACATCTTGTATTAAAGTGCCAATTGACATCTAGCACAACTGTAACATAGGTAAACTTACCCTCTTCCTATGCTGTCTACATTTTTGGTCACACCATTATCCTTCAATGCTTTCCCATGATCATCCAGCTGGCTGGAACCATTCCTACTTAGTTTCATTCCTTTGTATTTAATCATTAACAGACAATCACTTGTAATGGCTTCTCTTTCTGCTCCCACAGCCCAAACATTTTCTTTACTATTTCTCAACCACATACAGCCCTTTAGCAACATCACCCAAAAGTACAATGTTCCAGGTTTATCGTAACGTCATGACTGCACTATTGCTAATTGCCAGATTCCTTAATCTGATATCCCACATTGGACGATCAGAAATATCTCAAATTAAATACTCTGGAAGACAAAAGGAATTGTTCCTTTAAAAATCTGGCTTGAAAGTCCACTTACCATTTACCAACTCTATCCCTCTCCAAGGCAACAGTCCAAGCTTAAGATAGAGTTTACAACCTTGAAGATAAAAGGTGTGACCTCATTGAAACATGCAAAACTCTAACCACAGTTGGGAGGACAGTTCGCCTCTATAGGCGTTCCAATCTCAGAATTTAGAACTCAGTTGAGAAATTTCAGCCCTCAAGGGATTGTGAATTGTTGGAACTCTCTACATCAGAAAGGTGTAAATGCTTATTTGTTGAAAATATTAGTGCAATGGGAATCAAGAAACATTAGGGCTGTTGAGGAAGATTTCTGATGATGTTGAATTCCTAACAAGTTTGAGATAGCCGAATAGCCTGCTTCTGCTTCTTCTTATTTGCTTCTTCCTAAATACTATGCAACTCTCTTAGTTCCTTCGAAATTTAATTCAAAAATTTCTTTTCATGTCCTGTTATTCATCTACTACAGTCTTCTGTTAACTGTAAATTATTTAATCTCCGTGGATTATAGATATTCGTACCACAGAGGAAAGCCAGTTAGGAAAGCAACCTGAAGTTAACCATGCCACTGTACAATTTCACAAGGTCACATTATTTTCTTTACTTCAAATATTTATCCATTTCCCCTTAAGTGTTTTCCTCCTGCCTCAGTTACTTCCTTTGACAAGGTATTCCAGATTCCAACTTTGCCTAAAGGTCTCCCCCTTCGGTAATAATTACAAACTGATGACTTCTTTTTACTAACTCTCGAACCTATGATGCTGCGTCTTATTAAAACAAGCCTCTGTGAAATCATGTTTTAGCCTTCTCTGCTCCACAAGGAATATTATGACTATTGTTCAAATTCAAGTTATGCTGACACTGACTCCACGGAACTTATATACCATCTACATGGAACACTCTATCTCTATTTAGATGGATGGATGCAATTGCAACAATACTTGATAAGGTGGATACCATCCAGGTCAAAGCAGCCCTCAAGTGACACTCTATCCACCACCTTAACCATTCACTTCCTTCAGTGCATAATAGTAGCAATGTTTACCACATACAGGATGTACCTCAACAATTCACCAAGGCTTCTTCAACACCATCTTCCACTCCTGTGACTTTCACCATCTAATCTATCAAAGGGAGCGAATGCATGAGATTATTACTCCTTAAAATCTGGAACTACCATGACTTGGAAATATATTGCCTCCCTAGGTACACCAGTAGAAGGGGTCCAGCAGCTAAAGAAGTTAGCTCATGACCACCGTCTCAAAGACACCTGGGGATGATGAATAAATGTTGGCTTTGCCAGCAATACCCGTATCAAACAAATGATTAAAAAAAAGTAATTTAACTTCTTAATTTGTTTTTTAAAAATGGGTTTCCCAAAACTGCATATAGATTTCCAACTGTAGTCTGACCACAGCTTTGTATGAATTGGTCCCTTCCTTTTGTACTTTATGCCACTAATTCAGCTTTGTCGCACAGAATTTAAGCATTGCTAGAGGTCGTCTAGTCCAGCTTCAAGCGTTGCACTCATCAGGACTAAGATACGAGAAACAGACTTTGAAAAATGATCAATAATACAGAATGAGAACAGGATACTATGTGATATGAGTTTCAGTGCCAGTGTGATACCAGGCTATTTGTCCCAATTTGTGGACAGTGTCAAATTACACATTCCAATAAACATTTGAAATGGACAACATACTCAACAAGACCAAGAATTATATGTCTGCTGTTAGATCTGGGTCAGCTTTTGAAAATCATTTATTCAATAATGTGATCCGTGCTCATTAAACCAGAGCCCAATTTAAGATCATCGGTTGGACTTGCAATGTGATCGTGTGTACCTGGGAGAAGCTACATATTTTAATACTCAGGAACATGTTGCATATGGGCAAAAATAAATTTGTACATGCACTGCACCTTCTTCATAGAAAAAAAAGTTAAGAAGACTGCAAATCTCTGCTGCATTCCTGCTGCAACCCCCTTGATAATCAGAGTCTACCTTTCTAGTCTGAAAACTGAGATTCATAGTTCTTGCCGCATCACGATGCCAAAAATAGCTCAACCAATCAGGACCCTGCTGTCCCTTAATAAATTAGGATCTCCTTTTCCCTCTAAGTCTGTTTCTTGAATCTTGATGAATGCCATTCTTTGTAGCCAGAATCTTTTATTGAACTATATGTAAAATACATAACAAGCAGGGAGAAGTACGATCATTAGATCTTCATCATTGCATTACAGAGGTTCTAACCCAAATTTTTAATTCCACTCTGGCTGCAGGAAAGGTGAGACAGGATTGGAGGACAGCTAATGTAGTTCTACTTTTCAACAAGGGTGATAGGGATAAACTAAGGAATTACAGACCAGTAGTCTCATATCAGTAGAAGGGAAACTGTTACAGAAAATTCTAGAAGAGAGAATTAACCAGAGATATTCAGCAAGTTTTTGTCACAGGGAGGTTAAGCCTCACAAATCTGATGGACTTTTAAAAGGTGAAAAAGTGTATAAATGTTGGTATGTTGGCAGTTGATATATTTTTTATAGAAACAAAATCAGAAATTGCTGGTGGTTGTAGTTTGTATGGTTTTGAGGAAAGCCTTTGACAAAGTCCCACATGGGAGAATGATAAATGGTAAAAGTATATGGGATCCAGGATAACTCAACAAATGGACCAAATTTGGCTTAAGATTGGTGGTTAATAATCAGGAAGAAAGTCCAATGTTACAGGAAGGTGTACATAGTTTGGTCAAATGGACAACTGTGGCAGATGGAACTTAACCCCGAAAAAGTGAGAGATGATGCATTTTGGAAGAATCAACAAGACAAGGGAATACTTGATGAACGGCAGAATGTCAGGAAGCTCAGGGGAACAGAGGGATCTTAGGGTGATTGTCCACTTATCCCTGAAGGTAGCAGGGAAGTTTAATATGGGGAGGTGATGGCCTAGTGGCATTATTGCTGCACAGTTAATCCACAGACCCAGACAATGTTCTGGGGAATCGGGTTCAAATCTTGCCATGGTACATGGTGCAACTTAAAATCTGGAATTAAGAGCCTAATGATGACCATAAATCCATTGCTGATTGTTGGGAAAAATCCATCTGGTTCACTAATGCCCTTACCTGGTCCGGCATACATGTGACTCTAGACTCACAGCAATGTGATTAACTCTTAACCGCCCTCTAGGCAATTATGGATGGCCAATGAACACTGGCCTGGCCAGTGACACCCAGATGAATAAATTTTTTTTAAAAAAGATGGTGGTTATGAAAGTACACAGGACACTTGTCTTTATCAGTCATGGCATAAATTATAAGGATGTTATGTCAGAACACTGCGTGCAATTCTGGTTACCACACTATTGGATGTATGTGATTGCACAGAAGGGGGTGCAAAGGAGATTCATCAGGATGCTGCCTCGGTTGGAGCACTTTAGCTATGAAAATAGGTTTGGGTTGTTTTTCTTTAGTGCAGAGAAGGCTGGGGGGGGATCTTATTGAGGTGTATGAGATTATGAGGGGATTGGACAGGGTAGATAGGAAGCAACAGCTCTCCTTAATTGAAGGATCAATGACAAAGGTCATAGTTTTAACGTGAAAGGCAGGAGATTTAGAGGGGATTTGAGGAAAATCTTTTTTTCACCCACAGGATGGTGAGTATTTGGAATTCACTGCAAAAGTATGTGGATGATCACTTGAACTGTCATAACATTCAAAGCTGGGTTAAATGCTAGAAGGTAGGATTAGTGCAGATAGGTCAGCACAGACTAAATGGTCCAAAGGCCTTTTCTGTGCTGTATGACTATGACTATGACTCATTAGCTAATCTATCATAGCTGCTTTGCTTATACTACACCTTGTCCCAAGTACTCAGTCTCTGTGAATATTTACATTCTTCCTCATCATTAACTTGTATCCTCATATGTTTCCTTTCATTAACCTGTGTCCCACTCCGCTCCCCACCAAGTTTCTTGCAAGGCTTCAACTGGCAACTGTATTCTTAGCCTTTTGAAAGTGGTGATGACTGGCATTGCCTGTGTCCTTTCCTCATAGCAGCAATGTGGAATATTGTCTGTTCCTCTTTCTGTGGGCAAGTGCCCCAGAGTGAGATTTCATCCTCCACTTGTATTGGCGGGATGTACTATTTGTCATAATTCCCAGGTTGTCATTTGGCTAAATCTAGCAGGCTTCTTCGGATCAGGCTTGTAAGCAGAGTGGCCGTGGTTTCAGTTGTCTGGCGAGGGGTTGTTGAGGGCCATTTTCAAGCACTTCTAGAAATATGTACTGTGCTATTTCTTTGGCAGAGTTGATGTTTGGAGTGCCCGCTGTGATATTATCTTTTAGTGTAACTGGGCTACTTCTGCCAGACGCACCATGATGATACTCTCCTCAATTTTCTGCTGGAAAACAGCTGGGTTCTTCTGCTGTCAGTGATGATGCTTATATCTCAATCTCACTTGGAAGCGTACAGTCTATGCTTGCCTCAGTTTTGGTAGTCCTTTTGGTATTCTTCCCAGAGTGAATTGTAGGGAGCCTTCTCCATGATTTCTCTTTGGTTGCTGCATGTGTTCTGCAGAAATTCTCTCGTGCCCCTTTTCAAGCTCATACCTGGTACTTCTGCTTCCATACTGGAGTAGACTTCCTGTTGTGCAATGTCTTTCAAACCATCTGTGAATGTCTGAATCTCTAAATTGATTTTCCAAATAACAGATCTTCCAAGGCTTCAATCATATTTATTCTGTTGCCTGGAATGGTTCCTCATGGATCTCCGTATTGGGTTGAGACAATGTCATCCCAGTTTGTCTCTTGACTTCCCTGACTCCTGTCAATTCCAAAAATTATTGTGAATGCAACTCTTCTCTGAGTAGGCTTGTTATGAAGCAGGTTCTTGGGCTCTCTGAAACGCCCACTGCTAAATCAGTTTGTACTATTTTTATAGTAAAAACTGGAAGAGTGCAGATGCTGTACATCAGGAACAAAAACAATGTTGCTGGAAAAGTTCAGCCGGTCTGGCAGCATCTGTGAAGGAAAAAACAGAATTAACATTTTGAGTCTGGTGGGTCACTGGACCCGAAATGTTAACACTATTTTTCTAGGGTCTTGGTGGCTGCTCTCCTCTCCTCAACGAGTCATGCAAAGTTCAGAGTTTTCTCATCCACTGGTCAACAGCATTTGCAGTGCTTTGGTAGACATTCCCCTCTACCACACCATCAAAAAGCAGCGTAGGGTTCACAATCTCCTTCTCTGGTTGGTTGCTGCAGCCAATGATGACCAGTTCTGTGCATTGGTCTATCTGCTCCCCGAAGAGCAGCATATGGTCTAGAATATCTTCCTGAGGCTGATCATGTACAAGACTGTCAATACAGCCTGCTTCAAAGTTCAATGGATAGGGGCTTCAATCAGGCTGTGGGCTGCTGTGTGGTGACATGCCACCTTCCTGTCTCTGCCCCGATTAAGACTGAAGCACAAAAGCAAGTGGATGGCCTTCCTGCCCTGTGACTATATGAGGTTCTTTAGTACTTAAGTCTGGCCAGGTGGGGTGGTGTGGTTGTGGCTTGTGCCAGGAAGAGCAAATCTCTCAGTGCCTAATCAAGTGACCCAGCAAAAGAAGATGACGTCTGATATGAACCATCCTGCTGACTTTGCCATTGACCACTCCCCATTCCGTGACACCAATGCTTCCCCCACGTACCTGTGCGTCTGTCACTGTACTGCTGGCCGTTATCACTGCTTTCACTGGTGCTGGCATCAATAAATAGCCATTGACCTCTGATTAGTTGGCAGTCTCAGTGAGTAAGGTTTCTGTTCCTCGGGTCTTAGATCCTAAGAAATGGCTGCTATTGACCACAAGTATGTGACAGACATTTTCCTTCAGTCTGATATTCTCCAAAGATGGCGATAGAAGCTCCTGCTGGCTCTACAACTGGTGGGAAAGACCCCTGTCACTTGCATTAAATATAGAACGTAGTGTGGGACCAGCACCACATGCTTTTGGCCAGGGTATAGGTGTGCCAGGTTCCCTTCCCTAAGGGCATGAGTGAACTATTTAATTTTTATAATCATCTGGTAGCTTTCAGGGTACATTTTTCTTCTGGAAGTTAGCAAAATAGTCCAGAAAAATATTGAACAGTCACACTGAAGACTGGAATTAAAAATCTAGGTTGCAGCTCGAGCTAGGTATATATATAATACTGGCATTCATCGAGCCGAAATGCAAATTGTGGTCTGATTCTGTCAAAAGGTTCAAAAGGGCATAAGGAAATGCAAATACCGAGATGATAACATTGGAAGTGAATGTTGAAACAATGTTTCTTTCTTTTCCCTAAGTTTGCAGCACAATTAATTCAGAATCATAGGGGATTTGGGAGACTAATGAAGCTGTCAGAAATGTCCCAGACTTCTACAGTTTCAAAGCAATAAAGCTACCTCTGGTTCTTTTTCTGCACTTGAACATGTACAATAAACAGTCTGCAAAGGAACATTTGGAACACAGGAAACCCATGCAGTAAGCAACAGAAGCAGCTTACTTTGAGATAATGCTCACCAGGAATTTTAATAACATATGCTTTAATACCCAAATGATGGTATTCTTCTGTCAATATTGAAAAGTCCTTGAAATTATTAAATATTAAACACTGATATTGAGCTAAACTGTGAACACGGCAGAGATCTAACAGATTAAAATCTTTATAACAACTAGACACTTTCTGTGAATAAAACCTACATTCTGAAGCTATACAGGGAGTTCTGCTATAACACAATAGTTGCATTCTTGCGCAACATCGCGTTATAGAAAATCACGCTATAGATCACAAAAAAAAATCGCTCAAAAATCACTCAAAAACCTAACACAAAGGATAGCACAGACCGAATACATGTTTAGTTGATATCTAATAATAAAATAACAGTACATTTAACACCTTATCTTGAAAAAATATCAGAACGACTTGATGGGGGAGGTGTTATTTATGCAAGGGCTGAGGGTCGTCATCACCATCATCACCACCTTCATGTGCAGTTGTGGTTGCAGAGTTAACGTGAAAAATAGCTAATCCAATGGTTCATTGTCTTCTGATTGTTCCTTGGGGGTTGGCTTAACAAAGACATCCAGTTTTTGCTGCTTTGCGCTTCCTCTTCATTCACGAAAGCAGCTGTTCCATTGGGTGCCAAGTAAGATCTTATTCCATGAGCCGCTATCCTGCTGCATGCTGTGTTGTCATCGTTATCCTCTAAGAGCTGCAACTGCTTCTCAGTTTCACTCAGCACAGAAGACAAAACAGAAGTGGAAAGCTCTCATGGTGCTGCATCCTGGACTTCTTCATCTTCATCTCCAGCTTTCACTTCTCCCTCAGTGACAAGTTGTTGTAGATCAGCTGTAGACAGGTCTTCACTGTGGGACTCAAGCAGCTCTTCAACATCCTCACTCTCCACTTCTTCAAATTCAACTTGCTTTGCAAGACGGCAAAGGTTTGCTTTGCAAGGGCGGCACGGTGGCTCAGTGGTTAGCACTGCTGCCTCACAGCGCCAGGGACCTGGGTTTGATTCCAGCCTCGGCATCTGTCTGTGTGGAGTTTGCACATTCTCCCCGTGTCTGCGTGGGTTTCCTCCAGGTGCTCTGGTTTCCTCCCACAGTCCAAAGATGTGCAGGCTCGGTGGATTGGCCATGCTAAATTGCCCATAGTGTTCAGGGGTGTGTGGGTTAGGTGGGTTGTTGGGGGGGGGGTGGGTCTGGGTGGGATGGTCTGAGGTTTGGTGTGGACTTGTTGGGCCAAAGGGCCTGTTTCCACACTGTAGGGATTCTATGAAGACCAACACAATATTTCTTGATCCTGGGGGCTCCTCTGATGGATCAAAGGTTTTAAAATCTTCACAAAATATCTGGGAGAAGCCTTTGCCAAACTACATGCAAGCAGTCCTTACTGAGATCACCCCATGCCTCCACGATAATGTCAAATTGCATTCTTGATGTTAAAACTCTTCCAAAATAGATGAATACTCTCCTTATCCCCCTCAGTGGCTGCAATCAGCCTCTTAAATGTGTTCCTTAAATAATAAGCTTTAAAAGCTGCTCATTGGAGGTAGAAATAGCACTTTGATTTTTTCAGAAAGCTCACCAGTGTGGGAGGATGGCTTGGCACATTATTCAGGATGAGGAGAATCTTGAAATCCAAACTTTTTTTCCTGCAATACTTTCTAAAAACATCTTCCAAAACATCAACAATAAAGTCAGAAAAAATTTGCCCTGTCATTCAACCTCTTTTGCTTGTCCTAAAGTTGCCGCCTAGAGTAGACTCAAGGTAACCTTTCAAGGCTCACAAGATGGTAGAGTTGTACACCAACACAGGCTTAAGCTTTAACTGTCCACTGGCATTGAGACCCAGCAACACAGTCATACAATTCTTTGCCACCTTAAAGCCTGGAGCATGTGCTTCATCCAAAGAAATGTAGGTTCTTAATGGCATTCACTTTCAGAATAAACCTGTCTCATCCAAATTGAAAATGTGATCTCAGTTGTAGCCTTCTTCATCAATTAATTTTTTTACGTTGGGAGGAAATGCCAAAACATGCTCCTCATCTGCACTGGCAGCTTCGCTGCATCACTTAACATTATGTAAAGCATAGCGGTTCTTAAAACCAGCAAACCAGCCACTGCTAACACTAAGGCATATTTGCAGGATTTTCAGCTTTTTTGTGTTAGATCTTCATAAATTGATAAGTCTTTCTGTCTTATGGTGAGAAGGATGGCCCCAGATCACTTTTTCGTTTGATCTTCTATCCACACACTCAGAATCCACTCTATCTCAAGTTCCTTTGTCTATGACCCCACAGATTTACTAGCACTCAGACTTGTTCCAGCTTTAATCTTTTCTGCATTGTCTCTAATGGTGCGTAAGGTAGACTCCTTTATCCCTGTTAGGCAAACTATATTATATGTTCTCTCATAACACTCAAAACGATTTACAACTTCTAGCTTCTCTTCCAGCGTTATAGCCTTTCTTTTACATTCATCACCCACAATTTTACCACCAGGACACTTCTTGCTAACACTCTTCTCACTTTGTCTCACATTTTGTGAGTAACATAGCAGAATTTGCAAACAAAATAGAGAAATGTACTCTTACAGAAAGTGCAATGATCGTGTGATGCCGGCGTGGAGGTCCCTTGGGCACTAATCCATTGCGCATGCTCAAGAAAAAGCCCGCGAAACGCTCATGTAATGTCAACGCACACCAATGGAATTGCGTTATAGCCAACACAAGTACGCATTTTAGAAACAGCGTTGCCCTATTTGTCAGTATTACATGCAATCCATTCAAGTGCTACAAATAGTTTGATTTCTAAATTATAGATACCCGAGAAGGGTCACTTTGAAAATGAAAGAAAGAGAGAGTTAAAGCAGTCTATATGGAGAAATGGATACCTTGGACTGATTACAAGGCTTATGAATTTACAAATTTTAAATAGCAACAGTAAATTTTATAAACTTTAAATAACTCAAATCAAGAAATAGTTTATATTGTCATCTATTTTCTGTTTTTTCTACCAATTCTCTGCTATTTCTGTCACCTCCAGCATGATGCCGTCATCAAATGCATTGTCCCTTCCACTTTCTATATTTCAAAGGGGCCACTGCATTGGCAATACCATGATAGTTCCCTCCTATTCATATGGCACATTCCTGTGCAGGAGATCTAACAGAAGTCTATTTTTATCTCCTTCATTTCTATTGTTCGATGCCCCAAACATATCTCTCAAGGTGAAACAGTACATGTTATTTAATGGAGGTGATGAGACCTTCATGACGATATAAGGTAGACTAGTAATCTTTAAAATCTGTGACTTTAAACCCGTAGAACTTTGGAATTGAGGAAGAAATGACCTGGAACACTTTGAAAAGCTTGCCAAAGTCACCTGACCTGTGAACAGGCAACTTCGAAGGAATAAACACAGGTCGGCTTAATCATTGAGGCTGGCTATCACACTGGAAAGACAACCCAAGGGATAACAGCCCGTGCGTAAAGTTAATCATTGTGATATATAAGTCACAATGAGATCTTCAACTGTCTTTTTTTTGGGGAGGAAACTTCTTATTTAGCTATGTGTATTGTTGGAAGCAAGACCTGAATCCAACAAAGTCAAGGATTGATAACCCTGATCTCTACCAAAAGGATAATAGGGGAACTGTCATAATGGATCATTGAAATCTTTGTAAAAATGGATTGTCTCCAATGTGGGCAAACTGCTGGGTTTTCAAGTGTTGAAACCTGTCAGTATCACGAAGATATTAACAAATGCAAAGTACTGGACATTGACACAATAGTTTTCACAGACTGACCCACTCAAAGAACTTATTTCAAATACATACGGGAACCACCATTTTAAGGGATGTTCCAAGAACATTTTGACATAATTGAAAATAAGCTGCTGTCTCCATTACTCTTTCTGAAGAAGCTCAACCTGGTTCCCACAGAAACAGCTACAGTATTAAATCATCTAACTGAAAATTTTCAAGAACTACAACATTTATTATGACCGATTTTATCCAAGAAACCAACTGGTCAACATCAGCATCAGGTTAAAACATTACTCCTCCAAGACAACCAAGGATTCTAATTTGTATAATCTTTTATCTTTCTTTATATTGTACATTATTCCTCCTTTATGCCTTTTGTGTATGTGTGCATCTTCAGGCTCGAGTGATTGCACAAAAGCCAAATGCTTGATAACATTTTTAAAATTATTAATTCTCACGTTTAACTGTTAATAAAATTTGTTTTTACTTTGACTCGAGACAACCTTGTTGATTAGTTCCTTATTGCTCACAGCAAAAGCATTATCTGCATTTTTAACTAGAAAGAATCATAACCTTGTGCAAATTGAAGTTAAATCTTTGTTGTGACTAACCAAAGAGCCAGTTTACCCTTGTCAACTGGTCCTAAGTCTCACCCAGCATTGAAAAGTCTATGGCAGGAGTACTATGTTGCGTCTTTCAGGGAGGTTCCTGCCAAATTAAACACCAATCATGATCAGGAGCCAGAGCCAGAGCCAGAGGTTCTACCCGCCAAGAAACTCCATTGAATGGTAGCTCCAACAGGGAGGCAGTGGCTGATGCTAGTACAACACCTACCCAAGGTCTAGTATCATCACTGAATGCAAGGTCACAGGTGAGTGATAGTGGGGCATAGGGTTGGCAGCAAGGATCCAATGCTGGATCCCTTGATTAGGCACTGGAAGCCAACAAGTAACCCCAGATGATGATTAATTGCTTACTTATGGGCTTGAATTGATAGAAGGGTGAGAAGGTCATCCATGACCCAACCCACCATGAACATAGTTGGGGGTGGAGGTGGGAATGTGGCAAGGTCCTCATCCATCACCTTTCCATCTGATTAAATATCCCCACCACCAAACTCACCGATGGGGAAGACATTAACTTCTGTCCAGTGATTTACTTTA
The DNA here is from genome assembly GCA_024137785.1 of Ginglymostoma cirratum. Taxonomy (NCBI): domain Eukaryota; kingdom Metazoa; phylum Chordata; class Chondrichthyes; order Orectolobiformes; family Ginglymostomatidae; genus Ginglymostoma; species Ginglymostoma cirratum. The sequence goes on from JAHRHZ010000021.1 coordinate 36,006,634, forward strand.
CTCCTTTCAGTTTATTATTCTGTAGTGATAAGGGGAGAGAGTGGTAATATCAACAGACTACAGGCCCATAACCCCAGGCAAACATTTTATAGATATGGGTTCAAAGCCCACCATTGCAGATGGTGAAATTTTAATTTATTAAACAGAGTCAAATGGTGGCCACATGAATACTGGTCATTGGCAAAAAAAAAAATTCATCTGGTTCACTGGTGGGACACCTGCCATCCTCACCTCATCCAGTCTACATGTGATTTGAGACCCACAGCGATGTGGTTGACTCTTAACCGTCTTCAGGGCAATAAATATTGATCTCTGTTCATGTCTCATGAATGAAGTCTTTTGAAAAAATCTGTTTTTAATATTAAGAAGGGCCTTCATGCACAATTGAAAATTTCTTTCCTCGATTACCAAATCAGTCATGTTGCTTTTCTCAGTAGTGGCCACCAGTAAATCCCCACGGTTTCTAATTCATTACCAGTTCACATGTAAAGCCTGTCAGGGGAGAAAAGATCACTGCTCATGAACAATACAAATGCATATCAGGTGACTACCTGAATACTTTGGTTCGGTCCACAAGTGCATGTCCGCACTTATTTTGAAGGTCAACTGCAGGTAGCATCATATACAATTCTGAAAAGATCCAAAAGTATCAATATTTTACTGAGAGCAATAAGTATCAACCACTATGAGGGCCTGGTGAGAAACTACAAATGGATCTCATGGCTGATCAACCTAAGGCTAGGTCCTCTCAAGAGTCCTGGTAGCAACGTAGGGCCTATACCTTGAATCTTTTCAGGTATTTACAAGATTGTAACATGGGGATCAGTGGGATCTGAAGATTTAATTTAGCAACACCAGTCCCAATGAGGCAAACATTCTGATCACTTCCACACACGTGCGCGCGCGCACACACACGCACACGCCACATGCCACACACCGGCACCATACCCACACATCACGCACACCCACACCGGCACCCACACGCCATGCGCCACACACACGTACACACGCATGACACACGAGACACGCACTACATATGACACACGCCACACGTATGTATATGCACACACACGTGCACACACACGCACGCACATACAGTGTGATATCAAGGGAAACCTTTAAACAATACAGGAATTCAGGCTGAAAGAACAAGAACTTATTTTATAATCTGCAGCTCAGTTTGGGTGTTATTGCCGCAGTGTGCAGATACTACGAGACATGACTGGAAAAACACTAGCCAGACCTTATAGGGCCAAGACAGAAACTTACATATTTTGAGAGTGGAGACATTAATCCAAATTTTTGAAGCAAGCAAGGATTGGACAATTTAAAAAGGTTAGCAATTCTGCTCCTATGATGCTGCTTGACCTGCTGTGTTCATCCAGCCCCATGCTTGTTATCTCAGCAATTCTGGTCTAATGTTTTTGGGAATTCTCAATTACATGAAAGAGAGGAATTCTTCATTTAAGCCGCAGGAAAATTTCATTACAGCTGCATAAGTTATGAATCCTCTGACAGTTGCACGGGCACATGAAAACCTCCTTTAAAGCCTTGAAGAACTGGACAGTAACAAACAAAAAAATCTGCCATTACTGTAAAATAAAAATCTTTTAAAAAAGATGAAGTATCTAATCTTGAGGAATTCATGGCGTCAAAAAGACTATTCCAGGAAAATTTTATTTCACTGGTGGGCCAAATAAAACACAGAATTAGATATCTAGGGAAGCACTAACGATCAATCCTAAAGGAAGAAGATTAAACTTAGAGGAAATTGGCAGAATCTATTCAGCATTTTGTTTTAGAAAGGTACAGAGCCACAATACAGGAATGCAACAAGCCAATGTTGTGGCTAGGTCGGATATCAGTCTCCGAAAGTCCTCATCAATGCCAAGGAATAAATAAATCTCACATTTGTAAACAGTGCCCCAATTAGTAAAACTGAATGCTTTTATTGTGAAATAACAAGTCATTTTTTTAAGAAAACACGCTCAAACAGGACACAGCCACACCAAAGCAAAAGACAAAAGAAAACTGTCCGCATAAAGAGGTAAATGAGGAAAAACAGAAGACAACAAACCTACAGTTCTCCTCAGGAAAATCAGTTATCAATCTAAAACTTTATTATTGTTTCAGATTGCCAGCATCAGTGGTTCTTTGCTTTATCTTAAATATTTTGGTAAGCAGTCAGTTACGTTAATGGGTAACTCATGAATTTCACGTTAAGCAGAAGAGCAAATGTCACAATATTGTCAAATACCAAGCCTTGGCTGACAAACACCACTTACAACCAACACATTCAACGACATGGTCTGGGCATTGCACATAAACGTATGCTATAAGCAACCCTCCAAAACAAGGAACAAAAACAAAGTTGCTGGAAAAGCTCAGCAGGTCTGGCAGCATCTGAGAAGGAAAAAACAGAGTTAAGAGTTTAAGGATCACAAGACCCAAAATGTTAACTCTGAAGGAAAAAACAGAGTTAAGGTTTTGGGTCCGGTGACCCTTCCTCTGAACCGGTTCTGAGGAAGGATCACCAGACCCGAAATGTTAACTCTGTCTTCTCCTTCACAGATGCTGCCAGACCTGCTGAGCTTTTCCAGCAACTTTGTTTTTGTTCCTGATTTACAGCATCCGCAGTTCTTTCAGTTTTTACTTAGTCTCCAAAACAAGGGATCTCCAGCTTTGGGTGACCATCATTGTGGTGCTTGTATGTTCTCCCTGTGTCTGCATGGGTTTCTACTGGGTGTTACAGTTTTCATCAGAGAATCCCTACAGTGTGGAAACAGGCCTTTCAGCCCAACAAGTCCACACTGTCCCTTGGAGCATCCCATCCAGACCCATCTCCCTATAACCCACCTAAGCTACACCTCCTTGAACACTACGGGCAATTTAGCACAGCCAATCCACCTAACGTGCACACCTTTGGGCTGTGGGAGGAAACCGGAGCACCCAGCAGAAACCAACACAAACATGGGGAGAACGGGCAAATTCCACAGAGACAGTCACCAAAGGGTGGAATTGAACTAAGGTCCCTGGTGCTATGAGGCAACGGTGCTAACCACTGAGCCACCATGCCACCCACAGTCCAACGATATGCAGGTTAGGTTGCTTAGCTCTGGTAAATGAGGGGTTATGGAGGTAGGGCAGGCGGCTGGGTCTGAGTGGGATGCTCTTCAGAGGATAAGTGAAACTTGATGAGCTGAATGGCTTCTTTCCGCACTATAGCGATTCTATTATTTAAATACACAAAAACGTACTACTGTCACAAAGCTGTGGCTTTGAGAGGTGTATTTTGTCCTGGTTTCTTTCAAGAGAGAGATTGGACGAGAGGCGTCGAGAAGTCTGTGGTAACATTCACAGCTTGAGAAGTCTTAGGGTCTTTTTTTAAAATGTTGGAACAATAGGAGCACCCTGGATTGATATGGCCAGCTCTGACAGACTGGTATGTCTGGGGGTTTTTTAAAGGTTTTGGATTCAGCAGTTGCTGTTGGAGTCTCAACAGTTTTGGAAGCTGCAGTAAGTGTCTCCTGGCTGCTATTCTCACAGAGTTTTCACTTGATATTTTTTCTCTCTCTGTGCTACTGGATTGCACGTGAAACACTGTTTCTGACTTTGCTGTTCTTCCAAGGGTTGTGGTTACAGGGTGTTACTATATTGGAACGGTTATTTAGTAATAGGTACTGTGTTATTCGGTTAAGTTTTCCAGTGGAGTTAAGTTATTCTAAGTTCTTTTTGTCTTTTGTTGTATTTTAACTATATTTTTGAATAAATTGTGTTCTGCATACTGTTGAGTAGTTTGACCAGTCAAATTGCATCTGGAACATAGCACTCTACATTTGTCTTTAATATAAGAAAAAGCTAGGGTCTAGGTTACCTTCTTAAAATATTTTGAGGAGGTCTAGCCTTGCCCATAACACTACACAGCCAGGAATACTCCTGAGTAGAAAGTAGTAACAACTCCAATCTCACCAAAAGCTGGAAGAAGTTCAACAAAACAAAAGGTCAATGAATAACCAGTCTAAGCACAGCTGGGAGAGGATTTTCCAGGGTTTTATGAACTCACGTGGAACCTTAACAAAAAGCAGAATTCCCTGAGGTTAATTATTTTGAAATAAGAAGTTCATTTTAATTCATAAATTGAATAGAACACTAACTATACCAGTTTACAGATCAGAGTCATATAGCACGGAAACTAACATTTCAGTCCAACTCATCAACGCCAACCAGGCATCCCCGTCTGATTGAGTCCCATTAGCCAGCATTTGGCCTATATCCCTCTAAACCCTTCCTATTCATACGCCCATACAAATACCTTTTAAATGCAACCATCTCCTCTGGTTGTTCGTTCCATACACGCACCACCCTCTGCATGAAAAATGTTACCCCTCACGTCCTTTTTAAATGTTTCACGTCATAATTTTATAAACCATAATTTTATAAAGATCACTCCTAAGCCTCTGACACTCTGTGGAAAAATTCCCCAGCTTATTCAGCTTCTCCCCATAACTCAAACCCTCCAGTCCCAGCAACATTGTTGTAAATATTTTCTGCACCCTCTCAAGTTTAACAGCATCCTTCATATAGCAAGGTGACCAGAATTTTATGCAGTATTCTAAAAGTACCCTCACCAATGTCCTGTTTGGCCACAACATAACATTCCAACTCCTGTACTCAATGTTCTGACCGACGAAGACAAGCAGTCTAAACGCAGTCTGCACCACATGAAAGTGGGTTCCTCTGTTATCAAAACTGAAAAGAGCTCAGATTCCACATACCGGCAAACAAAGGAGCAACAACAGAACATTACAGCCCATTTAAGACAACTGAAACATCTGTAACTGAATTGAGTTAGATTGCAACACAGTACAGTGACCACCTAGTTGTGACAAAGCCAAATCACAGATTAGCTGTTCAGCTCTCTTGGAAGTGGCAAGTTTAAGTAGAAAATTTGATCTCCCCACTTTCCAAAAATGAATCCTCAACAACTAAAATTGATATCAAAGCTTAACGGAACCTTCAGACAACACAATTAAGAAAATGAACAAGTTGACTTCACCAATAATTCAAATCACTGAAGCAGAACAAGGAAGTCCAAATAATCAAGTTGACAACAAAAGGTCCACCAACTTCAACAAGCAGGCTAAGAACAAAAATTATTAATACAACTCGAGGATATGGCACACTTAACCCCGTGGAAGACATTACTAAGATGAGATGAGTGATATATAAAGATTCAAGATATTAGCAGGGAAAGATATCTTCTGTAAAAGTAGTGCAGGAGTTTAAAGGTCCTCCAATTGAGAAGAGAACCTCAGATTTCAAGGGGTCAGGAAGACAGCCCACCTGAGGGAGGACAGGGGAGGGGGAAACTCAGAGGACTTCTTCCTCCCTCCTCCCACTCCCCCTTGAGTCCCAACACCTTCCATTTCTCCCGCAGGTCTTGACCCCATCCCACAATCCCACCCAGGGTCCAAGGCCACATGCCCCCAAAACATTTAAATGTGCATGCACACAAGCAGCTCAGAGTGCACATGTGCTGGTGTCAACAAATGCAGCCTAATAATGATCAGGGTGCACATGTTGTACATGGGTCTGGAAGCACCTAAAATACTTGATTGCAACCAATAAGCATTATGCACTCTGATAGCATGACGTCTTGGTGGGAGCATAAACCAGGATTTTATGGGAGACAGACCCAAGTTTAGGTCCTCCCAACTGTCTTTGCAATAACAGACTCTATTCTTATCATCTGTAAATAGTTGCAGATTCATGTTAAACTACATTTTGTTTCCTCTACAAGACTCTTCTCATTTGATCAAAAAGTGGCCAAACTTTGCACACCTAGGCCACATAAGCCCCTAATAAATCCACAGACATAGATACAGGTGGCAGCACCCATGACAGGTAAAGGTTCCGTTATTATTCTTTCAACCCATTGCAATCTCTTTTTACCCTTGCAACACCATTCCTCTCATTCGCCTATCCTATCTTCCATCCTAACACTAGCAATCTCTTTTGTTCTCCACCTTCTCTCCACTCCTCTCTCACTCACTTTTCCTGCCTCTATACTTGCTTTAAACTTGTCACATATCTTTCCATAACCTTTTCTCTCTTCACAGATTCTGTCTGTCCTGATAAGTATTTCCATTGTTTTCTGTTTGAATTCTTTTCATTGTTGCATTGACTTTATTAGGGTTTATGGTATACTGATTTCTAGTAAACAGGAAGCAACTATCAATCAGATAGCTGATGTCATCTGTTAGGTCACATAATATTCAATGCATAGAATTCATTCTGTCTTATTCGAAGATGGACTTCTCCCAGCTCTGCATATATATTATGTATCATTCAGTAAAGAGGTCTGGCTAGAAAGACGGCTCTTTGTCCACTTATGAACACACTTACTTACGACATGATGGCTACACTGAAGGTGAAGAACCTTCCCTCCAAGCACTAAGAATGCATCTAGTGGCACCCAGCCCTAGTGTGAACATTTAAATAAAACCAAGGAGCAGTCGCAGCATTAATCATGTTCCAACACAAAATCGCAAGGGAGAAAAAACTGCAATCAAACAAAACAGGCAAATGTAACCAGAAAAGATCACAATAGAATGTCTCAGGCCCTATCAGATTTTCTGTTGTCCAGAGAGGCTTTACATTGTCGAAATCAGTGTAGCTAGTTATGCAACTAGAGCTGTCCTTATGGAAGGTGACAAGGGAAGGGAAGGGAAGGAAATATGTGTCTGGTGGTTGCATCCCACTGCAGGTGGCAGAAATGATGGTTAATGATCCTCTGGATGTAGATGCTGGTGGGATGGTAGGTGAGGATAAGGAGGACCCTATCACTGTTATAGGAGGGGAGAGAGGGGAATGAGGACTGAAGTGTGAGAGATGGTTTGGCGCTGGGGAATCACTGGTTGAGGAAGATGATGGACATTTCAGAGGCCCCCTTGTCAAAGTTGGCTTTTTCAGAACAGATGCAACAGAGACGGATGAACTGGGAGAATGGAATATTGTCTTTACAGAAAACAGGGTGAGAGGTCATATAGTCGTGGTAACTGTGGGAGTCAGTTGATTTGTAGTGGATATTGGTGACCGGCCTATCTGCTGAAATGGAACCAGAGATGTCAAAGAAGAGAAACGAGGAGTCAGAGATGGACCAGGCAAAGGTGACAGCAGGGTGGAAATTAGAATCAAAATTGATAAACTTTTCCCAATTTCCAGATGAGAAAGGGAAGCAGCACCGATAATATCTTCGATATACCGGAGAAAGAGCTTTGGCTGGGGTCGGAGTAGAATTGGAACAAGGAATGCTCCAAGAATGAAAACAGAAGTTGCTGGAAAAGCTCAGCAGGTCTGGTAGCATCTGTGATGAAAAAAAAATCAGAGTTAAAGTTTCAGGTCTGATGGCATTCCTGAGTCCTTTTCACCAGACCCGAAATGTTAAATCTGATCTTTTCTTCACAGATGCTGCCAGACCTGCTGAGCTTTTCCAGCAACTTCTGTTTTTGTTCCTGATTTACAGCAGTTCTTTCAGTTTTTATAAGGAATGTTCCAACACTAGCAATGTGCCTTGGAAAGCTAAAGTGGCTAACTCTTAACTTGATACTAAGTACCAGTAAGCCAATATTCAGTTCACTTTATTCAAAAGGAACTGAATACCAAGCAAGTGTAGAACTCAGAAAGCTTAGTTGGTAGAGCATCAGACTTTTTGAGGGCTCTTGTGGAGTTCCCACCTTTCAGCCAGAAGGCCAGGTTCAAGTCCCTTCTACTCACATGTATCACAGCACATAACAGGTTAATTAAAAAAAAACTATAATATAACTTTGCTCATGCAGCACTACTGCCCAAGATGAATTTCAACTTCATGAATTGTTAGTCTTGACTCAGCAATAGTAATCTCATCTGAGTCAGAGTTTTGCACTGAAGCCTCAATTTAGAGATTCAAACAGGTAACACTTTAATACATTAAAAAATGATCCTGCAAGCTCATGGTTTGTTTATCCTGCAAAATTTCCTGACATTTCCAAAGAATGAGTGCAATTTGGCTTACATTATTCAAAACTAATGAAGCATAATTATAAAAATTGAATAGACCTCCTACCAACATTATCTAACAGGCATACGAATTAGGAACAGGATGGGGACATTTGGATCATCCAGCCTGTTCAGTCACATAATAAGATCATGGCTGATCTGACTACTCCACTGTTCCACCAACCATCCAATAACCTTTCATCCTCTTGCTTATCAAGTATCTATCTCTGCCTTACAAATAGTCAAATACATTAACTTTCTCCACCTTTCAAGGGAGACTTCAAAAGATTCATGACCCTCTGAGGAAAAAAGTTTCAACTCAACTTAACCGGATGCCCCCAACTTTTAAACTATTATCCCCAGTTCTAGATTCTCCTACAAAAGGAACCATCCTTTCCATGCTTAGGATCATATATGTTTCAATCAAGTCACCTCTTACTCTTTTAAGCTCCAGCAGATTTGAGCCAGGATGATCTAACCTCTCCTCACAAGACAACCAGTCTATTCCAGGTATTTGTTCAGTAAAAACTTTCTCTGAACTGTTTTCAACACAATTACATCCTTCCCTACATAAGGAGGCCAATGCTCTACACAGTACTCCTAATGTGATCCAGCATTGAGCTGCATGACTGAAGCAATATATTTAAATATTCTGTTAGCTTTCCTAATTAGGTGTTGACCCTGCAAACTAATATTTTGTAATTCATGCTCCAGGATATCCATTTCAGAGCTCTGCAATCTCTCACCATTTAGTTAATATGCTTCCTTTATATTCTATGTGCCAAAATAGAAGATTTTACATTTTTGCACATTATACTCTTATATTCCAAATCTTTGTCCACTCAAGTGACTTGTCCATATCCTGTTTCAGACTCATGTATTCATTCAAATTTACATTCTTCCCTATTTTTGTGTCATCAGCAAACTTAGCTACCTTACTTTCAGTCCTTTTTTTTTATTTACTCTTGGGTATGACAGATTGGCCAGCATTTTTTTAATTGCCCATCCCTAGTTGCCCTTTAGAAGGTGGTGGTGAGTCGCCTTCTTGAACCATTGCAGTCCACATGGTGTAGGTTAACCCACTATGCTATAGGGACGGAATTCAAGAATTTTGATCCAGTGACAGTAAAGGAAAAGCTATTTATTTCCAAGTCAGGATGGTTGAGTGGCTTGGAGAGGAACTTGCAGGTGGCATTGTTCCCATACATCATTTATGCGACTTGTGAAATGTTGAAGCCATGGCACTAATGCCTTGGCACACCAACTGTTACACCTTGCCAACTGACCCATTTACACCTACTGTTGGCTAACTAATCTTCTAGCCAGGCGAATGCATTGCCCCCTACACATGGGGATTTTATTTTCTGCAATAACCATTGATGTGTCATCCTATCAAATGTCTCTGGTTACCCCCATTGTCCTTCATCTACAGCATGTTACTTCTTCAAACAGTTTCAATAAATTGATTAAACTTGATTTCTCTTGCACAAAACTGTGCAGCATCTGCCTGATCATCTTTCAAATTTTCTAAGTGCCCGGCAATAACATATTTAATAATAGCTTCTAACAATGATAAATTAGCCTACGGCTTCTTGCACTCTGCCTCCCTTCTTTTTCGTAATAAAAGAGCAACATTTGCTTTCTTCCAAATTATGGAACCTTCCCTCAATGAAAAGAATTTTGGAAAACTGCAACCAATGAATCAAGTATCTCACTTGCAATTTCTTTAAAACAATGCTGGTCTGTACATGTGCACAAGAACCTACAAATGTTCACTGCAAGACTGTACTTGTCTGAGTCTTTCAGCACAAGAAAGCAATATAATACTTAAATATATAAAATAATACAAATTGATATGCAGGAATTGAACCACATGGCCAACCCAGGGAAGTTCAGCTCAAACGAGCATGCTCTCAATAGCAGGCATGTGGCACCTTGCAAGAAGTGATTTTACATAGCCACTTGATGTTGCATGTAGTTCTTAAGCAGCAAAGTCAGAATGCATTTACTTGTTTCATACGACATCAGTTGGTTCTCTAGGTCTCTCAACCATTGAAATATTGACAATTTGGAGCACAAAAAGAGGCTATTCAGCTCACAGTCTGCACCAGCTGAATAAACTAGCCATCCATTCCAACCTCTCTTTCCATCATCTAATCCATAGCCTTGCAGGTTACAGAATTTCAGATCTATATTCCTTTTATTTCAGCTGAAGGTTCCTACCTCAACTAGCAAACTGAGCAGTGAATTCCAAACACTCATCGCCTTCTGGGTGACCAAGTCTTCCAGAGGTCCCCTTCTGCCAATCACTTTAAATCTGTGCCCATGGATAATTAACCTCACCACGAAGGGAAACCAGTTTTCCAGGTCTGCTCTATCCTATTATCTTGTAGACCTCAATTAAGTCATCCCTCAGCCTCTTCTGTTCAAAGGAAAATAACATTGTCTATCCAACATTTTCTCATAGCTGTAATTTTTAATCCTGGCTACAATCTTGCAAATCTCCTTTCTACTCTCTTTACTGCAGTGCAAGTATGCCCTTCTTGTAATTCTTGTAAGGCGACCTGAAATGTACACAAAACTCCAGTTGTGGCCAAACCTGTATCCTGTATAATTTTAATATTACATCCCTGCATTTGTATTTCATACCTCACCTAATGGAAAGAATCCCATGCACTGTCTTCACCACCTCACCCAAAGATGTGGACATACACTCCAAGGTCTCTCACTCCCTGTACCCTTCTCAATATCCTCCTGTTTATTGCGGATGCCTTTGCATTATCTGCCCTCCCCAAATGCATAAGTTTCCACTACTCCAAAATGAATTCCATTTGCCATTTTTCTGCCCACTGAAATAAACCATTGATTTCACCCTGCAATGGACAGCCATCTCCTTCACTATAAACCACACAGACAATTGGTGTGTTCTCTGCAGATGTGCCAATAACAACTCCTATAATTAAATCTAAATCATTAAGATATACCACAGAACAGTACCACTGGAGTACAAAGGAAATTTCCAATTACAAAAAACAAAAACTGTTAACCATTACTCCTTTTTTCCCTGTCATTGAGTTGATTCTGGATCCAACTCACCACATCCCCCTGCATGCCATGGGCTTTGTGTTTTCTAACACATCTGCAATGTGGCACCTTCTCAAATGCTTTACTAAAAATCAATGTGGACAACATCCACTGCACTATCCTGATCACTACTCCTTGTCAAGTCTTCAAAACTTCAAGTAAATTAGTAAGACATGACCTTACCTTAAAGTCATGTTGACTATCCGATTAATCGATATCTTTCTAAGTAACAATTAACTATATTTCAGTATTGATTCTAGTAATTTGCCCACCACTCAGGTCAGATTTACCAGCCCATATTAATTATTAATGGCCAATTCTGCTCCTATGTCTTATGGTATTATTTTTGAATAATGTCATAAGCTCTACTTTTCTGCTTCATCTACTCTTGTATGGTTCTGGATAACTAAGGGCTCTAGATTTATCAATAGTACCCTTCTTCTCTATTTCCATGCTCAACTTCTATAGCCTCATTTGCTGCTTCATTTAGTATACCATCACTCCTCGCAGCCCTGATTTATTCTTTATGCAAATATGATATGCCCTACCTACTTAATCCCATTCTATATCCTACCTGATAACTCTGCATTCAAGGATATCAAACTACCATCCTTGCCTTTCTAAAACAAAGATCAAAGTCTTCCAGGCTTAACAACTAATTCCATGCTCTCTCTAAAGCCTGCAGGTGATTCTGGTATTTTCCAGACTACGAGCATCCAACATGATGCTGTTGGAGAGGAAACTCCTAAGTAAGTAGACATCTGAACAGGGATCAGAGGTATTATTATTGCTTGTGATTCTCCGTTCTTGGAGTTGGTCATTAGGGGTAGGTTGGTAAAACAAACAGTGTCATTTTCAGATTTATCTTAAGGCCGAAGTACTCTGAAGATTGGAAAAAAAAACGTCAAACAGCTGGGTGTCCTCCAGAGTACCTACTCCGAGAGCAGTTGTCATCAAAGAGTTCACTTAGACGCTCTTGTCTACACTGAATTGAACACCTATTCCTATTTTAAGATCTCTTTTGAGTGTATACAACATGCATAGCCAAAAAGTAAATGTAATGGAACCAAAGCCTTTACACAGCCTGACTTGGTGTCAGTGTTCCAAAAAAGTCATCTGATGATGTACCATTCTGCCCAATTCTGGCCACTATGGCTTCATGATATGTGAATGACAGATTATCTGTTTAATGCAGCCAACATTTTACAGCACTTCCCACAGGCTTTTATTGTTTTTTTTTAATTCATTCACACATGGAGCATGGACGTTACTGGCTGGCCAGCATTTATTGCCCTTTCCTAATTGCCTTTGAGGTGGTGAGTTGTCTCCTTGAACTGCTGCAGTCCCTGTGCTGTTGGCAGACCCACAATGCCTTTCCTGAAGAAATTTAAGAATTTAGACCCAGTGACAGTGAAGAATGGCAATAAATTTTCAAATCAGGATGGCGAGTGGTTTAGAGGGGAACTTGCAGTTGATGGTGTTCCAATGAGACTACTGCCCTTGTCCTTCTAGATTGAACTGGTCGTGGGTTTGGAAGGTGTTGATTAAGGATCTTTGGTGAATTTCTGCAGTGCATCTTGTTGATAGTAGAAATGTGGTGGAGGGAGTGGATGCTAACGGATGTGGTGAGCTGATTTGTCCTGGGTGGTGTCAAGCTTGAGTGTTGTTGGAACTGCACGCATCTAGACAAGTGGGTTGTATTCCACCATACTTCTGACTGGTGCCTTGAGAATGGTGGACAGGCTATGGGGAGTCTGGAGGTGGATTATTTGCTGCAGTATTTCTAGCCTCTGGCTTGTTCTTGTAGCCACTGTATTTATATGGTCAGTCCAGGGGAGATTTGTGGTCAATGGTAACCCCCTGGACGTTGATATTGGGGGATTTAGTGATGCCAATACCATTGAATGCTCAGGGGCGGTAATTAGATTGTCTCTTATTGCATGTGGTTAGTATCTGGTATTTGTGTGGCATGAATGTTACTTGCCACTTGTAAGTCCAAGCCTGGCTATTGTCCAGGTCTTGTTGCATTCGAAGATCTACTGCTTCAGTATCGGAGGAGTCATGAATGGTGCTGAATATTATGCAATCATTAGTGAACATCCCCACTTCTAACTTTATGATGGATGGAAGATCATTGATGAAGCAGCTGAAGGTTGTTGGGCCAAGGGCACTATCCTAAGCAACTCCTGCAGGTGTCTTGGAGCTGAGATGAGTTAAGTCCAACAACCACAACCATCTTCCTATGTAGCAGATATAACTCCAACCACTGCAGAGTTTTCCACCTGATACCGTCATTCTCACAATGCCTCACCCCTGGAATTCAGTTTTTTTGTCCAAAATTTGACCCAAGTCTAATGAGAATAGGGGCTGAGTGGCCCTGGTGGAACCCAAATTGGCCCTAAGTAAGCAGGTTGTTGCTAAGGAGATTCTGCTTAATAGCACTGCTGGTGATACATTCCAACACCTTATTGATGAGTGAGAGCAGACTGATGGGGCAGTAATTGACTGGATTTATCTTATTTTTTGTATACAGGATACCCCTGGGCAATTTTACATACTGTTGGGTGGGTGGCAGTGAAGAAGTTAAACTGGAACAATTTGGTTAGGAGAACAGCAAGTTCTGAAAGACAAGTCTTCAGTACTATTGCCATAATGCTATCTGGGCCCATTGCCTTTGCAGTATGTTGTGCCTCCAAATGTTTCTTGATATCATGTGGAGTGAATCGAATTGGCTGAAGACTGGAATGTGGGATGCTGAGGACCTCTGGAGGAGGCTAAGATGAAATATCCACTCAGCATTCTGACTGAAAATTGCTGTGAATGTTTCCCTGGCCAACATATCTGCTTTGGACTTGCTGCAGTGCTCCAGCAAAGCTCAGTGCGAGCTGGAAGAACAGTATCTTATTTTCGACTTAGGAGACCCTGCAGGCTTCAGGACTCAACACTGAGTTCAATAATTTTAGTTCCTCCTTCCGTGTCCTTCCCCCAACCAGGCCTTGTCAGCACATAAAAACTCGAAAGAACTGCAGATGTTGTAAGTCGGGAACAAAAATCGAAGTTGCTAGAAAAGCTCAGCAAGTCTGGCAGCATCTGTGAAGAAAAATCAGAGTTAACTTTTCGGGTCCAGTAGTTCTGATGAAGGGTCACCAGACCCAAAACGTAAACTCCGATTTTGCTGCCAGATCTGTTGAGCTTTTCCAGCAGCTTCTGTTTTTGTCCTTGTCAGCACATAGGATGCTACCACAACCAACCCACTGTCATCTATTAATGCTCCTCACTACCAGCTATTGATTCTCCCAGACTGACCGTCACCCATTCCTTTGACTGTCCAATTCCTGTTCTCTCTCTCTCGGCTCCACTTCTACCTACTGTTTACTCCTCCCCATTCCCCATCTTCAGCATACATACCAAACTTTTCCTGGCTACAATCAGCTTGGAAGGGTCACTGGACCGGAAATGTTTTCTCTGCTTTCTCTCCATAGATGCTATCAAACCTGCTGAGTTTCTGTTTTTGCTCTGTTGGATGACTCAAAAGGACCTCAGCAGCCATGCTGAGTGGCATCCCTTAACTTCTTCCAAGAATTTTCAATGTTTATATTATCTTCTATTATACCAACAATCTATGTTTTTTTGTTCTAGTTTCTGGTACATGGCCACGACTTTTGGATAGTTATGTCACACTTCCTTTGTTGTTTGACTCTGTTGTAATAATTTAAGTGCTATCTTCAAGAACATGATCTTCCTGACAAGCCGATCGTCTGCTCTGCATTCGGCATCTCTAAGGCAGCAGATTAAAACTGTGTAATTCAACATGGACTGGTGTTTAGATCTAGGCTGCAATCACGTTGCTTTCAGTTTCAATTTTTTGGAGCACGATGTCAACAAACATGCTAAGTTTGAGAGAAAGAACCGACAAATGGAGTTAACTTGTTCCGTGCAGCGGTGGCCTCATACAATACTCTTATGTTACAGTCTCCATGTACATGGATATTAAAATCATTAAGGATGATGGATTTGTCCTCTAAAAACTTTTATAGCAACCAGGATTGAATAGCAACTTTTATCCATAAAGGATACAACAAAGCCAACGAAATGAGAATAATACAAGAACAAAATCCTAACAACCATTACGTAAATCAAAATAATCAACAACTTCAAGTGTTGAACAACAAAACTTTTCCACCCCAATATCTTTCTTAATAGCTTTTTGTTTAAAGTTTAACTGAATTCATCCAGGTCTTTTCACATACTCAGTGTTCTAAGACATTTCACAGCCATATAGTAGTATTGTGTGTAGTCACTTATTTTACAAGCAGCCATAAGAAAAAATTTGCAGGCAACAAGATCCCACAAACACTAAATAATCTGTTGCTGACTCCCTGGTGGATGACTATTGTGTGGGATAGAAAATAAGAGACACAACTGAACTAGGTTATTTCTTCGATAAAGGAAAGCCCAATAAAGGCAAGTGACTCCCTTTCAAACATTTTCCACTGATTCAATAAGATTAAACTATTTTTCATACAGCTTCCCAATTTTTTTTCTAAAATAAAGAAGGAATTTTGGCATTGTGTGTATTACTACATTTCCAAGCAAAATGTTAACAGCAAAGGTCTGAACTGGAACTAATGCAGAAGAACAGGTGGTTATTGTTATTACGAACCACATAGAACTCCATTATAATATTTAGTTAAAATCACCAAAACAAGTTGTGTGTGTATCACAAAAGCAATCAAAATGTGCTTCTTCAGATATGAATTTTTCCATGGAAAAGATTCATTTATTACGGCTGAAATGAATACGTCCCTTTTTGCACTGTCACATGTTACCAATGGATAGGGGCATCTCCAGATAAAATCATTTCAGCAAGGTAGTGTTCCCATTGGCATCATTGTTGCCAAGGCAATTGTTGCTGCTAGGCAACCAAGAGAATGCAGGTTGGATTTGAGATGTTTTGGAGAATGACCATTTTAAGTCAAGAAATTATATTCAAAGCTAGAATGAACTATAATATTAACATCAAAACTGTATACTTTAATCTAAATCACAGCACAAAAAATGATTATTGTGCATTCCAAAATATATAATCCTCAATATACCAATACAGTGAATAACCTAAGTTACAAGAAAAATACTATTTCTCCAACAGATTGACCATTTACAGCCCTAAAACAATTTGGACAATTAGAACGAAAAATTTGAATCATGATCCATCAATCTCATTAATGGTCAGGTCACGCAGAATTTCTGTCACAACACAATGTATTAGGGCAGTAGAGCTTATTTGTACAAAAGCATGACCTCTGTCTATTAGGTTTGCAAGTAATTTTCTTTCAGAAATGTTAAAATTCCCGCAACACAAAAAATGACTAAAAGAAAGGACAACCTTACAATTGACAAATTTAAAGTATCGCACACAAGTCTGTCAACCAAAATCGTTCCTGTTGTTTTCTCAATACTGGAGCCTGCTAGCAACCTCAAAGTGCCTCTCTAGGTGCACTGGCAATACTTTGAAGTCTATGTGCCCGCACTGAATATGTTCAATGTATTTATAATGCTGGTTTACCCGACTGACTTCCAGATGATACGTGACCTCATGACACACATTCCAATTTTTTTTTGTTTATAGCTCCTGTGCCCCACCTTCCATTCCGCTCTATTTCTACGGCACGTATTCAAATGACTATTATTCAATCATCTGCCATCTTCAAGCTCAATAGATCACATTTATGTTTTGTTTTTCTTCATGGCAGATGCCATTCCGAGTTCTATTGTTTTTTTGGCCTTCTTTATCCATATTTTATTTGACAGGATTCAAAGAATTAGACTTGCAACTACCTTCTCAAACACAAATTTAATGGTGCATTTAAAGTAAAACGCATTCCAAGAAGTTTCAACAACAATGAGAAGATGCTGAGCAAAAGGAAAATTATAAAAAAACTATTAAAACATAAACCATGAGCTGAGTTAGAGACTTAGGGGGGTTAACCCAGAAACTAGAGCTTTAGTGTTGAAGTTACAGCCACGAATTGAGTCACAACACAGTTAGTTATAATATAGATTTTCTAACAAGCTATAATGCCCTTTTCGGATACAAAGATCATAAGACGTAGGAGCAGAATTCAGGCCATTCAGCCCATCAAGCGTCTGCTCTCTCATTCAATGAGGTCAATGATCTGATAATCCTCAACTTTATTTTCCTGCCTTTTCCTTGTAACACAATTTCCTTACAGATTAAAAATCTACCTCAGCCCTGCATATACTTAATCCAGCCTCAGCAGCCCTTTGTGATAAAGAATTTCACAGATTCACCACCCTCACAGAAGAAATTCCTCATCTAGGTCTTAAATGTGTGACCTCTTATTCCGAAATTATGCTCTCTGGCCCCAGAATCTCCCACAAAGGGAAACACCCTTACATTTACCCTGTCAAGTTCTCCAGGAATCTTGTACAGTTCATTAAGGTCACCTCTCATTCTTCTAAACTCCAGTGCATACGGACCCAACCTACTCAATTTCTCCAGATAAGACAGTTCTTCCATACCTGCTTTCAGCTAAGTGAACCTTCTCTGGACTTCCTTCAGTATATCTTTCCATGCTGTATTACTCTATGACTCTATTAGGGACCCAAAACTGTTCATCATATTCCAGTAGTCAATGCTCTCACTTGTATATTGCGTAGTTTTAGTAAAACCTCACCACTTCTATATTCTACTCCTTTTGAAATAAAGGCCCACATTCCTTTTGCTTTCCCTATTACCCACTGAATTTGGATGCTACCTTTTGTGATTCATTGACAAGAACTCCCAAATTCCTCTGTTCTACAGTTTTCATTTAAATAATATTCAGCTCTTTTATTCTTCTTGCCAAAGTGCATAACCTAATTTTTTCACAGATTATATTCCATCCACCAAGTTTTTTCCCACTCACCTAACCTGTTGATATCCCTCTGCAGACTACTGGGGTCATCCTCACCACTTTCCTCCTGACGTATTTTTGTGTCATTAGTAAACCTGGCTATAATATATTCACTTTCCTCCTCATCAATATACATTGTAAAGAATTATGGCCCCAGTGCTGACCACTGTGACACTCTTCTAGTTCCAGACTGCCATCCTGCAATTGCCCCCAATCTCAATTCTGTCTTCTATTGGTTAGCCTGTACTCTGTCCATGCCAACATAATACCTCCAACACCACAGGCTTTTATCTTTTTAAGCAGCCTTGTGTAGTACTTTATCAAATGCCTTCTGAAAATCCAAATATATTACGTCTGCTGCTTCCTCTTTATCTAGCCTTCATTCTCGACTTTTTCATTTTCCCTGGAGTTTCAATCAGGTCACAAAGCTACAGAAGCCAGAAACAATAAAATGTGTGTTTGAGGACAGAGGGAGTGAGCTCAATGCAGCCATAAGGAATTTACAACCTATGTGAAACAGATCCGATGAACAAAGTGATATCATCCAGCTTGTACCACTCAGCAGAATGCTCTCTCACTCATTACTGAGTAATGAATGACACCTCTGCATCTCTTTCAATTAGGCACTTTCATTTTACCAAAACAGACACACACTTTGGTGCAAGTACCCATGACTCTACACAAGACCAAGCCTTTGGAGCTTACCAAAGGAACCTCACCAAACATTTGCCTCCATTCCCTCGCCTTTAGTGGAAGGCCCAACTAGTTTAACTCATCTGGCGAAAAATCTTGAGTTTTATACTCGATGAGGCATCTACATCTGACAGCAGTGGTGACTGTGTTGAGAACAGCCTCCTTTTAAGTGCCCACCCCCACAATAACTCCAGGATATGGAGATCAGTCTTCTCTTTTAGCTTATTTGTACTCAAAATGTCTGCCGTAGTTGTGACAGGCTGCTGCTGTTCCCAAACAAACCCTCATCAGTTCCTCAAAATATCCACTGTGGACTTCCCTGAACTTCTGTCTCTTCCCACAACTTCCTAGTGGGCCTCTACACATTTGTTCCATCACTACTGGCTCCGGCTCATTTGCATTTACACCCCTGGATGCCATAGCCAGCTATTCATCCTCAATTCCATTTTTAAATCACAAGATCATCAGCCATTTCTAGCCTTCCCATGAATCTGTCCAGCTTCTAGTTCACTAGAAAATAGGATATCTGATAAAGAGCACTGCCTCCTTCTTACATAGCACCCACAGTACACACATGGGGAGACTCTGCCTGAGTTTCGCCTAAAGTTCCAATTTCATTCACCAATGCCTAAGCCTGCAAATGACACTGGAACAGTTTTGACCCCCTTGTGGACACTGGCAGTTTCATCTCTTCCACCATGCACTCCATCTTGGTCAGGCACCTTTCAACCTCACCTTCACGATTTGATGTCAATGCTCTGGAATCTTGTTGACTCTGCTAGAAATGTAATTTGACATTTAAGACACAGATGATCCAAAGATCATGAAGCAGGGGTTCCTGATTCCGATATTATTAGGCCTTTACAAACATAAAGTGAAATTAGAGATAAATGAGGAAAACAAGAGTATTTACAGGGAAATAATACAGCAGTTCACAACTGTTGAGGAAATCCTTTGTTTGTCTCACCTTCTCTCCATGAGACCTCTTTCTGCCAAAAGCAGTCTTTCATTCAGGGAGTCTGCTTGACTGGTTGGGCTCCCTTGTTCACTGCCCTCCCTCACTGTCACTAGAAATACTGTTACACCACTACTAACTGAGCTGGCTGACTCCTTTAGGTTATAGCTGCTAAACTGATTCCACAGAAAGTGGAGGGGGAAAACCAACAAGAGAGGGAAAAACTACTTGACCTCATTAATCTGTAAAAAGTAGACTGGTAGAAATTTGTCCATGACAGTATTGGTAGGAATGACCACATAACAGTCATGGTGGAGACAAAGGCTCATTTCTGACGGAGGATATGCATGGCAGTGCCATGATTTTTGAACAGATCTTATTTAATACGGGGCATCTACAAGATGCTGTGGGCCAACCTCTAGGAACCGTATTAAATTTGTAACATCATAGCCAATGTATCTCCCACTATCATTAACATCTAAGCTAGGGACCAACCTTAGAGAACCAAATGAAGATTGCGGGAGGGCATGCACAATATTCTGGCAATAGTTCTGAAGGGGTGCTCCTACAATAACTGTGCCCCAGGCTGTTTCAGTCCAGCCATAATACTGGCATGTACATGGTAAAGTGAAAAATTGCCCAGGTATGACTTGTCTACAAAAAGCTGGACAAATACATCCCAGTCAATCACTGTCCTAATCTACACTCTATCAGCAGCAAAGCAATGGAAGGGGTCATTGACAGTGCTATTGAGTAGCAACTGCTTAGCAGTAACCTGCACACTGATACTTAGGATTCTGTCAGGGTCACTCAGATCCTGATCTCATTACAAGCTTGGTTCCAAGCATGGACAAAAGGGTTGAACTTCAGTGGTGAGGTGAAGGTGACCACACTCGACATCAAGGCATCATTTATCCAAATATGGCATCAAGGAACTCCAACAACATTGCAGTCAATGAAAATTAGGAAATCTGTGCCTTCTCTGGGATCATACTGAGCACAAAGCACAAATCTTTGGAGGTCACTCACCTCAGAGTTCTTCAGAATAGTGTCCTGGGCCCAACTATCTTCATCCATTTAATCAATTACCTTCCCTCCATGAGAAAGTCACATTTTCCATTTCTCAGAAACAGAGGTAGCTAATGTCCATATTTAGAAAGACCTGCATAACATCTGGGCTTGGAATGATCACTGATAAGTAATTTTCAAGCTATTGACAGGCAGTATCATCTCCAACTACAAATGAGAATCTAACCAGATCTCCATGAAATTCAAATGGCATTACCACCACTGAATTACCCACTAAAATCCTGGGGGGGTTATCAATGACCAGAAACTGAACTAGACAAGCCATAGAAATGGCCATGACTATGACAGGAGGTCAGAGGCTCAGAATTCAGTGGCAATTAATCACCTCTAATTTCCCCAATGCCTGCCCACCATCTACGGGACAAAGACTGTGAAGGAATATCCTCCAGTCACTGGATGGGTGAAACATCAAAAATCACTCAAGATACCTTCAAAGACAAAACAGCCAATTGATTGGCACTCCATCCACCACCTCTAATATTCATTCCTTCACCACTAGCTCACCATGGCAGTAGTATCTACCATCTACACATGCATGGCAGCAACTCACAAAGCTTCTATTGATTGCATCTTCCAAACACGCAACCTCTTAACACCTAGAAGGAAGAGGACAGCACATTCATGGGGACACACCCACCTACTAGTTCTCCTCCACGTCTCACAGCATGCTGACTTGCAACTATACCATTTCTCTTTCACTGTTGCCATGTTCAAATCCCTGAATTCCCTCCTTATAGCACTGTGGGTTGACCCATAGCCTATTGACTGAAGCAGTTCAAGGCTGCAATTCACCAGCAGCTTCTCAATTAGGGGTGAGCAATAAATGCCAGCCCAGCCAGTGATGTCAGCAACTCAAAGAAATGAAAATGATAGCTTAACCAACGTAATGGTTTGAAGGTAAGTTGACTAGATGGCTGCTTTGTGATGCAACAGCATAGTTCAATTCCCACACCAGCTGAAGTTACCATGAAGGACTTTCCTTCTTAATGTCTCACTTCACCTGAGGTGCGGTGACTCTCATGTTAAACACCAGTTGTCTTTCTTTAATGAAAGAGCAGCCCTATGAACTGATAAGACAATGCTGATTTTATTTTTCATATATATTTTGATATCATCTAAGTGCCATGAGAAGTGGGATAATTGATCATAGTTGTTAAAACTAAATCAAAGCAACAGAGATTCTTCTGTCAAATGTGGGTTGTGCAGCATTATGATCTTACTCCAGGTCCACCTGCAGTTCATACGCATTCTAACAGAAAAACAGCATTGACACAAACCCTATTCATGCAGTTGTGTTGATAATTATTTGTACTTACTATACTTAATTAGGGAAAAGGAGAGCATGAGATAGTTTCCCATTACCTTCCTCATTTGTTCTAAATGAATAAAATCCCTCTTCCCAGAAGATCCTACCATCAGCCAGCTGCTGTCCTCAGAAGGCCACAGGAAAATCAAACAGCTCCATCACTGGCATCACTCTTAGCCCTAAAGGTAGGACCTTCCATTTGGACCAACGGGAAAGTTAATAACAACCTGCTGAAAATCCACATGCACTAACCACTGCATTTCAACTACTCCATTCTCTTTTATCTGTTCTACTTCAAAAATAGCTGTCCTCAATTCTTCATTTGCAATTCTGGCTTTTCTTTCACCCCTTTGTTAAAGACATATTTTGAACATCAGGTAGTAATTCCCAGATCACAGTTGCAAGTTTAAGGACTGATAAGTTACAGCCAGATGTTCAACTTCCTCCCCTCTGAAAATATAAAATTGAGACTAACTTCCTTTTTGATAACTTTTGTTAAGAACTTATTCCTTTCCTTCAGTTACTCAAAGTATTGCTGCAACCTCCCACTAATACAACAATATTCCCATTTCTTTGTTTAGAAAATTTGACAGAATTTTTTATCTCTACCATGTCTTCATTCTTCACAATTTGACTTATAGCTTTATCTTGTAGTGGTTCTACTCTATTTTTAGATCTTGACAAAAGCATTCACTATTTCCTCACATTATCATTTACAGCTGCTGATCTCCCTTTTCACCTTCGTTTGTTCACAAGTTAACTTCATGTTTGGTTCATTAATTCTGTCACTACCTACTGGATTAAAAAATCAGCTTCTCTAACAAAAGCAGATCCCAGTCCAAATTATAACATTTCAATACATGTTCAATAGATCGTTGGTTAATGGGAGAGTCAAGCCACTTCTAATGTAAGCTTGCATGACTTATTTAGAGAATTATTTGTATAACTGCTTGCTTTGATTATTGTTTGTGATATTTATTAGCTTATATTCTAAATGCAATTGTTTTTATGTGGGTGTCTTCAAAGGTGATTGTATAATTTAAATTTCTGGAGAGAGAATTTAAAAAATCATTTTGGTACTTGGTATGAAAGGATTGAAAAAAGTTACATTAAAACAATGACTATAATAGCTTTTTGTGTTTGAGTTCCAAACAAATTATCCCATTACATACAATAAGGCTATTATACCATATATATTGATACATATGCACTGTTTCAAATTCTGTACAAAGCAAGATGCCTCCCTTCTTCCACTCGCGAGCCATTTTTTTGAATAAAACACTTCATTTGGTAAAAGGCAGTTGTCGACTTTCATCCACCCATTTAAATTTAGAGATTTCCTTTCTCTCCAAGGTACCAATCTGATGAGGCGTCTTGGACCCAAAACGTTAAGTCTGCTTTCTCTTCAAAGACGCTGCCAGACTTGCTGAGTTTTTCCAGCAATTTGTTTTCGTTCCCACTTTCTTACCATAGTCTTTAGTCCCTTTAGTCCAAGAACTATATATTACTGCTTCTTGAAACATATCTAAATTAAATGTTAATATCTGAACTTGTGCTGTACTCTTGCCGCTCATCACATGATGAACTCAGCTCTTGAATGTGAAGAATTGACGCTGTTCATTTTTAGAGCAACACAATATGGAAAGGTGCTAAAGTTTCAGTGGTAGGCCTCCATGTCAGTCACTTAGCTGCTATTTGTCATCTGTCCCTAAATGTGTGAGGTATAATCAACTACGTTTCTGTTATACAAGAGTCTCATTAGAAGACCACAATTATATGTTTATCAAAATTTATTCCGTTTTTTTGGTTCCTAGTGATCTGAAAGCTAAAGGAACACTTCCTCAAAACAGCAAAAGCTTCCTGTTCCCGTTCAGTACCCCTAAATGACTAAATATTTAGATCTGCAAATCACTTTGCTAAACTCAGAGCAGGGTTGGCTTTCAGAAGGACAGTCCTCTAGCAATTTTCTTGAGGTGTTTCGTGAATTTGAGATGGTGACTGAAGAATTTGGTTTTACTTAGCTGGTAGTGTTGCTTCTACAAAATATCTGAGGTGCTTGAGCAATGAACAAAGCTGCATGACTGCCAATAAGGATTGAAATGCAATTTTGGCAAACTGAGACAGTGTTGTAATATCCAAACCTATTCACCCTTCATCTTAATAGATCTGTTGAAGATGTGTGATTGAAAGCAGTAGAGCGCTATTGGCAGAAGTGTAGGAATTGCAGGAAATTGATCACAAGAAGAAAGGTTTATTAAATGTCTGGAAATGGCAGATGTTAAAGGGTAAGCAAGACAAGAGTGACAGCACAAACACCAATATTTAGAGATTTGTTGATTCTATTTCCTCCTGAGGCTCCTAACATACCAGTTCTGATAAAGTAGAGAACACTCTCTTGAAGAAATTTGTTTTCTTTTTAAATAAATTGGAGGATATAGTCAGAAACAGACGTTTCAGTTAACAGATTGTTACCATCCTCTGAGAATCAGCACTACAGGCTTCCTTTGCTGAACAGCTGGTTTGTAAAATTATTGACAGATCTTACACTTTATATGGTGTCTTTCATAAAGTGTAGTTACTGTTGTTTTGTAGACAAACAGAACAGCTATTTTACTCTAAAGCATGTTTTCACAAACAAGAAATGAATAAATAAATTTGTTTTGGTACTGCTGTTTGAGAATTAGCCAGTATCTGAAAATAACAGAACTTCAGACTCTTTTTCAAAATTGTATCATGGGAACAAGTAGATGGAGCCTTTGCTTAACATCCTTCTGTCACTCCTACCAAGATGGCATTCCTACCACCGACAGTGGGAGCAGCTTTGAGGAATATCAGTCACAGTATCCAGATGAAAATGTAAACAACTTGGCGCAAAGTTGCACTATTTTATCAGTATGACTGAAACAAAAGGATGTTCCTCACACATTTTTTGAAAGATTACCATGTGTTAGTTAAAGTTAACACTTACTATATATCCTTGTGGCACTATCTATGCAACAAGATCTAGGTTGCCTTTAATAGGTGACAAAACAACAAGCTGGTTAGAAATTTTCTGGGATGTTGGTGAGAAATATGATTACTTAGATTCTCCCCTTGACGATGTAATTAACCTCAGTAACTCAGAATCTGGTAAATCACATGATAATGCGTAGCCTCAGGTGAAAATATCCAAACAGTTGTGCATGTATAAACATTGAGTCTCGAACAACTATATTTACATAGAGTTTTAAAAGGCAAAATCTACATGGAAATTTTCATTAATTTCTGACAACTTTGTTAAACTTGAGACTAGGGAGTTATTATGGCAGATTTCATTTCAATGTTATGAAATCCTTTCAGATGTTAATGGTATTCTCTCTCTACACTGTACTCAAATACACTTTCAAGCTTGTAACTGTTTATAGACAACAATAAGTTATAGTTTCTACCAGTTTACAGCAAGATGTAATATGTTTGGAATTTTAATTAATACAGTAGCAACATGTCACAAAGCTAACTAATCACAGTGCATTTAAAATATGGGACAGAAGCAACAGCAGAACATAGTTACTCAAGGAAGTTGAAAATAAAATGAAATTTGACATTAAGAACAGAAAAACAGAATAATTCTAGTCTGTTTTCAAACAGACTTCCAAAACTGGAGGCATTCCAAGAACATACAAAAATGCTACAGAATCTGAAGTTATCTTCCAAATACAAAGCACAAGCTTCCACATGAAACTAGATTCTGATATAAAAATTCTTTGAGATATAATTGCAACAAGAAATTGATGTACAGAGATTAATGATTTCAAGACCAGTTTCCCCAAGACTGATTTCTGCAGATCACTGAATCTGGTTCTAGCGTAAAACTGTAATAATATGGATGCTGGAAATCTGAAATAAAAATAAAAGATGCTGGACATACACAGCAGATGAGGCAGCACCTGTGGACAACAATGTTTCAGGTCAATGATCTTTCATCAGAACTGACAAGTTAGAAATGTAATACATTTTCGATGAGTGAAACATGGAAAAGGAATAAATAAAAGATGTGATAAAGTAGAAAACCAAACTGAATTGAGGGTACAGAGTGAAAGATAATAGCAATGAAACAAAAAAAATCTGACGAATCCACATCTAGAGGAGGTGTGGACAGCAGAATGCACAAACGAGGGCAAAACTAGACTAAAACGAAAATCTGCAAGGAAAGGGAAACAAATGGGACCGGAGGTTAGTTCTGAAATTGTTGAACTGAACTATTGAGCCTAAAAGGTTGCAGAGTACCAAAATGAAAAATAAGACCTTGTTCCTGTGTTTTGAACAATGAGGTTATAAAATTGAGGCCAGGTAAATGGACTTCTAAAGTCTTAAATACCTCGGAATAACAAGGAATCTTAAATTGGCACTTGAATCCAACCGAATACATGTTTATCCCATTCATTGTGTTATCTAAGTAAATCCCTGTTTCTGAATTGCTGAGACAGAGACAGGCTAGAGCCGAGGGGACTGGGTCTTGTTTTGGAGGGAGAGATACACTGGGAAACGAAAAGGAGTGGTGCGCCAAGAGCCTGATTCAAGTGTAGCTTTCAATAGGGAACTGGATAAACACTAAAAAAAAAACAAACAAACTTGGGAGGATTCCGGGGAAAGGGCTGAAGGCTGATGCTCATAAAATTGCTGTTGCAAAGAATTGGCATGGACTCAGTGTGCCAGCCTTGTACGTTCTAACAATTCTATTGTTCATTCTATCTTATGATTCTATCATTCTCGTTTGCATATGTGCACCTCCCTGTTTGAAAGAAATAAAAAGTCCGGAGACCAAAATTCATAAATCCATTTCCTTCAGAATTACAGGAAATGTGTACAAAGAGAGACAGAATGCCACACATTAACACAAGTAAATTGTGCTAATATCCCAAGCCAAGTCACCTATTATGCTGCAAAGTCTAATTGTTTTATTAAATAAATTTGGGCAAGAACAGACTGGAACATGCTTGTAAATGACTCTAGATAATGAAATGTTTTCTTCTTCTCTCCCTGACTGTTACAGAACAAAAATGAAACATCATCATTTTAAATTTGACAACTGAAATGTGATAGTATCAATGATATAATTGGTAGTCCTCCGCCACATAACATGTGGATGTGCGCCACGGTGGTCATCTTTTAGAGAAGATTAGATTCCCACTCTGGCATGGCCAACTAAGCTGCATTTGCTGCATAGGAAGACAGTCGGCTAAGGTGATAAAAGACTCAGTGCCTTCTGTTCTCTGTGGGCCTTTTTTTTCTACCAATTGAGCTTGCTGTTTCTACTTACCTGTTGCATGGTCCTTCCAAACAAACAGTCAGCCTTCAGAGGTCATACCTGTCAGCCAAGAGATACCAGAGACAGTGAAGGTGTCAACTGTTCAGCCTTCAGCCGAGCATACATTGCCCAGTCTCATGACTGCAGAAGAGGTACTGAAGACTCAGACATTGCAGACTTTCAGTTAGGTCAATGCTGCATGCAGTCTTACTCAGAATCACAGAGTCACTACTGTGAATTATCACAGTGTAGCCCAGTGCGCCTGCACCGACTCTATTATGTTTAGCATTGTCATCTGGTGCTAATCCCCTGCCATTTCCCCATATTCTTGCACAATATTACTACACAAGAAAAAAAATCCAATGCCTCAACTGAATGCACCTCCCACCACATTTCCCTGCAGTGCATCCACATCCTGACAACTTGCAATGTCAAGTTTTTGTTCTAAACATCATATTTGCATCACTTGCATATCACTTTAAATCCAAATGCCTTCTTGTTCTTGTTCCTTTTACAAGCGGATAGAAGTACACTCTATTTACTCTGTCCAGCCACTCGTGGTTTTGAAAACTTCAATCAGATCTTCTCTCTGTAGTGAAGAGTCCCAACTTCTTCAATCTATGCTCATAACTTAATTTTCTCCTAACTGGAACTACATTAGTTTTTTTATAAATAAATGATCTCTTACGACACACTTCAATGTGCAACTAACCTGTGGGATGAAACAGCGCTCAGTGATTTCACAGTGCCAGAGACCCAGGTTTGATTTCCCCCCTCTGGCAACTGTCTGTGTAGAATTTACACATTCTCATCATGTTTGGGTGGGTTTCTTCCAGGTGCTCCGGTTTCCTCCCAGAGTCCAAAGATGTGCAGGTTAGGTAGATTGGCCTCGCTAAATTGCCCATGGTGTGCAGGAATGAGTAGGTTGGGTGGATTAGCTTTGGGAAATGCAGGATTACACAGATGGGGCAAGTCTGAGTGGGGTGCTCTTCAGAGGGTCGGTGTGGACTCGACGCACTGCTCCCACACTGCAGGGATTCTATGATTCTCTATGACTCTACAAATATCACAGTTAAACTGGTTTTCTTTTGTCTATCTTATTTGTGAATGAGTCTGTGCATATTTAAGGTTTCTCGAAGGGGTAAAGTTTAAATGACATTGGAGTAGATTAGAAATACGTTTTTTTTTGATAAAGTAGGTTACATTAAAGAGGGTTATTTTCTGTTAATGATAAAACCTAGTATGAATTGCTTTTGTCCTGAATAGCAGTCAGTCAGGGAAATTAGTAATTTTAGTAACCTAACAGATTTTACACATTTTGGTACAGTCTGTGGAACAGAGGGATCTGACTTTGGTGCACTCTTCCCAGTTAATTCATAACAATAGAAAGCTGAAGGACTGTAGTATGGCAAAAGACTTAAGAATTGGGCAGAAGCCAATGGTTGATTATTTTTTCAGAAACTTGCAGGCAAAAGCCTGAACTTGTGATACCACAGAAGCTAAAAGAATAAAAACGGGAAACCTAAGTGGACAAATTTGTGTTCTTAGTAGAAATCACAGCAGCCTGGAATTATAGGAAGGAGAGCTCATTAACTGGGGGTTTATCAACAAGAGAAAGGTTATGAGAATTTTTTTTAAAAATGGTAACTAAATAGTTATATTACAATTCATCTCAGAGATAGGCAATATGGCTGGTACACTGGAAGTTCAAAACCTGTTCCATAGCACCACCATGTTGCCAGATTGTGGAATTGTGAAATGTTAGAGAATGAAAGCAGAAACCTATTCAGAAGTTTGGAAAGTACTGTTAAGCCAGAACTAACCGTGGGTTAGTTGAACTTTCCAATGTGACATACCAGATTAATAATTATGTTCAATAACAAAAGCAAAATAATGCAAATTCCGATGACCTGAAATAAAAAGGGAACAAAACTCAGTTGGTCTGGGAGCATCCATGAAGAGACTACCTAGTGACAAAATTAACATTTCAACTTGTAAACATTAACTTTTCTCTCTTCACAGATCTTTCCAGATTTGCTGAGCTTCTTCAGCATTTTTGAATGTTGTTGGTCAAATACAATGGCAAAAACTAAACAATGCAGATTGATTCTAGCTCTAAAACACTTGACTGGAAAACACACAAAATATTCTCCAATTTTGACTGTTAGGCTGGCAGTGAGAAATTCTGGTCATAGCACCAAGGAGAACTGATCTTTAAGGCCATAGCTTTAATTACATTAAACTAGCCAACTTAAGACTCTAAATGGACATCCTGATGCAGTTCATTGAAGTAAAACTGGCAAATATTTGATCAGCCTGATAAATAAAAAGCAATGGGTGGGGAGCTGCAGCAGGGAGCTGCTCCTCCTGATCTCAAAGAAAAACAATTTTGTAGAGCCTCTTAACGTCAGCAACAGAACCGACAGGGAATAACACATTTTTCAAATTAACTCTCCAAGGAAAATTAGGAGTTTTATCACCATATATACACCTCAGGACTGATTACTCTGTACATTTACCATGTCCAAACTGACCCAAGAGAGTTGCATGCAGTCAAAAATTTGTGGCATCTCTTCAAAAAATTTCTAGAATAAAAAGACCTGGTTACTAACATCTAATAATTTTTATTGAAATAATGCTGAAATACGTTATCTGCACATTAGTAAGTTAGGCGTTATGTTGCTTTTGAGCCAGAAAAGCATCAAAAACACATTAAATGAGAAACATCAAAGTAATATAGAGAAATGTTATCAGGTTTGTTCCACCAAGGCCATAAAGTCCATTTTTGATTTTGAAAAAAGACAAGTCGGTAAATGTTCAACTGTTGTTTACTGACCAGAAGATAAATCATAAGTCCTTGTTTCCAGGTCAAAAAAAACCCAAGTTTTTGACATTCTGAAAACTCTATTATACTCCATACTCTCAAAACCTTTATGCAGATAAAGAAAAAAGATGATATACTTGCTACATAATACAGTATCCTTAAAACCTTTCCAAAAATACAAGCGTTGCCACACTTTGAAATCATTTGATTGACTGTGCAATAATTTTGGCTGTCTACAATTGTTAAAGAGCTTCATATACAAGTAAAAGTAAAACTGTCTCCACAATTAAACTGTTGCACAAACTGAATGCATGTTAAATTATAAACTTTTTTTTATTTTGAGTTATAAAAAGAACTGCTGCTAATTTTTCTTTGCCATATTCCTAAAACAGTTCTTAGGAGCAAACTGATGCAATGTTGAAGAGAGTGTTATTTTGGCTTGTCAAATATCCCTTAAAAACTTCTCCCTAAACTACAAGCATATACATGGAAGTCAAGAGCGTCGTATCTACTAAAGGCAATCAAAAGGGACTAATGGAAGGAACTTAACTCAGGGGGGCTGTAATACAAAAAGCAGAGCATTATTGGGCTTCTGTGGTACAATATATGAGTACGGCCCCGACTAGATTTAAATTATCATTTTCCAAAACTGACTGAGAGTTGACCCTATAGAGGTTTATAAAATCAAGAGGGGCATAGATATGGTGAAGAGCCAGTGTCCTTTTCCCAAAGTGGGGAGTCCAAAACTAGACAGCATAGGTTTAAGATGAGAGGGTAAAGATTTAAAAAAAGGATCTGAGGGGTAGCTTTTTCACACAGAGGGTGGGGCATGTATTGAACAAGCTGTGAGAGAAAGGTAGATACAATTACAACATTTAAAAGTCACCTGAATGGGTATATGAATAGGAAGAGTTTAGAGGAATATGGACCAAATGCTGGTTAATGAGACTAGGTCAGATTGGAATGTCTGGTCAGCATGGATGTATTGGACAGAAGGGTCTGTTTCCATGCTGTGTGATTCTGACTCTAAAGCAGTCATTTCACACAGAAACCAAAATGCACAAAATGTCTAAACAACCTTACAATTCATAAGAAGCCAAATTTTATTGTGCAGCCACATGAACAACTAAAATTTAACGAAACAGATTAATAGATTCTGTATACATAGTATAACATGGTCCTTATAAGGAATGAATTCATCTGAATCACAATCACCAATCCCAGGACATTTACTATTACAAAAACAGCATAAATATTTCCTAATTGTCACATTTCCCCTTTCCAATATCACAGAATTTTTAAAATCATATTGTACTAAGACAAAATGCAAGAGGGGTTAATTGGTTGGGAGTATGGAGGAAATGCAAAGCACATGGAATGGATACGCAACCAGATGTATGAAAAGAGAAATGGAGAAAGGAGAGCAGCGGACAGCAAGACATGTGACTGCTGGGTAGATAAACAGACAGACAGATAATGACCAATGTAGTAGGAGAGAGAATTTACAAAAGGAAAGTTTCAAAAGAAATATGCAAGATTTTTCAGTATAGATTCACCCATCTATATCGTAAATAGTTTCAGCACATAGGACATTATACTAAAAACTCATTCCGGCAGTACCTGTTACTCATTCAAGTAGTTATGTAATAGGCCTTTTCACCATTAAAAAGGTGTATTGTATTGTGTGACACAAAGTTGCTATTATATATAGGGATAAGTAACACTAAGGTTAAAAAAAATTGCTACCGAGACCGACAAACGACTCAAAATGCTCCAAGTTCTTTGTTACATACCATACTCCCCTGTCAGGAATCCAATTTCTAATTTCCAAAATGCAATTATATAGACTACAAACAGATTTCACAAGCTGATAAAAATATTACAAATTGAACCTTATAGAAGTCCCTTTCAAAAATTCAGTTTATTCTAAATGCTGGGCCCCAATTTGAACTCTATTGTCAAATTAACTACAATCATGCAATCTCATCATGCAATGTGTACCCACTCTCCCAATATGCATCAGAGCCAGCTAGCTGAATAGTTTGCTATAACTTCCAGTAATTTGTGCTCAGTTTTTCACAAAATTGCTTTGTAAAGTAAATACATTTAAAATATATTACATAGAATGCCTTTTTAAAATAAAAACGTTTACAAGGATGATACAGCAATCTGGAGGGATTAAGTTCAAGATCGAAAAGGCTGGGTCTTTTCTCTGAAAGAATGAGGATGGCTTGACAGGAGACTTTAAGATTCTGTAAGGATGGATTGGTGAACATACAAAACATGTTTCCACTTGTGGAAACAACAAAAACTATGGGGCAGTTGTCTTATGACAGTCATAAATAAAACCAATAGACAATTCAGGGTAAAAGAAAAGACAGTGGCAAGAATGTGGAGTTTCCTACCCACTAAAAGGAGTAGTTAGGTAAAGAACAAATGTATTTCATGAAAAACAAGATAAATACTTATGAAATGAGTATAAGAATATGTTGATAGATAAGAAAGAGTGTGAAGAAGCTCACATACATCATTAATATACACATGAAATAACTGGCCCAAATATTTATTTTGCTTGCTATATGCCATGTAAACTGGGGGACATTTAAAAAAAGGAAAGGCAGCTCATGAGTGAAAGCAGGGGATAACAAAAGAGAATGCAGATGCCACTAAAGAGGAGTAATAAGACACATCATTGATTTTCTGTAGATGGTGAACCCAAAGGACTCAATAACCTCAAGTGCAAGAACAGGAATATCTTTCACAAGGGATCCACATGACAGATAATCTTCACATTGTTAGCTCCCAGTTATGCTAATTTTCAGATTTTCATGGATTTACCTAATAAAGGTTTCCCTCAACTGAGATGCCATATCAAAGGTTTTGTGCCATCAAAAGGAGTAGATTCCTCTTTGCACTGGCCTGCCAATTCCAAAAAATAATCACCATTGTTTCAAAGGCCAAAATCATTTTATATTACTAAAATAGATGATTATCCTTCATTGGAATCCAGAATTTGCTTCACCAGCTCTGCTGAATATTAATGCCTCAAAAATTCCATAATTTGCTTACCAGCAGAAATACAATAGTGCTCATACTAGTGACTTTCGTCTCTGATTGCAAACAGTCCAAAGAGCCAAAAAGATCAGCTCATTTGAGTAGCAATGTCAGACACTTCCAACTGGCTAATGGAAATGGGCAATATTGCTTGCCACTGCCACCAATTTTAAAAATTCCCTCTATAACTTTGCTCAACTCTCATTGGTGCAATTTTGTCTTAAAATGATTGTTTCACGTGCAAATAAATTGAGTAGCCATACAAAATGTACTTTTTAAGTTAATGAACATGTGACAAAACATAATACTTAGATTGCAAAAACTAATGTCAAGATGGAATGCAGTGATTCCAGATTTAGTGGCTAATCACTAAAGCATGAGTCCATGTTATCTGTGACATCAAATTAAGTCCAAAATTAAAATTACCTATAATTAACAGCTAACTGTAAGATATTGATAAACGCCAAGATATTCTACATAATTAAAGTCAGTGGTGTTCTTGGAGTGTGTGCCACTTGATTGTTGATTAGTCAGTTAACTTAAACAATGGAACTAATTTTTAAAAAGCAAATGGTGAGTATTTTGCAGGCAATTCTTTAATTGACAATGCCACGATCTTGTCCATTTAAGATTTAAGACACATACACCTGCTCCGCAGCATTATGCAAACAGTTCCCACAGTGTGTTAACTAAAATATACGCTAAGTATCCTAAATACGAGTGTTTTACACAAACTAAAGTGTTCTCGTTGATATGCTAAAGGTAAACTACTGTTCATAGTCGCAAGATATAGGTAAGCATCTTAATCGTACCTTTAGAAATATTGGCCCCTTAAGAAATTGGTAGACAACGTTCACCATTGATCATCTATGCTATTACACTGAAACAATCACGCAAAATTACTTTCAGAGCAGTAGTAGTGTTCTAATATTTCAAAAAGATTAAGTATACAAATCAACCTACACAATTTCTCCAACATGCCCCCTAACAATGCAGCGCCGGTCGTGATTAGACACGATTAAACAGTCCGCCATTTTACGGAGCACGAACAAACTCATTATCATTCGGATTATGGTGATCGGATTACAGCAGAGGAAATTTGGTAATATTGCCCATGCATCACTTATACATAATTCATTACAACTACAATTCCAAACATAGTATTAAATTGTCGTAACATTGCATACACAAAAAAAATGTTCGCAATAGATAAAACACATTCTAATTTCCGTTTTAGTCACCGCTGTATATAAACCTAACAACCAGTTTGGTTCGCTTTCCAAATTAAAAGTCAAACTATTATCAACGCACAGGACGGTCATCGCGGGGTCAGCCAAGTCAACACCACCTACCAAGCCCAACAAAAATCATTTACCTTCACTGCCAAGCTTCACCTGCCCTGAAGAGGGCAAAAATTACTAAATTTTCAGTGTAATTTAAGAAAGCATTAGACAGCTAATCAAAACCGTTTACAATACGCTCACACGTTTCCAAAAGCCACATGCTTCCTGATTTCAAAATATACCACGCCAGTAGAATAACAATGGAAGTAAGTATTTTGAATTTACCAGATTGGAATTGGTTGCATTCGAGTCGTCCTCAGGGAAAGGTATATAGACGGCTAAGGCCACACAATTAGCGAAAATAGTTAGGAGAATAATTATTTCGAAGGGCCTGAGGCTGAGAGTTAAAGAACTGTTGTAATTAGAAAAAAAATCACAATCCGAAAGCAAAGATTTACATCTTATTTGTTTCAAGTTAAATATAATGCAAGAAGTGTG
Source organism: Ginglymostoma cirratum (assembly GCA_024137785.1). Taxonomy (NCBI): domain Eukaryota; kingdom Metazoa; phylum Chordata; class Chondrichthyes; order Orectolobiformes; family Ginglymostomatidae; genus Ginglymostoma; species Ginglymostoma cirratum. Next base: position 36,041,661 of record JAHRHZ010000021.1, read on the forward strand.
ATTTGAAATTCAACAGTACGTCCCAAATAGGAGAAAGGCACTGGCACTTCCCGTTTAGGGATAATACAAGATTGTTTTTAAAGTAAAAGAAATGGCTCCTACAGGAATCTGTTACATTTTATATGCGCGTGAATGTTTTTTAGAATAAAAGGATTATTCTTGTGAAATGTACCTTTGGAAAACAAGTTTGAAAATAAAAGTTAAAGGTTGTACTCCCATATATATCAGCGTCCATTCATTATCAGATCACTCCCAGTAAACGTATGAGGATATGAATATGCCCTGCCTCGTTTTATTCCAACCAAGTCATAGCCAGAAAAAGAATTTATTCTCGGCTACTTCCTATTTCTCATCTATGTGCTGCTCCGCCGCAAAGACACCCCCCCCCCCCCAAAATACGTAACAACTGACATGTACACCGAGAATACCGAGTTTTACATTTATCTCTCTGCTTGTTCAACATTCAGTGCTAAATTAGAACTTTCCTTTAGTTAAATACGGTAAGTTATCTTCTCCAGTCATACCACAGATTCGATTTGCCAACTCCATGCCTTGGTGGGTGGGCTGAAGACAGGGATATAGGCTAATTCAATTTGTTTCCGATCGTGCACTACACTGAACTTGCAAACTCTTATCCTTTCTACCATGAAGACCTCGGTAACATCGGTACTAAGCTCACGTGTTGCTGAACCTCATTCCTACTTTAGCCACCTTTTAACGTTACTATTCCAATGCCCACCCCCATTTTGTATGTTTCATATGCTTAAGATCATTCAAGATTCTGCTGCAGGATTCCTAATCCGCACTAAATTCCATTATTTTATTAGCCCCGTGTCTTGCTTTACTGCATTGGCTCTCAATTTTAGAAATCCTATCCTTGCTTTCGCATTCCTCCCAGGTCTGGTCACCTAGTCAAATATCTCACTAGTATCTACGTATAAGATTTAGTTAGATGACCTTCGTTGGAATGTTTGGTAGAGTTAAAAGACTTTGCAAATATCATGTGTTGGAGCGAAAAAAGGCTCTCTGACCTCGTACTCCCCATTTCTTGAACGTGTCTGTATTTATGTGTATAGTTATTGCAATCTAGCTGTACCTATGCATCTGCACACCTTAATGCCTGCAAACCTTTTTATGATGTTTAACTGGTCGCGATTTTGAATATTTTCATATTTTAAAGGATATTTCCATTCGACAATATTGATACATGCTCGCCTCAAAGGGTTTTTCAGAGTCAAGCAGAAGAGAGCCCGTGGTGGACGTGTGGTCGCGGCGCTAGCTTGTTTTTTCTGCTTGCTATACTGTTGCCTTTTCCTTTGGGTTGAGTTGGCCGTAGAGACCATATTGTTGCCCATCATTGCAGCGGCTTTGGCTTGTCTGGCCGCGTCGATGGCTGCCTGCCACGACAAGGCAGCTCCAGGACTTGGGATGTGCTCTGGAGCCAGACCGTCCGTCCTGGTATTTGAAAGGCCATGGGCAAATACAGCTCGGCTGCTACCATAGTTGGCGCCTGGAATGAAAAAAATACTTTAGCCATGTATATACTATAAAATGTAGCCTCCAGTATTCCTTTCTCCAAATAGTTGTTGCCAATCCCTGATAATTCTTAGATTTTCAAGCAAAACAAGTCTTAATAAATTCGAATCAAAACAGTTAAGAATATTGCAATCACAGATAAATGTATATAAAACGATTACAGTACAGAATATTATTCAGAATTTTAAATATTCCAAGATTTGAGATTAAAGGGAAAAACTGCAACCTGAAATAATGACTTCACAGATGGTGGAGCCATTTCCTTCGCGAATGCTAACAGAAAAACTGAAGAAAAAAAACATCTCCGTCCATAGTTCAAGAAATAATGATTCATCCGGGAGCTCGATCAAAAAAAGCCAAATTTAGATATCGTTCGTACTAGCTTTACGATACCATCTCCAAATATCATCCATATAGAATTGTGGTATTTAACCTTAAATAGAGCATTTCCTTAAAAACGCCCGGACAACTTGATCGCATGTTAATTTCATGTGCAATACATGTGCAGCAGCACTGCTTCGAACGAATGTTTCATCATGTTAATATTTGCGGGGAAAAAGTGTAAAACGGTGCATAAAACATATTATTCTCCCAAACTGCCTGTTAAATATCGCTATACAGCCCAAACGCCCACCGGTTACATTTAAGGAAATAAGATTTGTGATGCTCCTCTTTCTCTCTCTTCCCCATTCCTCTGTTTTCACGGTACTTACCTTGATGGTTTTCCTCGGGAATATACATCCTGTCCTTTTCATTCACCATTTAAATATGCCAATTTTTTTGTTCCACAAACGGCGATTACCTGATCCCCATTATTACAATAAAACGCAAGTAACTGATCCTCTATACCTCCCTCTTTCTCACAGCACATCCTGACTACATCCGGGGCTTCACAGAGAGTACATCATACACATTCCAAGCTCGCTTTCACTCTGTTCAGTGGATATTATGGGAGGAGGGAAAATATCCAGGGCAACTCTCTGAGGGTTAAATCCTGTCTTTCAGTATATAACTAAGGAATGGTTAAAAAGGGAGAGGGGTGGGGTGATGACCTAATGAAGCGTGGAAAATAGACGGAGAAAAGAAAACATGCAGTCTTGCAGGCCATTCCTTGCGAACGCTGGAAGAGTTCCCTGAGCGCTATCTCCTGACTGTTTCCAGATGTTCTTACGTGTAAAATAAACTAAGCACATTTTTTTGTCTCCAGAGCCTGGAAACAGTTTATGGAATCATGACGTAAAATAAGCAAGTGGACAATGTCTCCCTAAGCCAAAAAAAACAAAAAGCTCATGCCAATTGTTTCCCTTTTTTGGCTTAATTGCTCTTTTACTCAACTTGTTGATATCTTGTATTGCGTGTCGGAAGCTTATAGAAAGCCACAGATATTTCTTTCTCATCCTATCGATTTATTTTGAATAAAAGATTCGAATACACACATTTTGCATTAAGTCGTAGAGAACAAAAATGTACCGTTGACTTTTGGTTAGTATAAACCATAGAGGAAAATAGCGTTACATTATAATGAAAAAGAATCCAGAATTCAAAACTAAAGGAAAAGATATGGATATCTGTTAATTAGCCATATAATTGGAAATGTCATTACTATCCTATAAAAACTTAGTTGTTTTGAGTTGTGAGTTCAGTTTAAGCAAAGGTGTTGTCACGAGGTCATGGCTAATGATGAAATTTTATCTCTAAACGAAGACAAGCAAACTGGAAGCAACAACAGCTGTTTAGGCCCCGGAAATGCTCGAAGTAATTATGACTTATTTTCAAATTAGTAAGAAACCAAATAACTATCTGGGTGGAAGCAAATAAAGTTTGGTAAATTGTATTCTTGCTCATCATAGATAATTTTATTAGTAAATTAAACTGGAAACAGGTAGAAATGAGTTTAAACCTTCAGTTATTTTGCACAGCTAAATATATTTTTACTTCACAATCAATCAAGAGCAAATAAATGCATTGGGATAGGAACTCAAAGTTTGGTGACAAACTCTACCAGATTGTGTAAATTTTATCACAATTTAGGTATAACCTCACGTAATTACACCCTTTCATGTATTCCAGGAAATCAGTATTCTATAATGTCACCACACTGCCTGTGCTGCTAGTTCTAGTTATTTATTTAAATAGCAGTTGCTTACCTGTTTCTAATGCTAGCTGAATAATCTTTAATGCTAAGCTATTTTGTTGCACTGTTCAGTTTGGAAGTTTATGTTCTTGTGTGAATTTTAAAGGTAATAGTATTTTTTATCCATGTCATGTATTAAGATAATTTACTTAACCAACCATATATTTGAATTAGAGTATCAGTAATGAATTTAGAATGAAATAACTAAACCATGAAAAGTCAGATTTATTATCCTCCATGTTCAAATAACCTACAAAAACAAGCTTAGTTTTGTTTTACATCTTGGAAGTTGTATTTTTTTCCTGTCATGAAGAAACTACAAATTACAAATGTATTAATCATGGGAGCAAAGAGAAAAGGCAGTTATTATTTTCGGCCTGAGATATACCTAAAGCATAGCATTGAGAGTTCAATCTTCCATTTCTTTTCAAGCTTCTTGAAAGTATGGAGAAAATCATAAAATCCTTAAATCTACTAATGTGCCTTGTGAAATTATGCCATGTGTGGAAATGGCACAGATTGCACATTGGCAAATTCTGCAAATACACAGCTCAGCTCCCGGATGTTGTGTGAAAATTTATACATTTAGTTATGATGTAAGACTGTTTTTAAAAAAAAATCCACATCTTTTGGATCTGAAAAGTTTTGGTTACTGAGGAAAAATAATTGAAGAAACATTTTGACTGATTTCCAATCAACTACTTTTATAAAAATAATTCGAACTGAAGTTTAGGCTGTGATTTTGAAGTAAAACATTTAAAGAAAACATTAACAAACTTGTTTTCAATAGCAAATGAATTTCATAATAAATAAATGTGACCAATGCATTCTGAAGAATTTTTAAAAACTTGCATTTATCTAGCACCCTTCACATTCATCAGACTTCTCAATGTACTTTACAACCAATGGAATACTTTTTGAATGTATGCATCATTGAAGAGACAGCCATTTTGCACATAGTAACCTCACACAAGCAATAATGTAGTATTAAACAGACGAGCTGTTTGGGAATAAATGTTGGCTAGGATACTGGGAATAGCTCACCTGCTCTCCTTTGCAACATCTCACCTGATAAAGACAGCACCTCCAACATTGCAGCATTCCCTTAATGCAATTTCCACATTGATGTTTGTGCTATCTTATAGAATGAGATTTGAGCCCACAACCTTGTGACTTAGGAGTGCAACCAACTGAGCCACAACTGAACTTCTTGCTGGGAAAAATAAAGCCACATGCTGCTTAGATAGCAATGGACTAAACCAGGTGGGGAAGCAAAGGAATCGCTGGGCACCAATATACAGATCACTAAAAATAAAAACAGGTAATAAGGCCATAAACAAAGAGGACTAGAATGGAAATGCAGGAAAGTCACCTTGTTCAGAACTTTGGTTACAATTCAACTGGAATGCTGACATCATTCTGTGATACGTATCATAAGAACATAGAGGCACTGGAGAAGATGCAAAAATGATATACAAGGTTTGATATCAGAAATGAAAATTTATATACATGAGGATATATTGAAAAGGTGATGCTCTTTCTGCAACAAATAAAAGGCTGAGGGTGACTGAGTGTGCTCAGATATACAAGGAGATTTTTGAAATAACGGAAGGGTTTGTTTGGCAATACAGGGAGAAACTGTTTCCATTTGTAGGAGAAAGCAAAATGAGAATCTATAAAGTTATTTATTAATAAACCAATAATGAATTCAGGAGAAACATCTTTACCTAAAGCGCATCAGGAATCTGGAATGCATTACCACAAGAAGTAGTTGAAACAAATGGCAGAAGCATTGAAGGGGAAGTTGGATTAGCATTAGGGTCATAGAGTTATACAGCACAGAAACAGACCCTTTGGTCCAACTTGTCTATGCTGACTAGGTTTCCCAACTAATCCCATCTGTCTGCGTTTGGCCCATATCCCTCTAAACCTCTTCTATTCATGTACGTGTCCAGATGCCTTTCAAATATTGTAACCGTACCTGCATCTAACACTTCCTGCCCTCTAATTTTGAACTCCCCCACCCTAGGGAAAAGGCCTTTGCTATTCACCCTTTCAATGCTTCTCTTGATTTTAAAAACATCTATAAAGTCACCCTTTAACCTCTGATGCTCCAGTGCAAAATGTCCCAGCCTATCAGCCTCTCCTTATAACTCAAACCCTTCCAGCTTCGTAATATCCTTGTAAATCTTTTCTGCATTCTTTCCAATTTAGGAATATCCATCCTATAGCAGGGTGATTCTGCTGAAACAAAAACAGAAATTGTTGTAGAAACTCAGCAGGTCTGGCAGCATCTCTGGATAGAAAGCAGAGTTAATGTTTTGAGTGACCCTTCCTGAAGAAGTTTCTGAGTTTCTTCATCAATTTCTGTTTTTGTTTCACATCTTCAGCATTCACAGTTCTTTGTTTTTTTTTAAAAGTTCTGCTGATATGCTTAAATGAAGAACTATTCGAAGAGATTCATGTGGAGCATGTATACGGAATAGACAATTTTAGCTGAACTGCCTGTTTATGTATGATACTTAATTTAGTTTAATGTTGATAATGAAAAAAACAAATAAAGCTAATTATGTGGTAATTTGTATAATCATTATCATTTGATAAATTTTAATGGTAAAAAATACACAATTTGTTAAGTTCTTTTTTCTCATAAATTGATTGGTTAATCAATAAAATGTGATGCTAAAGTATTGACCTTTAGTTTCCCTCCCTGTTAATGTTGATGGTTAAAATACAGTGGAGCTCCATAATAGTTTGGTTTTTGGAGTCCAAAAGTTTAGCTAAACTGCACAAGTTAAAAAAAACTAAGTTCTCCTATTTTTAACTAGCAAAATTAACATTTAAACAATAATTTATTCATTTTGAGACACTCCTTCTATAAACAAGTTTGCAGTATGTTGAGTCACATTACAATTGGTTTACACTGTCAACAGAAAGAATTGGGGTAAAAGTAATCCTCAGCAGTAGCATCAAGATCCTGATTTAACGTGGTAATAATTCAAATATTACTTATTACTTCTTATTCAGCAATTTTAATTCTTTGGAGAATAAATTCCAAATTATTTTTGCTGTATATTTTTACTCGTAATTTTTAAAGCAGACATTATACAGTAAGATGCTTTGCAGAATGTACTAATTTGAAGTAGGTATTTATCAACCTGGGGAAAGCGATAAGGATTAATTTCACTGGTTTTGCCTTTGGCAGCTCTGGGGTATATTGAAATTTTCTGGAATTGGAGTCACTGCTTTGTGCAAAAATATAAAGTTCAAGTTCACTGCTTTCTTCACTTTTCCAGTAGCCTTATGCCTCTGACTATTCACTTAATTCACTTTCCTCTTTAAACAGCTTAATCCCTGTTCCCATTCTTGCCTCTTGCCCCAGTATCAGTTTAATTTAGTTACTCCCCTTTCCAATAGCTGGCCCTATAGTAATTGGCAAGAGGCCAGATGTTTTTTCATCCACCAGTTACAATTTTCATATAGTAGTTATATGCTACCTTTATTAAGGTAAAATATCACAAAGTGTGTCAAGGCGTGTAGTCAGAGAAAATAATACCAAGCCAAAGAAAGACAGCTCATGTACAGTGACCAAAAGTTTGGTGAATGAAATAGTCTTCAAGGAACAATGTAATGGAGCAAGCAGAGGTCACAAGGCTTAGGGAAGGGATACCAGGGCTTATGGCCTAGATGGCTGAAGGTTCTGTAATTAATAGTAGTGGTGCTGGTGGCAGGAGGCAAAGGAAGTGATGGATATGTAAAAAGCCAATGCGGAGAATGGGAAGAAGTAAAGAGGGGCAAGGTCCTGGAACAATCTGAATAAAAGAATAAACTTTTGAAATCAAGGCTTTGGCTGACCAAAAGACATTGTCAATTACCCTCATCTGTTTATCAATTCTTATTTCACCTATGGCAGATTCTAGACCGGACTCTGTGCCCTGCTATGATGGAAATTATGGTGCTGTGGGTGGGTCTGTCTTCAGGCAGAGAACACATGAAGGAGATGACAGAGAACAAAATGCCAATAATGTCTGCAAGTATTTGAGATATAGAAAAATAGCTTTCTTCCCTCTCACAATAACATACTTTTCTTAACCCTCTGCTCCCAACATATCATATCCTTTCACCTTACCCGCTACTTATTCCCCTTCTGGACAAACATTATTCCTTTCATCATTTCTACCTCTTCTTCAAATTACCAGCTCAGCTCTTTGTCATTTCCATCCGCTTCATCTGCAATCTGTCATCTTATCCTACACATTACATATACTCCCTCATCATAGTCACTTATTGCCACAGTGATGACAAGTCGATGGCGTTTTCGTCCAGAATGTTTCCCCTTTCACTTGGATGGATGGATGGATAGATAGAGTCATACAGCACGGAAACAGACCCTTCAGTCGAACCAGTCCGTGCCGATCACAATCCCAAACTAAACTCATCCCACCTGCCTGCTCCTGGCCCATTATCTCTCCAAACCTTTCCTATTTATGTACGTATCTAAATGTCTTTTAAACATTGTAAATGTACTTGTATCTGCCTCATCCTCTGGAAGTTCATTCGACATACTTCTTCTGTCAATTTCTGTCAAAACAGTTTATTTTAAAATCAGGATGAGGAAAGAAACATATGGGCCAGATTTTCTGGGAAGTGACAACTCATGCCTTCTTTTCTACAAAAGAAGAGAGATCCGAATTCTAAGAAGATTTGGCTCAGGTCTCCCTTAGAAATACAGAGCCTTACTTCCATTCTGATCACAGTTCTTTCCTGTGGAACTGTTGGAGGAATGCAATCCACAACCCTTTTTGCATCAGCATCCAACATATTCTGAAGTGTAAAAGTCCAGACAGCTATGTTGATAACCACTGTCAAACCGTAAGTATAATGTTAGAGTGCTGAGGAGGCAGGGTGCCAGGAAAGTAGGGTGCCAGCTGGGAGGGGGTTGGGTGCCAGGTAGTAGGATGCCAGATAGGTAGGGAACAGGGTGCCAGGTAAGCAGAGGCCAACTGGCTATGGTTCCAAACGGGTAGGGTGGCAGAGTGCAAGGTGGCAAGAGGCCAGGTAAGTATTCAGAATAGGTTGGAGTGGGCTTGAAAAATCAGGTTTGGTCGCGGATGGGGAGGGTGGGTGCCGGATCTGGGTGACCTTGAGAAGGAGGGTGTTGTTTCGGGTCTTGGGTGTGGATGTCAGGTTATGGGTGTGTAGTGGGGGCTGGGTTCAGGTCCTGGAGCTGAGGGTCCTGGGGGCTGGCAGGAGAAATGCTGCATCTTTGGCAGGGGTACAGTCAGGTCTGTTGGGTCAGTGAGAGCAGAATCCAGGGGACTGGGAAGTGAGGTCCGGGTCTGGGAAGTGTAAGGGGTGTGGGGGAGGTGTAGGTGGGGGTGTATGAAGTATGGGGTCATTTTAATAAATACTCAGGAGTTATGCTATGTATATAATAGTCTAACTTTTTGTGAGTAACTATTTTACTTAATTTCATCGGAACTATGCACAAGTCCAGTCTACATTATAAGTATTGTCTGCCCAAATGAAAATCTGCCTCGCTACTGGCCCCTTTCTCCATTATGAGAAATAATACAGTGAGAGGCAGGGCGCTTAACCTTTCACTGTTAAAAATATCTTTTAATTGTTTAGGTGGAAGTCCATTTATTCCCATCAAATTTGTTTTGCAAATTACACAGATTTCACCCAGAACTTCAAAACTTCAAAAATGAAAACAGACGTTGCTGGAAAAAGCTCAGTAAATCTGGCAGCATCTGTAAAGAAAATTCACAGTTAACGTTTTGGGGTAGTTCTGAGGAAAGGTCACTGGACCCGAAACGTTAACTCTGATTTCTCTTCACAGATGCTGCCAGATCTGCTGAGATTTTTCAGCAACTTTTGTTCTGGCTTCTGATTTACAGCATCCATGGTTCTTTCAGTTTTTATTTATTGTAAAATCAAAAATTGATAGAAAGCAAAAAAAAATTCAAACAAAAATATAAACAAAAACTTTATAGCTCCACTAGTGAAATTAGGAACTCAGCAATTGTAAGAAAAAGTTTAATACATTCGTATAATGAATTTATGTCATAAATAAATAAAATTGATAATATGTTGCAAAAAGAATTAATTATTTTGTGTTTTCATCCTATGCCTTATAATTATTTTTCAAATTTGAAAGATGCAGTAATATTTTGTAGTACCTCACAGAGGTTACCAAAGAATCAGTTGTTATGGTTTCTACGAACTGTACAAGGTTAGATTTGCTTGTGTTCAAAAAGGTATGTCCCATCCCCAACCCAATCTTTCTCTTCCAAATAGAGTCATAGAGTAATACAGCATGGAAACAGGCCCTTCGGCTCATACTGTTCCATGCTAACTGTGGTGCCCACTCAGCTAGTTGTAATTGCCCATAGTTGGTCTGTATCCCTCTGAACCCTTCCCAACCATGTACCTATCCAAATGTTTTTCAGATGTTGCTATTGTACCCGCCCTAACCACTTTTTCTGGCAGCCCATTCCATATATGCACCACTCTCTGTGTAAAGAAGATGCCCCTCAGTTCCTTCTTGAATCTTTCCCCTCTCACCTGAAACCTATGCCCTCTAGTTTTTAATTCCTCATCCCTGGGGAAAAGACTATATGCATTCATCTTATCTATGCCCCTCATGATTTTATACACCTCAATAAGGTCATCCCTCACTCTCCAAAGTTCCAAGGAATAATGTCCTATCCTGTCCAACCTCTCCCTATAACTCAGGCATACTAGTCCTGGCAACATCCTTATAAATCTTCTTTGCATACTTTCTGGTTTAACTGTGTCTTTCCTATAACAGGGTGACCAAAACTGTACACCAAGTGCGGCCTCACCAACAACATATACAACTGTAACATAACGTCCCAAGTCCTCTACTCAGTGCCTCCACCAATGAAGACCAGCCTTCTTCACCCCCCTGTCCGCATTGGATGCTGTTTTCAATGAACTATGTACTTGTACTCCTAGGTCCCTCTATTCCACAACACTCCTCAGGACGTTAACATTTACTGCATAAGTCCTACTTTGGTTTGGCTTTCCAAAGTGCAACACCTTGCACTTATCTGTATTGAATTGCATTTGCCAATTCTCAGCCCACTTCCCCATCTGATCAAGATCCCTCTCTAATTTTTGATAACATTCTTTGCTACCAATGATATCTCTGAATTTTGTATCACCTGCAAGCTTACTAATGATACCTTGAACATTCACATCCAGATCATTTATGTAAATAACAAAGGTCCCAGCACTGACCCCTGTGGCTCATCACTAGTCACAGGCCTCCAGTCTGAGAAACAACCTTCAACCATCACCCTATGTTTCCTACCATTGAGCCAATTTTGAATCCAATTAGTTAATTCTCCCTGTATCCCATGCAACCTAACTATCATGGCTAACCCTTGTGCGGGATCTTGTCAAAGGCCTTACTAAAGTCTACACAGACAACATCGACTGCCTTACCCTCATCCATCCTCTTGGTTACCTCTTCCAAAAACTCTAAAAGATTTGTCTGACATGATTTCCCATCCAAAAATGTACGAATTGTTTCAATAAAGTAAAAGAAGGCAACTTGCCAGCAAAGTAATTCTCATACTCCACTTGCTCATGACATTCAGCTTCCTCCATTACAATAAAAATCGACCCCACCACTTTTGATAGATTTATACAACTGTAAGAAATCAGGAATAAATCCTACTGTTGAAGTGGTAGAATTCTGAGAATTGCTGACCCGATTTCGCTATTTACAGCTGCCTGCACTCCTCTTGGCACTGCACAGAGCGAACGTTGGGCGAGCGGGTACCTCGCACTGAGCAGGGCGAACGTTGGACGAGGGATGCCACGTGCAGAGCAGGGTGAACACTGCACGAGTGGATGCCTCGCGCAGAGCAGGGCAAACGAGCGAGCGGGTACCACGAGCTGCGCAGGGCGAACGTTAGCCTTGGTCGTTAGCTTGTTTAACAGCGTGTGCTCGAGTGAAATCAACGAGAAGAGAGGAATGCATCGATGATTCAGTGAATAGATGAGTTTCTTGTAGTTCTAGAAATGGTCTTTCGCTCTGAAGTTGTTCAAAACGTCACTTATCGTAAATAAGAATGACTATCAATGATACAAAATCTAAGGTTTGACTTTTTTTTCTCACAGTTCTGTATTTGTCATCCCAGAATGTATGTGATTACAAGTGACAAACTACGCCCGTCCTAAGATAGCCTCTTCATCAAAAGTTCACTTCACTGTGAACTCTAGCGTGCCAAATAACTAAAATCCATCAAAAACTTCCACAAATCTAAAAACTGATAATCATTGTTAAATTGTAAATGTAATTACAAATCATGTTATATGAATCCAGAGTTATGTGAGATTTATAACAAGCTGTAAGTATTCTAAATGCTTTCATTTGTTTTGAAGGGTCAGGAAAAGGAACATTAAAGTAATATTTGCATTTTTAATACACCAAGCATTATCACCTGGAAATAAATTATCTTAATTTATCACTATTGTGACCATACTGCATTTTTAAGATATGTGTTCTGTCCTTTGTCTCCTGCAGATGGGTGTTGGCACAGAGGAAATGTCTCCTTCAGACAAGCAATTGGTAAAGCTTTAGGTTCTTCTTGGATTATTTTTTAAAGCATCATGAATGGGCAGATCAGACTCATACAAGCCCTTCAAGACCAATTTATCCATCACCAATTTATTTACAAGTGGAAACACCTTAACACTTATCCAGCTCCCTCAGAGCCAGCTCTTGGAGAGTCCGGATGTCTGACGCTTTATCTGTCAGCCAGGGTTCCTTGTTTGGACGAAATTAACAGCCCCAGTTGGGGAACTCATATTCCATTAGGTCCACCTGGCTGACTTTGTTACAATCACTACAGGACCATTCCTTTTTGTAGACTTAATGATCATTTGATATAACTGAGTGGCTTGCTAAGCCATTTCAGAGGCCATTTAAGAGTCAGCCTTGTTGCTGTGGATCTGAGGTCACATGTAGACCGGACCAGATTAGGACAGATTAGTCACCATTAGACTAGTTTTTATTAAAATTCAAAATTTACCATCTGTCATAATGGAATTCAAAACTATGTCCCTAGAATACTTGAAACACAATTCTATATCATAGCTGTCATCTTCCACAATGTCATATCCTGTGCTATTTCCATTTACTTTTATATCATTAATAAGTAGAAATCTAGCAATTTCAAATGTCAAGTGTCTTTTCATATTCAGATCTGAGCTTTAGGCACCCTGAAACATATCTGCAATGGTAACTAAATCGTATCCTTTTAGTTGCAATACACCATCAACTTAACCATCTTGTTACACAGTTTGCATGCATTAAGATAGAGTGCTTTTAATGCTGCCTTTTGAACACTTCTGTAATTGGACCCTGGTTAATTCTTGGATTTCTCCTGCTTTCTACTTTCATTTATAATTTTTCGACTTCCCATAAGCAGTATTGTTTTTATTCTGTTTGAATTCTCTCTTAGGTTTCCAACACATGACAAGCAAAATCATCATTTACTCAACTAGAAAGTCTCTCTATAAGGATAATCCAGTCCTGTTAAACTGTAACTCATTTTCCTTGTCTAGGTCCCGACTGCACCCAGACCCAATGCCCCTACACCAAAAGTCTAATGTTCTCTCTCTTACACTATTTTTCCCAACCGTATATTCATTACCTTATGAATTGGGATTTCTAGTCCAGTGACATAACAATTATGCATCTGTCTCACTATTTTCAACATAGTATGAACATGATATTAATGAATTCTTTCCTCACATAACCTGAGTTGTGTTTTAATATTATGAATACAATTATCTCAATATCTATAGTTATTTTTAAATCTTTTAATTAAAACTTGTGGATTTAGAGTTTTCATCATATCCATTACTCCTTAGTTAATCACTTTCTGAGGAATGATAGCAAGTCAAAATTATTAGGACCAGCAAAATAGTACAAGTGTGCTAGATATTTTTCTGATCTACCTGTTCAGAGGTATTATTACACAACTCCAGAGCAAATGGGACTTGAATCCAGGCCTCTCTGGTCTAGATGCAGAGACACTACCACTGCACCATAAGACAACCCAGTACAAGTGTGCTATCTGAACCCTAAGGAACACATGGCATCACTAAATGCTGAAATGTTGATAAACCTGGATAAAACTTTGGTATGCAAATCAAAGTTATTTCTTTTTGCAGGAGATTTCCAATTTGTGAAAAAGTTTGTATATTTTAGTGTTGAGGTCACATGCTTGTTAGGATTTAGTTAACAGAGTGTATACCATCCAGTGTCATTTTATCTGTTAACCTTTTATGTAGTTTCATACTATAGGTATAAATGTTAGGAAGTCAATCAATGCGACAAAACAAATTGTAGATCAGCATTTAACAGACCAATATTCACATTCTTAATTAAGCAGCAGAAGTCTTTCAGAAATTTACGAGGGTTTTATTGTAAATGTATTGTTAAGCACAAAGACTAGTTTTCACCCATCCCTTCCCTGTTTAGAAAACCCTCAATTGGTAAGAAAGCCAGCTCTTCTTTTATAAAAAATAAATAACTAAACCTACCAAAGATGGGTATTGAAACTTAACCAAAAATAAACAAATGGAAGAAAAGAACTCAGCACCTTTTTTTATTTTACAAAACAACCACCAAATCACTCAATTAAAGAACCCGTACTTAAATTCAAATTCCACTGACCATCACCTATTTTCAATCAACTTTGGATGTGGTCTGGTTTATCTCTAAAGGAGCGTGCATTTCTAATACTGACAACAAAAACAGAAAAACTTCAAAGTAGTTAAAAATAAGACTGAAAGATCAACTATTGGACTCACAGTTGCTTGGTAGTATAGAACTTAATTATTTTTGAAAAGCAAGACATGTTATCAAAGCTTTTCATATTCATTCATTAGGACAAAAAGAAAGATCAAATTTCAAATATCACAACAATTCATATGACAGGGCAAAAAGGTACTAGATGGTCGGCAAGTCAATCCTGACTGGCTGAGGTATTGCCATGGAGAAAGCAAAGTGAACTAATGGTTCTCCAAGTTCCTAAATAATACAAAAAAATGCATTCCATCAAAGATGCCTACCACTCCATCCCCTGTCCAAACTTCGAAAAATTAGATCACAGCCCTGTATTGCTCCTCCCGACTTACAAGCAGAAGGTAAAAACAAAACAAGTACAATGCTGATCCAAGGCACTGGAAGACAGTCTCCGGGACTGCTTGGAACTGGGGGACCGGACCATATTCAAGTACTCAGCTGAAAACCTAGACGAGTATGCTGCCATCGTCACGGACTTCATTAGTAAATGCGTGGAGGACTGTATACCAAAGAAATCAATTCGGATGTTCCCCAACTAGAAACCTTCGATGAACTAGGAAATCCACTCCCTACTGAAGACCAGGCGTGCAGCATTCAAGTTGGACAACCCAGACTGATGCAGAAAATCCAGATGTGACCTCAGCAAAGCCATCAAGGATGCAAAGAGGTAGTACTGGACCACGTTAGAGGCCCAAACTAACCATACAGACTCCTGCTGCCTGTGGCAAGGGCTAAACAAAATTACGGGATACAAAATGAAGCAGAGCAATTTGGAGGACGAAGGCACATCCCCCCCTGATGTGCTCAATGATTTCAATGCTCATTTCAAGCAGAATGTCAGTGGCATGGTATCACCTGCTCCAATAGCCCCTAATGTAACTGTGCCTACTGTCATCACTGCAGACATTAGAACAGTCTTCCTGGGAGTCAACCCGAGGAAAATGACAGGCCTGGACGCAGTCCCCAGCTGAGCACTTAGATCTTGTGAGGACCAACTGGTGGAGGTATTCACCGACATCTTCAATCTCTCCCTCCCACAAGCCGAAGTGCCCACCTGCTTCAAAAAGACCACCATCATCCCAGTACCTAAGAAAGCACATGCAACGTGCCTTAATGACTACCATTCAGTGGGTCTGACCTCCATAATCATGAAGTGCTTCCAGAGGCTGGTCATGGCCCACATCAACTCAAGACTCCCAGCCTGCATTGAATCTCTACAATTTGCCTACCAATATAATAGATCCACAGCAGATGCAATTTCCCTAGCACTGCACTCATCCCTGAAACATCTGGAACACAAGGACACCTACGTCAGACTCCTGTTCATTGACTACAGCTCCGCCTTCAACACCATCATCAGCTCGAGACTGATCTCAAAACTCTGAGACCTAGGTCTTGGCTTCCCCCTCTGCAATTGGATCCTCAGCTTTCTGACCCACAGACTGCAATCAGTGAAGACAGACAACTGCATCTCCTCCTCGGTAACACACAAAACAGTAGTCCCCAAAAGATGCATTCTCAGCCCCTTACTGTACTCCCTGTACGCCTATGACTGCATTGCCAAATTCCAAATGAACACCATCTGAAAGTTTGCTAATGACACTACCGTTGTAGGATGGATATCAAACAATGACAAGTCAGAATACAGAAAGGAGATAGAGGGCTGTGGTATAATGAAAACAACTCTCGCTTCACATCAACAAAACTAAAGAACTGATCATTGACTTCAGAAAGATGAGAGGAGAACACGCCCCTATCTACATCAACAGAGCTGAGGTTGAGAGGGTGGAGACCGTCAAGTTCCTAGGATTGACATTAACTGACAACCTGTTCTGGACTTCCCACATAGACGTGACAGTCAAGAAGGCACAACAATGCCTCTTCCTCCTTAAGTGGCTCAGGAAATTTAGCATGTCCACAAGTTCCCTAACCAGCTTTTATGGGTGCACCATTGAGAGCATGCTGTTTGGGTGCATAAAGGCCTAGTATGGCAATTACTTTGCCCAGGACCATAAGAAACTATAGAAGGTTGTGGGCAAAGCCCAGACCATCATGGAAGCCAGTCTTTCATCTATGAACTCCATTTACATGGCCCATTTACATAGAAAGGCTGCCAACATCATCAAAGACCCATCACACCCCAGCAATGCTCTCCTACAACCTTTTCTGTCAGGCAGAAGATACAGAAACTTGAACATACGCACCAGCAGGTTCCAGAACAGTTTCTTCCCTGCTGCTATTAGGCTGTTGATAGACTGTCTAACTTCAAATAATGCTGATTTTGCTCATGTTGATCTTGCCTAGTGCACACCCTGTGTGATGTAATTTGTATGCCTCTGTCCAATTTCTTTTCCGCCCTATGATCTCAATGTCATTGCTTACTATGATCTGCCTGTACAGTACTGCTTATAAACAAAGCTTTTCACTGTACTTAGGTACACATCAGAAAAAGTCAATCAACCAAATTCATAGCAAGAGGATTTGAGCTCAAGAGCAGGCATGACTTGCTGAAATTGTGCAAAGCCTTGGTGAGACCACTCCTGGAGAATTTTGTGCAGTTTTCTTCTTCCTACTGGAAGAAGGATGTTCTTGCTATGGAGGGATTGCAACAAAGATTTACCAGACTGATTTCTGGGATGGCAGGATTGACATATGAGGAGAGACTAGATGGTATTTCAAGAATATCATTGGAATTTAAAGAATGAGGGAAATCTGATAGAAACCTGTAAAATTCTAACAGGACTTGACAAGATGAACACAGAAAGCATACTCCCAATAACTGGGACCCAGAACCAGCAGTCACATACTAAGGACAATGGACAGGTCATTTAGGAAAGACATGATGAGAATTTTTTTCACTCAGAGAGTCGTGAGCATATTGAATTCTCTGCAACAGAAAGTGGTGGAGGCCAAACAAAGAATGTTTTCAGGAAGGAGTTACATGCAGTTCTTTGGGCTAAAAGGATCAAAAGATATGGGGTGAAAGTGGGAATAGGGTACTGAGTTGGATCCACCATGATAATACTAAATGGGAAAGCAGGCTCCAAGGGCTGAATAGCCTATTCAGTTCTGATTTTCCATGTTTCTATTTGAAAATTACTCAGGGATCTGATATCTCCTCCCTTTTCTCCATCAACAGCTTGGGATACATCTCATCCAGGCCTAGAGGTTGTTCAACTTTCAAGGATGCTAAACCCATTACGATTTCCACTCTATGTTAATTTCATCTACCACTTCACAGTCCTCTAACCTGATGTCTATACCTATCTTATTCCTTTCCATCATGGAGATCAACGTATTCATTGAGAAGTGTGCCAACTAATGTAGAATTCTATCATGTTATGATCACTGTTTTTATGGTGATCCTTTACTGTGAGCTCACTACTTAATCTTCTCTCATCACACCTTAACAAATATAAACTAGTCAGTGCCCCTATCTAGTTCAAGAATGTAGTGTTCTAAAAAATGGAACTGAAACACTGTATGAACTCATTCTCCAAAATACTTCTGCCAACTTGATTTATCTAATCAATATGAAGCTGACAATCTCCCGTGTTTATTATATAGCCCTATTATTTCATTATTTGATTAATACCCTGTCCAAAAGAGCAACTACTGTTCTCACCAGTGAGTTCTTTCCATTGCTGTTTCTTAAATCCATCTAACTGATTGTGCATCTTGATTTCCTGAGCCAACATCATTTCTCAGTACTACGGTAATCATGTTTATTATGATGCTAACACACTTGTTTTCCTTTCTTCTGAATCTTTCATACAACGACTGACCTGAATATTCATTTCCTCGTCGCTATCATCTTGTTGTCCAGTCATCTATCTTTTGAAGACTGCTTTCTGCATAAAGGGCATTTAATTTTTAACTTTTTTCACATTCTTCCTGCCTCTGACTCTACTTTCTGGTGTACTCTTAAGTTTGTACACTCTGTGCCTTCCTGTCACACTTGAATTAACATGACCCATATCTCTCCTCTGCGCTATTACCTTGATTTTTCTGTTTAAATTTTGAAACTTCACCTGAACTCTCCCATTCACACCCTTACAGTAATCTGGATATTATATATATATATCATTCCTACAGAGTGGAACCAGGCCCTTCAGCCCAACAAGTCCACACCAACCCTCACAGCATCCCACTAAGACCCATCCCCCTATAACTCACCTAATCTACACATCCCTGAATACTATGGGCAATTTAGCTTGGCCAATCCACCTAGCCCGCACACCTTTGGAAGGAAGGTGGGAGGAAACCGGAGGAAACCCACGCAGACACAGGGAGAATGCGCAAACTCCACACAGACAGTCGCCCGAGGGTGGAATTGTTCCCAAGTCCCTGGCACTGTTGCACATGAATCACAAAATATGAGCCTGCAGGTGCAGCAGACAATTAGGAAGATGAATGGAAAATTAGTCTTTTTCACAAGGTGAATGGAATATAAAATCATAGCTGTATTGCAATTGGGAGGGATGGCATAATGGTAATGTCACTAGGTTAGTCATCCAGAGACCCAGGCTCATCCTCTGTGGACGTGTATTCAAACCTCAGGTTGTAAAATGTAAATTCAATAAAAATCTGGAATCAAGAAGAGCTTGTTAAATGATCACCATGTTGCAAAATCCCATCTTGTACTTTAAGGAAGTAAATCTACCATCTCTATCTGGTGACTCCAGACACATACAACTATGACTGTTTTGAGAAACAGTCAGTTCAAGGTCAACAATGCCAACATCTTATACAGGACTAAACTTGACATTAGTTTCCTACAGAAAAGATATACTCGCAATGGAGACAGTGAAGATTCGCTAGTTTGATTCCTGGAATGAAGCTATTATCTTATGTGGAAAGCTTGAGTGGGTGGAGCCTCTATATATTGGATTTTGAAGAATAGATTTGATACCGAGAGGGCTTTTCCTCCTGTGGAATCTAGAATTGGTGGGAACATTTCAAAGTATTTCTACTTTTATAATGTTACTAATTGTTGGAAATTTCTATCCAGAGAGCAGTTGAGGCTGGGTCACTGAGGATATCTGAGGCTGAGTTGGACAAAGGTTTAATTGATAAGTTTATAAAGAGCTATCAGGGACAGGTAGAAAAGCAGAGTTTATGCTCAGATCTGCCATTATCTTATTGAAGCTCTGTGGGCTGAATGGCCCACTCCTGCTCCCATTTCTTGAATAGAGATATTCTTTTGTGACCTTAATTGCTCTATAGGAAAAGGGTTACATCACTTTGACTTGCAAATCAGTTGTATCATAGTTAGGTCAGTAACTGATGTATACCTCAATCCACTTCCCTACCCTTGCTCATATCACCTTATACTCTTATCCAACAAAATCCATTGACTTCAATGCTGAAATTTTCAGTGGATGCACAGCCTTTCAAGAAGAAGTGCATGATTTTCACTGTACATTATTTCAAGTTCCATACCTAAGACTTCAAAATGCAGGGGAATTAATTGGCGAAAACTATTACATATGGTGCAGTACATTCATTTGTATCCTCAGTTATGCTCTCACATTGAACAATGGTCAGGATTACTTTAAAGATTTGAGACCCTACAACCAGTATATGTTGCAACATTGTCTGAAGTGTTTTTTATGATGTAGGTTAAGGTTACAACTAATCAAATGCATATTTTGCCAACATAGCTGATGCAAAGGAAAGAAAAATTTAATGTAGGGAACTGCAAAATCACTAGTTATCAGGAGGTACAGCCAAATGGATGAATGTCTTGCCTATGCTTGGCATACTACTACAAATTATGTAGGCAACATTCTGTCGCTTATTATTTGTGTTCTGATGTGACATTGTCTAAGGCCTTTAACTACTTCACAAGTAAATCAGATTTAACCTCAGATGTCAACAAGAAAGCCCACATGGTCATTCCCTACAAACCAGACTTCCTTTACTCATCAACATCCATGTAATTATAGCAAGAAAATAATGAGTTACATCTGTTAAGCTACAATTCAAGTAAAGTCAGATCTTACACAAGGTCTGTGATTATAATCAAATATGGCACTTCATTCCACAAAGTATCCTGCATATGTTTCCCTTTGATAGCATCATAAAAATCACTGACTTGAGAAAGATAATCAAATTCTGCATTCAGCATCTTTTGAGGATTGACTGGAACAAATAGAATATCTTTGTGGCTAACATTAAGACAATCTGATCAGTTGCATCTACCACATTATTGTCTTCCACTAGTCCATCTAACCAAACGTTCTTTAATATTCCTCCTGCCTATCCTGTGCTCAACATTAAATATTTTTTAGTCTCTCTCCCATCTCACCGTATGCCCCCTATGTGCCCACCTTATCCATGAGATCCATCTCCTGTTCCTTCAATGCTTTTCCCACTAAACTGCTAATCACTCAAATTCCCCTCATGGCCCCATGTTATCTGATATGGTTAATCGATCTTTCTTTTCTGGTATAGTCCACATTCCTTAAAAAAAGTCCTTTGCACCTTCAACCCATCTTCAAACTCCTTCACTTTCTAAAGTCCTTGACATGTTATCACCAACCAAATCAATTCCCATTGTTCGCAGAATTCTATGTTTGAATTCCTCCAATCAGGTTTCTGCCCCTGCCACACACCAAAATGGCTATTACAAATGGCTTTCTATATGCCTATGACAAAGGCAAACCTTGTCTCCTATTCTTCTCAATCTGTCTGCAAACTTTGATGTGGTCGTCCACACCATCCACCTCCAATGGCTTTCCACTAGTGTCCAACTGCTTCATCAAGTGCTTCTCCTTTGGTGGTATTACTAGAGGGACAATGTTAGTTTTCACATGTACACTGTTGGCACCATCACTATATTACCACCAACCAATGAGGAGGCAATGGCCTAGTGGTATTATGGCTGGACTGTTAATCTAGAGACCTAGGTTCAAATCCCACCACAGCAGATAGTGGAATTTGAATTCAGTAAAATAATCAGAATTAAGAATCTAATGATGACCATGAATCCACTCTTGATTGTCAGGGGAAAACCCATCCAGTTCACTAATGCCTTTTAGGGAAGGAAACTGCCATCCTTATCTGGTCTGGCCTACATGTGACTCCAGAGCCATGTTTACTCTGGGCCGTTAGGGATGGACAATAAATGCTGCCTGGCCAGTGATGCCCTCATCCCATTAATGAATAACACAAAAAACTGTGACATCCCCTCTGATTGCTGATTGCATTTAATGCCCATCCTTATTTGTCCATTTCTCCTTTCTTTCCAACAAAACTTCATGCATAGTTGCTTGGGTAGTGAAAGTGTGAGAGGGAAGAACTGTCTGGAACTGTCTTCCAAATATGAGAGCTGCTGGTCAGGTAAGCTATTGCCTCAGCAAGTAGCAGATAGTTTGAAAAGAGCGATCTGAAGTCTTGGGAAGTCTCTTTATATGTAATGATCATGGATTCTATTATATTGACAGTGTATTCTATGAGGCCTTTCGACTAAAGGCAGTGAGATGAGATTTTATGTTGAATACCCCATTTCTTGCACATTTCATGGAAAGTTGTATGAGTGTACTGTGGACCATTGTTGGACACAATTTGCCAAGGTAAATTGAACAGGCTGATTGTGGTGGTCAATGTGTCAATTTTGCACTAATGGAATCTTTAATCTGTCACACAGAGGGAAATTTGGTGAAAGAGTCAGTACCCAAAATGTAATTGTGTCCTTAGCCATGGAAAATATCAGTGATGATCTTATGTCATGGCTCAGAAGGTATCTCCCGTGGAAGGAAAATTTCTCTTGATTGGTGAATTGGTGAAATTGATAAGTTTCACGTGACTTAATAAGTTTGATCCTTATTAATGCTGGTCTAATATATGGATTCATGCACCATTCTTGTAGTTTATTCTGTGCTTATGTAACCTACATGTGTGTGGTCCAAATCCAAGCTGTCTCAACATACCGCTTGTGAAATTACATCTTCTCTACCTTTAAAGATTAGATATCAACACAGTCCTAACTCAAATGCTGAATGGCCAGGAAAGTCATCTAAGCTTGGAGATTTGTTGAATGCATTTGTCCCACCCATTGATGATGATCATTTGAGCTGCTGCAGCTGCTCATCATCTGATGGATCTGCACTGCTCAACTGTAAACAAAATAGTTGAGATTGACGTAAAGACTATCTCTGGTTCAGATATAATAACATCCACTTGTAGATCTGCAGGAATATATTCATTCGTAGCAGAGTTTGGAGGTTGGCTTGTGCAGAGATGATCATTGAAATTCCGGTTTGTATATATCTCTAAATCATATCCTAGGATCTTCATAAGTACAGGTAGTCATGGTGGTGCATTTGTCAGAGATTTTTGACAGATCATTTCTAATGGCTTGCAGTTGGTACGGATAATGAAATGTTTGCTGAATTGGTAAGCATGAAACCATTGTGTCCCAAAAATAAAATAGAGCAAGAGTTTCTCTTTTAATAATGAAATAGTTTGACTGAGCTGTCATAAAGGACCTTAGAACCAAATGCAATTGACCTGCTGTCCTGTAATATATACATTCCAAGTCCATTCGGTGATATGTTTCCTGCCAATGTGGTGAACTTGAAGGGATTGTAAAATTGAATGACGTAATTGCTGGATCTTACAGCATTTTTGAGAGATTGAAAAATTTGCTGGTGCTCTTCTTGTCATACATATGGTACATTTTTACAGACAAGATCTTGATAAGGGAATACCTTGGTCACAAGATTCAAAACATGTGGGAATAAAAAGTCAATGAAACCAAGACATCTTCGTATGTCATGATTTCCTAGTAATGCAGATATCTTCAGTGTGTTTTCTGTTTTAACAGGATCAGGTCTAATAGTGGTTGATGAGTAGATGGAGCTGAAGAAGTTGATCCTGCCAATGTTGATTTAACATTTTCTCCTGCTGAACAAGACTATAGGCTGAATTACACATTACTTTGGCTAAGTCTGATTTTTGATGGGCATTTTTTGGAGGGATGTCCTGTACAAAACCTAGCACTATTTCTCAGCATATTTACCAAACTTACCTTAATTAGCTACCTACTTGCACCTATGGCATTCCTTGTGTCCATTTTATCATGTGCTGTTTCCAGAGTATTTCATCACTCAGCAGATATCCTGAAATTCACAGGCATCCCTTGCGTGCTGGATTGCAGAATCAGCTGACTTCTGGACTCAGGTAAGGCTTCTTTAGAATCCAAAATCTTTTTCAGTGTTTTGTCTGTGTTCTGTATTAGGAGCATTTTCTTAGATCAGAACTGTTCTCCAGCATTTTAACTGTCCTTTTTAAAATGCTGGCACCTTTATAAACTGTCACTTATTCTCTAAAAACAGAGAAATGTAGAGTACTTCCTATGCATCAGTACAGGTTTTTAACCTTTAATTTTAGTTGTGATATTTTAGTTTTGGTTGTTAACTTAAGCTTTAAACTCATGTAGGTGATGAGGAATAATGACTGTTAGAAAAAACACTTAACAAATGCAATGACACTGTCACCTTTTCAGCTTTTAGTGTCCATACGCTGCCAGCAGCTAGCTGTCATGACTAGCCTTTAGTGCTCAGTTGCTGCCATCTTCATTGACAGCACGATGTGCTTTGTAGTTTTCTATATGTTAATCAATGTAATGTATACCACAAATAGTCGAGTTTTTGTGAATCAGGTATCCTAAAGCTTAGTTTCAATACTCACTATTTACAAGGCTGTACTATCAAAAACTTAAAACACATTCTAACTTCTGTGCTTTCTGATGTTTCCATACATTACACACACCTAACTGACTGAGGACATTGAAACTCTCTACGTGATGGAATCGATGAAGATGAAATGGTCAACTTTATAACAGAATGTCACTTGTCATGTTGTTAAGTAATTATCTTAAAAGGTACAAGCCTTTCTGATTAAAAAAAAAGTATACCTTCATATCTTCTTATGTGGCCGGGTGTCATACTTTATTTTAGAATGATCCTGTGAAGTACCTTGGGGAATTTTCATATGTGCCAAGATAATGATCCATTTTGGCCTCCACCATAGGTCCCCAGTATCATAGATGCTGGTTTTTACCCAGATAGATTAATTCCATGTGAGATTAAGAAATAGTTGGAGGCACCGGATACTGCAAAAGATATGGACGCTTACAACATTCTGGCAATAGTATGAAAGACGTGAGCACCAGAACTTGCTGCAACCCTAGCCAGGCTGTTCCAGTGCAGCTATAACACTAGCATCTATCAAACAAATGATGTGGAACATTGCCCGAATATGTCCTGTACACAAAAAGCAGAATAAGTCCCACCCAGCCAATTACCACTCCATCAGTCTACTTTCAATCATCTGTAAAGTGATGGAAGGCATAATCAACAGTGCTATGAACAGCACTCACTCAGCAATAGCCTGCTTACTGATGCCCAGTTTAGGTTCCACTAGGGCCACTTGGCTCTTGAACACATGACAGCCTTAGTTCAAACATTGACAAAAGGGCTGAATTTCAGAGGTGAGGTGAGAGTGACTGGCCTTGCAATCAAGACTGCATTTGATCGAGTGTGGCATCAAGGAGCCCAAGCAAAACTGGAGTCAATGAGAATCAAGGGAAAATTCTACGTAAACTTGATTAATACCTGGCACAATGGATGATGGTTGTCATTATTGGAGGTCAACCATCTCAGCTCCAGAACATTTCTGCAGGAGTTCCTTGGGGTAGTGTCCAAGGCCCAACCACCTTCAACTGCTTCATCAATGATCTTCCCTCTATCTTTAGGTGAGAAGTGAGAATTTTTGCTGATGATTGCATAATGTTGAGCACCATTCATGACTCCTTAGATTCTGAGGCAGTTCTGGTTTAGATGCAAAATCCAGGCTTGTGCTGAAAAGTGGCACATAACATTCATGCCACATGTCAAATGATTTAAAACTATGGGTGGAAAAAGAACGTAGACAAGGTAAATAGAATTCTAAAAATTTAAAGTCCAAATTTTAAAGATGGATTAAATTGTCCCACTCTGTCATTTTTGATCTGAAGCACATGACATGCTGTTTTCTGTTGACTGATGGTCATTTTTTGATTTAATAGTTAGATGGACCAGGGTCTTTTCTTGTTAGAACTCTTCCTTTTAAGCTTCCTTCATTTTCTGTCTTTTTCCTACACGGAGGGCGAGAGAGGGACAAGTGGAACCTTTTGCTTTGCAGGCTCCAGATGTTTCCCTCAGTTGGCTTGGCACTCAAAGCTTTTAACAGTCTAGAGCTCAACCAATCAGAGGGCTGTCATCAGGCAGAAATTTCCTTGACTGAAGTGTAGTGGATAGTGAAGAAGGTGATCTCAGAGTACAATGGGACCTTGGTTGGATGGGGCAATGGGTCAAGGGGTGGCTGTGAAGTTTAATCTAGATAAATATTATGTGTTGCATTTTGGTAAAGCAAACCAGGACTGGACTTATACAGTTAATGATAAAGACCTGGGGAGTGTTGCTGAACAAAGAGGCCCAGGGGTGCAGGTTCATAGATCTTTAAAAGTGGATTCGCAGGTAGACAAAATGGTGAAGGTGGTGTTTGGCATGCTTGCCTTCATTGTTCAGAACATTGAGTATAGGAGTTGGGATGTCATGTTGCAGCTGTAGAGGACATTGGTGAGGCCACTTTTAGAATACTGCATTCAATTCTGGTCTCCCTGCTATAGGAAAGTTGTTGTTAAACTTGAAAGGCTTCAGAAAAGATTTACAAGTATGTTGCCAGCATTGGTGAGTTTGAGCTACAGGGAGAGGCTGATAGACTTGGGGGAGTGACCTTATAGAGGTTTACAAAATCATGAGGGGCATGGATAGGGTGAATAGCCAAGGTCTTTTTCCTATGGTAGAGGAGTCCAAAACTAGATGGCATAGGTTTAAGGTGAGAGGGGTAAGATATAAAAGAGAACTGAAGGGCACCTTTTTCACACAGAGGGTGGGGTGAGCATGGAATGAACTGCCAGAGGATGTGGTGGGAAGTGGTACAATTACAACATTTAAAAGACATCTGAATGGGTACATGAAGAGGAAGGGTTTAGAGAGATATGGACCAAATACAGGCAAATGGAACTAGACCAGTTTAAGATTTCTGTTCAGCATGGACAAGTTTTACAAAAGAGTCTGTTTCTATGTTGTATAACGATAACTGTTTGTACTGCTCTGCCACAAAATTTCCCACTCAATTCTTCAAAAAGCAAAATTATATTAAACTGTTCAATGCATACAAAACTTGATTTTCATACTGCAAAACTACCCCGGTATATCAGTTACATGGCAGACCAATTTCATTATAGCTCCTAAAATGAAATATATGTAGTCTCTTACACTGTCTTTGTAGCATCAGCAAATTTAGCTACATCACACTTGGTCCCCTCATTCAAGATATTAGTATAGATTGTAAACAGCTGAAATGTAAATGCTTATCCCTGTGTGGAATTCTGCTAATTACATTTTGCCAATCTTAAAATTACCCAATTGCTACCTATATGCTTTCTGTTCATTTGCCAATTCCCTATCCTTGCTAATGTTACTCACATCAACATGAACTCTTATCTTCTGTAATCAATTTTCACATGGTACCTCATCAAATAGTAGGCTGTTTGCATGAATCCAATATTTTCTGTGCAAGTAAGGAAGATTCTTTTCAATGTTGGCTAAAGGTAGAGCAGCCTTTGTGCAGGCTGGGAAACAGGGAGTGTTATTTCTGCCTCCTAAGCTTTATTTTAAAGCCTTTCAGGCCTGATAGAACATGACAGAAGTGAGCAATTAGGGTAGAGTCATTGATCCAAATATCTTTTTAAGACGATTGACTAGGACAAACCTCAGTAATTGTAGTGAGTCAGCTCAAAATGATAGAAGTAGACATTCTGCTCTCACTTCGGAACGAGGCTGCTAAGAAAACTTTTTTTTTTATTGTTCCATCACTCAGCAAGACTCACAATGGCCCCTGCACTGGAAACTGGCTGCAGTTGTTTGACATGGGCAAGGAAAGACTCCTTGACAAAAATGATTGCTCCCCTTCAGTGCAAAACTGAAATCACTAAGTCTGAATTATTTAGTTATGGCCTGCAAAAGCCAGGGATCAATTTTAGAAACAAATGGTATTGATATAATCCCATTTTATTTATTATCAGTCAAGTCAGACCCCAGAGTGAAACCTAATTTAATAGATCATATTTTGATTTGTATGGGTTTTAATGAAGTGGTCTCTCACTGAAATGTAAGCACACAACACTGCACATTTTGCTTTAACAACAAAACAGAATTTTTGTTTCTTATTTTAAAAAGAAATTAAAATAAAATAGAACAAACTAAACTATTTGCTTGTAACACAAATTCACAGCTTTTAAACACATACGGCTGAATTATTTTTTTGGCTTGGTTCAAGCTGCATACAACTATTGGAAGAATTTTTGCTGTGAAGCCTAGGGAGTTCTCTCACCATATCTAACATAACTCACTGCATTAACTACATATCCACAACTATGGTCACCCTTATGTCTGATCCCAGCCCCATCTTACCACGTACCAGTGCCAGGACAACTTACTATTCATCAGATTTTTGGCAACAGGCTGGCATCCCTTGCATCTGTGCCATCTTTAAAAGGCCACTGTGCACTGGATAATAGCAGGTTTTCCAATGCCGTCTTCTCATTGATAGTCAGAATCTGAACTTGTCAGAGAAGGGGAAGGTGGCGCCACAATTCTCCAACAGTGACTTAGAGGTCCTTTTTGAGGGGTGGATGCAATGGAAGACTGTCCTCTTCCAGGTGGACAGGTACAGGAGACCACACGACCAGACCCTGGGAGCCACCTAGGCCAGTGCCATATTAACAGTGCAAAGGAATAACTGGCAGTGTCATGAGAAAGTCAGTGACATTCTCTATTGCACCAGGGTGAGTGCCACACCGTTCTCTCCACTATCTCTCACACACTCAGGTATTGCACTCATATCTCACAAGACTCATGTTGTACCACTCTCATTATTGACGACAACATATCCCCTCAGTTGCTCTCATCCATCTCAAAGCCCTCATACCACTAACCCTGCATTGCCTCTGCACTGTCTCCTCTTATCTCAGAGCACCTCACCATCTTTCAACCACTTGGGCATTACTAACAGTAATGCAATCACTTTTTCTTCATTCAATTCTTCCCTTATAGGAGAAGACAACCCAGAACAAGGCAGAGCAAACCCATATTAATGGAGGGTTGTGCAACATTAGACTCCTCACCCTTTAAGAGGAGAGAATTCTGGCCCTTGTAGAAACCTGTGACCACTCCTGTTTTTTACCTTTAGAAGTCCCAACATCAGCAGGTGCTGTAGCCCCCTCCTTAACAGGTCAGATGACTTGTCCCACCCACTTTGTGTATGGTCATAATCATTTTCTTCCCCATTGTGCACTTTTAATTTCCAGCACAACAGATGTGACAATGAGTACTCCTTGCTTAGTGGCTTGCAGCCTCTGCCTTCATGTGTTGGTGAGCACCCTGCCTAACGTCCCTTCCTGGTCACACTTCCCACAACTATAATAGGATTCAGACCTCCTAATTATCCCACCCAACCCATCTACATACACCTGCACCTGCCTACCTGTCCAACCCAACCTCTGACATTTAAGGTGACCATGACTTGTGTGGTTATTCACTGTTCCTCTCCCTTGGCGCTCCAAATGTGGATGAATGCCTCTTCCACATAAATACCTTTCCCAGCCATGCTTTACCAAATACCTCCATTGCAGGTACTGTCTTCCCACACTCCACTATCACAACTCTCATCCCTCTTTCTCCCAGATTGCAGCCCCGCTCCTGAAGACACTTGCCAAGTCTCATTCCCACAGCAAGTTATCTTAGCCTGTCCCTAATCTCTCCTTCACCTAGGTTCTCTGGATGGACCCTGCGGACTGACTGTAGCCTCTTGAGCAATCTTACTGGACAGCACGTGACAACAGGAACCTAAAAACCTTGAATGGTGGCTGTCAGTTCCCTGCCCATGTTAGGTGTATCCCCACACTGGTCACTATCGAGGCCCAGGACTGCAAAGGCACAGACCCCTGACTAAGGAAAACTCGACAGGATGCATGACCATGTCCAATCTCCAAGACGCGTATGGGGACTATCCTTGACAGGACGCCCTGACTGAAAGGTACCTCTATAGATTTTGATGAGGACTACCTCCCTGAGGCTTTGGGACATGGCTGCTTGCTTACTGGCACATTGTGCAAGTCTGAGATTGATGTAGCACACTGCTATATAGCAAGATGTGCACCTCTTTGTCCGAGGACAATAGAACAGCAAGGCAAAATGCCTGGCTATATGACTATACTAATTGTCATGGCAAAACAGGACAAGGCATGGATTGTGCCCTGGACTACAATGTGATTGAATGCAACGTTGAAGTTGTTTGAGTCAAGCAGTGGGTTCAGTATACCAAGTACTCTCTTTGCTTTCCATTTTAAGTTTTCTTTATATTTAGCTTGTTTGGCAAGTCTGGCAAGTCAGGAAGTTGTATATTAATCAGGCACGTTGGGCCATCAATAAAATGTTTAACAAGCAATAATCTCCCTTAACTGCCAACTCACCATTGTCTTGTGAAAAATTTGCCACTCTGTTTGTGAAAAGTATAAAATATGGTATGAGATGCTGTCAAAATGGGCCTCATTGAACTTCTCATCTGGTTCTTGCCATAGCCTATATTTCTCAGGCCTCTTTAAGATTCCTCCAAGGTTTTGGAGTAACGGACTCCAGAGTTTAAAAACCAGGAGGGAAAACACACTGACGCTTCATCAGAGGCTGCACTGATGATGTTACCCAGCACGGTAACGAAACGTCTGCAGAACAACAAACCTGCTCGGCGAGCCAACCAACCTCAACTCTTTAAGATTCCACCCAGAAGCATAATCCCATTCATCCTAAAACATTTCTTTCTAAATTGAAAAGAAAAACAATAGCTTTTAGTATAGTTCCCAAAGCCAGTCCTGGAACAGCACCAAAAACACACCTTATACAGAACCAAACAAAAAATTCACTTACGCAATACTCACACCAGAGTCCTTGTCTCTAACATTTTGACAAGTTTAAAATCACTTGTGATTTTAACTTATAGACTGGAACTACAGATAGCTTCTTCTGAGAGTTATTCACGCACCTCAGTTTAAACATACTCAACTTTCAAAAACCTATTCAGGGTTTTATCTCAACACTTCTGGTCTGAGACTATCACTAATTCTTTATGATAAAGGAACCTAGTTTCATGATATTCTTCCCTTCTCAGCAGCACTGGTTTACACAGCTATCTTCATCTAAGGACTCGTGGGACTATCCAAAACTCAAAATAAAACTGAAAAAGCAACATCTCTTTCTAAGTTATGGGTGTTTCTCTTAAGTTTAAATATTCTCTCCTGACCTTCTAAGTGCGGCTTATTTGTCTTGTTGAGTCATAAAAAGCCTATTAATGTACACAAAAACCCATTAAATCTCCAGCTCGGCTTCAAAAACTATTTTAAAAGATAGCACCATGACTACAGCAATACTTGTATGTCAATTATTAACTTCAGACACACAAAAATCCTTGCCTCCTACTAACCCAGGATCCAAGAATGCAAACTGGCAATAAAGATATTAAAACTACATAAACCACACAGTTTATGTTTCAGTACTAGAAATGAAAATGGACTACTGGTATGGCAAATAATTGATTTGGTATGAGTCTGATCCAACTCATGACTTAAGTGTGCCAACATGATAAATATGATATCAATACATGATGGATACTTAGTTTTTACTGTGGAAGGAATAGAGC
The DNA here is from genome assembly GCA_024137785.1 of Ginglymostoma cirratum. Classification (NCBI taxonomy): domain Eukaryota; kingdom Metazoa; phylum Chordata; class Chondrichthyes; order Orectolobiformes; family Ginglymostomatidae; genus Ginglymostoma; species Ginglymostoma cirratum. Next base: position 36,072,989 of record JAHRHZ010000021.1, read on the forward strand.
TTATATTGTACTGCCAGTTACAGAGATCCAATCAACTTATCGCAGTTATTGTTTGAAAACTCTGAATGGTCTGAGTACAGCAGAGTCCATGACGGTGACAGAGTAGGACCAGTAATACAACATGATAAACTTCTGCCCATTTCTCATCTGCCTGAATATGTGAAGGTCTCCATTTCCTCATCAAGGAAATACATCATTCCATCATCAAGACATCATTTTTAAGATAGTGACGTTCTGGGATACATTCAGATTCTTCTTCTATGTATGATTTTTGATAGAATTACTTTAGTTTTTCATCTTTCTGTTGTAATTCAGTTAATTTCTCTGAACAAAAAATATCCACTTTATCCTCCACCTGTTCTTGTTTTTTCTCAACCATTTGATCAAATATGGTCTCTGATAATTGTACTTCAACTTCCTTATCTTTATTCTTTGATATCTCCTCCTGCTTCAACTTGTGGCTTTGTGACCTTGTTATCGCATAGGCAGGAAAAATCCCAAGATATACTTCCTGTAATTCCTCAGTTTCCTGATTTTTCCACTGGCCTTTCAACCACCGTAGGCAGCATTCCCACCTGTGATCCAGCTATATCATTACCAAGGACACACTGTATTCCTGGAATTGAGAGTTCCTCCAGTACCACCACTTTTCCACTGTTCACCGGAAACTTCAACCTCACTTTGCATAATAGATCACTTCTCATATCACCATGAATTCCACATATTACTACTTTTTCAGGCAATAGCCCTTCTAAATTACATATCTCCTCATCTCTCAACATCAAAGATTGACATGCTCCAGGAGCTCTTAAAATTACAATTTCTTTACCTGCTCCTGCTGGCATATGTGAGTAAACCTTACCCTCGCAAGTATATGATTTAAGAAGATCTGGTACTTTCTTCTCAACCAATCCCTGAAGAGGTTGTACATTTTAGTGCAGCTTTTAAGCTTCCTTTACCACGTCAACAAAATTCACTGGCTTATCCTGTTTTCCCATTGCTTTTTCTAAGCCATCAACACTGCAACTTCAGGTGGTCTACTTTATTGCAGTGAAAACACACAAGCTTTTTTACTTCTCCTCTTCCTGAGGATTTACCTTTTCACCAATGTCTATCCCTCATTGATTGAAATTGATGTCAGAAGCTAAACTTTGATTTATGTACCAATTCATAATCATTGGCCATTTAAGCTGCTAACCTTGCAGTCTTAGCTTTCTGCTCTTCCACATGAGTTGTCACTACTTCAGGAAGTGAATTTTTGAACTCCTCTGAAATAAGAGTCTGTCCAAGAACGTCATATGTTTGATTTATTTTCAATGCCCTTATCCACCTGTCAGAATTACTTTGTTTGACCCTTCCAAACTCAATGTATATTTGACCAGGGACCCTCCTGAGATGTTGTCTGTAGGTTTCTGGCACTAGCTCATATGCACTTAAGATAGATTACTTCACCGCCTCATACTCCCCAGATAATGTCCTTTGATGACACCAGGTTATAGTCCAACAGGTTTATTTGAAATCACAAGCTGTCGGACTGTAGCCCCTTCATTAGATGAACTGAGAGAGAAGCACACAGAATACAGAATTTATGGGCAGAGAGAGATCAAGGGCAGAAAGATCAAGAGACCATACAAACAGTGTGAGTGGAGTGCTGAATAATAAGATGTTGTGGTCAAGGATGAAACAGATGAGTTGTAGGGTGGCGTCTGGAAATTGGCAGTTATTGGTATTGAGTACCTAGTCTGTTGCAACGATACAGTCTTCGTAGGGTGTGCTGGTGTAGAGTGCTGAAACGTTCATTGTGATGAGGAATGTTTTTGGTTCAAATAGTCTATGGGTGCTGAGTTTCTTGAAGAAATCTGTAGAGTCGTGACAGAAGCTGGGGGTACCTTGTACAATGGATTCATATCAGGTGATTGAAGTGTTAGACGGTGTGAGTAAAGTGTCAACAGCTGAATAACAAGCAAAGGGATGGCCTATAATCCAATTAAATGAGGCAGAAAGATAATTACAAAAAAATTAAAAATAAGGAGGGGCTGGAGACAAACCAAATGACTGGAATAACATGATAGGTATAAGAGTTGCCCGATGGTCTAACCAAAGTCATAAATATTCGAAAACTGTACAAACTAATTAAGGTAGAGAGATCATGACAATTTATCCAGGTGATGCTGTCAAAAACAGGGCTATGAGGAAGATTTTACAGATATAGAAGTGTGGTGGGGTCACATATAGTGTGACATGAACCCATTGTATAAGAGATTCCTAGCTTCTGTCGTGACACTACAGATTTCTTACAGAAACTCAGTGCCCATGGACCAGTCAAACCAGAAACATTCCGTGTCACAATGGATGTTTTGGCACTCTACACCAGCACACCCCATGACGACAGCATTGCTACAACAGCCTAGTACTCAAGACGAATAACTGCCAATTTCCAACGTTCTACAATTCATTCGCTTTATCCTTGAACACACGTATTCACCTTTGAAAACCAGTTCTTTGTCCAAACACATGGAACAACCATGGGGACCAAATATACATCCCAATATGACAACATTTTCATGCACAAGTTCAAGCAAGACTTCTTCGCTGCATAGGACCTCCAATCAATGCTATACACCAGATACATTGACGACATTTTCTTCCTTTGGACTCATGATGAGAAATCACTGAAACATCTACATAACGATACCAACAAGTTTCATCCCACCAAACTTACTATGGACTGCTCTTCAGAATCAGTTACCTTCTTGGACACATGCATCTCCATCATGGACAGACACCTCAGTACGTCACTCTACTTCAAGTCCATGGATAACCTCACGATACTACACTTCTCTACCTTCCACCCTAAACATTTTGAAGAAGCCATCCCCTATGGACAGGCCCTGCACATACACAGGATCTGTTCAACTCATTGATCACCAGTTCCTATGTGCCACAGCGAAAAATTGCAGCGACTTCCTCAGAACACAGAAGCAGGATGTGATCGACGAGAGTACCCTTCGTTGCCCAGTACTTCCCCGGAGCGAAGAGACTATGCCACATTTTTCAAATCCTTCAACATGTCATCGACAAGCATCTCACAAGGATCATCCCTATGCCTCTACTTCTTGCTTTCAAACAACTGCCAAACCTTAAACAGACCAAGTTCGCAGCAAACTACCTAGTCTCCAGGATATCAACCATAACACCACACAACTGTGCCATGGCAACCTCTGCAAGACATGTCAGACCATCGAAATGGATATTACCGTCATGCGTGGGAATACTACCCACCACGTACATGGCAGATACTCATGTGACTCAGCCAATGTTGTCTATCTCATACGCTGCAGGCAAGAATGCCCCGAGGCATGGTATATTGACTATGCAGATGCTATGAGAACGGATGAAGGGACTCCACACCACAATCACCAGACAGGAATGTTCCCTCCCGGTCGGGGAACACTTCAGCAGTCAAGGATATTCGCCCTCTGATCTTCGGGTAAGCATTCTGTAAGGCAGTCTTTGAGATACACAACGCAGAATCGCCGAGCAGAAAATGATAGCCAACTTCTGTAACCATGAAGACAGCCTCATCCATGATCTTGGGTTCATGTCGCACTACATGTGACCCCACCACACTTCTGTATCTGTAAAATCTTCCTTACTGTTCTGCTTTGTCACCATCACCTGGATAAATTGTTATGATATCCCTACTTTAATTAGTTTGCACAGTTATGGATTACTTATGACTTTGGCTATACCCTTGGCATGTGATTCATATACCCATCATGTTGTTCCAGTCATTTGGTTTGTCTCCAGCACCAGCTTATTTTTAAAAACCGAAGGAACTGCAAAAGCTGTAATTCAGGAACAAAAGCAGAAGTTGCTGGAAAAACTCAGCAGGTCTGGCAGCATCTGTGAAGAAAAAAATCAGAGTTAACATTTTGGGTCCAGCGACTCTTCCTCAGAACTCTGATTTCTGAGGAGAGTTCTAAAGAAGGGTCACTGGACCCAAAACATTAATTCTGATTTTTTTCTTCAAGATACTGCCAGACGCGCTGCGTTTTTCCGGCAACTTCTATTCTTGTTCCACCTTATTTTTAATTGTTTGCAATTATCTCTTAGCCTCATTTAACCAGATTATAGGTCAGCCCTTCACTTGTTATTCAGCTATTGACACTTGACTCACACTGTCTAACACTTTGGTCACCTGCAGGGACTTATTATTTGACACTCCACCTTACACCTTTTGTATGGTCTTTTGATCTCTCTGCCCATAAATTCTTGTTCTATGTGTTTCTCTCTTGTTTCATCTGATGAGGGGACTATGTTCTGAAAGCTTGTGATTTCAAATAAACCTGTTGGACTATAACCTGATTAGAGACATAGTAGGAACTGCCGATGCTGGAGAATCTGAGATAACAGATTTTCTGAAGAAGGGTCTTGACCCGAAACGTCAGCTTTCCTGCTCCTCTGATGCTGCTAGGCCTGCTGTGTTCATTCAGCTCTACACCTTGTTATCTCGGACTATAACCTGGTGTCATGTGGCTTCTGACTTTGTCCAGCCCAGCCCAACACCAGCATTTCCACATCATGACCTCCTCTGATAGTGATGCAAATACCTCACCAGCTCTATCTACTAACTTTTTTTGTATCAACATGATTACTAGCCATTTCATTTGTTTAGCCACTTTCTCAAATAAGACGAAAAAGACTTTTACATCTTTATCATCAAATTTAGGCAATGCTTGGACATATTTAAGCAGATCCCCACCAGGCTTTTGGTTATGATGGATTCATCCTCCATCACTGTCAACATCACTACTCCTCCTTTTCTCCTCTATCTCAGCCCTTTTAAGTTGACTCTCCTCTCTAGTTGCCAACTTCCAAAGTTCGAGTTCTATCTCTCTCTTTCTCTTTTCCCTGTGTGTTTAACGGTAATTCAAACTGTTTTATTTCCTTTTCATATTCAAGGTGCTTCATTTGCAATTAATTTTTAGCCATTTCCAAAGAGTCCGATGGTGTTTACAGCAATTTTAAATGTCAAGCTATTGCTGCAATTACTTCCCCTTTTCGCGCAGACCCAGGCAACCCCAACTCCAGGTTGCCCACCAATTCCAATAGCTTTACCTTGCTCACTATTTGTAAAACTGCCAAAGTATTTTTTTCCACCCCAAGGAAACTCTTAGTGACCAAAAGAGCCATTACTGTACAAGGCACACCCTATTTAAACCAACCAAATTCAACACCCAAAACAAAAGACACTAACATTTACCATTTACTACTTGCTGGCTTGAAGTCCAACAACCCTAAACCCAACTTGGAATTACAGATTTCAAGTCTGACAAGAGCCCCCAGTTTATTATGGACCAGACCAGATCCCCTCAATGTTTTAAAAGGTAGCCTAAACCCTAACTTTTTCTTATTTTAAAGACAGATGTGAAGTGCCGCGTTCCAGATGCAATGTAACTGGTCAAATTACTCGATGTTGAGCAAAACACAATTTATTTAAACACCGCAGTTAAAATGCAAACAAAAGAAAGTGGAATTTTAGAATAACTTTACTAGAAAATTTAACTGAATAATAGATACAGTACCTATCACTGATTAACTGTAACATCTCATAGACAAACCCTTTGGTAAAAAGGGCAAATTCAGACACAGATTCTCACATGCAGTTCTCCAATCCAGGAGAAAAAAATGACATTCAGAGAAAACATCTCAACTTGTCTTTGCTACCTTTCTTAAACAATGGGACAACATTAGCCACATTCCAGTCTTCCGGAACTTCGCCAGTGTTTAAAGATGAAGCAAAAATCTCTGCAAGGCCCCCTGCAATTTCTTCCCTAGCTTCCACAAAGTCTGAGGATGGACTTGATCAGGCCCAGGGGATTTATTCACTTTAATGCACTTTAAGGCTGCAAACACCTCCTCTCTGGTCATAGGTATAAGGTCCAAAACACCCCGACTTGTTTCCTTTATTTCCTTAGCATCCATTATTTTCTCCTCAGTAAACACAGAGGAGAAATATTCATTAAAAATCTCCCCCATCTCCTGTGGCTCCACACATACATGGCCATGCTGATCTTCAAGGGATCCTGTTCTCTCCCTAGCCACCTTCTTACTCTTAAAATAGCCATAGAACCTCTTGGAACTATTGTTAACTTTATCTGCCAGATCCATCTCATACCCTCTTTTTGCTCTTCTGATTTCCCTCTTAAATGTGCTCCTATACTTTTTATAGTCATCTAGGGATTCACTTGAGCCCAATAGCTTAAACCTATGCCTTTTTCTTTTTCCTGTCCAGAGCCTCAATGTTCCTTGTCAGCCAGGAATCCCTAAATCTGCCAGCTTTTCCCTTCACCCTAACTGGCCCTGCTCCAGTTCAGCACCTTAACCTGTGGACCTGTCTTAGTTTTAACATAGTTATGGAAAAAGATAAGAGAGTTATGGTCACTGGACCCAAAGTGCTCTCCAACTGACACTTCAGTCACTTGCCTGAGCTTGTTTCCCAAGAGGAGATTCAGTGTTGCACCCTCACGAGTAGAGCCCTCTAAATATTGATTTAGGAAACTTTTTTGGACACATTTGTCAAGTTCCACCCCATCTGGGCCTTTTAAACTCTGTGTGGTCCAGTCAATTCAGGAGAAATTAAAATCTCCAACAAATACAATTTTTTTATTCCTACAGGTATTTGCAATGTCTCTACACATCTACTCCTCCAGTACCCGCTGGCTATTTGGGTATCTATAATATAGTCCCAACAGAGTGACCTTCCCCTTCTTGTTTCTAAGCTTGAACCATATGGCCTCATTTGATGATCCCTTAAGAATATCCTCTCTCAACTCTGCTGTTATCTCCTCCCTTATCAAAAGGGCAACTCCCCCTCCTTGCTCACTTGTGCTTCTGTCACGCCGGTAGCTTCTGTATCATGGAACATTGAGCTGCCAGTTTTGCCCTTCTCTCAACTGTGTTTCTGGTATGGCTATAATATCCCAGTCCCCAGAGCCAATCCAGGCTCTGCACTCAAATGCCTTACCAGTCAGGCCCTGTGCATTGAAATAAATGGACTTTAAACCAGAAGATTTTTCCCTCACTTTACTGTGCCCCTGGCTAACCTGAATAGTAAACTTGTTCATAGAATCATAGAATCCCTACAGAGTGGAAACAGGCCCTTTGGTCCAACAAGCCCACACCAACTCTCAGAGAATCCCACCCATGACTCATCCACCTAAAACCCACCTAATCTACATATCCCTGAACACTATGGGCAATTTAGCATGGCCAATCCAGCTAAACTGCATATCTTCTGACTGTGGGAGGAAACCCGAGTACCCAGAGGAAACCCAGCAGACACAGGGAGAATGTGCAAAATCCACACAGACAGTTTTCCAAGGGTGGAATCGAACCCAGGTCCCTGGCGCTGTGAGGCAGCAGTGCTAACCACTGAGCCACCATGCCGTTCTCGACAGCTAAAGTATTTTCCCTGACTTCTCAATGGCCCCTTTCTTATTCAGAGTCTAAACCCCCAGCCAAATTAATTTAAACCCTCCCGAGTAACACTAGCAAATCTCCCTGCAAGGATATTGGGCCATCTCCGGTTCCAATGCATCCAGTCTCTCTTGTACAAGTCACCTCTATCCCAGTAAAGATCCCAATGATCCAAGAACTAAAATCACTGTCCCCTACATCAGCTCCTCAGCCACGGATTCATCTGGCCTATCTTTTCATTTCTATCCTCACTAGCACGTGGCACTGGGAGTAATTCAGAGATTGCTACCCTTGAGGTCTTGTTTTTTAACTTGTTACCTAACTCCCTATTCTCTTTTTGAAGGACTCTATCCCCTTGTCTAGCTATGTCATTTGTACTGATGTGCATAATCGCCTCTGGCTGTTCATCCTCCTCCTTCAGAAGGCTCTGCAGCTGCTCAGAGACATCCTTAACCCTGGCACCTGGGAAGCAACACACCATCCTGGTGCCTCTTCTGCGGCAGAATCTCCTGTCTGCCCCCCTCACAGTTGAGCATTGCTCTGTCTGTCCCTCTGAGCCAGTCACAGTACCTCAGACCTGACTGCTGCTGCTAGCTCCTGAAAAGGTCATCCTCCCCAACAGTATCCAAAGCGGCATACCTGTTATTGAGGAGAATGGCCACTCTGTGCTATCTGTCTTCCCCACTTACCTCTTCTGGTAGTCACCCAGCTACCTGCAGCCTGCACCTTAAGAATAACCACTTTACTATAGCTCTTATCAATGAGTTCTCTGCACCTCAGATCACCTGAGCGCATCCAGCTCCAGTTCCAGTTCCCCAACACAATCTGTCAGGAGCTGCAGCCGGGTGCACTTTTCACAGGTGAAGCCATCAGGGACACTAGAGGTCTCCCACAACCTGCAAGAGAAATATGCCACTGCCCTAACTGCCATCCCCACTGTCTTCAGTCTAGACAGAAAGAGATTTAAAGAGCCCTTAACTGTACCCCTGCTTAGCCACCACATACCAAAACCTCTTAAGCAAAGGCCTCAGCACTTCCACTCTAACAATGGCCCACTCTCTTAATGGCTGCTCCCTTGTACACTTCTACCTTGCCAGTCATCCTCACAGAGTATTTTTTTTTGTCAGAAGAGGATACAGGGTGAGAAACACCAATTTAGTGTTTCAGGGTTAACCACACCTTAGCACCAGGTTCTCTCAGACCTGCTGTACAGTCATGATGACAGTGGCGAGGTCTCCCAGAATTCCACTGTGATGATTCTCAACCACCTTCTAATTCACTACCCTTCTTTGCCATCTCATGGAGGATGTCCTGCGGAGGTCTCCTGTATAGTCATGATGACTGTTGCGATGTGTCCCAGAATTCTGCTGTGATGACTCTCAGCTACCCTATAATTTTCTTCACATCTTCCTATGTGGTGGGCATGACTCCAATCTGTTGAGAGTTTTCCCCTGATTACCATTTTTTTTAGCTGAGGAGCCTTGATGCCATGCTCAATCACAAGCTGAGAAAACCATTCACTTTAACTCTAGTGGTCAGCTGTTTTGTTCATTTTTGGATTAAGGGTTTAATGAGATCAGGAGCTAAGTGACCCTTGTATGAACCCAAATTGGCTGCTATTGAGCAGACTGTTATTGAGCAAATGCTGCTAATTAGCACCATCAACAACCTTTCTATCACTTGGTTACCTGATGAATTAAAGCCCTTAAAAATTTAGCTGAGATTGTCTGGAAATGAGGTTTTAAATCAGATGGGGTTGGAGAATAGGATAGAGAACAACAATAATAGATCACATTTCCAGCAGAAGTGAGCAACACTTATATTGCTTTGATATGGAAAAACATTTCTACAAACAATCACAGCATTATTATAGTACAGAAGGAGGCCATTCAGCACGTAATGCCTGTGCTGGCTCTACTATCTAGTAAGGCTCTATTATCTAATACCAAACTTTTCCCATTTTCTCATTTCCCCATTTCCCTGAATAACATTACTACCTGTTACTACACATTTCCTACAATCAGGAGTCTAGTAGGATGGTGGAATACTTCACTTGAAGAATAAATCCAGTTCTGAAGGAAGCTGACACGTAGAAAATAGGTGAGCTGGTTAAGACTAATAGTGACTGTGTTACTGATTTTATAAGGTATTCTGATGGCCATCTCTACTATACTGGTGAATTCTATAGGCTACAAGGTATTTGAATTTTGACTGACCACCAGTTGCTAAATGCTCCAATTCCCATTGTTACTTATCAGGCCCTTAAATATTTCTTCCAGAACAGCTACTAATCTGTTGGTTTTACTATGCTCAAGGTAGTGAAGAAAGTGGTGTTATGGACCAGACCAGACCCCTCAAAATATTTTAAGAAGATAGCCTGGGCCGTAACATTTTCTTCTTTTAAAGGTAAATTTGAAATGCCGTGTTCCAGATGCAATGTGACTGGTCAAGCTACTTGATGTGAAGCAAAACACGATTTATTTAGAGACTATAGTTAAAATACAACCAAAGAAAGAGGAATTTAGAATGACAACTTTATTGAAAACTTAACAGAATAATAGATACAGTAACTTACTAATTAACTTTTCCAATATACTAATGTCCCATAACACACCCCTTGGTAAAAAGGAAAATTCAGAAAAATAGATTTGTCTCACAGGTAACCCAGCAGCAGAAAGAAACCCAAACTTCTATTTGTGACCGAGAGAGGGAAAAGGTAGCTTCTACTTCTTCAAGCCAACAACAGCATCAGCTTAAAGCTAAACCTAAAACTTAAAAAACACCAGAAAACCTGGTCTGTGAGTGTGACAGCTGGCCACAACCAGCTAGGCTGCCTCCATTGTTCCAACTTTTTAAAAGAAAAGTCCAAGGCCTTACAAGCTGTTTACTCTAATGATTTTGGCAGACCGCTCGGTGCCTTTGCCTTACAACCTCTTTCCAAAAAAAAAACCCAGGACAGAATAGCCTCTTAAAGCTACAGCATCAGCACAGTGGTTATTGCACATTTGAAATAGTACCAGGGCTAAACACTTGTCATATCACTGACTTATATGATAATTGATTAATGTTAGAAAAAAACTTTTCAAAGAGAGGGATTGGCAGGCTAATTAAGAAGTCTCTGAAGTCATAGATACCTGGGAGAAGCCATTATTGAGTTGATCATGCAGAAACAAGAACAGAGAAAACAATACACATAGTGGCATGGAATCAGTATAAACTCGATTAAAAAGATGGGGATTTTATTGAAGAAAGTATGCTACATTTAGTTTTGTGTCTCATGAACCATGTTTCTGAAATGTCTCACTATGTTCCGTATAACCCTGATTGCTTTCTGAAGAACAGAAGGCTCGCACATCTAAAATCTAAACATAAGTGGACACAGTGGACCTTATCAATTTAAGAAACAGAGGTTTGAGAAGGCCATTTGGCTTTCTAAGCCTGCTCCCCATCTAACAAGATAATGGCTGATTTGCAACCTGTTCCTGAACTGTAAAACTTGCTGTGTCATTCCTATATCCTATGGCTGTTTTAGGACCTAAAAATCTATTGAATTCTGTCTTAAATGTGCTCAATGATTGAATATCAACAGCCTCTGTGATAGAGATTTCTGTTCCACAGATCAGGAACATTCAAATGAACATTCTTCCCACTTCAGTCATCAATGGCTAAAAGCCTTTTCCTGAGAGAGTGATCCCATGATTTATAATCTCCAGCAAAGAGAAACATTTTCACAGCATTAATGCTGTCAAACCACTTCAGAAGTTTACATGTTTCAATAAGTTCATGCCTCAGTTCTCTAAACTCCACAGGATGTGGGCTAGTCTGTTCAAGAAAAATCCTATCACTCCAGAACTAGTCTACAAGACCCTTTGTTATACGTAGGTAAGTATACTGTTCTTTTGCCAAGGAGACCAAACCTGAGATGTGGCCATACCCTTGTCTTGGACACTCTAATCCTCTTATGATGCAAGCTAACATGCCATTTATCTTCCTAATTGCATTCTATATCTGCATGGACATGTTGTCTAAGGAATGGGAGGGGGAGTTGAAATGGTTCGCGACTGGGAGGTGCAGTTGTTTGTTGCAAACCAAGTCTAGGTGTTCCACAAAGCGGTCCCCAAGCCCCTGCTTGGTTTCCCTGATGTAGAGGAGGCCACATCTGGAACAGTGGATACAGTATACCACATTAGCAGATGTGCAAGTGAACATGAAGGTCATGTCCATCCTGGGCCTCCTGCAGTGCCACACCTATGCCACCTGAAGGTTGCAGGAACAGCACCTCATATTTTGCTTGGGAACCCTGCAGCCCAATGGTATCAATGTGGACTTCACAAGCTTCAAAATCTCCCCTCCCCCAACCGCGTCGCAAAACCTGCCCAGCTTGTCCCTGCCTCCCACCTATCCCCTCCTCCCACCTCAAGCCCGACCCCAATGTCCTACCTGTTAGCATCATCCCGCCCCCTTGACCTGTCCATCCTCCCTGGACTGACCTATCCCCTCCCTAACTCCTCACCTTTACTGGCTCCACCCCCGCCTCTTTGACCTGTCTGTCTCCTCTCCACCTATCTTCTCCTTTATCCATCTTCCATCCACCTCCCCCTCTCTCCCTATTTATTTCAGAATCCCCTTCCCCTCCCCCATTTCTGAAGAAGGGTCTAGGCCCGATACATCAGCTTTCCTGCTCCTCTGATGCTGGTTGGCCTGCTGTGTTCATCTAGCTCTACACCTTGTTATCTCAGATTCTCCAGCATCTGCAGTTCCTACTATCTCTGTCAAGATATGGTGTTAAACAGAGAAGGAAGAAGGCATTTTAAAGACATACGTGTGGCACAGGTGTTCATTCCATGTATCTAGTAACATCTGTTGTTGTATTATTAAACTGTTTGGTGCTGACATGACTATATTAAGTCAAAGAAGCAGAGCATCTTTCCCCATTTGAAGGTGATTCCAGTTTTCGCACAGGACCATTTAATGTCTTACATCATCAGCAATGTGTGTGCCTAAAGTTGTTCTCATGCCCCAGTGAAACATTGATTTGATACCAGAGTGTTGCTGTCAAGGCTCATGAAATTGATTTCAGGGACAGTGAGGTCAAAGTGAGGAGACTGAGCTTGTGGTCTCTACATTTTGGACACTGCAGAGGCAATTTATAGGAGTAATGAAGAAATGTGCCTAGGTTCTGCAAGACCTGGGCAGGAAGGACATTTCTACTGACAGGGATCTCCATGGTCAGGTGAAACAGTCTCAAAATAAATGATAGATGATAGACTGAAATGTGAAGGACAGTCTCTAAGGGGACTTAGAGGGAGATCTTTGAACTTGAGCAGCCACAGGTGAAAGCACAATCACTGAAGATGCTCAGCAATTGTAACAGAAAGTAAAGGAACCTAACCAGCCAAGTGAGTGGGCAAAAATTTGGTTGATGCAATATAAAGTGAATAAATGAGAACTTGTTCATTCCGGCAGGAAAAATACAAAAGCTGTATACTATTTAAATGTTTAAATGGAGAGAGATTGCAGAACATGGTATGGCGGGATCTGGGTATCCTGGTACATTAATCATATAAAGTTAGAATGCAAGTACAGTAAGTGATGAGGAAGGCATTTGAATGCTGTAATTTATTGTTTGGGAATGGAATGTAAAAGTAGTCAAGGTTTACTTAGCCATTAATCGTGTTGATGAGACCACGTCTGAAATACTGTGTGTAATTTTGTTCTCCTTATTTGAGAAAAAAAAAATTGCTTTAGAAGCATGTCAGTGATTGTTCCTGAATTGAAGGGTTTACCTTATGAAGAGAACTTGTGTAGGTTAGGTTGATATCTATTGTAGTTAGGACAATAAGAGGTGATCTTATTCAGACATCTAAAACCTTGATGGACTGGATACAGTCACTTGGCGAGTGTTTCTTCTTGTGTGAGAGACTGAAACTAGGGGACATAGTTTCGGAATAAGACATCCCTCATTTAAACAGAATTACATTTTGATTTCTCCCAGGTGTTGTTAAGAGTGTCAATTCTCTTCCCCAGAAGACCAGATCTTTAAAGTTATTCACGGCTGAGTTGGATTTTTGATAGACAAGGGAGTCAGGCATTAAGGAATATGGACAGGAAAGCAAGCTAAGACCACAAGGAGATCAGACAGGATCATGGGTGGCACGGTGGCTCATTGGTTAGCACTGCAGCCTCACAGCGCCAGCGACCCGGGATCGATTCCAGCCTCGGGTGACTGTCTGTGTGGAGTTTGCACATTCTCCCCGTGTCCGCGTGGGTTTCCTCCGGGTGCTCCGGTTTCCTCCCACAGTCCAAAGATGTGCAGGCTAGGTGGATTGGCTATGCTAAATTGCCCGTAGTGTTCAGGGGTGTGTGAGTTATAAGGGGATGGGACTGGGTGGGATGCTCCAAGGGTCAGTGTGGACTTGTTGGGCTGAAGGGCCTGTTTCCACACTGTAGGGATTCTAAAAAACTAAAACAAAATCTTACTAAGTGGAATTGTAAACATTCCCGCACCTGCTGAGGTTGCCATGAAAGTTCCTCCTTATCAAACTCTCCTCTTGTCTGAGGATAAATCACCACCAGTCATCTTTCTCTAATGGGAAAGCAACCCTATAGCCCTCTGGCACTATGGTAACTTTACGACATTACTATTGTTGCATGGTGAAGTAGGTGCGAAGGATCAAACGGCTTTCTCCTGTTCCTATGTTCCTAATGCCAATCAGGATTTTTGGCATAATGATGGAATAAGGCAGGATGGACACAAGAACATAAGAAACAGGAGCCATCTGGCCCATCAAGTCTGCTTTGCTGTTCAACAAGAAGACCGATCTGCCCCAGGCATTAACTCCTCTTTTGTGTCAGCTCATCATAGCCCTCAACTTTCTCCTCTTTCAGTGATCAAGCTTCCACAATTCTCTGGAATACAGAATTTTAAATATTCACTGCCCTCTTACAGAATCTCAATTTTAAATGCACATCCTGTAACTATGTCCCTTAGTTTGAGATTCCCCCCTCTACTGTGGGGGAATCAATGTCTACCCTCTGAAGTCCCCTCAGAATCTTGTATTTTTCAATAAGATCACCCTTTATTCTTCTACACTTTAATGAATAAAGGCCCAACCTGTTTAGCTGAACTTAAATTAGCCTAATGAATCTCTTTTGAACTGCTTCCAACATCAGTACTTTTTTTCTTAACTACGGGGGCCAAACTGTATGTAGTACGCCAGGTGCAGCTTGAACAACATCCTGTACAGTTTTAACAAGACTACCTTATTTTTAAACTCAAATCCCCTAGCAATAAAGCCCAACATTTCATTTGACTTCCTGGTTACTTGGTGCAGTTGCATGCTAATATTTTGTGTTTCATGTTCAAGAACATCCAGATTCCTTTGGCTGTACTTTCTTGGAATCTTTCTCCATTTAAACGATAGCCTGCCTTTTGATTCTGCCTGTCAAAGCACAAGGTCTCATGTTTTCTAGCATTAAACTCCATTGCCAAAATTTTGTCCACTGTTTCAACTTACCGATATCCGTTTGTCCTTATGTTCTCATTGCAACATGTTCATATTTGCAACCTGCAACTTATTTTTGTGTCATCATTAAACTTGGATGCATTATACTCTGCCCCCTCCTCCAAGGCATTAATATAGATCGTAAAAATTGAGGCACAAGGACTGATGCTTGAGGCAGTCCACTAGTTTTCAAACTGAAAAATTAATCCCAATTCTTTGCGCTGTTTTAACTAATCCTCAATCCGTGCTAATACATTATCCCCAACACTGTGTCTTGTATGTTTCGTAATAAGCTTTTATGTGGCACCTTACTGGAAGTCTTTCAAATCCAAATACACTACATCTACCAGATCCCAGGTATCCCCTGCTTGTAATATCCTCAAAGATCTCTAGCAAGTTTGTCAAATATGATTTCCCTTTTTCAAAACTATGTTGACTCTGTTTCATTGTGTTAAACTTCCTTACTAACGAATTCAGGAATTTTCTCAGTGACAGATATTAAGTTAACTGGATTATAGTTTCCTACTTTATGTCTCCCTCTCTTCTTGAACACAGAAATTACATTAACAATTTTTCGGTCTTTATTTTATAATTTAACAACGGCCAAAGAGAAATGCAGGTATAATTTCACATTCTGAAAATTTCACACTCTTTCGTAGACACCTAATTTGGCTCTGTTTCATTCTATGAATTGAGACTGCTGAAAAGCATTTCATTCTTTGATTTCTTATGATTTTGTACCAATATAGCTTTTTCTATCCAGATCAGCAATAGATCATTTTCACATGATTTATTTTTAAGTAAATGTGTGAATTAACAGCTTTAATGAACCATTTATTTCAGTAGCACCAAGTAACTTGTGGAATTGTTAGAATAAATGAGGAGGCTCCAAGAAAGTACAATTAATAAATATGTAAAGCAGTGCATTCTGGGAGACATTGATTTAGTCACCCTGACTGAACAGCGGATTGAGGAAGAACCCCATGTCAAGGAATGGTAATCCCCAAATGTTACATTACTGTAGTGTTTCTACTCTTCCCTCCTCCTCTAACCAAAAGAAAAGGAGAGCGATATTGAGATAGGCTGTTAGAAAGTAGATTGTAGCCTGAAAGGAACTTGGAATGCTTGCAAAGGTTGCATTGCAATTTAAGTAACCAGTTAATTGGAAATTACCGACAAAATAGTTTGAGAGGGGCTGCTGTATTGGGGTTATTTAACTAACATAGACGGAAGATGGAAGTGCTGCTGCTAGTTGGACAAAGTGTGGGCTTAGGTGAATACTATGCTTCAGTGGGTAAGGCAAGCAAGGTAAAGGCCAGGTAAGATTCTTTTATCTTTCTTAGTGTAAAGGGGCAGAATGGCAGTTAGGGCAGTGGTGCGCTCTTCCTTCCAGATGTGGGAGATCAGGGAACAGTCTAGTATCCCTAAGAACTTGTCTGCAGGAAACGTGACCAGCTGCAGCTCCTCACTGCATCATTCGGTTGGAGCAGCAGTTGGACACACTGAGGAGCATAGAGGGGGCAGAGAGTGTGATATACAGTAGCTACAGGAAGTGGACACACCACTGGTTCAGTCACGTAAATGGGTAACTGCCAGGAGCAACAGGCAGATAGTGCAGGAGTCTCATGTGTCTATTCTGCTCTGCAACAGGTATATCATTTTGGATACTGTCGGGGGTGAAAGCCTGGCAGGGGATTTTAACAACAGCAAACAGGCCTATGGCACCACAACTGGCTCTGGTATAGAGCAGGGTCAGGCAAAATGAGTGACAGTGGTAGTTAGGGACACAGACAGGCACTTCAGTGGCTGCGTTCGACACTCCAAGATGATGTGTTGCCTCCCTGATGTCAGGGTCAAGGACGTCTCTGAGCAGTTGCATGAAATTCTGAAGGGGGAGGGTGAGCAGGAAGAGGTCACTGTGCACATTAGAACCAACGACATAGGTAGAAAGAGGGATGAGGTCCTGCGGAGTGAGTACAGGGCGTTAGGAAAGCGGCTGAAAAGCAGGATCTCGAGGGTATTAATCTCTGGGTTACTACCACTGCCACGTGCTAATAAAGCAAGGAATAGAAAGATCGGACAAATGAATGCTTTGCTCAGAAGCTGGTGTAGGGGACAAGATCTAAGTTTCTTGGATTATTGGGTTCTCTCCTAGGGTGGGGGTGACCTGTACAAGAGGGAGTGGTTACACCTAAGCTGGAGGGGAACTAATATCCTCATAATGAGGTTTGTTAGTGCTACTCAGGATGGCTTACATTAGAGTGGCAGGAGACTAGGAACCAGAGCAGCAGGTCAGTTGCAGATATGGGTGGAGAAATGTCAGATGGAGTTTAATTTGGGTAAGTGTGAGGTGCTATATTTTGGGAGATCAAATGTTAAAGAAAGGCATGTAGATAACGGAAGGAACCTGAACAGCATTTATGTACAGAGGGATCTTGGGGTTCAAGTCCATAACTCCCTGAAAGTGGCCACGTAAGTAGATAGGATGGTAAAGTTTGCATATGACATGCTTGCCTTTATTCGTCAGGGAACTGAGTACAAGAGTCAGAATGTCATGTTGCAGCTTTATAAGACCTTGGTTGTGCCACACTTAGAATATTACATTCAATTTTGGTCACCACATTTTACAGGATGGATGTGGAGGCTTGGAGAGGGTGCAGAAGAGGTTTACCAAAATGCTGCATAGATTAGAGTGCATCAGCTATAACTGCGGCATGGTGGCTCAGCAGTTAGCACTGCTACCTCACGGCACCAGGAACCTGGGTTCGATTTCAGCCTCGTCTGTCTGTGTGGAGTTTGTACATTCTCCCTGTGTCTGCGTGGGTTTCCTCCAGGAGCTTTGGTTGGCTCCCACAGTCCAAAGATGTGCAGGTTATTTGGACTGGCCGAGCTAAATTGTCCCTAGTGTCCAGAGGTGTGTAGGTAGGTGCCTTAGCCATGCAAAATGTGGGGATGGGTCTGGGTGGGATGCAGTTTGGATGGTCGGTGTAGACTTGTTGGGCGGAAAGGCCTGTTTCCACACTGCGGGGATTCTATGATAGGCTAGAAAAACTCAGGTAGTTTTCGCTGGAGTGGCAGATGCTGGGGGGAATCTTGATAGAAGTCTATAATATTATAAGATGCATAGATAGGGTTGATGGTCAGAATCTTTTTCCCAGAGTTGAAATGTCTAGTATTAGGGGGCATGCATTTAAGGTGAGGGGGGAATGTTCAAAGGAGATGTGAGGGACAAGTTTTTTACACAGAGAGTGGTAGAAGTCTGGAATGAACTGCTAGGGGTGGTGGTGGAGGCAAATTGGATAGGAGCATTTAAGGGACTTTTAGTTAAGCACATGAATATGCAAGGAATGGACAGACATAGACCAAGGGTTGGCAGAAGGATTTAATTTAATTTGGCGTCATGTTTGGCACAACATCATGGGCCTGTACTGTACTGTTCTATGTTCTATGCAAAAATATATTTTAAACTATGTCTTATCACATATTTGTTTCCTTTCGTAATTGTTTTAATCCTGTTAGTCATCGTTAATCAGTAACTAAGTGATATTAGTATGCCATAAAATTTCACGTTTTTATATAAAAACAAACTTTATTATACACAAAAAGAAATTATACAAAGCCAGAATCACTAATCAAACACCATAATTTTAAAAGATTTATGCTATAAATCCACTTCTATTTGTTACACCCCCACCCAATCTGTGTTTTGTGAAACGTTGCAAGTACTTTGAATGTTTTGACTAAGGTTTAGTTTTATTATTATTCGAGTTACGTTCTGGAGGTAATTGGGTTTTGATATTCAATTCTGTGAAGAATAATTACTATAGGGTCAGAATCTCATTATTTTTAACAGAGGTCTTTTTTTTAAAAGAAGCATAGAGAGACAGGTGGAGACAGGCCACAAGTGGGTCCAGTTCAGAAGAAAAGATCCACACCAGCAGATATGTTGTTTAGCAGCCTAACAGTAGTCAAATCTTGAGCATTTTTTTTTGTACAGTTCAGTGAGAAAGGCCAGTGAATTTGACTGTCGGTGTGTCTCAGGATAAGACAGTAATGGAGAGAATCACCTGGTCATTGTACAGAAATACACGAAAAGGAGATGCTTGCAAAACTGGCAGTCAAGTAAGAAATTAAAGAGTCAAGATCAGAGTAATACTTCCATCATGGTAATGAAGTTACAAAAGTAAGACTTATGGTCGACCAAGCTGGTTTCACTTTGAAATATGTCTTGTCCAGTATTACCATTAGCTAAGATCATAATGATGTTCATTCACTGTTGCTGGTCAAACCCAAAGTTATGCCATAGCCCTTGGTTTGGCTAAGTGACTTGCTATTTTTCTTCAATACTTCTTGAGTTTAGGCCATTCAGTTCAAGCATGGAATTCACTGTCTTCTTGCTTAGCTATTCAAACAAAGAAAAATGCTAGTGCCTAATAGCCCTCTATGCCTCCAATGTTTCCAGTAGCTGATCCAACATCTGATTCCTAGTTTCTAGCAGATGAATTCTGTCTGTTCTGTTGGCTGCTGGCTTTTGTGAGCAAGGACACACAGATAACTTAAACATATGAAAATATGGCATGCTTCAGGATATTCCTACAAAAAAACTCTGATTCACTTAACCATATGAGTAATTTAAATTTCTGACGGATATAATTACTCTCTAGACTTGTTCTTCCTATTCCCTTGTTGACCTACAGTTTTTAGCTTCCTTTCATGTGGGATGTGCATAAACAATTTAAAACTTTTCTTTGAGACAAGGGTACACTTTCTGTGACCACAACAAGTCCACAAATAAATAATTCATTGTTTAAATTGTATTCCAGTTCTGAGGAAGGGTCATTGGACCTGAAACATTAACTCTGATTTCTCTGGGCAGATGCTGCCTGACCTCATGAGCTTTTCCAGCAATTTCTGTTTTCATTTCTGTTTTCCAGCATCTGTGGTTCATTCGATTTTTAATTCATTGTTTATGTTTTTCACCTCAAACCTTGTAAGATAAACACAAGTTATGTTTTAAATGAAATCAACACATATGTGTTTTACATATGTATTAGATGCATGCCAGTTTCTTAACCTAGTGTTTCCAGTTATCTTACATCTCGTATTTTCTTAAGCTCTAAGTTATATTCTAAAACATGAACTAATTACTTACAAAAGGGTGCACTCTCTAACTTAAATCAAAATACTGTAGATACTAGAAATTGAAACAAACATTGAGAATGCTCGAGGCATTCAGCGGTTCTGGCAATATAGTGTAAGATAGAAACAGAATTAATATTTTGAGTCCGGTATGACTTCACAGTTCTGAAGAGTTACACCAGACTGAAAATGTTAACTCTGTTTCTCTCTCCACAGATGCTGCCAGGTCTGCTGTGCTTCTCCAGTATTCTTTGTTACTTTCGTACTTCTAACTAAACAATAGCCATGCTAAAGATGTTATTAACTACAGATGTGGTTTAACTAAGACCTATACAATGAAATCAATCATTGAAATGCTTCCCTCAGCATGGCTTCCAGCATGATACATTTTAAGCAACTTAATTACTCATGATTTTTAAGTAAGTGATACTTCACTGCAATGATACATTAATCAAATGCTAGAATAGTCTAATTGTTTGCCATGCTGATTCTAGATTAATAACCCTGTCAATATCAGTGATTCAGCAGCTCAATAAAATTTACTTTGATTGTCGACATAGAGTTTAGTCAGATCATTAAGGGATATAATATTTGTTTTAAGTACAATCACAGAATAACAAATAAAGTGAATCAATTGTGCCTATGCTTATTAATACATAAAAAAAAGTGCATTCTCTGATTTTGATGATGTAAGTAAATAAATCAATGTCTGAACAAATGATCCTACAAATTCGCCCGCCAAACAATAACTTGGTACACATTATTTAAATTGTTAGTAAATTTAAGGCTTGGTCATTATTATTTCACAAATCAATAATAAAATCACTTGATTGTTTAAGAGGTGCTTGAGTAAGAATGAAATGACTATGTCCCCTTATCTTTGTGGAAAGTCATGAAGTGTAATGATGACAGAGGAAAGCTATAATGAAGGGAACAATCCTAAAAATAATTAAGAAATTAAGGATCTAGTTCAGATATAACGCAAAGTTACGTAAGTAGATGACCCTCACCCTTAAGAAACTAATCAGAAACAAATTAGATGAATCAGAATTTGCAAATATTACTGATCATATGGCTTGGAAAATGTTAAACAACACCAGTTTTCAGTGGCCACAGTGAGCATGGAATTTCAAAGTGAAGACAGGAGATTACCACACAGTCAGGAGCAAATGACCACATAAGTGTCGGAGAAAGACAGTTCCACATGTCAAACGCGCTTTAGACTAGTTTGGGAAGCAAGAATTGTGTTGAGCCAATAAAGTCATTGCGTAGTTTTGTTAAGCAATACCTCTGTCATTCAATAAATGTTTCCTGAGTTACGTCACTAGACTGTCTCCTATTACCTGAATGGTTGAAGTTTCAAATGAACAAATTTAAATTCTGCACCCACAGAATATTTATTGTGCTAAAAATATACACAGGAATCAGTTCAGTGATTTTTCTCTGAATTACTCTGAATGCATTTATGTTCTTTCTTAAAAAAGTAGTCTAAAACTGTACATGGTGCTCCAGATGCAGTCTCACCAATGCACTGTACAACACCTGCAAAATACCTTTACTTTAATACTTCAATTCCCTTGCAACAAAAGAATAACATCCCACCATCTGTTCTAATAACTTGCTCTATTTGCATAATAATTTTTTTGTGATTCACATTTCTCAATGCTCAGATCCCTCTGCACCTCAAAGTTCTGCAGTCTCTCTCTATTTAAATAAAGTGTTGCTTTTCTATTTTTTCTGCTGAATTTCAGCCACTATGCTTGTTTCAGGCCAGAAATAGTAACCTGGGATGTAAAAGTACCGAGAAAATTATGGAAGTTAACATCAGCACAGAAGTAGTAATTGGAGAAACTTAACAGACTAAAATCTGACATATCTCCAGGACCTAATACTTACCTGGCAGGGGAAAGACCTTAATCTAGGGTCTGAGCTAAGAACCTTCATCACTGGAAGATCTTGAAATCATCACTAGTTTGTGAGCAGAACCTGGAAGATCATTGATTGAGCTAAACTGAACTTGGTGGATCTTTACGCTGGTTTTGGCCTAACACTGATTCGGTGATTGAGCAGTCAACCAGAGCTATGGCCTCTGCTCGTGCTCACACTCCAGGCCAGGGGTCTGCAATACAGCCAGGGTGATTGTGAAGAAGGTGGAGGATGGAACACCGGTCGACCAGATCTTCTTCGTTAAGAGAGTCCTCCTGGATTGCTGTGGCTTCCAAGCAGCAGACATTTTCTCCCTGCAGGATTTTCCCAGCAGGGACTACTTCAACGTGACCTTCAGGAGTGTGAAGAATGCGAGCGTCTCCTGAAGATATTCGAAGAGAAAGGAAGTGAGGGTCCCCTTTTCATGTGCGGCATCATTGTTTGTTCTCACTGCACAAAGGAGCCAAGTTGTTACAGTCCATTTGTACAACCCCCATGTCCTGGCAGCAGATGTCCTGACCTTCCTGAGAAAGTACATACAGCTTGTAGGAAGCAAAACTGACGTAGTGGGCCCCTTCAGAAACTGGACCAGCAGTGGCAGGTGAAGGTGACCAGTGGGAACATCCTCCACCTGCCCTCCAGCTTTGCGTTTGGAGGTAGCTCAGGCTACCTGACATATTGGTGCAGTCCAGAGTGAGCCAAATCTGCGGGAGGTCAGGGCAGATGGAGGCGAACTGCAAAGGGACCCTCTGCCGGAACTGCAAACAGGAGGAACACGTAAGGACTGCAAGGATTCCAAGAGCTGCAACCTGAGTGGGGAAGCAGACCACCTATACAAGGCCTTAATAAGACTGGGTGGGAGGGAAGGCACATATGCGCAGATGGCTGGAAGTGTCAACGCCAAAGGACAGTAAGATTCCACCCATCAGCAAGAAACCTGATGTGAGCAGCAACCAAAAGGAGAAACAGGCAGAAAGGAGGAAAAGATAGCCAGCACAGCAGCACAACAACTGACCCAACCTCCACCTGAACAGACAAAGTCAATGGAGAAGGAGGAAACGAAGGAGGTGGGGGAGTGAATACCATTAAGAAACAACCGGAAAAGAAAAACACATCAGGCCCCCAAAACCCCACAGCTAAATGGAAAGAAACAGCTGCATGTTGGATACACCAGCAGCTCCTCTGACAAAGAAGATATGCAGTGGGATGGCAATCAACAAAAAAGAGGCAGAGCACCACGGGGGAGAAGGAGAGCAGCACCCCCCAACCCAGAAATGTCGGACGTCCCGAAGGCCCCAGTGAAGCTCCAGCCATCGAGAAACACAGGGTACCCACTGCACTACAGATCCGGGCAACCAGGAGCAGTGATGGTCTGAATCAGGAACTGTACATAGCAGCCCCTCTGTCTGACTCAGAACTGGACCTTCCTGGTTTCATTCTCACCCCGCAGACAACTGAGCAGAGCAATCTGTCCCCAGGGAGGAATGGCAAGGCTAACTCAGTGCAGAGAGTGTCCAACAGTGTGCCCATGCCACAGGAATGCAGGGCCCCCCCCCCCCCCCACCTCCGACACACACACACACATACAGTGACAAAACCATTGGTGAATGGACATCGGGTAATTTTATCAACTCTTAAAATGGGTTTTTACATCACCAGTATTAACATGCATTGCTTTAAATCTGCTACGTGATGTGTTTCCACATTGGCTTACCTGGCCAACATCAAAGAAGATCTCCTGTTTCAGCAGGAGTGCGGGATACTGCAACAACACCAGTTACAGCAAATGGCAGAGCTTATGGACTGGGCCTTCGATTAGGTCGGGGTGGGGGGGGGGAAACAATAGCTGTTCCTTTAACCTGGGTATTCTGCTGTGAAGAGACAACTTCACCATATCTGGAGTAAAGGAGTTGGTGGGCTGGCACCTCCTTGTAGCAGACCTTATGTACAGAAATGCTCCCCTGAGACTAATTAATGTGTATACGCCGGTGGTAAAGAGTGAAAGGCTGGCCATCCTGCTGTAGCTCCCACTGCTGCTGGTGACATCTAGGCTGGTCCTTCTGCCCAGAGACTTCAAATGTATCATCGACGTGAATCGACGATCCAGATGGGCTGACAGCAAACCAGGCACCACATCCAGATTCCTGATGGATACAGTTAAAGTCGTCAAGCTTCAGGTGGAGTGCAGTGTAGATGAACCTGGCTGTGGCCAGATGGGTCTATCCACTCAAGAATAGATTTCCTGTTTGTGTCCCACGTGTTCTCAGTCAGATCTACCAACGTCAAGCTGATGTTCTTCTCTGACCACTGCCTCCTGCTGGCTGACTGTCACCTACAGGACAACCAGTGGGTCAGAAATGTGAAACTGTTGACCCCAGGAAACATTGAGAAACTTGAAAGAGATTTCACAGGTTGGAAAACTGCCAAGCCCTCAATGAGTCTCCAGCAGACTGGTGGGAAATAGTCAAGGGGAATATCAAGAGGTTCTTTATCCTCCAGAGGTGTTCAGAAGGTCAGAGAGAGGTGGGGAAAACTGTCCAAACTCTAGAAAACCATGCAGAACCTACTCCTGCCGCAGGTGATGGGGGTCAAAGTCACAACGGATTTCCAGGAGGTGAAGAGCCACGAAGCCTCACTCTTTGCCTCAGAGGCCGCCAAGGTAATCTTCCAGTCTAGGATCTGCACTGTGGAGCAGGATGAGATGTCTTCACATTTCCTCATACAGAAAGTGCACGAGGAGAGCTCTGTGCTCAGTAGCCTAAAGGGAGAACACTGCTCGGTAATGTCATCTCAGCCTGACATACTGAAGATCAGTAAATCCTTTTATGCCAGTCTATATGACACAGACACGGCGGCCTCCCAGTCGTTCCTGCCCTCTATCATGAAGGTCTTACTTGACAGCACGTGGGAAAGGCTGGACAGTCATTATCTCTGGATGAGCTGATCAAGGCCCTTGAGTCCTTAGAAAAGAATAAAACTTCCGGAAGTGACAGGTTGCCAGCTGAGTTGTGTTAGGCTGTGTGGGACTTGATTGGCCAGGACTTGCTGGAGGCGTATGACAGTATGCTTCTGTCAGGTAGCATGTGTGAATCCATGAGGGAAATTATCATCTCCCTCATCTACAAGCAGAAGGGGGAGAGGGAGGAAATTAGAAATTGGTGATCAATCTCAATGCTGAATGCAGACTACAAAGTCCTAAGGTCAATGCTAACTAGTTCTGGTCTGGGTCTGGTGTTTCACCGCGAGCAAACCAGTACTATACCAGACAGAACGATCTCTGAGAGCCTCGTGTTCCTCAAGGATACGATTGCTGATGTGCAGGACAGGCGGTTAGATGCCTGTCTCATCAGCCTGGACCAGAAGAAAGCCTTTTGACAGGTTATCGTACTGGTACATGTAGGATGTGCTCTTCAAAATGAGCTTGGGGGAGGGAATCTGCAATTGGATCCAACTGCTCTATACCAACATTGTTAGCTCAGTCTCAATCAATGGTGGAAATCAAAACGCTTCCCGGTCAGATCTGGAGTCGGGCAGGGCTGCCCACTCTCTCCTGCCTTGTTTGTGTGTTGTATGGAGATTTCTGCTGAGTCTAGAGGAAGGATCTGAGCCTAAGAGGGTGACTTCCAGGCTGTGGAGGCCTGCAGGCCAAAGCCTCCCTGTACATGGACAACGTTGCCTTTTTCTGCTCAAATCTGCTGTCAGTGTGCAGACACATGAGCATCTGCCTCTAGTTTGAACTGGCCTTGGGAGGTGAGGTAAATCGAAACAAGAGTGAGGCTTTTTTCTTTGGGAACTGAGCCGACTAATCTTTTGTCCCTTAACTGTCAGGACAGATTACTTGAAGGTGCTGGGAATATAGTTCGAGGGAGCCGGGGCGTGCACAAAATCTTGGGAGGACAGCATCACCAAGGTGAAGCAGAAACTGATCTTTTTGGAGCACTGTTCTCTCTCTGTTGTGGGTAGTAACCTGGTCAACAGGTGCAAGGCACTCTGTCTGTTGTTGTATATGGCGCCGGTCTGGCCCATTCCCTGAAACAGTGCTGTTGCAGTCACCCAAGCCATTTTCCATTTTATCTAGAGATCTAAGATGGACCGTGTTTGCAGGGACTCCATGTACAAAACTCTGAATAAGAGGGGAAGAATGTACCCAATGTCACCTTCATCCTGATGGCAACCTTTGTGTGGAGCTGCATGTGCAAAAACCCTACGTACGCAAACACCAAGTGTCATTATGTACTGAGGTTCTACCTGTCCCCAGTGTTATGAAGGATGGGACTGGCCTTGTTGCTATGGAACACTCCAAGTAGTTAGACTATTCCATATCACCTGTCCTTCATTTGCAAAGAAAAACACCACTGACCACAGCTCCATCAGCGTGTGGTTAGCACGTAGCATCTTTGAGACCCTGAAGGAAAAGGAGAGGTTGGATCCTGTCACATGGTCCCCTGAGCAGACGGTCAAAGTCATTTGGCTGAATGCCTTATCACCAGAACTTTCCAAAAAGCACTAAGACATCGCTCGGCTGGTGGCAAGAAGCGTACCACCTGTGAGATCCTTCACGTATGCCCAGTTTCAGTCTGTGCCACTGCACACAGCTGCAGGTGGGTTGAGACTGTCACACATCTCCTTCTAGAATATGCCTTTGCAAAGGAAGTCTGGAGAAAGATGCAGTGGTTTTTGTCAAGGTTCGTCCCAAGCAGTTCTGTGATGCAGGCCTCTGTACACTATGGTCTGTTCCCCCGGACGCACACCAACACAAACGTTGTCTGGAGGACCATCAACTCAGTGAAAGACACTCTTTGGTCTACCTGAAACTTGTTGGCCTTTCAGAATAAGGAGTTGACCTCAACTGAGTGTTGCAGACTGGCACATTCCAAGGTCCAGGACTACATGCTGAGAGATGCACTAAAGGTTGGGGCAGTTGCTGCCAAGGTGCAATGGGGAAAGACCACTGACAAGTCTTTCTGCTGATGGAAAATGGGGTCCATTCAGTTATCGGATCTTCCTAGTGCCTTAATGCATGTAAACATAAATGCATGGATGGAGTCAAACTGCAATGTTTGTTTCTTGATATGCTACTGTACAGAATCGAACTGCATCTGTGACTATGTGTATATACAAATATATTTTTTATGAATAAAGTATATGCTTGAAATAAAAAATAGTCTCTCGGACCGAATACCCTCAACCTAGAGTTCTAAAAAATATAGTTGTGGAGTTGGTGGATGAGCTAGCTATGACTTCCAAAATTTGTTAAAGTGGAGAATGGTCAATCAGTAAATATCACACTAATTTTCAAAAGAGAGAGATAGAAAACAGTGAAACATTGGCCAGTTAGCCTAAGAACGTTCATTAGGAAATGTTGAAATCTATGATTAAGCAATGTAAAGACCGTGGCTTTATAGTTTTGTGTTTTGTTTTTAAATTGTGGACCCAAATGAGAGAAAACAAAACTGTTTTAAACCAAGATAACAAGCATGGGGCTGGATGAACACAGCAGGTCAAGCAGCATCGTAGGAGCAGGAAAACTTGACGTTTCGGGCCTAGACCCTTTCAAACCAGGTATTTACAAGAATGGCTTTTAAAAGCAAGGAACTGGAGCCAAGGGGCTGGTTGTGGACTAGGGATCAATTATCAATGACAAAGATTCTTTCTTTCAGTTCTCTGCAACAAGTGATTTTAAACCAGAAGTTCTGACTTTGAACTAGGTAAGTCAGAGACCTTTCAAATGTGAACCAGCCACTCTATGCCTCTTGCAAATCAGTGGAAGCATTCAGAGAATGGGGAGAAACCTCTGGATCAGCAAGAACAAATCCAACACAAAGTGTGACCAAAGATTACAGGAATTTTCCCATTTTTCCTCCACCCATGCATTTTCTTTTCTCTGCTTGGTATTGGTCAGTTTGTGTGTATGTATGGGACATTTATCAGGGGTTTAAAGTTTTACTTGTTGAGTTTACTTAATTTAGTTTAATTGCATACCTATAGTTAGAATCTGATTATCTGTGATAAATAGTGATTATTGTTAAGTACAAGAATCTGATCTATACTTTCTATTAACCTGAGTCTGAAAATCAGATAATTTGAGGATTTTATGTATTTCCTTTAAAAGCTTTAATTTTTATGATGACTCTGGGGATAGCGGGGCGTAATTTCCAGCATGCTACCTCAGTGAATTGTGACAAGAAGTCTTAACAATGCTCTTGAAATGCATCGTGTGATAGAACAAGCCAACCTGGTTCTTCTAAAAGGGAATGCAGCTTGATGAGAAGCAGTGATTAATCAGGGACTAGAAGGGAGATGGGAACTCAGAAAAATCGCATACGCCAGAGAAGTAATACCGAATATGTTGTTGGAACATTGGGCTGACAAGTGTTGAGACCTTCATGATTTTTATTTATCTCAATTTTGGTTTGGAGCTGTGAACTGTGAGCTGAGAACTGAAGGTGATTTATGAACTGTGAGTGGCAGCTTGTTTTAATAAAAAGAAAGCAAACAAAATGGTATTTGTTGAGAAGGCCAGGCCTGAAAGTTAATTGTAGGTTGATTCTTGTCCAAAGAATGCTGTTGACATTGACAAAGAAATGTTGACATTTCTACACTGGACAGGCATTATGCTCAGACAGATAGCAGATGTTTGGATGTTAATAGGGCCTCACAGGGACAAATGGTGACAGTCAGTCTAAGAAAAGAAAATATTGGAAAATCAAAGAGAAACCACAGTTTGTACTGGTTTTGAACTGTGTGTTTTTTCAGAGGATTGTGGCTGCCAAAGCTACAGGGTGGAGATTTGATTGCTCCCTGATTATTCTCCCATTATCAATTTATTTAAAGGTTGAATAGAATGTCAGTTATAAGAATTAAATGATTATTCATTGGGGCCTACTGGAAGCTATTTGCATTGATTGATGTCTTCAGAAACTAAATGAAATACAATCTTATGTGCCTGTGATTCAACACATCATGGAAACAGCTTATGTAAACTGGCCAGTTACACCCCTTTTATTTTTCTTTTGATTTACCTCAACCCTGTCTGTCTGTTTTTGTGTGAATGGGGTCTGCAATCTGCAGTCTTTCTCCATTTAAATAATATTCAGCTCCTCTACTCTTCCTGATTCCTATTTCTGTCGCTACAGACTTGCTCCATTCATGACCTAACCTCCACCTTTGATAGCCTTAACCTCATTCAATCCATTGTTCTCTCTCACCCTATCCATTCCTCCTTGTATGACCTTCATTTACACTTTCTTAAATGCAAACTAAATAGATTTGAACAGGTATGCCATAGACTGGTGTTGCTATTCACCTCAGATTTGAGCACTAAAAACACTAATAGATCTTGCTTAAGAATGTGACTCACCGTTCAATTCATCGTTTTAAACCCTTCTCCCTGTACCTGCAATCCTCAACTCCAACTAGTTTGAGGAACTCATAAATTTCTTTTGTCACTAAGATTGAAACCAACCAGTTCAGACCCACTGCCACTTCCCTCCCTTCCCCTAGTCCATTGGGTCAACCTCAATCTAATTGACTCTGTTCCAACTTTGGATTTGATTCTTTCTCCAGTTTCTATAATTCCTCTCCTCATGCACTCTCTTATCCATTCAAATGACATCCTGCTCTCTCATCCATATTCCCATATTAAATGACTTATCACCACTATTCTAATTTTCATTCACTGCAAATGGCCCACGCTTGAAGTACAAAGTCCCTTTAGGAATGTCATGTGCCACAAGTAAGGGAATCACTGTTTATCCATGGGCTGTTTTGTTTCTGCACAGTATATTTCAAACAGTTGCATGGTCATACAGCCTTAGGGAACATTGGAAGTCTCCTGACTTCTCTTCCTGCCTCCCACTCTATTGGTATTGTTAAAGGTTCTCTCTCCTTACGTTCTGTTTCTTACTTTTTCAGAGCTGCTGTCATTATTCTTCTCCTTAATCAAACAATCCTCTCCCCTTCCCACATTGTAAAGTACTTACTCAGCCCAAAACCCTTTTTCTTCTGAGCTCTTGCTTAAGCTTTTGTCTCCCAAAATTGTTCAATTCAATTTCTTTCCCTGTTATAATACTAAAACAGCTCTTAATTTTAAGCCCAATGGACATCCTACATGTCTCTGACAAAGGTATGATATCTATCCGCATGTTCTCTTGACCTGTCTACAGTCTCTAACATGGTTGATCAAACCAGCCTTCTCTAATACAAAACAATTCTTGAAAAGCTCAGCAGGTCTGGCAGCATCTGTAGAAAGAAATCAGAATTAACTGTTCTGAAGAAGGGTAACTTGACCTGAAAAGTTAACTCTGATTCCTCTGAAAAGATGCTGTCAGACCTGCTGAGCTTTTCAAGAAATTTCTGTTTTTGTTTCTAATTCACAGCATCTGCAGTCCTTTCAGCCTTCTCTAATACCTGTCCATTGTCATTCAGCTGGATGGGAGTGGACTCATCTGGTTTCATCTTATCCAGGTAATCACTTGCTTCATTTCCTATTCCTGTAAATTTATCACTGGTGCCCCATGGATCTACCCTTGCGCCCCATTCTATTTCTTAACTGTGTGCCACCCCTCAAAGATATCATCTGAAAATGCAATGCCAGTTACCAAATATAAGTTGATGACACCTGGTTCTTCCTCGCCATTACTTCACCACATTCCTCCATTTCCTCTGAACTGTCACTCTACTTGTCCAACAGGTAGTACTGAATGATTAGAAATTGCCTATGATTAAACACTGGGAAGACTAAAGCTATTGTCTTTATTCCTGCTACAAATCTTAATAGATAACTCCTTTTCCAAGTGTTGCTTTGCCTCTGTGCAGCACGTTAAAAATTACAACACGGACACACAATTTACAGTGAACATTACTGACCTCACAACTTCTCTTTCTGGCCCCACTGGCTAACTGATATTGGTAACAGTTCTCTATCCTCTGGTTCTGTTCCTCTCTTTCAGGTCTTTGGCTTTGCCAGAAACTTTATTCCTGAGACAGCAACTCTCTTGCTCTGTTTATTAATCATGTGAAGCTGAATGTGGCTGTTTTGCAACCAAGGTGTCATGTGTTTACAATATCATAACATTGTTCTATTCCTGCCTGCTTTACCTCATCCATACCTTTGTTAATCCTATGTGTGATTAATTTAATGCATACTGACTTCCTACATTATAACCCTCCATAGACTTGAAGTTACCTAAAGCTCTAACTCATGCAAGATCCCATTTAAACATCACCTGTATGCTTGCTGATGTTGAGTTTAAAATTCTTGTCCATGTTTTCAAATCTCTCCGTCACTACATTGCACCCTAACTTAATAACCTCTCCATCCCCACAACTCTCCAATGTTCCTTTAACTCTGGCGGTTTTAATATTCCTATTTTTAATTGCTCAACCATTAATGTTCACGGATTTAAGCTGCCTTGGTTCTAACTTCTAGAATTGTATTCTGTAACTTCTTCAATGCTCAACCTCATTTATTTTCATTACACTCCGTTGGTCATCTCCTTATACAGCTTGGTATCATATTATATTTTATAATGAGACTGTGAAACATTTTGGGATCTGCTGTTCTGTTAAAGGCACTATATAAATGCAATTTGTTGTTTACTGCTCATATTTAGATTCCATTACATTATATTAGGATTTACAATTTAAAAAAACTGAACATTTCAAATGATCTAAGTCTATTGTTTCAGAATTAATAGGGACTTTTTAAGTTTGTTCGTAGGATGTGAGTTTTGTAGGTAGGGTGAGCATTTGTTGACCATCCCTCACTGCCCTTTAGAAGGTGGTGGTGAGTCACATTCTCAAATCATTGATGTCCACGTAGTATAGGTTTATCCACAGTGTTATTAGGGAAGGTATTCCAGGATTTTGATCTATTGTCAAAGAAAAAATGGCAAAATAGTTCCAATTAGGATGATGTGCAGCATTCTAGGGGAGCTTGCAGAATGGTGTTGTGATATATCTATTGTTCTTGTGCATTGGTGGTGAATGATTAAGATTGCAGATGGAATACTGATCAAGTGAGATAGTAAGAACTGCTGATGCTGGAGTCAGAGATAACAGTGTGGAGCTGGAGGAACACAGCAGGCCAGGCAGCATCAGAGGAGCAGGAACGCTGACGTTTCGGGTCAGGACCCTTTTTCAGCTGCTTTCTCCTTTTCAAGCTCCTTGAGTGTTGCAATTGCACTTATCCAGGTAAGTGGAGATTATTCCATCACACTTCTGATTAATGTCTTGTGGAAGGTGAACAAGATTAGAGAGTTGGGAAGTAAATTAGTAACTGAGGAATTTGCACGGTCTGAACTGTTTCAAAGCTAGAATCCTGTTCAGTTTCCGGTCAATGTTAATCCACGGGACGTAGACGATGAGGGTCTTCAGTGAAGGTAATGTTGCTGAAGTTTTTTTTTTACAACCCCAAAACCTATCCTAACATGGAATTATATTGCTGTTTTCTCACTGCCACTGGATGAAAGACCCAGAGTTCCCTTCCTACAGCATTGTGGGTTCACCTATATCTGGTGGACAGCAGTGGTTTGTTTCTGTTTTTGTTTCAAATTTTCAGCATCCACAGTTCTTTGTTTTTGTTTAGTGGTTTATAAAAACAACTCATCCTAACTTTTTGAAGGCCAATTAGTGATTAGCAACAAATGTTGGGCTTGACAGTGACACTCACAGTCTGTGAAAAATAAAAAATAAACAGAAATGGTTAGATTCTCGAACAAACACAGAAATAGAGTTAACATTTTATGTCTGGTGACCCTTTGTCAAAACAGCTCCAATAAAGGATTACTGGACAGAAAACATTAACTCTTTTTCTTTGTACAGATGCTGCCAGACTTGCTAAATTTCACCAGCACTTTGTTTTTGTTTCAGATTTTTATGATCTGCAGCTTTTTATTTTATTTCAGTCGTTAGATTCTCTCTCATAGACAATGGTTGCTACCTGCCATTTGTGTGGGTCAATTGTTAGTGATCACTTTGAAACATTCTAGATTATGAAGGGCTTGAAAGGGTTGATATTAAGATGTCGTGTCCTCAACACGTATATTTTAAACTGAAATGGACAGATTTTTCATCTCACATGGAAACAAGGGACATGGGGAGTACATGGAAAGATGGAGGTGAAGCCCAACATCAACCATGGTTGGGATGTATGGTCGAGCAGGCTTAATGGGCCATATGGTCTTTTCCAGATCATATTTCTTACTTTTTTTTTCAGCCCAAGACCGAATGATCCTGCAGCTTGTGAGCAAGGACAACTCACTGATGGGGCTGAACAACTTGAAATGTCTTTCAGTGGCACCAAGTAGGAGAGAAAGCTGGAAAAGGAGTTAATAGCATTTTAACTGGACCTGCACAACCATCACTAATTATTGTGCGTGGACTTTAATTGTCTAAGCTGTAAGTCTGCTCTTTACTGTTGTAGGATTGGCATGGATGTCCACAGAACTGATCCTTCACATTGCTGTTGTGGTGCTTCGGGGAAATTGTTACAGCTGTATCATCTGTCTGGTCTTCCTCAAGCATATTGGATGCTGCGATTTGGCATTGATCATCCTCAAAACTTGCAGAAACAAATTTAAGTTCTTACTCCTCATGGTCTGGTTGATTGCACTGTTTTCCCAAATGAGATGGTCTGTAATACAGAGGTTTATAAGACTCTTTTTTTTTTATGGGGGTTTCATGATATTTGATTGTACTCACTGCCTGAATGTTTTTTACACTGAGAAAATTCCTCCCAGAATATCTGCTTGAGGATTCTGTGATGCCTGTCCATCTTACATTGAACTTTCTGGCAGTTGGTACCCATTCTGCTAAATCCATCAAGTTGAGCCGAGAGGAGCTTGCTATTTATTTGGAATGGCTTGGTTAGCTTTTTTGGCTGAATGGCTGGTTGGTGATGCTGAGTGACACCAACAGTGTGGGTTCAATATTCACACTGGCTGAGGTTACCTCAGGTGACCTGAGGTCACACCGCATCTTGTCCTCACCCCTCACCTAAGGTGTGGTTACCCTAAGGTTAACCTATCATCGATATAACAAGGTGTAGAGCTGATGGACACAGCAGGCAAAGCAGCATCAGAGGAGCAGGAAAGCTGACGTTTCGGGTCTAGGTCTATACCTCTGATGCTACTCGGCCTGCTGTGTTCATCCCAGCTCTACACCTTGTCATCTCAGATTCTCCAGCATCTGCGGTTCCTCCTATCTCTTAAACTATCATCCACTGCTTCAAATCGGATAGCTGGGCTACAATAACTTTACCTTTATTTTTGATTTAGGTCTTCCATCAAATTCTTATGATGGACTTCCAGTATATCAGACACAGAATACAATGTCACACGAGTCACGTCAGATTCGAAATGTTAAATCTGTTTCTGTTTTCTCTCTCCAGACTGCCGACTTCCCAAATCAAAACCGAAAGAACTACGGATGCTATAAATCAGGAACAAAAACAAAGTTGGTGGAAAAGCCCAGCAGGTCTGGCAGCATCTGTGAAGGAAAAAAAGAGTTAATGTTAACCCTGCCGACTTTCTACACCACTTTGTTTCTGGTATGGTAAGGATAATGTCCTGGTAGAATTTAATACTAGGTTTCAACTTAGTGCTTCCTCACAGATCGGAGTCAGCCAGAGGTTGCTTTTCTGAAGAAGGGTCACTGAACCCGAAACGTTGATTTTGCTTTGTCTCCACAGATGCCATCAGCCCTGCTGAGTTTTTTTCCAGCAATTTCTGTTTGTTTCTTTCTTTCTGAGTGGTAAGCAATAAGAAAAATATCCTGCAACTAAAATAACATTGCAAGGATCTTATAACAATCCTGACCATGCCTTCAAACCTGTTTTGGTACTAACACCATGTATGGACTCGAATATATATAGTCCCCTATCTATTGCAGCAACTTCCACGCTGCCAGCGGAGTTCGTCACCCTTTTTTTAGGTGTTCGATGGCTCTGTCAGCGACTGTGTCGTCTGCCTCTATGTCTCTCCGAGCTGTTTTCTTGCCTGTTTGTTGTGGTAAGATGGCTGCGGTGTCAGGGAACAGAGGTCTGGATATTAGCCTCGCAGCCTTACAAAGGCAGGATCCGTATATTTTTCGTATCGTGGATGTGGCTAGTCAGGTAGCGCTATACACCTTCAGTCAGAGAGACAATGAATGGGTGAGTTTAAAGTGAGGAAACGCGAGTTTGGAGACTTTCTGGTAACGTGCTCAACTGAATTTGCCACTGTTGCTGCAGGAAGGTAAAAGGAAGGGTGACTGGCGCTGAATTTGTCATTACTCCGTAAACCGCTGATGAAACTGTGTGTCGAATTGTGAGTTGTGCTTTCTTGTTCAACGTAACAGCACACGTTCAGGTTACACTTGAAAAGATGTGTATTGAAGAATGTGAGATCTTCATAAACGATTCTCAGAGTTTTAGACTCAGCCTTTCTAACGGCTCAAAAAGAAATGAATATGGAAACGTTGAATGATGCGATAACATTGGGCAAAAATTTAGCGTGTGTACACGACTGTACGTATTCGACGCAGCTGAAAGTGATGCCTGGAATGTTAAAGGGCTGAGGAAAAAAACCTTTATGTAAGAAAATTAATACCAAAACATCGGCCAATTCGACGATTTGGGACTAAAGTTTTCAAATATCATTGATCTCGTACATTGTCCTTTGTTCAGTTTTTGTTCTGGCCACTTCTAGAATTGTTTTCTTGATTGGATGGAACTTAACCAGCGTGCACTAATATAACATGTAATTTATAGTGAAATTTATTAAAATATTACGTTGTCCATGACTTTCAGTTTATGAAAATTGAATATTTCATTCGTGATTGGAATCATATTAGTGTTGTACTTTGAAAGAGCAGAGACACAACGTATCCTAGATCTTAGTATTTGATAAATCTCCCAAATGCTGATACCGATGCAACTCTCTGTTAATGTAATGATTGAAGCTTCTTACCTTTACAGTAAAAAGGGCAACTCGTAACATGAGTGTAATGTGAATTTATCGTATAAACAAGAGGCACCCTGGTCAGTGTGAGAATGCAAGCTTCTCTTTAAGTACCTTACCACATCAGTGCCCCCCCCCCAAATGCACTTAGGATCAGGATTCACCTATTCAAACAAACCTATCAGTGCCAAGTGTCACTCTTGAACTGCTACAATGTGTTTAGTGGAGGTACACCTGCAATGCCATTGGGCAAGGAGTTCCAGAATATCGACCCAGCAACACTGAGGGAGTTCGAAGTCAAAATAGTAAGTGGCTTGAAGGGAAACTTGCAGGTGGTAGTGTTCCCATGTATCTGTTGCCTTTATCTGTCTTGGTGGTATTGCTTGTGGGTTTCGAGTGTACAGGAGTTTTGGTAGATTAGTGTAGTGCATCGTGAAATGGTAGACAGCGCTGCTACTTGGTGTATATAGTGGCGGCAGTGAATGTTTGTAGATGTGGTGTCAATCAAGTGGCTGATTTTTCCTGGATGGTGAGATCTAGTTGTTTGAGCTGCAGTCATCCAAACAAGTATGGATCGAATTCCTGACTTTTGCCATGTTGGTAGTGGACAGGCTTTGCAGAGACAGTTGAGTTACTAGTTGCAGGATTCCTTGACTGTGACCTACTGTGGCTACAATAGCACTTATATGGATAGTCCAGTTCAAATTCTGGTTAATGGTAACCCCATGATGTTGATAGTGGGACATTCAGTGAAGGTAATGACATTGAATGTTAGTTGTAAGAAAGGGATGTTTGCTTTTAGTCACCTAGTCAATCACGGTTTTTAAAACTGGCTGAAATTCTGATGGCTACTGATGTTCTGGCAGCATGTGCATGTTGTACAACTAAATGTTCATCTAAAAGTAAAACTTAACCATATTAATTACTATGTTAATATGCAGGCTAGAGTGCAATTTTATTTTTTTATTTCCAGACTATACTTGTGCTGGGGTGTGGTTGCCATTCCGTGTGGTTTTAATTCCTCTAGATGTGTGATTTTTACATACTGTGAAACAGTAATGTAATACAAAACAAATCACATATGCAGATCAACTCTATACTGCATCATTTTCAATGTGGTTGTTAAACCTTACTGAATTGACAGCTTTGGGAGTTGGAAAATTTTCTCACACCAGCTATCCTAAGTGAGATGATTAATTATTGAGAAGTTTAGGACAGTTTTGTACTGAAAGGTCAGTCTTATCCAATTTACTGCACCATTCCTGTGTGGGCTCCTTGCTCTTAGTGAAAAATCTTTCATTCCATCCTTTTGAATCTAACCAGTTCCCCATTGTGTCCACCAACCGTTGATATTTTAGTTTCTGGAAGGAAACTCTCTTTTAAATCACATACACTCATGGCAATTAAAGCTCGTGAGCAATTCACACACAATTGATTGGTACCAGCATTAAGAGAATAGGTTTTGTATTTGTGTAGCTCTGAAACATTGCAAAGTGCTTCACAACCAATGGATTATTTATGACATGCAAGCATTGTCGCGTAGTCCTAAAAGAATCAAATACTGACTTTATTTAGAGGTAAGAAACAATAATGCTGTAATTACATTCATTGCTGGTGTATTCGAGAGGTCACTAATTAGATGGAAAGATAGAGAAGCAAAGTTTCTGGACTATTAGAGGTGCAGGAATAATAATTGGTTACAATAGCGCACGTCAGTTATCCTAATATAAATGTTATTTACTGAATACTCATAGTCACATGAATTGGCCTATTCTTCCATTGTCTGCTCCAAGTTGTTGCTGGCAAAATTGCAAGCTTCCACCTTGTGCATTAATCGCAATAGTTAGGGATTTGCTTCAAAGGTAGCTTTTTGGACACTTGCACTTGTTTTCAGAGATGTCCAGCGTTTAGATGTTGTCTTTCTATATATACATGTTGGTCATGTCTATTTTTCTTCATCTAGTGTTGGCATTTCTCAAATTCAGACTGTCAGAAAATTCTCTTGAAGTTGCGTTAGAAACCTGGGCAGTTTCAGTTAGTTGGTTCCCTCTTCAAAGAAGTTGAAAGCAATTGCAAATGTTGGTTTCACAGTGGAAATAGGAAGTTTATTAAGAGAACAATTATTTCCACGTGGAATAAAAATGATTAATGTGGATCTCAGAATTAAACAACTGTTTTGAAAGTAAAAGATACTTTGTTTAAATTTCTACCTGAGGCTTTTTAATTTGCTTCTAGGAGTTGGCCATTTCTTATTGACCCGAAAAGGGTGATGTGCTGCTTTCTGGAGCTGCTGCAAGACCATAGTGCTGTTCAGAAGGGTGTACCAGGGTTTTAACTTGTGATATTTTCATGGGCTAGGCTGCAGAGAACTATCCTTTTTTATGGTGCTTACGTGTTTACTTTCACAGTATCAAGCACAGTCAGCTTGAAAGGCTGCGTGAAGGCAATTACATATATGCCAGAAGTAACGTCAAGGAACACAAAGGTCTTTAAGACTCAACATGCCTGTTCTGGGTCCTAAGCAGGATTTAATAGTGTAGCCTATGCACTCAATGTAAAAGTTCAATTAAATGAGGAAATAAAATGTCAGAACTTCCTGCAAAGGTCAGTCAAAGAGATCTGTAGTGGATTCCTTGATAACAAAGATAAAAGGTACTACAGATGCTGGAGAATCCGAGATAACAAGGCGTGGGGCTGGATGAACACAGCAGGCCAAGCAGCAGCATAGGAGCAGGAAAGCTTGACGTTTCGGGTCTAGACCCTTCATCAGAAATGGGGGAGGGGAAGAGGGTTCTGAAATAAATAGGGAGAGAGGGGGAGGCAGATAGAAGATGGATAGAGGAGAGGATAGGTGGAGAGGAGGCAGACAAGTCGAAGAGGTGGGGATGGAGCCAATAAAGGTGAGTGTAGGTGGTGGGGTAGGGAGGAGATAGGTCAGTCCAGGGTGGACGGACAGGTCAAGGGGGCAGGATGATGTTGGTAGATAGGAGATGGGGGTGGGGCTTGAGGTGGGAGGAGGGGATAGGTGAGAGGAAGGACAGGTTAGGGAGACGGAGATGAGCTGGGCTGGTTTTGGGATGCAGTTGATGGGGGGGGAGATTTCGAAGCTTGTGAAATCCACATTGATACCATTGGGCTGCAGGGTTCCCAGGCTGAATATGAGAAAGAGAGAGAGAGAGAGCATACTCTGGAAGCCAACTTGCTGCTAAGCTGTGAGGGGCATTAAAATGTATTCTTAAGGGCTGTGGCGCACTTACTTGGTTCATGGAGAACTGAGAGAACCCTCAAGACTTGTAATGTGTAGAAAGCTGTTGGGTCAAATTAAGAACAAAAATGAAATCTATTTGGACTTTTAAGCTTAAACGTTGGTGGATTTCCTGCCAGTGCACTTGAACAGGAAGTTGGTGCTGTTTACATTATGTCCGTGCACTAACACTGCTCTGGAACCATAAGTAGTTTGCCTGTTGTTGCCGCCTTTTCCTTGTTGCTCCATTTTGTTCACTGCTTTCCTCTTGCTGCCACACCTGATGCCTCACTCACTTTCCTTCATTGCCCTGCTTCC
The DNA here is from genome assembly GCA_024137785.1 of Ginglymostoma cirratum. Lineage (NCBI taxonomy): Eukaryota > Metazoa > Chordata > Chondrichthyes > Orectolobiformes > Ginglymostomatidae > Ginglymostoma > Ginglymostoma cirratum. The sequence continues at coordinate 36,112,543 of JAHRHZ010000021.1, forward strand.
TGCTCAGTTTCTGCATCCTCTTTGGTGATTTGTTTGCTGGCCTTGGTTTATACAAAATATACATCAGTTCCTGTAGCTAATCACAGTAATTCCTACATGTTTAACAACACATCTACATACTTTTTTAAAAAGTTGGCAATGTGGTGCAAATGGTTATCTCAGTGTCGTTAGCAGTGCAATATTTGAGTAATCTGTTGTAGTGACAAAGACATTTTTATTGCAAACTTCTGTTAAAAGGCGGTAATATCACTGGCACTCCAACTTCATGTGTGGTGAGTGCGTCTCCTGCAGTTGTGTTGCCAGTAAGTGCAGTGTTAAATAATAAAGGTTTACAAAATATACTTTCAACTTAGTGGTATATGCTTTGTTTCATTCGTATGCTGTGCAAACTTTTGTATAAAATGTGGAATTATTTATTTTCATGTAATTCAGAGTTTGAATTTTTGTTTTAAAAGTTAATGATCACCAATATTTACAGCATTGTACATCTTTTCTTTCAAATTGATATCATCCTTAACTAAATAAGCTATAGATGGTCCATTCTTCTTGTAGTGTCTTTTTCAGTGAAAAATATTTTTAACAGCGATCAAGTGTCTCCTTAAGTATTTACCACTTTTTTTTTTGTTCTTGTAACCTAGTTTCCCGATCCATTTTAGCTTACACTGTCTTCATACTGTTGTAATTGCTTTTAAGAATCCAGTGAGGGACTTGAATTTCTAAATCTCAAATTGAAGTTCTATTATATATACATGTTCATAGCTAATGATCTTTTACTTACTAATCTTGTCTGATTGTTCATTACCAGATTTGAAATGGCTTGTTCCCTGTCTTGTTCCAGAATGTTTTAAGAAACTGTCCTAAATACCTGTATGAACTCTAGTCTTCAGGCTACCTTATTCTTTGATTTATTCGCTTTATTGAAAGAGTAAAATTTCTCATAATTATTGCAGTCTCGTTCTCACAAGACCTAGTTATTTCCAGTATTTATACCATGTCCTGTAATGTAGCTGAACATCAGTTGTCATCAGTAGCTTCTTTCTTTGCTATTGCTATTTCTTATTACCACCCAACCTGACTGTTTGCTTTGATCCTCCCAAGATCATTTCTTACTGATGTACTCATCTCATCCTTCGACCGTAAGATTAGGTGTAGGAGCAGATTTAGGCCATTCATCCTAAAGAGTGTGCACCATTCTCCTCCATTCTCCCTGTCACCTTTGAGCTCTTACTATTCAAACACCTATCTTCCTCTGACTTAAATACACTAAATGATGTGGTCCCCTACTGTGGTCATGAGGTCCACAGATTCATCACCCTTTGGCTGAAGAAATTCCTCCTCATCTCATTTCTAAAAGGTCATTCCCTTCACTCTGAGGCTGTGCCCTCGAGTCCTTGTCTCTCCTACTAGTCTTCTCTGTAATCACTCTGTTCAAGGATCTTGGTATTTTGTTAAGTTTCAATTTGATCTTCCTTCATCCTAAATTCTCTCCAGTAGCGACAGAGTCCTCAACCACTCCTCATGACAAACCCTTCGTCCCCAGGGCCACTCTTGTAAACCTCCTCTGGACCCTCTCCAAGGCCAGCACATCCTCCCTTAGATATGAGGCCCAAAACTGCTCTCAGTATTACAAATGTGGCCTGACCAGAGCTTTATTCAGCCTCACCAGTACATCCTTACTGTTGAGGTTGATTGGCTCGCCGAGTTGGTTTCTTGTTTCGCAGATGTTTCGTTACCGTGCTGGGTAACATCTTCAGTGCAGCCTCCGATGAAGCGTCGCTGTGTTTTCCTGCCTGGTTTTTAAACTCTGGGGTCTGTTCAGCTGGATTGCCTCACTTCCGGTTTTCCTTCATTGTGGAATGTATATGGGGTCGAGTTCAATGTGTGTATAAGTAGCATGCTTCGTGGAGTGCCAGGCTTCTAGGAATTCTCGTGCCTGTCACTGCCTAGCTTGTCCCAGTCGAAATGATGTTCTCCTTGTCCATGTGGATTGAGACGAGTGAGTATTGGTCGTGTCTTTTTGTAGCCAGTTGGTGTTCATGTACTCTTGTTGTTAGTTTCCTTCCTGTTTGTCCAATGTAGTGTGTCTCGCAGGGGATCTTGTAGATGACATTGGTCCTGTCCATGGTGGGGAATGGGCCTTTAGTTGGGGTAAGCAGTTGTCGTAGGGTTGACATGGGCTTGTGTGCCACTCTGATGCCCAGCGGTCGTAGGAGTCTTGTGGTGAGTTCCGATGTGTTCCTGATGTAGGGTAGTGTGATGAGTGTGTCAGCGCGTGTAGTGTCTTCCTGATGTCGTTCGTGTAGGCATCTTCTGACCAGGTTTTTTGGATATCCATTATCCCTGAAAACCTGGAAGAGGTATTCTTCCTTCTCTTGGTGTAGTTCCATGTTGCTGCAGTGTGTTGTTGCCCTATTAAACAGTGTTCGCACGCAGCTTCGTTTGTGTGCGCTGGGATGGTTACTGTTGAAGTTCAGTACCTGGTCCGTGTGTGTGGCTTTTCTGTGTACTTTAGTTTGCAGTTCCCCAATTTGTCTCCCGTCTACCATGACGTCCAGGAATGGGAGCTGTTTGTCCTTCTCTTCCTGTCTGGTGAATTTTATTTCGGTAAGAGTGTTGTTTATAAGTTTGTGTGTTTCCTGTAATTTGGTCCGTTTAATGATGACAGAGGTGTCGTCCACACAGCGTATCCATAGTTTTGGTTGGATTTGCGGAAGGGCCATCCTTTCCAGTCTTTGCACCACTGCCTCTGCTATGAGTCCGGAGATGGGTGATCCCATGGGTGTCCCGTTGATTTGCTCGTTTGTTTGGCCGTTGAAAGTGAAGTGGGTGGTGAGGCATAGGTCCAATAGTTTGAGCATGTTGTACTTTGAGATGGTTTCACTGGGGTCCTGTTCCAGTAATGTTGTCATTGTTTCCCTTGCCAGTGGTATGTCTATTGATGTAAATAGGGCAGTGACATCAAACGATATCATGGTATCTTTGTTGTCTATCCTTATGTCTTTGGATTTGAGGAATTCTTGGGCTGAGTGGATAGAGTGGGATGACTTGTTGACTAGGTGCCTGAGTCTCCTTTGTAGTTCCTTGGTTAATCTGTGTGATGGAGTGCCTGGTAGGGAGACTATGGATCTAAGGGGTACTTCCGGCTTGTGCACTTTCGGGAGGCCGTAGAATCGGGGTCTGTTGGTTCCTTGGGGTTTCATTCTTAAGAAGCTTGCTTTGTTGATCTGTCCTGTTTGTCTTTAAGTCGTCTTAGCGTGTGGAGGATTTTGTTGCCTAGTTGCGGTGTCGGGTCAGTTTGTACTGGCCAGTATGTGTTCTCGTTGGTTAGCAGTGCCTGTGCCTTGGAGATGTAGTGCCTTTTATTCAGTATCACCGTCATGCACTCTTTGTCTGTGGATAATATTGTGATGTTGTTGTCCTTCTTTAATCCTTGTGTGCCACTCTGATGCCCAGCGGTCGTAGGAGTCTTGTGGTGAGTTCAGAGATAACAAGCGTGGGGCTGGATGAACACAGCAGGTCAAGCAGCATCATAGGAGCAGGAAAACTTGACGTTTCGGGCCTAGACCCTGCTTGACCTGCTGTGTTCATCCAGCCCCACACTTGTTATCTCAGATTCTCCAGCATCTGCAGTACCTTTTATCTCTTGTGGTGAGTTCCGATGTGTTCCTGATGTAGGGTAGCGTGATGAGTGTGTCAGCGCGTGTAGTGTCTTCCTGATGTTGTTCGTGTAGGCATCTTCTGACATCTGTCCAGGGCCTATCTTTCCCGTGTGTTGAGGGTGTTGAGTTTGCTCCTTCTGGTTAGTGTCGGGATTACTGTCAGTCTTATTGTTTGTTGTGTTTCTTCGTTGATATTGTTGGTCTTTTAGTGTGGCTTCAAGTGTGGCCAGGAATTCCGTTTTGTTGGCGTCCCTGTAGTTGTAGTTCAGTCCTCGGGTGAGAACGGCTTTTTCCATGTCTGTCAGTTTCCTGTTGGAGAGGTTTCTTATCTATGTGTCTGTTCTGTTGTTTTTTTTTTGGTAAATGTGGTTAGCTTGTCTTGAAGAGCCTGTTTTTTTTCTGGGCTCTTGTGGTCTGTTCGCTGATGTTGATGGCTCGTTCCATGTCCGTTGTCCAGTCTTGATTGGTAGCTTCCAGGAATAATGTTTTTTGGCACGTAATTTCTCTGTTGTATTTGTGGAGGTTAGGTGGATCTGCTTTGTTAAATTGTCAGCAGTGTCCAGGGTAGAAAATGTAGAGATAAGGTAGAGTGGGTCTGGGTGGGACACTCTTCAGAAGGTCACTGTGGACTCAATGGGGTGAATGTGGACCTCCTTCCACATTTTAAGAATTCCATGACGGAGGATTAAGAAAGGATAACAAGCATGGGGCTGGATGAACACAGCAGGTCAAGCAGCATCATAGGAGCAGGAAAACTTGACGTTTCGGGCCTATGAAGGGTTTCGGCCCAAAACGTCAAGTTTTCCTGCTCCTATGATGCTGCTTGACCTGCTGTGTTCATCCAGCCCCATGCTTGTTATCTCGGATTCTCCAGGATCTGCAGTACCTTTTATCTCTGATTAAGAAAGGATGTCTTATTTCAGGAATCTCTAGGGGGTATCATTCACAACTTGGTTGAACTTCAAAATCTTTTTGACGGAGAGCAACTCTGGTTCAAACCAGTAGATTTGAGCAATTATAGAGGTATAAAGAAAGAGGTGCCTAAAGCAGATAAGGGAAAATCAGTGGATGAATCATTGTAGACACTTAATCAGATGTTTCAGAAGTCAGCAGAAGTTTATTTTGGTCAATAAGACTCAAGGCTGAACCACCCATAGTTAACATAGCTGGTGAAAGAAATTTTAGCATTTAAAGATTTTAGCATTTTAGCATTTTAGCATTTAAAGCACATTAAAGATTAGTGTGCAAGTTTGGAGCTGACACCATTGGTTAACATGCAGAAGACAGAGTCAGGATTAAAGTTTGTTTCTCAGATTAGAAAGGTGTAGGTAGTAGACAGCCACGAGGATCAGTTCTAGGGTTTCAATAATTTATTGTCTTTATTAATGACTTGAAGGAGGGCAGAGTGTAATGCATCCAAATTTTCTGATAATACAAATATAAGTAGAGGGAGGTACGTTGTGATGAAGACATAAGCAAGGGGATGTGGATGGGGTGAGTGAGTGGACTTTAACGTGGGAAAGTGTGAGGTCATGCGCTGTGGTAGAAAAATCAAAAACCAATATTTAAGTGGAGAGAGACTCTGAAAAAAGTGCAGTGCAGACAGATCTGCGTGTTGTTGTGCATGAATCACAAAAAGGTAGCATGCTGCGCAGCAAGTGATTAAGCGCAGCAAATGCTTGGGGTTTGGAGTTTTAAAAACAGGAAGTCTTATAACAACTGTGCAGGCTGTTGGTGAGGCTGTGCCTAAAGTACTGTGTACAGTTTTGGTCTCTATCATAAAAAAAGTAGTGGCATTGGAGGCTGTTCAAAAGAGATTCATTAGGCTGATTCCTGGGATGAAGGGGTTGACTTAGCAAGAATGGCTAGACAGGTTAGGCCTTTAATCATTAAAATTTAGAATATCAGAGTTGGTGAATGATCTTATTGGAACATTCAAGATCCTGAGAAAGCTTGACAGTGTAGATGTTGAAATGTTGTTCTTTCTGCATGTGGGAGAATCTCGAATTAGGAGACGTTGTTACAGATTAAGGGGGCACTCAGTTGAAACTGACATGCAAAGAATGTTTTCTCCTAGAGGTAGTGATGTCTGGAATTCTCTATCCCAGAGAGTAGCAGAGGCTAGTTCACTGAAGGAGTTTAAAGAGGAGGTGGATAGATTTTTGAAATATCGGAGTTGAAGATTATGAGAAGCTGGTATGAAAGAGGGGTTGAGACTGGGAGCAAGCATGTGAGCCTACTGAATGGCCTATTCTTCCTATTTCATATGTACTCAAGTTAAACCCCCTTCTCTTGAAAACACAAGTGTTCCCTCCAATTTTTCTTCCTGTTGTGTGAGCCTCCGAGGTCTGTGCGTGGGACCACATAGTGGCTACGTACATGCAGCAGTGCAATTTAGAACAAACTTTGTCCCCTACACCCACCTCATTATTTAGCGTAAGTTAATGTAAAACACTCCCTAGAGCCCAAGTTTACTTAGCCAGTACCCTGGTTCCAGTATAGTTCAAGGTGAAAGCAATCCCAATGGCACAGCACCTTCTTATTTCCTCAGTATTGGTACCATTGTTCCATAAATCAAACCTGTTTGCCCATGCTGATCTTTCATGCTCATTGTCTCTGAAATGAGATCAGACAGTTTGATGTTCCTAATGGAAATCTGATCACTCTGATCAGTCTGTGCATGTGCTTTTGCATGTGTCTTGTCAAACCAGCATATAATAACCAATCATAGTCTGAGTTACAAATTTGACTGTCAGTTCATCTGGACTGAGATTTTATAAGCTTACACATTTCAGAAGCAGAAGCTTCTGAGGCACGTTTTGGCTTTCTGTATCTGTGAGCCTTCAAAACCTATGAACTGAAGGCATCTCTTGACTGTTATATAAGGCAGATAAGAAAAAGCCAAAGTCTAACTGAGATGAAAAGGGGGAGAAAGAATTGATTTCTCGATCCCTGGTTTCAACAAGAGAAAGCTGATCAATTGTCAGAATACTCAGAACTGCAGATGCTGGAGTCAGAGACAACAGTGTGGACCTGGAGGATAATTTTCTGAAGAAGGGTCCTGACCCGAAACATCAACTTTCCTGCTCCTCTGATGCTGCCTGGCCTGCTGTGTTCCTCCAGTGGTGATCGCTGATCACCACTGATCGATTGTCAGACAACTTCCCACTGCAGTGTTCCAACTTGCGATGGTGTTGCTCATAAATACAGCCATCTTACGTATTCTTTGTAATTTGTTCGTGGCTCACATAGTATTTCAGACATTATTAGATTAGTTCCGAGCTACTTGTTCTGCCAAGGGAGTACTTCTTTCTTAGTCCTACCTATGTCAGTGGTACATAGACCAGGACAACTTCAATCCTCCATTTCTCTCCAGTCCCAAAGTGCTGCTCATAACCCTGGCACCAGAGAAGCATTTCAACCTTCAGGTCTTTTCACTCTCGGCTTCAGAGAACAGTGTCTGTACCCCCAACTATTCTGTTCTCCACTATAATTTATATTCCTCTTTACTATCCTAGTCCATAACGTCCACAACCCATTGATTACTAGCTCCCTGTATTTACACACGAATTTACATCTAATTTAATCTTTAATTAATATTTCCATTACCTGTTCCCTCATTCCATTTGGTTTCAGACATTCCTTCACAAAACTCTCTGAGATGAGTTTTGAGAGAAGATTTCGATTTTGAATGAGCTTAATTTTCTGAATATAGTGAAGAGTATGATTCCATCAGATACTTGTGCTGTTGGCTTCCCCTTCCCATACAATGCCTGAACCAGATGCTTCTTAATGTTATTGTTATAATGTTATAATGCTATCTGCCCTTGAGCTGAAATTCTGATTCATACCTATACCACCCCACCCGTCCCAATCTGAAAACCCCAAGGTATTTATTCTATTCACTAGGTTTCTTGGTCTCCATGGTACCTGTTCTGGTGATGCTAACTTTCGCACAAGGACTTCCTATATGTCTTCCTTTTTTTTTTGTGCCTCAGCTGAGGATACGCCTCCCATTTGCCCCTCAATTTTGTGTATTTTATTTCCCAGACTTATGATCTCATTACTTCACCTCCCTCTTAAAACAATGACTGTATTAAAGCTAAGGACAAGGGGATCCTATTTGCCTCCCCATCGAATATTCATCCTTATGGCTGAAAGTGGCAGAAATAATAATGCCATATCCAAGCATGTAAGCCCATCTCTTTGAGCATTCTGAAGACCTGTTTGCTGCATGTCGCAATGCCAGCCCTTTTAGTGCCTTCCTTTCTCACAACAGTAGGCCTCTGTCCAAGTGAAACAGCAATTTGTATATTAAATTTAATACAGTGCATTCACAGTTTACAATGTGGTTTCTGCTACCCTGATCAAAGGCAGACTGGGTGATTGCTCAGCCTTTTAATTGGTGAGCATGCTTCTGAGCCTCTGGTTACTTGCTAACTTAATCCTCTGTCCCACTCCCACTGAGATGCCTGTTCAAATGAAAATTACGTATACTAAGTAGTATTTAGTACTTTACCAAGGGTATTCTCCTATCTTTTAAAATCTTTTTTTAGAATTGCAATTTTTTTTTTGTTTAAGCTTTAAGAACTTATTGCTGAAGAATTACTTTCAAAGCATGACATTTTAGACCCAAAGAGAAATGTATCTTTTATTCTCGCTTCTTGATGTACATAACAACATGATGAACCAAACAGAGAGGATGACAGTATAATTATGAAAGGGATGCTAATGAGAAAAGTAAAGAAACAAAAGATGGATCCAGTGGAGATGACAGAGATGGTGATTTATTGATAATGCCCCTGGGTTAGTGATCCTAAGGCCCATGCTATTTGCAAAAGCAATGTGGGTTCAAATCTTATCGTGGCAACTGTTGGAATTTAAATTCAATTGATAAATTAAAAAATCTGGAATTGAGAGCTAATCTTAGTAATAATGATCATAAAACCATTGTCTTTTGGTGGAGAAACCCATCTCGTTCACTCATGTCCTTTGGGGAAGGAAATCATTCCATCCTTATCTGATCTGAACCATGTGTGACTCCAGAACTACAGAAATGGGGTTGACTCTTGACTGCCTTCTGAAATGGCTAAACAAGTCGCTCAGTTCAAGGGCAATTAGGGATAGACAATAAATATTAACCCTGTCCATGAAAGAATTTTTAAAAAGCAGCTGGATTTGGCAACAGCTCATTAGTAGCAGCTGCATTTCATTCTTGAAAATTGCAGAGCAGTACTTGAAGGATAATATACATCACTTGACCAAGATCTCTATTCTTTGCAATAACAATTTTGGTAGGCTTCTCATTTGCTGTCAATTTGAGGGTGAACTCGGTTTAGTACTGGCAATAGTGAATACTTTCCAAATGTGTCTTCGACACATTAATTGCCACATATGTAAGTACGCACCTACATCTTCAGTTGTTGAAGAATTGTTATAACCTTTCCTGGCTTCTTCCCATTCCGTATGCCTGGTTCACTTCATGATCAACAAGCTTGTTTCATGCTCAAAGTTCATCAGAATTTTAAGAAAAAAATTTTGGCAGTAAATTCACTTTTTGCTAGTAAATTCACTTTTTGCCAGTCGTGCTGTCTTAAACTACCGTAAAGGCTGCATGCCTGAAAGATCAATTTGTCTGTTCTCTTCACAAATATTGTCTAATTTGCTCAAAGTTTCCAGGTTTTTTTTTTTGGTTTTGTTCCAGATTTCCTGCAACTGCAGTTTTTAATAGATTATTCCCTGTTTCTTCAGTAAGAGCTCACATTTTGTAGAATCTTATTTTTCCTCAGCTTGTAACTGAATAAAAGGACAATCTTCATTATAACCTGGCTGTGTTATGTCTTAGAGATAAAAGGTACTGCAGATGCTGGAGAATCCGAGATAACAAGCATGGGGCTGGATGAACACAGCAGGTCAAGCAGCATCATAGGAGCAGGAAAACTTGACGTTTCGGGCCTAAACCCTTCATCAGAAATGGGGGAGGGGAAGAGGGTTCTGAAATAAATAGGGAGAGAGGGGGAGGTGGATAGAGGATGGATAGAGGAGAGGATAGGTGGAGAGGAGGCAGACA
>JAHRHZ010000021.1:36127271-36278125 GCA_024137785.1 Ginglymostoma cirratum
GTTTTCCTGCTCCTATGATGCTGCTTGACCTGCTGTGTTCATCCAGCCCCATGCTTGTTATCTTGGATTCTCCAGCATCTGCAGTACCTTTTATCTCTCTTTATCCATCTTTTGATTTCTGTATGTCTTCTTCACAATGCTTTCAAACTATCTTAGTATCATCTGTGAATTTATATACCACACCTTTTGTCATTGATGTCAATTGTGTAAAAAAAAAAAATTGAGGTCCCAGTATAGATCCCTGCAGGATTCCATCCAGCATATCCTGTCAGTATGCATAAATGGGACTTTTCAGACTTGTCTTTTCTGTCAGACATTCAACCTTGTGTTAGTGCTAATATGTTGTCATCTATATCATGAGCTTTTGTTTTTTACAGTAGCTTTTGATGCGGCATCTCACCAATTGCATTTAAAGCATCTAAGTATAGTATGTCTGTACGCTCCCTTTATCAACAGTTCCTTTAAATAAATTAAATAAGATTTTCCTTTGAAAGCTCCTTGTTGAATCTTTCTGATTACTTTGAGCTTTTCTAGGTGGCACCTATGGTTTTTTAATAGAATCCCTACAGTGTGGAAACAGGCCATTTGGCCCAACAGGTCCTCACAGCCCCTCCAGAGAGCATCCCACCCGGACCCATTCCTCTAACCCTGCATTGCCCATGTCTAACACACCTAACCTAAACATCCCTGGGTACTATGGGCAATTTAGCATGGCCAATCCACCTACCCTGCACATCTTTGGACTGTGAGAGGAAACCAGAGCACCCGGAGGAAACCCAGGGAGAGAATGTGCAAACTCCGCACAGACAGTCGCCCAAGACTGGAATCGAACCCAGGTCCCTGGCGCTGTGAGGTGCAGTGTTAACCACTGAGCCACCGTGCCACCCCAATCTATTCCAATACTATCTCCACAACAGATGTCAAGCTGACTGGTCCATTTTCTCATTCATTCATGGGATGAGGGCGTTGGCTGGCAAAGCAGCATTTATTGCCCCTCCTTAATTGCCCAGAGGGCAGTTAAGAGTCAACCACATTGCTGTGGATCTAGAGTCACGTGTAGGCCAGATCAGGTAAGGATGGCAGTTTCCTTCCCTAAAGGACATTAGTGAATCAGATGGGTTTTTCGACATTCGACAATGGATTCACTGTCGTCATTAGATTCTTAATTCCAGATATTTCCAAATAGGGCCTATGGTTTCCTGTTTTCTACCACCTCGTTTCTGGAATAGAGGAGTTACATTTGCTACTTTTTGAACCAATGCAATCTTTCCTGAATCTGGAAAACTAACACCCAAAGCTACTGCTACCTGAGCCACCTCCTTATAAGACCTTAGAATAAAATTCATCAGGACCCAAACACTGGTCAACCTGTAACTATCAATTTGTTTAGTATCACTTCCCCCTTAAACTTAATTTCATTAAGTTTCTCTGTCTCAATTCCACCTACTGATTTGCAGCTATTTTTGGATAGTATTGTCCTGTGTGTTATGACCACTTGCATTAACACTGTACAGCCTTGGTCTTTCATATTCTGTCTCTCACAACCTTCATCTTGAAGACCACAAGCACTTAAAGTAAAAGGTACCTCACTCGCTTCTGTCAGCTAAGTCCTCTATTTTTCTGATTGATTCTGGGGAATGAAATTTGCCTGTTTATCATGCTTGATAAATAGTATATTAACAGTATGTTTGGGCATTCATTAAAAGGCATGATCTTTCCACTTCATATGAACTTATCTTCTGCATCGTACTAAATCTAACTAAAATAAATTCTGTTTCAGATGCTCATGTACAATGTCACAGACCATTAAGTTTTCTCAGCAATTTCAGCCTTGATGAAAACCTGGCACCATGTATCACTTCAAGGCCTCTCCCTATCAATTTTGCGCAGTTCTTTGCATTAGAGAAGCTCTCAAAGCACCTGTTAACTATTCCTTAGGCATTCCTGGCATTCATTTGCCTAGTACTGCTGTTCCAATTCTGTATTTTGCTATAATAGCCAAGTCATCTAAAGAGACTTCTGTCATCACTCCATGTCATTTAACTCTTGAAATCTTCCACTGTGTTAGTGCCCATGCCCAGTATTTGGGCATTTTAAAAATCTGGAAGTCATTGAGTTCTTTGCCATAAAAATAGAAGTGCTGCAGGAACTGAGTGGTCTGGCAGCATCTTATGAAGAGAAAAATGGTTGGTGTTTTGAGGTAGTGTGACTTCAGAACTGAAGAGACATTGAAATGTGTTGGCTTGGATGTTATTAAGAAAGACGGAACAAGTGAACCAAAATGAAAGGTTAGAGGGTGAGGGAACTTAGGGATCAAAGATATAATGCAACAAGAGGGAAAAGTAATAGTAGTGGTTCAAGTAAAGAAAACAGACACTGTCCCAAAGTAAGCCTTAAAAGCAGTGAACATCTACCCTGGGCCACTGCTTTGTTTCATTACCATAACCATCACTACTCCTTTTCCTCCTTATTCCAGTACACATTTGTTCTCTAATCCTTCATCCTTGAACCTTTCCCTGACCTTGATGCATAACAAGGAAAACTCGCTGATTACCGTGTACAGATCTTCCCCAGCTGATGACTCTGTGCTCCCCACTGTTGAACAACACTTGAGAGGAAGCACCTAAGGGTGGTAAGGACACAATCTTCCACCCAGTGGAAATACTTCAATGTCTATCACCAAGCTGACTTGACCACAACATTAGTAGTTGAACTGTTGAGGTCCTGAAGGACGTTGCTGCTAGACTGGGTCTGTGAAGGAACCAACAAGAGGGGAAAAACATACTTGACCTCATCCTCACTAATCTGACTGCCACAGATGCATCTATCCGTGACAGTATCAGTAAGAGTGACCACCATACAGTCCTTCCAGAGATGAAGCCCTGCCTTTATATTGAAAATACCTTGGCTCATGTTACGTGGCACTATCACCATGCTAAATGGGACAGACATAGAACAGATCTAGAAATTCAAGGCTGGGCAATCATGAGGTGCTGTGGGCCATAATTAGAAGCAGAATCATACTCCAAATTGATTTGCAACCTCAAGACCCAGCAAAACCTCCACTCTACCACTGCTATTAAGCTAGAGGATCAACCCTGGTTTAATGAACATTAAAGGAGGGCATACTAGGAGCAGCACGAGGCATACCTAAAAAAAGTTGTCAACTTGGTAAAGCTACAAAGCAGGACTACGTGCATTCCAAATAGCATGAGCAGCAAGTGATTGACAGAGCTAAGTGTTCCCACAGCCAATGGATCAGATCTAAGCTCTGCAGTCCTGCCACATCTAGTTGCAAACGGTGGTGGACAATCAAACTCCTCCAGGGAGGAGGCTTCAGATGTATTCCCATCCTCAACAGTGAGAGAGCCTAGTCCATCAGTGCAAAAGATAAAGTAGAAGCATTAGTCATAATCTTCAGCCAGAACTGTGAGTAAACAATCCATCTTGGCCTCCTTCAGAGGTTCTCCGTATCACAGATGCCAGTCTTCAAGCAAATTGATTCACTCCACATGATATCAAGAAACATTTGGAGGCATTGCATGCTGCACTGGCTTTGGGCCCTGACAACATTCCGACAACAATACTGAACACTTGTACTCCAGGACTTGCTGCAGCCAAGCTCTTCCAGTACAGCTGCAACACTGGCATCTACCTGTCAATGTGAAACATTGCCCAGGTATGTCCTGAATGCAAAAAATAGGACAAATCCAAAATGGCCAATTACTGCCCCATTGCTTTACTCTTGATCATCAGTAAAATGATTGAAGGTGTCATCAACAGTGCTGACAGGTAATACTTGCTCACCAGTGCCCAGTTTGGATTCTGCAAGGTGTACTCAGCCCTGATCTCATTGCAGCCTGAATGAACTGAATTCCAGAGATGAAGGGAACGTGACTGCCCTTAACATAAAGGCTGCATTTGACCAAGTGTAGCATCGAGGAGCCCAAGCAAAACTGGAGTTAATGGGAATTGGGAGGGGGGACTGTTAGCCAGTTGGAGTCATCCCTGACATGAAGAAAGATGGTTGTGGTTGTTGACGTCAGTCCACCCAGCCTTGGCATCTCTGCCTGAGCATCTTCAGCTGCTTCATCAATGACTTTCCCTCCATCATAAGGTCAGAGGTCAGGATGTTTGCTGATTGTTGGCACAATGCCCAGCACCATTCATGACGACTCAGAATCTGATGCGGTCCATATCCAAATGCAACAACAGCTGGAAAATATCTAGGCTTGGGCTGAAAAATGGCAAGTAACATACGTGCCACATAAATGCCAAAATGCCAAGCAATAACCATCTCCAATAAGAGACCATTGTCCCCTGACATTCAGTGACATTACCATAACAGAATTCCTGCTATCAACATCTTGGATGTTGCCACTGGCCAGAACTAGCTATATAAATATAGTGGCAATTGGAGTAGGTCAAAGGCTAGCAATCCTGCAGCAAGTAACTTGCCACCTGACTCCCCAAAGCCTGTCCACCAGCTACAAAGCACAAGTCAGGAACGTGATGGAATATTGCTTGAATGAGTGCAGCTCCAATAACACTTGAAGCTTGACACCATCCGGACAAAACACCCCACGTGGTTGGCACTGCATCCACAAATACCCACTCCCTCCCCCACTGATGCTTCGTAGCAGCAGTGTACTATTTACAAGATGCACTTGAGAATTTATCAAAGGTCCTTAGCTAGCACCTTCCAAATGCACAACCATTTTGATCTGGAAGGACAATAGCAGCAGATACCTGGAAACATCAAAAACTACATGTCCCCCTCCAAGGTATTCATCATCCTGACTTGGAAATGTATTGCTGTTCCTTTACTGTCACTGGGTTAAAATTCTAGAATTCCTCCCCTCTCAACATTATGGACCTACCTACAGCGTGTGAACTGCAGTAGTTCAAGAGGACAGCTCATCAGCACCTTTTCTAAGGCAAATAGGGATTGGCAGAATTAAACCTCTTCTTGAGAATCATGTGAAAACTCTTTAAAGATGTCTTAAACATTCTAGTACATCTGAGATGATAGAGCTTTAATTTCCTTATCAGCTTTTCATGTATATAAAAGCTTGCTAAACCATTCTAACAATAATGGAAAATACTGTTTGCGTCTCAGTATACTGAACAAGATGCTGCTTCTTAAATACTAATCAGTACAGAACATTATCTTTTTAATTCAGCAAAACTCCATTACTAAGGTGGCTGAAAAATTATAGAACATTGTATTGAACGTGTCCTGAAATCTGCCGAATGGCATTTTGGGAGCTTTAGAGAAGACTATAGTTTACAATCTTAATTTATTATGTATATTAAATAATGGATAAGAAGCTAGAATACTAACGTTAGACATGTTCAAAGGCATGGGATAAAATAATTAAAATGAAATAATTTTGCTTATGTTAGGAGAACTTGATGTGATCCTGAAAAGAACAAATAAAAATGTTGGTGCTGCAAATGAAATTGTGCCCATTTCAATCTCCCATGGATAAAATGGGACTGCTAGGTGCTAAGTAAAGCACTTGAGATTGCAAATTTGAGCTGAATTTGGGCAGTTCTGTGCTGCACGTTTTGTCTTGTTCTCAAGTGGATTATGCTCAAACTTCTTTCATATTGTACCATAACAGCCTGCAGAACCAGGAATTTCATGTTACAAAAGCAGAACCTGCTGGAGACATTCAGCAGTTCTGGCAGCATCTGTGGAGAGAAAGCAGAGTTGATGTTTCGGGTCTAGTGACCCTTCTTCAGAACTTCAGACCTTCATGCTATCATGTTATCTGTTTTGGGTTAGATCTCAACCTAGGACTCTGATGTAAAACCACTCGTGTCTTTTAGAATGTACTATCCAATCCTAAAAGATTTAACTTAAAACTAAATTGCTTGCATACAATGAATCTCTTTTGGATATTCCGATGAAATTAACGAAATGCAGGTTACATCTGAACTCCCATATTCTTATTGTTGAGGAGAATGATTTGCTTTCAGTCAGGTTAAAAAGTGATGCTAATAGGCTTTACAGAAAGTGTTGCAGTAGATTTTGCAGTAGATTTTGCAGTAGTAATGACCGAGGAGCCATAAGTATTCGCCATTGTTACACCTCTGAATTTATGGACCTTCTGGATCCGCACCTGCGCAATTAGTTGTAGAAATCCAGAAGTTACTATCGGTGATAGTTTTTCTCCATATGATGTGTGGCTGAAGTCCCACAGACTACAACTAATTAGAAATAACTGAACTGATAAAGCAGTCTCATTTACACTGTAATATCATTATTAAAAGTTCTTAAATGTAGGAAATGCTGACCGAGTTACTGATTTTAACTGTGTGCTAATCCTCAAGTACTTCTCTGACCTTAGAAACTTCTATTTTATGTTTATCTAATGTGAAATTATTACATTCTAATAATTCCCAAATTTCTAATATTAAAAATGTAGTCTTTTAAATGATATTTCAACTTCAAATGTATCGGACCCTTTTCTCGGTCATTTTAAAATTTCGAAGCCAGGAATAATTAGTGAATTTTATTTCAGGTTTGCTGTCCATATCTCAGGAGACTGGCAGCTTGCCCTGCTGAATGCCTGAAAACCACCTAGATGTGTCACCAATTTCAAATGAACATTGAAGAAAGATGAAATCCATGGCATGGAGATTTCTAAGTCTTTGTAGGCAGCTTTCTTTGAGGTCAGCACTGGGTACCAACATGTTGCTGCTGACTGCAAAATCTGGCCTTCTACGTAGCTGTTGAAGTTGGTGAAAAGTGTATAAGAAAATTAAAATATGCAATAAGCACATCAAGAAGGGAATTAATTAGATTCTTGTCTCTTCAGGTCATGTAGGAATATGGGAGAAAAGTACAGTCCTGCCCCACAAATTAATTGTGCCAAACATTCCATAAAATTCACAGCTGGAAAGAGTTACATGAATCTATGATTTAGAGGTGTATTTACACTACAGTAGCAATGTCTGTATACTTCACGCTCAAATTGATATTTTGCAGTTTAAATCCTAGTCTGGAATTAGAACTTTACCAAAGTATCTGGGTCAGGACGTCTCACTCTGCTACACCACAGAGTCAATTAGGGTTCTGATTTGAGATTTTTATCCTTAAAACTTTGAGAACACCATAGCAAATGCACCTGGAAGGTTTTTCCAAATTTTGTAAAAAGCATGGTTATGATATGTCTCTAATGCAACTATAGATAGGCAGTGGAGGGACAACTCTGTTTATCTGTAATTGAGGTTTAAATTGGTAGAATACTCAAAGCTCAAGTGATAGAGTAGCTGTATCGAATTTCTGGTAATTACAATTAAAATTCTGTCTATGATTGATTAATGATTGAGTAGGAAGGTTAGAAGTTGTGGGAAAGGTTTGGGTTCACTTGTGTTTCATAAGTGAAGTTCTACCATCGTGTGAACCCAATGTTCTGTAAAGACAGTCACATGTTTTGTTGCAGTACATGCGCACACAGATTAGGAATAAAAAATGAGCTGAAGAAAAATGGGAGATAACAAGCATGGGGCTGGATGAACACAGCAGGTCAAGCAGCATCATAGGAGCAGGAAAACTTGACGTTTCGGGCCTAAACCCTTCATCAGAAATGGGGGAGGGGAAGAGGGCTGAAGAAAAATGTCTGTTTTTGAAAAAAACAGATCAATCCCTGAGTGGCTTGTGAACAGTAGATTGTAGAACACTGCAGCTGTTACAGTGGATATTACTGGTAGCTTTGTTGGTAGTTGAACTGTCAGTTTTAAGAATCTTGGCTTTGCAGGTTGATTGATATTATTTTGTCCTGGTTCCTTTTGACAGTGGTTGAGCACCTCAGAGTTAGAGGATGTCCTTTCTTTTCTTTACTTGCAGAGTAGAGATGTTTATTAGCTATTGTCAAAGTTGTGATCTTCCGCTTCATTAAGATATCAGGGCACTAACACACTCCAACAGGTTTAAAACGTGTCTGTGGGAAATGGCCTAATGCAGAGAGGTGCTCGGATAGTCAGCCTCTCATCATTATCTCTTTCTTTTTATTAATCTTTCCATTTCCCTGATTCTGTACAGGTGTTATATTTCAGAATTTTTCATTAAAACAGAAAGTTGTGATGACACAAAAACCCATAATTTAACGTAAGCTTTAATACAAAAGCAAAATTTTGCAGACCCTGGAAATCTGACATGGAAACAGAAAATGCTGAAAACACTCAGCAGGTCAGGCAACATCTGTAGAGAGAAACAGATTTAATGTTTCAGACTGAAGTCTTTGTTCTAATTTGAAGGTCTTTCCATATTTACATACCATTTTTAAAACACGATCAGAATAACAGCTGAAGGAAACTATTTGGTCTTTTGAGCTAATTTGATTAATTGTATATTAATTGATAGCACCCGGGGGAGGGGTTGGGGAAGGATCAGTAGACCGTGATCCCCCTAATTTTTTTCCCAGCAGTGCAGGCCTCTGAGGTCTGTGTGTGACAGATACTTCTAGTTCTGAAAAACAATGTTGCAACTGGTGTGCCAACATCTTTCATCATGAATTTTTCTCACTGAACTTCATAAGGATAGAAAGCTTGGAGCTTGTTCCAATTACTTTGACCACTTTAAAGCTGCTGACCAACGTGTATGTTGGTATGGATCTTTCTTCTAAACTGCCCATCCCTCTAGCTTCTTTTCCTGGATTGTAAAAAGCTCAACTGAGTAAACACTTCAGTATTTATCTCAGAAGATAGATTGTGTCGTCATTTAACACAAGTGACCTAATTTGTTATAAATGCTGTTTTGGCTAATGCTTAAAAGGTGGTTTCTGACCCTTCACCTTCGAAGAACTAAATACCGAAAGAAAATTTATCACTACTTTAGAACACAATTCCCAAACGTTCATGCTATACTATGAAACTGAGTTTTTGGAATTTTCTACTAGAGAATTGTGGACATTTTATCTTCAATTATATTCAAGATATAGATCAACGGATCTTTAGGCTTAAACAAAATTGAGGATATCTGGATAGCATGGGCAGGAGGAATTGAAGTAGAAAATCATCCATCAATTTGCTGAACGTCTTTGTATTCTCAAAAATCAGTTGACAAAGGACAGAACTGAAACCAATCTTTTATGCCATTTTATAGTTATTCATACAGCCCAAATTACAAGCAAACACCAACAATCTCTCAAGCACTGTTGCATGCTGAAGCTATGTATAAGGATTCTGGTGAATACCAACTTAATATCTACGCTGGAGACAACTAAACACAACTAGATTGACTCACTTGTAGATCAGTAGTCTCAAGGTCATGGAGGGACAGGCAGGAGTTAAACCCGTAAAGAGATCGGCCACTTTCTTTTTCAATTGCAGATGTAGCCTGAATGGACCAAATAGTCTGTTGCAAATGTTCCCTCTAAGTTGCACGGCTGTGCATGTAGCTGCTCCAAGAATCCACCATACATTGCATACCTTTCATCCTCTGGTTGCTTTACCCAACTAGTTTCCCTGCTGTTTTAGCCTCTTTTATTTTCAAGACCTCAATTGTAACTTGCTGTTTAATTTCACATTGAATTCGCCATTGAAAATTAAGCCTAATAATTAAGTGATGTCGATGGCCTAGTAGTATTAATCTATTAATCTAGAAACTCGGCTAATGTTCTGGGGACAGGGTTTGAATCCCACCATGGCAGATGCTGAAGTTTGAACTTAATTTAAAAAAAGTTAATTAAGAATCTAGAGATAACAGTGTGGAGCTGGAGGAACACGGCAGGCCTCCTACATCAGAGGAGCAGGAAAACTGACGTTTCCAGTTGGGACCCTTCTTCAGAAATGAGTCATGAATCTATTGTTGACCATGAAACATTTCCGATTATCAGAAAAAAAGCATCTGGTTCACTAATGTTCTTCAGGGAAGGAAATCTGCCATCCTCATCTGGTCTGGCCTACATGTGGCTCCAGACCTGCAGCATTGTGGTTGACTCTCAACTGCCCTCTGAAATGGATCCTGGCAACCACTCAGTTCATGGGCACCTGGGAAGGGCAATAAATGCTGGCCAGTTAGTCATGCCCACAACCCATGAGAGAATTAGAAAAAAAAACACTATTTTAAACAATATAATTTGATGTTAGTGGCAGTTGAGTAGTGATTGGCAACTAATCAGTGAAGGCCGTGGAATCTCACTCATGCAGTTGGCAGAAAGATTTTACTAAATGTCACTTAAATTTTGACTTCTTCTATTCCTGTCATATTTCAATTTGCCCCTCGCACATTGTTTCTTTGTTGATCCTTAGATTTAATTGGTAAACAGATATAATCTTGATTCTGCTGAGGCCCTAGATGTCCAGTTATCCTGCCATGCTGTTACTAGTTTGCACTTGCAGCAAACAATGATGCAAAATGTTTGTAAGCCAGAGGATACAGAAAAAAAACATTAAAGTGCAGTGAGAAACACTGCTGTAGCGACAATGGGCCAGTTCGGTAAACCTCCATGTGCACCTCTAGAAAAGTATATATTTTCCAGCAGTTGAATTGTAATCCATACAATAACGTTTTTTTTAAAAAAAGGCCGTGTGCCTGTCTATACAAATGCATGCATATATCTCCACAGAAGCGCACAGTCAAGAGTGAAGTAGAATGTCGTCTATTGCCAGGAAAATAACTTTGAATCTGGTACTGTGTGATAAAATGTATATAATTTGGAATTTTAAAATAGAGGCAGTTTTACGGCTTCAATTCTGAGAAGATAACTGTTTTGTCAGCACATCCTTCGGAATAATGACCTAAAGAAATAATTTCCAAAATTGTGTGTGTTCCTGTCAAGTGCCTAACAGAGCATCTCTGCTCTTATAGGATGAAATTTTGTACTGCTGATATTGTCATGTGACAGACAGAAAAAAAATATATTGGAGGCTGAGTTTCGATTTAACTTCAGTTCAGAAGAATCATGAATTCAGAACAGAATTTTCACCCCGGAGCAAGATGTTATTCTTTGAATTATGTACTGTACTATAGACAGGAGGATAAATCAGTTAGTATGTTCTGTCATTATGCTAAAGAGATACTATGAAAGGAACAATAGTCAGAAAGGAAGTGAATTAGAGTGAATCAGAAATTAAAAATTTAAGATATTGCTCCAGTAAATCAGCTTGGATAATAGTTTATTAAAATTTATATTTTGGGGCAGCACGGTGGCTCAGCGATTAGCTCTGCTGCCTCACAGCGCCAGGGACCCAGGTTCAATTCCACCCTCGGACAACTGTCTGTGCGGAGTTTGCACATTCTCCCTGTGTCTGCATGGGTTTCCTCTGGGTGCTCCGGTTTCCTCTGGGTGCTCCAGTTTCCTCCCACAGTCCAAAGATGTGCAGGATAGGTGGATTGGCCATGCTAATTTGCCCATCGTGTTTAGGGATGTGTAGATTAGTTTGGTTATAGGGGTGTGGGTCTGGGTGGGATGCTCTGAGGGTCAGGGTGGGCTTATTGGGCCAAATGCCCTGTTTCTACACTGTAGGGATTCTATGTTCTATGATCTATAAAAATTTTAGGATATTATTCTATCTCCTAGGAAACTATGAAACTGACTAAAAAAGCTGTAAAAGACTCCTGAGTTGATTGGTGTGATTATGCCCGCAAAATCATCTTTGGTTACACATTACGTTTACGTGTTACCCATAAAACAATACCCTTACAGACTGAATTGGGACGCCTTTTATTTCAATGGAAGGGATTAAGTTCACCATGGACACTATTGTTACTGAACACTCATAGTAGCTCGAGCTCATCTGTTGTGATGATGCTGAAACTTCATGATACAAAAATGGCACTGATAATTGCAAAATCAGTAGGATAATAACAGCTTATTTTCTGCTTACATGATTAGAAGGTTAAATTATGAGAATTTGACAAGCATAATTTGTCACATATGGAATACTTAAAAAGATATTGGAAAATTCCATTGACTGATTAAAGCCAAAGAAACATTAGCTTTTGTAATGTTATTTGAAATGAAACATGCATCAGCAACACTTAATCTTTCATCAGTTTTATTAATTAATTGTTATGGAACAGTGTAGATATCTTGGTTGGATTCAGCCAAAACTGGGAAGAACATTTATACCAATTCAACAAACTGATCAGATAAAAGGAGCCAATTTGATCATAAATCTAGCTAAAAGTGAATTTGCTAAAGCAGATATGACTTCTTGTTTTTGGGCCCCAGTGTTGGACAAAGGTACTTCCAGAGAAGGAAAAAGAATGGCTAGCTGGTATTTTATCATGCTTAAGCCAAAATACAACATTTTGTGTTTGAGTGGATTATGCTGGGATTCTGTTTTGAATTTTAGCACTGCAGTGACTCCTTTTGACAAATGTATTAAAAGATGACAATTTGAATGGAGGATTTAATTTGAATGCTGTGTTGAAAGCTGCACTTATTGTAGCAGCATCAAATTATAAGAAACTGCTGAAACTTGCTGCTGATATCAAGCAGTGACATACCTGGGTGCCATTTCACAACAAGAAGTTGAGATGGGGATCGAGTGACCACTAATTTACTTTTTCAGAAAAAGTACATGTTTCAACATAAATATACAGCGATGGTGCCTTTTTCTCCAAGTATTATGATGACTCTACAGAAGTTCAAAATTTACAAATCCACCTATTCTATAGAGACTGTGTTATTTGTACGGAGAGATTCTGTGACAATAATCTAGTGTTCTGTTTGAATTTAATGCTACAACCATGTAATTTGAAAATTATTCATGTTGCTGTCAATGACAATTTTATTGCTGACATTTTTTTCATTCATAATTACTCTTGACAACAAATGACAACAAAAGGGGAGGGGTGAGATTAAAAAGAAATATATATAAAATGGTTGAGAATTTGAAATTTTGGAATAGAGGTAGATGTTTGGTTCAGTTCTATGAAGTCCTGCAATAAAAAAAGTTTGAAATTTACGTGTTGCATCAGCTTCTGAAGAAAGATGAAAAATATGAACAGAACTGTTGTCTTGAAAAGCCAGAAAATTGTTTGGAACAGTGACCAAAATACATGTTTCCAGTTAGTCATGTGATTCAGTCAGGAAACCACTGGTGTTAACGGGTTAATTGTTTATTCTGCTGAGTTTATAACAGGTTTAGAAAACTGATCAAAGGCAATTAGTTTAGTTGATTTGTTGTGCAAACGTGAAACCTCAACCAAGAGATTTCAGATCGTTAAAGGAACTTGGTCACTTTTTTACCAGCTATCTACTGGGCCCTGTAATTAAATGTCTTTCCCTTCCATCACCATCTCTTCCCCAGCATGAAAAGGATGTTTCACTCTGGAAAAATTATCTTTGGGTGTTAGATATCTCCTTGTCTATTATTGCAGAAACAACTTTGTTGTTCAGTTTACCAACATCGGCACTTTAAATTCTAACTTTAAAATTCTGGATATTGTTATCCAGATGTGAGCTCATGAAGATTTAAATATGAGATGACAATTTTTTTTAAGAATTGATTTTTACAGTAAATATATGTTGCAATGTAATAAAACTGTATCATAAAGTCTCAACAATATTTCAAATCACTTCTGGGATGTGTGTTGCTGGCTGGGTCAGCAATAGTCCCTAGTTGCCCTGGGAAGGTGGTGGTGAGTTACTTCCTTTATATGGTGCAGTCCATTTAGTGTAGATGCAGTTGCATCCACAATGCTGTTTGGGAGGGGGTTCCAGAGTTTTGACCCAACAAGACTGAAAAAACCATGATCTACTTCCAAGTCAGCATGGTGAGTGCCCAATAAGGAAACTTGCAGGCATTGGTGTTCCTGTGTACCTGTTGCCCTTGTTCTGCCATATGGTAGTTGTAGTGGGTTTGGAAGGTACAGGTCTAAGGCGACTTAGTGAGTTTCTGCAATACATCTTGTAGCTGGTACAATGATGTTACAGTGCTGCTACAGAAGCCGAAGTAGGGAATGTCAGCATATATGGAAATGGTGCCAGTCAAGCAGATTGCTTTGGTTTGTCCTGGACGATGTCAAGCTTAATGAATGTTGTTGGAGCTGCACCAGTCCAGGCAGGTAGAGAGTTTTCTATACCTCCCACTCTCTTGAGTTATGCCTTGTGAACAGACTGTAGGGGAGTTAGAAGGTGAGTAACTTGCTGCAGCATTCTTAGCCTCTGACCTGCTCTTTTAGCCACAGCTATTTCATTTCAGTTTGTGGTCAGTGGTGACCCCAGAGTGTTGATTATGGGGATTCAGTAATGGAAATGGCATTGAATCTCAAGGGGCAATGGTTATATACTTTCTTGTTGGAGATGGTCATTACCAGGCACTGTAGTGTGACAGAGATGACAGGTACTGCAGATGCTGGAGAATCCGAGATAACAAGGTGTGGAGCTGGATGAACACAGCAGGCCAAGCAGCATCATAGGAGCAGGAAAGCTTGACGTTTTGGGCCTAGACCCTTCATCAGAAATGGGGGAGGGGAAGAGGGTTCTGAAATAAATAGGGAGAGAGGGGGAGGCGGATTGAAGATGTGGAGAGGAGGCCGTCGAAGAGGCGGGGATGGAGCCAGTAAAGGTGAGTGTATGTGGGGGGGTAGGGAGGAGAACTGTTTGTTTGTTTCTTCCTGCTTGTCAGCCTAATCCTAGATATCATCCAGGTCTTGTATTTGTAAATGAATCTGACAAATTTTCAGTATCTGCTGAGTCACAGATGGTGCTGAACATAGTGTAATTATCAATCCACATCCTTGCATCTGACCTTGTGATGGAGAGAAGGTTGTTGATGAAAAGCTGCTGCAGATGGTTGGCCTCAGAAACTACCCCGAGTAATTCCTGCAGAGATGTCCTGGAGCTGAGATGACTGACCTTTCAACAATCACAACTGCCTGCCTTTGCTCTAACCCACAGAGTTTTTCCCTTGATTTCCATTGACACTCATTTTGTGAGGCTTCCTTGATGGCACACTAGCGTTGATCTCAAGGCCATTCATTTACATATCACCTCTGGAGTTCACCTGTTTTGTCTGTGTGATCCATGGGTGTCATGAATCATGAACTAAGTGGCTCTAGTGGAACCTGAACTGAACATAAGTGAGCAGGTTGTTGCTTATTAAGCGCTCTTGATAGTGCTGTTAATGACATCTCCCACCATTTTACTGATTTACTGAGAACAGACTGATGATTATTAGCCATGTTGGATTTGTTCTACTTTTTGTGTACAGGACATAACTGGGCAGTTTCCACTTCACAATGTGGACTTCACAAGTTTCAAAATCTCCCCTCCCCCTACCGCATCCCAAAACCAGCCCAGCTCGTCCCCACCTCCCTAATCTGTCCTTCCTTCCACCAATCCCCTCCTCCCACCTCAAGCCCCACCCCCATCTCCTTCCTACTAACCTCATCCCGCCCCCTTGACCTGTCCATCCTCCCTGGACTGACCTATCTCCTCCCTATCTCTCCACCTACACTCACCTTTAGTGGCTCCATCCCCATCTGCCTCCCCTCCACCTATCTTCTCCTCTATCCACCTTCTATTCTCCTCCTCCTCCTCTCTCCCCCATTTCTGAAGAAGGGTCTAGGCCTGAAACGTCAGCTTTCCTGCTCCTCTGATGCTGCTTGGCCTGCTGTGTTCATCCAGCTCTACACCTTGTTACCTTAGTTTCCACTTTGTTGTGTTGATGCCAATATTTTAGCTGTCATTAAAACAGCTTTGCAAGGGTGCAATAAGTTCTGGAGCACAAGTCTAAGTACTGTTGCCAGAATGTTGTCAGGACCCAGTCCATTACAGTACCTTTATTACACATTTCTTGATATCATGTGAAATGAATCAAATTGGCACCTGTGATGCTAATGCGTTACAGCCCTTCTGGCTGAAGATTTTTACAAAAGCTTCATCTTATCCTTTTTGAACTGTTGTGCTAGTCTCCTCCATCATTTGAGGATGGGGGTGTTTTTAGAGCCAGTATGTTATTTAGTTATCCACATCATTAATGACTGACTGAATGTTGCAGGATTTCAGAGCTTAGATCTGATCCGTTGATTGTGGAATCACTTAGCCTTATCTGTCACTTGCCTGCTTATGCTGTTTGGCACGCAAATAACACCCCATTCTTAGGTCTGCCTGATGCAGCTTCTGGTATGCTGTCCTGTACGCTTCATTGAACTAGCGTTGATACCCTAGCTTGATGGTGGTTGAGTTGGGAACATGCTGGGCCATGTGATTACAGATTATGGTTGGCTACAATTCAGCTGCTGCTGCTGATACCCCAAAGCGTTTCATGGATTCCTAGTCTTGAGTTGTTAGATCTGTTCAAAGTCTTTCCCATTTGGCATGGTAATAGTGCCATACACCATGACAAAAAGCATCTTCAGTTTGAAACCAGGACATCATCTTCATAAGAACTGTGTTGTGGTCACTCCTTCTACTACTGTCCTGTTCTGATGCATCTGCGGCAGGCATGTTGGTGAGGATGTGGTTCATTTTATTTTTTTGAGTCTTGTAGGTTCCCTTAACTCCTGCCACAGACCCAGTCTACCAGCTGTGTTCTTTGGGACTCAACCAACTTGCTCAGTAGTGGTGTTGCCGAGCTTGTGACTTGGTGACAGACACTAAAGTCACTACCCCAGATTACATTTTTACCACTCTCAATGCGTCCTTCTGGTGCTGCTCAACATAGAGGAGCACTAATTTATCAGCTGAGGTGTTCCAGCATGTGGTAATCAGCAGCAGAGTTCCTTGCCTATGTTTGACCTGAAACCATGAGATTTCAGGGTAGTTAAAACACAGATTTTTTTACTTTAAAGTTGTACACAATATTGAAGTTCATTTTTTTTTAGAACATGCAATCAATTAGATGTAAAGGAAATAAGACTAACAGTTCAGAATAGTTTCCTTAGCATGTCTTTGTCTAACTTTTCAAAAGGCAGATCTGTAATTGCTCAATATTTTTCTTGTCCTAAGAGATCTCTGAAAAACATAGAATCCCTACGATTTTGAAGCAGGTTGTTTGGCTCATCAAGTCCACGTAATTTCATGTGTTTTGGTCTTAAGCATTTGGTAAATAGGCTTGACTATGTTCAACACAGTCAATAACACATGTTAAAACTCACTGTTGAGGTTAATTTACACACAATGCCTACTTGGAGCTAGCAATTTTGAGTATGGGAGGGAACAAAAAAACAACAAAATACAACAATGTAGACATTCGAAGCCTTAGTACAAACTTAGGCGCTATGTCTGTTCTTACTGCAGTTGAATTTCGTAGTAGGCATATGAAAAAAATTTAACACCTGTGTTAAAGCACAGTACCCTGATAGAGTGTTGGTATATAAGCTTGCTATGAAACAATAAAATACAAACTACTTTAAACGTTTCACCTGAGAATTTTATACTCTAGTATATTTTGCTTTGTAAAGTGAGTAAATTATTTTACTAAACCTCCCTGAACATCTTGATCTTTTAAAAAAAAATGTTTTCATGTTTACTCATGGCAACGTACTGACTGTATCAATTTGAAGTTTTTGCTGCAAAACAAATGCAAATTATTCAATATATTTTAAATCAGACTTTTTGAAGCATGAACGCTGCATAAGCTATGCAATGCAAAGTTCAATTATTTTTCATTAAGTACCTCATTAAATGTGATTTGCTTTTTGTTGACTGCATATTTGATCACAATATTGTCAGTTCTGTTGTGAAGTCACAAAAAAATGACAGCCCACAAGGGAATTGGTCATTTTCACCCAGTTGCTCAGGCTTCTTGCTCATTCTTATTTTCTTGAGCAACAGTATCCTTTAGCAGGGCATCAATAATTTCTACATTTACAAGCACTCTCTTCCTTCATCCAACTCCATCAATAGATTATCAGCATTCAGCTCGGAGAATGTATAATTTGAAAATCCTGCTGCTGTAGATTGATGGTGTGCACGTCTGATGTGTCTGTTTCAGTTGTGAAGACAATGAAGTTGCAATGCCAAAGATAGCTGTCATTGGATTCTGCTTTTTTGTTTCCTCCCTTGCTGAATGGACTATGTGTTTGTTGGCCAATATCTAACATGAATAATACACCATCTCTTTTTCAGAGATCATTTTCACAGTAAGTATTTCTTTTAGTGTTAACTTCACAGTATATCATCCAAACTGGCCTTGGTATGCAATGTTTGGCATGAGGATATAGGCTCTTTTGCAGTTAGGCTTGGTACTTCATGTAAGTTTTTTTTTCATTTTGTCAGTTTTTGAAGAAACTTTTGCTGCTATTCTAACCAGAAGACACAATGCGATAGATTTCTTACTGTAGGTTACAGGTAGGATAAAAACACCACAAAACTGCTGGGTGCTGTGATGGAGTGGAGAATGGTTTAGAATTTCCTCTCGAGTTTGTTCTCTTTCCCCCAAGTCCTGTTACAAATCATATACGTGTAAATTGTGTTAGCTTTTACTTGCCTCTACTTGACCACTCTAACATCAAAGATTGGATTATGAATATCACTTGTTTCTAAAAATAAATCATCAGAATTATAGAACTAGTTGGCATACCAACAAGAAAAAAGAATTTGGAATCATTGAAATATTGTTGGATTGCTGGTTTTGCACCAGGACCTGATTGCAATGCAGTTTTGAAACTTAATCCATAGTGCAGAATTTTCAAAATTCTAAAGCAAAGTTATTTGCCTTCTATTAATGAGTTTTTACAAATCATGAGATTTAAATGTTCTGACTTAAACTCAACAACATTGGGAACTAGAGATTATTAACTTTCCACTCCAGCAAATCCAGTCCTTGACAAGGTTAAAGCAAGATTACATAGGTATAAACTAGTTTAACAATTGACGAAGCTGTGGAGTGATTCTGGAGAAAGCTAAAGGGCCCGCTTATGGCATAGCGATAGTGTCCCTACCCCTATACTGGGAGTTAGAGTCGTACAGCATGGAAACAGACATAGTATGTTTAGTATGACTGCAGATTGGCTTTTCATCAAGTGTACGGCTGAGTTTCAAATCCTACCTGCTTCAGCAGCGTCTCATAGCATGTCTAAACAGGTTGATTGAAAGAAAATCTACACATTTCTATCTGTACCTGCATTTTTTTTTGTTGGAATAACTTCTGTGTACTTCGGTTAACTAATAGAAGTAGATTTTAAGTAGGAGGTGGTCATTTTAAAATTATTTATTAACGCTTTTCTGACTCTGCTTTTGGTTCTAGATCTGCTTCTCCAAGGCATGGCTTCACCATCATGAATAGACTTAACGTGGAGAACAGGACTGAACCAATTACCAAGGATTTGGACTTTCAATTACAAGACCCTTTTCTACTCTATAGAAATGCACAATGTAAGATTGGAAGGGAAGTTTTTAAAAAATTAACACCAAAAGAACTGTGGTTCCTGTATATCAAGAACTAAAACAGAAGTTGCTGAACAAGTTCAGCAGGTCTGACAGCATCTGTGAAGAAAAATCAGAGTTAACATTTAAGGTCCGGTGACCCTTCTTCAGAACTGATAGTAGCTACGAAAATGTCGGTTTATATGCAGAAGATAGGGAGAGAGGGGGTAAGGAGTGAACGATTGGTGGGTTTAGAGCCTGAAGAGAGAGAGAAGAGCAGTTGAGTTGACCAAGGAGTCAATGATGATCTGGCGAGGAGGGTGAATAGCTGTTAATGGGACTCGTTATTACACAGCCTGCCATTGCATACTGCCTATTGTTAGTCATTTGCAGTCCCATTAACAGCTATTCACCCTCCTAACGAGGTCATTATTAACTCCTTTGTTAATCCAACTGCTCTTCTCTCTCTCTTTGGGCTCTAAACCCACCAATCGTTTAATCCTTACCCTTCCACAGACTCCTCATCTGCATATAAACCGACATTTTCATCGCTACCATCAGTTCTGAGGAAGGGTCACCGGACCCGAAAATGTTAACTCTGATTTTCCTTCACAGAAGCTGCCAGATCTGCTGAGCTTTCCGGCAAATTCTGTTTTTTTAAACAATTGTGCTTATCTGTTAAAATTGTACTCCACGTGTCAGACACTGTTTAAAATTTCCAGTACAGTTTGGCTTCACTGTTCTTGTTCCTGAACCAACAAAACTGACTTGAGTTGAATGAAAGCAGCTGTTTCTTTTGTACAACAAAGAAGTCTGGACGCTGGAAGTCTTACTCAAAAACAGAAATTGCTGGAGAAACTCAGAAGGTGTGGTAGCGTCTGTTGAGAGAGGGGGTCAGATATACTTTCTGAAGAAGAGTCACTGAACTAGAAACTTTAACTCTGCCTTCTCTTTACAGATGCTGCCAGACCTAGCAATTTCTATTCTTTCTGTAGCCATTTTTTTCCCCTGACTGATCTAGTAATTAGAGCTATGATATAATGACACTTGTCTTAGACTTGGACAGTCAGTAAGAGCATTTCAATTTTGGGAATGCCACAGGTGACATAATTAGTTTGTTTGTTATTCACTCATGGGAAGAGAGCTAGACCAGCATTTGTGGCCTGTCCCTAGCTGCCCTTGAAGGGGTGGTGAGCTGTCTTCTTGAAACTGCTCAGTTTGTTTAAGAAAATTTGCAGTTTCATGTGAATATGCCTCAATGATTAACCACCATGTTAACTAACTAAACAAAAAAAAATGATCTGTTAAGCCACATTTCATTTTGAGATCTGACTTGTTGATCATGTATAACAAAATACAGCAATAATTCATATTCTGTTTGAATCAAAGAACATCTTAGACCTTGTGTCCCAATTACTAATTTGTGATATTTGTTACTGCTAATTTAGTCATATCTGTGTATGATAATCTAAACAGCTATGATACAAAAGGCTACTTTGAAGAGGTTATTAACATCTGAAAGGTGAATAACAGGACTGACTGGCATTCAGTGTATTGAGTCAGTAAAAATATAAATGTTTGGAGTACTTTATGCTTGGAGCAGACAGGGGCCTCCTGTGCTTGAACAGGGGTGGAAGACTTGGATCAGGAACAACACTGCCCTATGGTTTCTGTTCCTACCCCTATTTGTATTGGAATAGATGTATGAAAAGTCCAATTTGGGATGTTTTAAGGCCAAATCATGAGATTGACTTTGACATGGGTAATGCTTTTGTGGAATTTTCATGCATGATTGATGTGTCCAAAGTGACAGTAAAAACTAGTAATAGTAATGAAATTGTATTAATTCTCTAACATTTATTTACTTTTCCATATTACAAATGTCATACATTTTATTTGACACAGTATAAATAATTTTATCATTGATAGCACCGAGGTTGATTATTTGTGCAATGATGACATTACGAAAACTATCAGATGTGTTCAAAATGCCCAGTGAGAATTAGTATCACATTGATGTTGGTTGATCTCACATCACAGGTTACTTCGTTGGTTAAGTGGTATATGTTGCAGATGAGCAAACCTTTTTCTTTGCATAGTGTTCATGGTCTCAATTTCCAAACTTCTATAAGTCCGTTTTTTTTTTTTTGCAATATCCAGCCATTGCATGAACATGGATGACAATGTATTTCCAAATTTTTTCTTGAGGAGAGTTTTGTACTTGAATATCATCATTTGCTTTGATTTTTGCCATCTGCTATACAAGATGGAGCCACTGTCAGCCGCATCTTGTGGCTAGTTGTGCGTACGTGGCCGAATCTTGTTAGCTGTTTGTTGGTTTGGTAAAGTTTATTGACATTATGAAAATGTTTTGAATGTTTTCTTTACTGAGTTAATTACAAAAGTGTGCCTTTTAAAGAATCTTTTATGCACCATCTGAAATGCTTTGAATTCTGAGTTAGCAATGTTCTTCACTTACCTGAGGATATTGAGTTGATAGTTCTATGGGTAACATGACCATTTTGCTGATACTCATTGATACGTTCTGCCAAAGTTTCTTCAGATGATGTCACTTGCTCAGTCTTTTTCTCTAAATTCTAGTTTATTGGATATCTTTCTCTACCCTATAATTATTTTCTTGGAAACGTTTGAGTTTTCCTGTTGCTATACAACTATTAGTGTTCATGGCGAATGCCACAATTTTTATTTTGAATTGAACTGTATTCTTGCATTATGGTGGATCAGGAGGACACTGGTTAGCCTTGTGGATTGGCTGTGAGATTGCTGCTGGAATTGGCAGAGAGAAACTCTGAAGATTCTTTTATAATTTACTTAAATATAATAATTAATAATCACCATGGTGTTTGATCCCTGAAATATTAGAGTCAAATTTTTCATGAGCTACAGAAAAACAATTGTTTCTTTTTTAAGGTCAAGACTCATGGGGTCATCTTTTACGAGAGTAAATCTATCTACTTTGTGGTCCCAGACTCACCCATGAGGGGAAACATCCTCTCAGCATTTACCATGTATAAAGCCCCTTAAGAATCCTATATGTTTCAATGAAATCATCTTTCATTCTTCTAAATTCTAATGAGTAGAATCACAACCTGTTTAGCCTTTGCTCATGAGCCAGTCCCACTATACCAGGATTCAGCCGAGTGAACCACCTTTGCTGCAATAACATTGCGTTAGTAAGGGGACCAAAACTGCTCTCAGTACTCCAGATGTAGTCTCACCAGCATCTTGTACTGTTGCCGTAAGACTCCCCTACTCTTATATTCCAACCCCGTAGAAATAGAGCCGATATGCCATTAGCCTTCCTGAATACCTGCTGCATGTGTGTGACCTAAATGTAATATCTGCAAAGTTGGAGATAATACAAAGCAGCTGGGTGGGAAGATGAGCTGTGAAGTAGCTGCAGAGGTGCTTCGCTGTGATTTGGGCAAGTTCTCTTTTGAAAGGTGGTGTTGGGGAGAGATTTTAAAGAGGAGTCATGAGTCCCATGTTCAGCAGCACAAATTGCTCTTTATTTGGAACCCCTTACCAACGCAGTGTGGGTGAGCTCTCTGGAGGCAGTCTCGAAGGAACCCTGACAGTCCCAATTAAATTCGATTGTATTTATATATTCTAGCATTACAATAGCCACATGCCGTGTTAATCTCATCATCATTTAATAAATTAAAGATACTAGCAAACGACATTGACCTAAACACTCACTCTGATCTAGTCTGATTGTTAGAACTCTTGTTGTCTTGTGACTGCTCGAGGTAATCATCTAGCATTATCTCATCACAGTGGCCAGGTTGATCTTATAGCTGACTGTTATTTGGTCTTTTGACTTTCTGTTCCTTCCTGTGTGTATGGTAATGTAACTAACTCCTATACTGCAGATAATCTTTGGTCCCAACTGCTGACTGTTCCCTTTGTCTTGGCGCTGGGCCAAAATGCTTGAGTTTGCACTACTGAATACCTTTGTCTGGAAGCATCCTATTTTCTGCAGAAGTGGCACTTCTAAGCTTATTTCTTACCAAAATGTTTATTTCACTATGCTGTACTTGAGTATAATCCTGTTTTCCCATGATTCTGTACTTCAGGCTGAAACCCGGAGCAGGGTGCAGAGTTGGATGATCAACAATGATTGCGTTGAACAGCTGAGCAGACTCAAAAAGGGCAGAATGAACTATTCCTGGTTCTATTTACTATATTTTCTATCATTAATCTCCATATTGTTCCTAGTGCCGCATACAAGTGAGAACAGAAATAGAACAATAAGGCAGATGAATGTTTGTCTAGAAAGAGGGTGCGGGAGGGAAGACTTGATTTTTGTGGGACACTCTGGAACTCGCTCTGAGGAAGATTGCAGAAGCCAGATGGGTCATACAGAGCTCGGACTGGGTTCCTTGTGAGTGTCGTGATGCTGCTGGGATGTGGGAACCAAGAGAGCATGTTAAAGAAGAATATCAGGGTACTTGGAGAGACAGATAACACAAGTTCATAGATGAAGTAGGAGCAAGGGAGGAAGTAATGGAGCCTAAAAATAGGTTACTGTGCATGAGATATAGTTAATAAGGTTGTGGAATTATAGATACAGATTACAAGATGTAGTGATAATAACAGAGATTTGGCTCAAGGAGAACAACTGGATGTTAGGTATTCAAAAGATAAAAAAGGGAGGGAAGGAGGAGGAGTGGGACTCCCATCTAAGTAGAACAATGCAGTGCTAGAAAAAGAGTATGTCCCAGCAGGTTTAAGTACAAAATCAATTTTGCTTGCGGTTAGGAATATAAAAGGTGCAGTTACATTGCTTGATGTAATGTATAGACCACCAATTAGTTGGAAGGATGTAGGTGAACACATCAGCAATGAACTTACTCGGATTATAGAGTAACTACAATAGAGGACTTTCTTTCCACAATAGACTGGGATACTGATCGTGTAAGGGGCAGTAAGGAGCAAGTATTTCAAGATTTTGTTCAGTGGATTTGCCTACAGCATTATGTATCCAGTCCAACAAGAAAAGATGCGCTTTTGGACCAAATTCTTCAAAATGA
Source organism: Ginglymostoma cirratum (assembly GCA_024137785.1). Classification (NCBI taxonomy): domain Eukaryota; kingdom Metazoa; phylum Chordata; class Chondrichthyes; order Orectolobiformes; family Ginglymostomatidae; genus Ginglymostoma; species Ginglymostoma cirratum. Next base: position 36,151,603 of record JAHRHZ010000021.1, read on the forward strand.
GGTGGGTCAAGTAGATTAAGTGACTGCAAGGAAGCATTTAGGGGATTTTGATAATTGGATCATTAGGTTTAAGAAGATGAAGAATGACAATGGCCAATCTAGACTGAGAAAACTAGTAAGTAGAGAGCCGACTGCATTAGGACAAGAATGGAGTTGGGCTGGGTGGACTGGGATGAAAGGTGGGAAATGCTGTAACTGAGCAATAAGTTACCTTCAAAGAAGAGATGGTTCAGATACAGACAAGGCATATTTCCTCAAAAGGAAAGGTAGGACAAAAAAATCCAGATCTCCCTGAATGAGAAAGTAGTTAGAAATTAATATTAAGAAGATAAAGTGTGCTTATGACCAGTGTCATAGAAAATACAATTGATAACCAAGAAGAAAACAAAAGGTTCAGAAGTGATTTGGAAAAAACATATTGGAGAAGCAAAGAAGAATTATCAGAAAAGAGTGGCAGCCATAAAGGGGAATTCAAGAGTCTTGAAGAAGCACAAAGACAGTAAAGAATGGTAAATGGAGAAATTGGGCCAATTGAGGACTAGAAAAGAATTTGCACGTGGAGGCAGGGCATGGCAGAGGTATTAACTGGATACTTTGAATCTGTCCTTACCAAGGGGGTAGTGATCTAAACAGTGAGCTCCTTTCCATGTAATAGAGCTGGAACCATTTCTAATCCACTCCATTCAATTTCACACTGTCTCTGACTACTTGCCAGTGTATTTTTCTTGCACGCTCCTCTCGATGCAAGGTTAAATTTTGGTAAATGAGATTATTTTCATATTGATGTTATAAATGTTCAGTATTCAAAATATGTGGGAGTGCTTTCAATATGAAATGTTTTTCCATTGGTCATCTTTTTTTGACATATTAATGTAGTTAGAATAAATCTAGAACCACTACCTTCATAGAGACAGAAAACTTAATACTTTTTGTTCGTGCTTTCCTCCAGTGGAAAACTTCCTTTTGTCAGGCAACAAAATTAATTGGCAAAAAACTGAATTTTAGAAGGTAAAAATAAATAAAACTTGTATGAACAATTGGAACGGATGTGCCGAGTCCATATATTGCATTTTTTTTCAAAACTGCTCAGAATAAAATGGATGGTACTACTGAAATGACCACACTCCAATTGAAAATTCTCAATTCAGGGGCATAATTATCTGTTCAGTATCTTGATACCTAGATAATTCTTGTTATTCATGATGAGGTTCAATAACTATGACATCCAATACTGAACTGCCTGGCCTGAATGTTCATGTACAAGTAATTGAGCAAAAAGTACTTTTAGTTATTTTATTCAAATACTGAAACAGTCAGAATCCATCTGCAGCAAGACATGGACAGCATTCAGGCTTGAGCTGATAAGTGGACAAGAGCCATCTCCAACAGCAGAAAATCCAACCATTGATGTTCAGCGTTTAATGGCATAATTTCACCTAATATCCTTACATTTACCAGAAACTGATCAATATTAGTACTCTGGCTACAGTAGCAGTTCAAGGGCTGGGAATTTGGCAGCTAGTAACTTTCCTCCTGACTCTCTAGATGCTGTCTGCCATCAATGAGGTGTAGGTCAGGGAAGAGATGGAATACTTACATTTAAAGACATTATGAGGTGTTGCGGAAATGTATTTACCCAAGGACTTCTACCTTTGGATGCTTTCATGTATGAAAATGTATATGGCTATGAGCAGTAGAGAGGATAGTAAATTTTCTCTGCGAAGAGCCAACTCAAGGCGAACAACTCTAATTCTGGCAATGCACTGAAGCATCCGAATTTTCGGACTACTAGATTAGCTTATTCTAGATTAATATAAACGATCTGGAGGTTGGCTTAGCGGTTTAAGACAGCTCTCCGGTAGAAGTTTCTTTTTAGCACTCCCGACATGTAGGCTAATCAGTTTAGATGGTGAGTACATTTACATGACTTCATCACTTCCTGTGATGACTAGTTGTATAGTCAGACATTTAAATTAATATACTTTACCTGTATCAAGCACACTATCATAACAAGAACCTTCAACCGATTATTTTAACCCTGTATTAAAATTGCCAACTGTATTAAATGAGAGAGTGTTATAACAATTGAAATTGGGAATGGAATGATCAACTCTGATAATCCAAATGATAGCTATATGTTTGTGCATACCTTTTTCCAGTCTCTGATTGCATTGCTGTTAGTATAGTGTTGATTCTTTATTTCCTTTCCTGAGTTGTCTCTCTGCATTGGCAGACTACATCTGTAAAATGTCATTGTAAAATTGTATTTTTTTTTAAAGCACATTTTGGACCTATCCATAATTCAGACTAGTGCAGATACTAATTAAAAATTGGAGTTGCATCCTTATGAAGGCTTCATCCCTTTCAGATTATAAATAGATTTTTAAAAATACTGTTAAGAATGAGACTAGATATGTGTCTCCTGTCAGCAGTCTACTCAAGCCTTTTATAGTCAAAGGAAGCTTTGACTGTGTCTGGGTTGCATATAGATCTGTCTTTGTGGCTGACTGTGAAGAGTGTTCTGCCAACACTGTGTTCTAGCAAACTTTAAGATAAGATAAAAGAGTTTGGTGTGAATGTGAAGCAATTCCATGCATTAAAACAAGTTGCTGGAAAGCTTTGGACCTTACTGATTTACCAGGATCAAAATCTGAAAGTCTGCCCAGTTCTGAGGAAAGGTCGCTGGACCCGAAACATTAGCTCTGATTTCTCTTCACAGATGCTGCCAGACTTGCTGAGCTTTTCCGGCAACTTCTGTTTTTGTTCCTGATTTACAGCATCTGCAGTTCTTTCGGTTTTTATTTAGCATCTAAAAGACTTCAGTTCAGTTTTTGGTTTATATGTTAAACATATTCAAAATATTTCTGGTGAAATAGAGACCTTCTTCACAATTGCTTCCTATCTAGCTGGTTTTCAACTCCTGTACTCTACAATATTCAATATCTTTTGAAGTAATCTAACTTCAACCATTGGGATGATTTTATTTTAAGAATGTAAAGCTGAGTTATAAATGGGGTGGATTCTTCACAGGCCCCAAATGATATGGGCCCTGGAGAATTGTCAATGATGAGCAAGGCTATTGTCAATGTTGGGCACAAGAAGTCACATTTTCTAATTATGTTTCAGATATTGAAATAGGATTCTTGCTAGTGAGCAGCAAGAGACCGATTTATCATCGATTATTGCTGTTCTCACACTGATTATCACTTAAAATTGCCTCATTACATGCATGTTCCTATTCTACCACCTGTTGGATAGAAACTAGACACTGAGAATTCTCAGTGTGAAAGTCAGAGCAGGAGGGAAATGGCTCCGGCTCCCACTTGCCACTTCCTCTGCGAAGCCTCCACGTTGGATACCTGGCATCAACCTCTCAAGGTGCACCATCATTGGCAGCAGCTGTACATCTGATGGCACTGGCATCCTTTCCAAACATGGTACATCTCCAATCTACTTGAAGTATGCTTCTGCCCTGCGATGCTGCACTTGGCAAACAACATTCATTAGAATGTTGCTGCAAGAGGCATTTTGTGTGAAGGAACTGGCACCCAGTTCATGGATTGGACAAGGTTGAATCTCTGGGCTGCATGCTTACTGTCTTAGCATACAATCATGTAGTGAATGCATGGATGCTCAAGAGTAGATCCAAGCTTTGATCCCTGCCTTGTCTTGCATAATGAGCATTTTGATGTCTAGCCACACTTAATGACTCACCAGCCTTGACTTGCAGTTTAATGCAAACAATGCCAGGGTGGCTTATGCTGGTCAGCAGTTATCAATCAAGGGAACGGACGTGTTGCTGAGTAACAAAATGCTCCCTTGGTTTTACATCTGGGCCATCTGCAAGACATGTATTTGCCAATTATGCCTTGTGCTGCAAGTATATGGATATGTTTCAAAGTCAAAGTGTGATGTCCTCAAAGTCCAGGGAGACGTTTTTGATCAGGGGGTCCCAGCAAAGTAGGTCATGGGTAGCCTCCAATATTGGTTCAGGGCTTGAGTTTGGCCAGTTGGTTGGTCGGAGCAGTCATGCTTGGGTATTTGTACCTGTAAGGCCCAGGACCTGAGAGTCCAGGGCAACCATCACAATCAAGGAGCAGTATAGATATTGGTGAGGGATCTGATTACTATTCAAAAATGGCTGTGATCACACCTGGAGTGGGCAAGATGTGTTCTGTGAGGGAGTGGTTTTTTGAGCTCAATGTGAGGCCCTTCGACAGCAATAGCCAGATATCTCTTCACAGAAGCTGGAATACACATACAAGGGCTACATGCTTTGTGAACCTTGGGTATGAGCTTACTATGTGCTGTCTAAATTTTTGCCCCATGCACTTCTGACCGCATTCATTCAAATAACAAATTTATTCCACTAATGCTTGTAATGCAGTAGCAATGTTGCCTTTTCAGGAAAAATGGAACATAGTTGTTCAAGTAACAGTCACATGCAATTTACCCTTTGTCTGCACGTGGTTAAGAGCCGCTCACACTTCACACCTTTGACTATGGAGCATCAAGTGATGCTGTGGATGGGTGGGCTCTGTAACTATAGTGTTGTAGTTACAGATAGACAGACTTGTGCGCACACAGATGATGGTGAAAAGAGAACATTTATTTACAATGAGGTGTCTCCCATGCCACCTATTTGTTTTCTTTCTTTCCATCTTACTACATCTGTGTGTTCCTGGATCCGTAGCTGAGGTGGAAGGAGCCTGTCCTGAAGCCCGTTTACCTTGTAGGTGTGGTCAGGTGGTCGTGTGTGCATTTTTGTCTAGAGGGCCCAGACATATTATGTGCTTGCTGCTTAGCTTGATGTCCCACAGGGCTGAAAGTGGCAGGCAGAGTGACAGTGGAATGCCCAGTCACCTCTGGAGGTTTTCTGAAAGGAGTCATCTAGGGAGCATTTTTCAAGTGGCAACGGTGCGCCTCCAGGACATGCCTGGACCTGGGTAGCTAACAGTGGCGGCGTGCCAGGACACTTGAGTGCTCACAGACTGAGGGGTGGACTTTGTAGCTTTGCTCTTTTGACGGGGAGGACTCGTGGAAAGAGGCGGGGCACTGATCTGGATGTTTTCTTTTGGTTGTTTCATTTTATTTTACTTCTGTTTTCAATCCTGTCTTTGGTGTACTAAGATGGCACCAGAGAATGGTGACTTTATACACTTTTCACTGTATTCCTGTACTTAGTATCTTTCAATCCCCTTTCACCTTGCTGTTGGTAATGAGCAGCAATGGCCAGAACGATGCAGTGAAGATCTGTGCACATATCCAGTGGACGCTGAGACTGCTGGACCTGCTGTCCATTGCAGGCATCAACTTGTCCATGGAGGCAGCCAGATACTTGCATGGCTGAGTCAGCAGTCCCACCCCATTATTACACTCCTAAAGGCTTTGTATTAGGTTGCCCAGTACTCCCAATAAACCCACCTACTGTCCTACGTCAGCTTGAAGTCCCTGATTGCTGACATCATGGGGTCTTCTGCTGGGACCAAGTAGGTGCTTGGTCTCCAGCAGTCTGAGTCCCAGATCACTGGCACATTTCTTCCTTGGTCATTTTGTGGAGATATGGCAGTGTAGTATTCTTGCTCTGATCTTCTTAAAAAATCCACTGAGGTGTCAGTATCTGAGCTAGTGGAAGAGTGCAGGCGGCTGCCTTGCTGGTGCTTCCTCAGAGATATCAATGCTTTCTTACTCAGAAGTGGAACAGTCTGTGTCTTGCGAGGTGGCCTTGTGACCATAGACATTCCACTGGTGGCTGCAGGGCTTTGAATATGTAGAAGTTGTGGCATATTAACATCAAATGCATAGTGGTGACAATTTGAGAGAAACATAACATTTAGTAATGGTTCTGAATTAATTCTTGGGATATGGAGGTTTCTGTTTTGCTGCAGGAGAAGTCTCAGTCTGCACCAGTAGTACCAAGAACCTGTCCTTATAGGGCATGAGAAGTCAGAATATCTGACACCCCATTGTTATGTATGCAGTTAGGTGTTTGTTGCCCCTTTTTAAGAGGGGATCAGCTGACTCTGGTGGGAGCTAGAAGGGCAGTCTAGGACCTACTGTCGAGCTGAAAGGAGGCAACAAAGTGTTCCCTGTTCTAGTTTACCCTGCATCTACCTACTATTCTTTTATCGGTTTTAGTGAACCACGAACAGAACACCCAAGACTCATCCTGGCACTTTTCACCCTGCTTTGGGCCATTTTCTCTTATTATAAGACCAAGAACATGGGTGACATAGCTGTTAGTCCTGGTGCAGGTGGCGAAACGTGGCACAGAGGTCTTGCAGAGTCAGTGGGAATAAGGGATGAGTTTGGGGTGGGCAAGGGTGAATTAGAGAAGCTATTGCAAGCAATAGCGAGAGTAGTAGAGCATTAGCCTTGGTGGAAGGTGGGTGTAGTAGCAGACTGAGTGAAGATGGTGGTATTTACTCTTCACAAGTGGGGAAAGTGATTTTTGTGTTTCTTATATAGCTGAGCATTCCTTCACACTGTGGTAACCTTGAACCAGATTGGCAAGATCTGGTGTCATGGCCTGCATTGCTGGTATTGGGGAAATAGGATGGCCTTGCTCTGCAGTTCCTCATCCACCAGAACTTCCAGGTTCTTGTTAGTAAAGGAGGACACCAAATTCCCCTTCTCATGCAAATTTCTGCAAGCATGTAGGACAGCACGAGATTGCCAGCACTTTACCTGGTGTGTAACAGTCTCAAATATGGTGCTTGTATATCCCAGTTGCGGCCAGTACTTCTGGCTACAGCGAGTGAGAGATTCGGGTTAGCATCAGATGAGAGGAGCACCACAGGAACCTCTTGGGAGCTACTGAGATGGATTTTGGACAGTAGCATGAGAAATCTCCCTGAGCCTCGTGGAGAGAAACCCGCCGTGAAACTCAATGGAACTGCTACTTGATCGAAATGCAGTAAGGTAAAGCCCATTGTGTAATCTCGTTTCAGGGTAGTTGATTTAATTGGATTAAACTCGAATGAAAAGAACCTCTACCTCAAGACTATATTTTAGCAATTCAGAGATTGAAGTTGATTTTAATTCTTTTTTCATTTAGTTTAAGTAACCCGTAAAATACATGTTAAATCAATTTCAAGTTTAAGAGGTTTCCCTCCTATAGCTCCAATCATTGCAGTAAATCAAGTTGCCAAAGAAAATGGTTACATTGAAGTAAAATGCCCTGTTTGTGCTTTGTGAATTGCAGATACCATAAGGTTGAATTCTTCTTATGTTACATTTTTCCTTTTATTCCCGACATTTCTATGGTAGGTATTGTTGCAGAAATGTGCCACATGGAGAGTTTAAAATAGAACTACTCTCAAATGAATGATAATTGGAAGACTTGGGGTTTTCTTAATGTTATTTACAATCTCAAATTTTTAAAGCTATGACAATATTTAGGGGCAACTCTAAGGTTCCACAAAACAGGGAGGCGTGGACCTGAGAGGCATTCAAATTTTAGACTGAGCATGCTTAACTTCCTACAATGTGAAAATGAATCTTTTTTTTAAAAAAAAATCTCTACCATTGCTCATTTTTCTTCTGGATAGTATCAGTTATGTCTTAGAAATTGAGAATATGCCCTGGACAACTTCCTGTTCAATGGATAAGTCCTGTTGCCGACGAAGCATTGGGTGCTGTTACCTGTCCAGTGTCTAAATAATTCATAGTGATCATGCAGTCAAAAATGTGTTTCTATCACCATATTTTGGCATGCTCATTATATCATTTTGTCCTTCCTCAAGTGGTTGTCATTTGATTGCTTTAGTGGGGCCACTTATTTCTCACATTACAACAGTGTCTACATTTTCAAAAGGTAGTAAATTGGCTGTATCATGCTTTTCATGATTGAAGGATCTTCCAAAGCATTCTGAAAATGCATTTTTTAAAAATACCCTGTGTACTAAGACAAAGGCTAAGGATTAGATGCATCCGAATTAGAAATAGCTCTAATGGTTTGGATGTGAACATTGCTGACAATGCTATTATTTGTTCTTCATTGCTAATTGCCCTTTGGAAGGTGGTGGTGAAGTCCACATAGAGTACATAAGCAGTGTTGTGCCTACACTGTGTTGAGGAAGGGAGTTTGAATATTTTGACTCACTGTGAAGGAATGGGGATATATTGCCAAGTCAGAGTGGTGTGTGGCTTGGAGGAGAATTTGTTGGTGGGATTTCCCATGCATCTGCTGCTCTTGTCTGACTAGGTGGTAGATATTGTGCATTTGGAAGGTGTTATTAAAGAAGCCTTGACAAATTTCTGCAGGGAATCTGGTAAGTGGTATACACTGTAGGAGCGCAGAGTAAATGTTTTGAAGGTGATGCACGATCAAGCAAGTTTCATTCTCTTGGATGGTTTTGAATGTCTTCTGTGTTAGAACTGCACTCATTCAGGCATATGGAGAATCTTTCATAATGCTCCTGATTTGAGTTTGTTCATGGTGGGTAGGCTTTATGGAGTCAGGACGTTTTACTTCCCTTAGATCATGGAAAAGCAGCGAGCACAGGCCCCTTAGGCTTTTCCCCTTTTGACCTTCATTTCACTTTTTGACATCAAGCTTTTATGACGTGTCACCACAGTCGTAGTCAATTATTATTACTACTACAAGGTAATGGAGTGGCCACAAATTGAGAAAACATTACCCAGAGTGACCTATAAATTGCAAATAGTGGAAAGGTGCTTTGTATTCATGCCCTCTTCTACAAGTTGCTGCCATTTTTCATCTGAGGGTAAGGTAGCTTACTGTATTGTAACTACATCTGACTGAGATGCCTATGGTTCCTTTCATCTTGGAGGTGTCCATGGTATTTTCTCCAAAGGCAGTTGCACCTGGAACATAATTCCAGGCATGCAATTCCAGCCAGTTCTGCCCCAATGACTTTTTGGTCATCAGAATAACTGAACCAATGCTATGGATCAGATGTTTGGATAATCAACTTATTTGGGCATGTTACAATATATTCTGTGGCACATTGGACTTGAACTGGGATTTCCTAACTCGAATGTAGGGTGCTACCACTGCACCAGAAGATCCTTGCAACATAATTTTTTTAATTTCTTGTGTTTTAAGCCAATTGAACAATTTTTTGAGCCCAAAAAAAACCAACAAAATCTGATGTTCAAACAACTGAGCTAACCTGGTTACTGTTAAATATGAGGTTGCTAATTGTCAAGGTGCAGATGTCCAGCTTATCCAACTCAAAGGACAATGGTGGAGGTGGTAGTTACAACAGAAGTAGTTGTGGAATTAGCATTTGCAAGATAATAAAGAAGTCAATAATTAAACAGACCTCTGCTGATGGCCAGGCGTCGCTCATTTAATTTATTTTTGTTACTGAACCCATACTGAGGAGAATTACAAGTTGAAATTTCACAGGATGCCGAATATGCATTATTATTATTATTGAGGAAACATAGAACATTACAGCGCAGTACAGGCCCTTCGGCCCCGATGTTGCGCTGACCTGTGAAACCAATCTGAAGCCCATCTAACCTTACTATTCCATTATCATCCATATGTTTATCCATATGGATAAAATCCATATGCAAAACTGGTCTTTTTTTTTAAAACCGGGTCCATTTGTGTTCTTTCAACAGTATAGAATAAGATGTGAGCACCAGCTAATGTGAATGGCATCCATAGTAATGAACATTAGTGAGGACAGTTTGCAATAGGTGAATTTGATTCCTGCATAATGCTCACGTGGAACAGTTATTGTGCAAATATAGCATTTATTTCTTCATTGAAGGCCAGAACAAGCAGACGAGTGGCAGATGGAACTTAATAGAGACTGTGATTACAGTACTTGTTTTTCAGATGGGATGAAGATCGGGTTGAACTGAACTGTCATTTTCTGCTGTCAGAATATTGCCACATGTTGCTAGTGTTTATTTTTGAGTAGTAGCCATTTAGTCCAAGCCTAGATGGTGGGCACAAGGTTTTAGAGGGTGGTCACAGCAGTTAGAACTGGATTTTAGTGATGGGAATGGGTATCTCTAGATGGGGAGGGACAACAGGCAAAGGTGATAAATAGATTCAATCTATATTGTTCCCTACCTAGGGAATGTTCTATGTTTCCTCAATAATAATAATAATGCATATTCGGCATCCTGTGAAATTTCAACTTGTAATTCTCCTCAGTATGGGTTCAGTAACAAAAATAAATTAAATGAGCGACGCCTGGCCATCAGCAGAGGTCTGTTTAATTATTGACTTCTTTATTATCTTGCAAATGCTAATTCCACAACTACTTCTGTTGTAACTACCACCTCCACCATTGTCCTTTGAGTTGGATAAGTTGGATAAATTATATAGATTTCTTCAATATATATTGTTCCCTAGGTAGGGAACAATATATATTGAAGAAATCTATATAATGGTCTTCAATTTGGTAACTTAATGAGAATTTAAGGTTGTGGCTTAGTGGTAGCTCCCTTGCTTCGGAGTCAAAGATTGTGGCTCGAGTCCTACATAGAGATTTGAGCATACAAGTTAGCAGCTCAATGCAGTATTGAGGAAGTGTTGTGTGTGCAGTCTTTTGGTGAGACTGTAAATTGAGGCCCCAACTCCCTATGTATTTGCAAACAAGTTCTCATAGCTGTATTTGAATAAGAGCTTCAAAGTTCTTGCGTCTTTGTCATTTATTTAAACTTAATTCAAAGCCTAAATACAGATAATCTTATCATATAATCCTTTGCCGTACAGCTGCATATTTCTTGCATTATAGTGACTACATTTCAAAGGTAATTAATTCGCTGTAGGTTGCTTTGCAACACTGAAGTTTTGGTGCTGACATGTAAATGTTTTAATTGTACTGATAAATTTTTGTTTTCATTCTAAATTACTTTAAAATAAATGCATGCATAAAATGAAGAAACTAGGTACAGTTGCAAGTGATTCATTTCTTAAACAAATTTTACCTACATGGCATAGAATCCCTACAGTGTGGAAACAGACCCTTCGGCCCAACAAGTCCACACTGACCCTTGGAGCATCCCACCCAGACCCATCCCCCTATAACGCGCACATCCCTGAACACTATGGGCAATTTAGCATGGCCAATCCACCTAGCCTGCACCTCTTTGGACTGTGGGAGGAAACCCACGCAGACATGGGGAGAATGTGCAAACTCCGCACAGACAGCTGCCCGAGGCTGGAATCCCTGGTCCCTGGTGCTGTGAGGCTGCAGTCCTAACCACTGAGCCACCGTGCCGCCCCATGTATTAAACAAAGACTGTGAAGAATTTTAGAAGTACAATTTAAATAACCTGATGAATTTCTGTTATAGTGCATTATAAAATTAATGTTTTGCTTGCATCATAAAAAATTGTGACCTCTGTTGAATAGCAAATAAAAACCGAAAGAACTGCGGGTGGCTGTAAATCAAGAACAAAAACGGTTCTGAGGAAGGGTCACCGGACCCGAAACATTAACTCTGATTGTTTTTCTTCACAGATAATGCCAGACCTGCTGAGCTTTTCCAGCAACTTTTGTTTGTGCCTGTTAAAGAGTTTGCTATTTAGTTTAAATTTGTTAAAAATTTAGTTTAAAATAGTTTAAATTTGCTAAACAAATTTTTATGTTGCATTGCAATAATGTAACAGGTATTCAAAGACTTGTTTTGTTTTTATCAGAAAATTGAGATAAATTTGGTATTTTTATAGCTTTCCACTAACTGAGGAAAAACACAAACTGACAAGATTACTGTAAATTTCGAAGTATTTTGACAAATATAGTTTTTTGCATGTAGTTTATTCTTTTAATTTTAAACATTACTTTTATATTTGCAAAATTATTGCATCTGTGATATCTCTCTGTTATTGATAACAGAAATTAAGACCAGGAAATATCAGTATTTAGGTATTTGTAAAGGTTAGTAATATAAATTTGATTACTGATGGGAGAGAAATGCAATTAAGACATCATCTTCTAATTTTGGATCCAAATCTGAAATGCAGTTTTTAAAACAACTTTTTTTAAAATATTGTTTTAAATTGTTATCATTTACATGGGCAAAGACATGAGAAAATCCTACCTCCAGGACAAGTGTAGAAGCAATTCAGCTGTGTCTCCTTCACAATTATGCCTTTGTACTTGATATCCATTGCTTGTGTTGGTTGTTTGGGCAACTGTATGGAGGCTTTCTGATGAAGAACTGATGGAAGCATTTTACCTTTCATGGCAATAACGCTATGTTCATTAAAAATACTTTTTTTTTGTTGCTGAATTATCTGAAATCAATCTCTGAAAGTATGAGTTATTTCTTCAAAGTCCAGTCCATTGAAGCACAGATGAGGTGAGAAAGCTTATTGTTTCTGCGTTACATTCAAAAGTGAGAGATGAAGGAGGACGGTGACTTTATATATTGACGTCCTCCACTCTAAGGAGTTAAATTGTGGCATGCATCTCTGCATCAGTGCTGACGTTTTGATATGGGGCCTTCATCTCATTATGAGGAAACAAAGATAAAAAGCTTCAGCAATGCTCGAATTACAAGTCAGTTAAGATTATGAAATTCTCCCAAGAATTTGTCATGGTCTTGTAGTGAACTTTCAAAACATTCTCTGCATTTTTAACCCAGCTTTGTGTGGGAGTAGGTAGGGAGAGAGAAAAGAGAAAAGAAATGCACATTATTTGAAGCAAGTAATGATTAATACATCTTCTTCTCAAGCCTCATAAAACAAAAATTACTGCAGCATTTTTCATACTGAGGGAAGTATGTGAAAATTAGGTATCAAGTCAGTATTGTGTGTAGCATTGGTATATGTTTATAGACCATGTTTTAAACTGTGTTCATTTTAACAGAATAGTACAAAGTGTTCTTTGTGTTCTGTTTGGGTTAATACCATAAATCATTTATTTGTTATCGCCAGATGAAGTTGAGATTTTTTTTCTTTAAATGTCATGGCAGTTAGGCTCGTTAATTGCTCTCACATCGGCATCATAAGGTTGTGCGTATTTGGGGTTTGACATTCAGCTGCTCATCCCAAGATCATGATTGATTGCTATTGACCAGTTAAGATTATAAAATTTTATAATCACCAGCAAGAAGGAACTTCAACACCTACACTGACATGCAGTGGTATTGCCATCACTGAGCCAGCAGCATCAACATGTTAATTAGAAACTGACTTGGACCAGCCACCCACACAATGACCACTGGAAATCAGAAGCTGGATATTCTGTCAGAAATCACACGACACCAGGTTATAGTCCACCAGGTTTATTTGAAATCACAAGCTTTGAGTGTAGCCACTTCGACAGGTGGAGTGACAGAGAAGTACATAACACAGAATTTATGGGCAGAGAGATCAAAAGATCATACAAATGGTTGGGTGGAGTGTTGAATAATAAGTCTCTGTAGGTAATTGCAAGTGTTAGACGGTGTGAGTGAAGTGTCAGCAGCTGAATAACAAGCAAAGGGATTACCTATAATCTGATTAAATGAGGCAGAGAGATAATTACAAAAAATTAAAAATAAAGTGGTGCTGGTGACAAACCAAGTCATTGGAATAACATGACAGGTATAAGAGCCACACGCCAAGGGTCGAACCAAAGTAATAAGTCATCCAAAACTGTATAAACTAATTGAGAGATCATAACAATTTATCCAGGTGATGGTGTCAAAACAGGAAGATGTTACAGATACAGAACAGTGTGCTGGGGGTCCAGTGTTGCGTGACATAAATCCAAGATCACGTTTAAGGCTGTCTTCATGGGTACGGAAGTTGACTATCAGTTTCTGCTTGGCAATTCTGCATTGTTGTGTATCTTGAAGGCCGCCTTGGAGAGCACCTTACCTGAAGATCAGAAGCTGAATGTCCTTGACAGCTGAAGTGCTTCCCAACTGGGAGGGAACATTCCTGTCTGGTGATTGTTTTACGGTGTCCATTCATCCATTGTTGTAGCATCTGCATGGTCTCACCAATATACCGTGCCTGGGTCATCCTTGCCTGCAGCAGACGAGATAGATGATGTTGGCCGAGTCACGTGAGCATCTGCCGTATGCCTGGTAGGTGGTGGTCCACGTGTGATGGTAGTATCAATGTTGATGATCTGACATGTCATACAAAGATTGCCGTGGCAGGCTTGTGTGGTGTTGTGGTTGATATTGTCCTGAAGGCTGGGTGGTTTGCTGCGAACCATGGTCTGTTTAAGATTTGGTGGTTGTTTGAAGGTGAAAAGTGGAGTTGTAGGGATGATCTTGGCGAGAAGCTTATTGTCATTGATGACATGTTGAAGGCTGCGAAGAACTTTGTGTAGTCTCTCTGCTCTGGGGAAGTACTGGACAATGAAGGGTACTCTTATCAGTCATGTCCTGTCTGTCTTCTGAGGAGGTCATTTTGGGTTTTTGCTGTGGCACGTTGAAACTGGCGATGGATGAGTTGAGCATCGTATCCTATTATGAGAGCATCTTTGAAACACTTAAGTGTCCGCCGCATTCCTCCTCATCTGAGCAGATCTTATGTATTACTTAGCTTAGACCCTCAGCATGCAATTCTTATATCTATCATGTTATTTCAGTCAGTTGGTTTGTCTCCAGCACCACCTTTTATTTTTAATTTTTTGTAATTATCTCTTTACCTCAATTAATTGGATTATAGGTCATCCCTTTGCTTGCTGTTCAGCTGTTGACATTTTACTGACACATCTAACACTTTTGATCACCTGCAGAGACTTATTATTCATCACCCCAATCACATCATTTGTATGATTTTTTTTTTTGATCTCTGCCCATAAGTTCTGTGTGCTATTCTCTCACTTCACCTGACAAAGGGGCTACACTCTGAAGGCTTGTGATTTCAAATAAACCTGTTGGACTGTAACCTGGTGTCATGTGACTTCTGACTTTGTTCCCAGTCCAACACTGGCACCTCCACATCATGGATATTCTTTGAATGCTTGCTTCCCGATGCCTCCAACCTCGACTACTGACAGAGGTGTCACAGAATACTTTGCTTGCTTGGATGGGTTCAGCTGTCAGAACATGTTGGTGAACTGAACAAGCACTTCAGCCATTGTTCTACGCTGCCTGAAAAGCCAGGACTGCAATGTGTACCACCTACAAGATTCTCTGCATCAGCTCACCAATGATTCTTCCTTTTACAGGAGTTAAGGTCTGGGACAGAACTGCCATGATCTTGTTGTTTACCAGGACAGGCTTTAGTGACTAAATGGACTATGTTTAGTTCCTGTTTCTTACATTTTTGTTACTCCCAAACATACGACCTTCATACAGAAGGTAACACAAGCAGCTGCATGGAAACATCTTAATTGATGCATCATTCCTGACTTTCAGGTATATTACCATCAAAACTACACATTTTATTATAACTGTCATGCTGTTGATTTACATCTGCAATTAGTTTTACAATCTTAGAATATACAATTTCGTTTATCAGTTAATTGTTTTTCCTTTTGAATTTTTTAAGTACATAAAAAAGGGTTTGCATTTTCTTGACCACCTGACCTTGCAAGGCACTTTACAGTGCAGTTGAGTACTTTCTGAAATCTAGTCACTGTTGTAAAATAAGAAACATAGCAGCCAATTTATGCACTGCCAGCTACCACAAACAACAATGTGATAGTGAGCAGGTAATTTTTTTAATGATGCTGATTGACGCACCAATATTGGTCAAGGATAACTTGCCTGCTGTTCTTTGAAATAGTGTCATGTGACGTCGTACTTTTACCTGAGGGGGTAGATGGACCCTAAGTTTAGCATTTCATACGAAAGATGGCAGCTCCAGTAGTACAGCTCCCTCAGTACTGCACTTAAGTGACAACCTTGGTAATTTTTGTATGCTTGCTTTCTGAAGTGTGATCTTGAAAATCAGAGGACTGAGTGATTATGAATGGAACCACAATTGACAAACACGTTTGTCCACCTCGAGTGGGATGGTGACCCTGTTGTCTCTTTGCCTCACTTTGATTAATCCAGGGTGAGAAACCATGTGGATGCCTTCTTTTCTGGATGCGTGTAGAGGCCCTTAAGAGAGAAGGCATTGCATTCCAGCCAGCTAGACAGGGGACCTGTTGTTGGATTTGCTTGTGTCTGGCTGGGGTATGGGGAACTCTAATTCAAAGGCATTTTGTCCCTGTTTTGGGGATGCTGAATAGGATGTTAACCCCTTCCCTTTTCCTCTGGCTTCTGTTCTTTCCCACCCCCCCCCCCAAACCACATGCCCTCCCCTCATCTCCATCCCGTCCTCATCCTTGTCCCCTTCATTCTTATCCTCACTCACCCCCCCTCCACCACCATTGCCCTACCCCCAAATTAGCAATCCATTCACCTTGCAATTGCTGTCAATTTAAGGTTCTGTATGAGTGCAGTGATAAATTTTGCTGAATGGCCAAATGTGTTACTACTTGGTTGGGAGTTTTCTGGGATGGTGGAATGGCTTCCGTACTGGGGGAGTAGAGTAATTAAACATCCTGGCAGCAGTGTTCCCATTCCCAAATAAGGCTTTGGTTCCATCAAGACTCTAGGAGATCGATCCAGCAGAAGTGCTGCCTGTGGATATCAGGCTTCCCTTAGTCAATTCCACCATATGTTTCTGGTTGTTGATTAGAATCCATTTAAAAAATACACTATATTAAAAATATACTTGTTAAAATTATTTTGTTTTTTGTTAAGGTTATTTTTCTTAGCGTTCAACAATTTGATTCTGTAGCCGACTGTTAGCAGTTGCACTGAGGAGAAAAATATTTTCACTTCTGTTGAAAATACTTTCCCATACCACCTCCATTCCAAATCGTTTGTTTTAGTCAATCCGTACAACTTTCTGAAAATATGCCTCCAGCGTAGCTCCTTCGCTAGCAGGCAGAAAGCATGCCCAAATCTCTCTCTATATTACTCAAACAAGCCTGTTGACACTTTACTTATCTCCTCTTCTGTGGAAAGTTTTTTGTCTATATCACATGATTAGGATTCAATAGCTTGATACGGTAAATTCTATAGAAACTACAGTAATACGTAGATATTAGTCTAATACAGTAATATGTTGATAGGACAACAGGAGGAGAGGCCACATTGGATTTGGTACTGGGTAATGAACCAGGCCAGGTGTTAGATTTGGAGGTAGGTGAGCACTTTGGTGATAGTGACCACAACTCGGTTACGTTTACTTTAGCGATGGAAAGGGAAAGGTATATACCGCAGGGCAAGAGTTATAGCTGGGGGAAAGGCAATTATGAGGCGATTAGGCAAGACTTAGGATGCATAGGATGGGGAAGGAAACTGCAGGGGCTGGGCACAATTGAAACGTGGAGCTTGTTCAAGGAACAGCTACTGTGTGTCCTTGTTAAGTATATACCTGTCAGGCGGGGAGGAAGTGAGGGAACCGTGGTTTACTAAAGAAGTTGAATCTCTTGTCAAGAGGAAGAAGGAGGCTTATGTAAAGATGAGGCGTGAAGGCTCAGTTAGGGCGCTTGAGTTAGCCAGGAAGGACCTAAAGAGAGAGCTAAGAAGAGCCAGGAGGGGACATGAGAAGTCTTTGGCAGGAAGGATCAAGGAAAACCCTAAAGCTTTCTATAGGTATGTCGGGAATAAAAGAATGACTAGAGTAAGATTAGGGCCAGTCAAGGACAGTAGTGGGAAGTTGTATGTGGAGTCCGAAGAGATAGGAGAAGTGCTAAATGAATGTTTTCCGTCAGTATTCGCCAAGGAAAAACACAGTGTTGTGGAGGAGAATACCGAGATACAGGCTATTAGACTAGATGGGATTGAGGTTCATAAGGAGGAGGTGTTAGCAATTCTGGAAAGTGTGAAAATAGATAAGTCCCCTGGGCTGGATGGGATCTATCCTAGGATTCTCTGAGAAGCTAGGGATGAGATTGCAGAGCCTTTGGCTTTGATCTTTATGTCGTCATTGTCTACAGGAATAGTGCCAGAAGACTGGAGGATAGCAAATGTTGTCCCCTTGTTCAAGAAGGCGAGTAGAGACAACCCTGGTAATTATAGACCAGTGAGCCTTACTTCGGTTGTGGGTAAAGTGTTGGAAAGGATTATAAGAGATAGGATTTATAATCATCTAGAAAGGAATAATTTGATTAGGGAGAGTCAACACGGTTTTGTGAAGGGTAGGTTGTGCCTCACAAACCTTATTGAGTTCTTTGAGAAGGTGACTTTGAGAAGGTGGATGAGGGTAAGGCGGTTGATGTGTATATGGATTTCAGTAAAACGTTTGATAAGGTTCCCCACGGTAGGCTATTGCAGAAAATTCGGAGGCATGGGATTGAGGGTGATTTAGCGGTTTGGATCAGAAATTGGCTAGCTGTAAGAAGACAAAGGGTGGTGGTTGATGGGAAATGTTCATCCTGGAGTTCATTTACTAGTGGTGTACTGCAAGGATCTGTTTTGGGGCCACTGCTGTTTGTCATTTTTATAAATGACCTGGATGAGGGCATAGAAGGATGGGTTAGTAAATTTGCGGATGACACTAAAGTCGGTGGAGTTGTGGATAGTGCGGAAGAATGTTGCAGGTTACATAGGGACATAGATAAGCTGCAGAGCTGGGCTGAGAGGTGGCAAATGGAGTTTAATGTGGAAAAGTGTGAGGTGATTCACTTTGGAAGGAGTAACAGGAATACAGAGTACTGGGCTAATGGTAAGATTCTTGGTAGTGTGGATGAGCAGAGAGATCTCTGTGTCCATGTGCATAGATCCCTGAAAGTTGCCACCCAGGTTGATAGGGTTGTTAAGAAGGCGTACGGTGTGTTAGGTTTTATTGGTAGAGGGATTGAGTTTCAGAGCCGTGAGGTCATGTTGCAGCTGTACAAAACTCTGGTGTGGCCGCACTTGGAGTATTGCCTACAGTTCTGGTCGCCGCATTATGGGAAGGATGTGGAAGCATTGGAAAGGATGCAGAGGAGATTTACCATGATGTTGCCTGGTATGGAGGGAAGGTCTTATGAGGAAAGGCTGAGGGACTTGAGGCTGTTTTCGTTAGAGAGAAGAAGGTTAAGAGGTGACTTAATAGACACATACAAGATGATCAGAGGATTAGATAGGGTGGACAGTGAGAGCGTTTTTCCTCGGATGGTGACGGCTAGCATGAGGGGACATAGCTTTAAATTGAGGGGTGATAGATATAGGACAGATGTCAGACGTAGATTCTTTACTCAGAGAGTAGTAAGGGCGCGGAATGCCCTGCCTGCAACAGTAGTAGACTCGCCAACTTTAAGGGCATCTAAATGGTCAAGGGATAAACATATGGATGATAATGGAATAGTCTGGGTTAGATGGGCTTCAGATTGGTTTCACAGGTTGACGCAACATCGAGGGCCGAAGGGCCTGTACAGCGCTGTTATGTTCTATGTACTTAAATGTGCATTCTAAAATGTGGTGGGATTTGATAAATCAAATGGCACATTCTTCCCTGTGCTATTAATTTCTAGTTTTCTCTGAAACTAGTTGCAGTATATCTGCAAGTCATATTTGCAATCATGGAATGTGAAGATAATATGATTAATAATCTGTAGTAATATTTTATTTTCCTTGCAGAGTGAGATTAGGGGTGCATAAAAGATGAAAGTTGTCAAAAATTGCCTTTATTCATGATAGAAGTGACATTGTACTGTGACTGGCACGAAAATATAGTGCAGCGGTAGTGTTGGTGAATCATACACTGCCCAGTGGATGAATGTCTTTTCCATTTGGAGTGTCTTGTTTAAATTTAATGCAATATTCCTAAAATAGTATAAACAGAATAGTAAAGTGAGGTTGAAACAGAAGCACATGATCCAAACATGGATTTGCAGCTCATGATTGCTGTGTAATATTGACAGTCTAATGACAATTATTAGTCAAAGCGATTCATTAAAATTTTGTGATGTGGAGGTGCTGGTGTTAGACTGGAGTGAGCATGGTCAGAAGTCACACGACATCAGGTTATAGTTCAACAGGTTTATTTAAAATCATAAGCTTTAGGAGTATTGCTCCTTCGTCAGATGCCATGTGACTTCTGACATCAAAATTTTAATAAGGTTACAACTAGTGGACTTTCTTGTAACTTCTGTGTCTTCATTATAAAGACAAAACTTATTGCCAGTTGAAGTCCAATTTGTGACATTTGCAGTAGTTTTCAACAATTATGCTGGTCATAATCCAGTTTATAGGAACTATTTTGAAATGAAAATGTTTCGATGTACCGTCTAGAGTTAGGACTGATTTTGATGATGACAAAGAGCCAGACATGTGAAGCTGTAAAAATAGTTAAATACCATGCAGCCATTTTAAAAACAAGCTAATTAGTTTGCAAAATTGAATGTTCTTCAAGATTGGTTAGACAGTAAACGCACCGCATGAACTAATCAGGTAATCAATAATAAATATATCATGTCTATCTTTACATTCCCACAGTGATTGAGAAATGGTCTGAGTCTATTTTCATGAATTGTCTCAACACACTTAAATGCAACACGTAGACAGAGAGATTCTTCATGCCTGGATTTTTGCAAATGGTGTGGGTTTTTCCACTTTGAAGTAAACCTGTTAATGTTTTTATTTGATGAGATGTATGCATCTTTTGAATTATGGAGTATGTTAAATTCCATTAAAAACTGAGTAACCTAGAGCAGATCCAGAACACCCTCTCCTACTTTGCTGTTTGCCTTTATTGCTTCAAAATATTTCTGCTGCTTGTTATTAATGGTAGCATGCTGGTCTTTGTCAAGCAAATTCAGCAACAAACCAAAGAGGCTGTGGCACGGGGAGCAAATTTTTTGTGCAGGCTTTTTGACACACTACTCCAGTAAATCCCTGTGTAGTCTCTAAATATTCAGCCAGTGTACAGTTGCTGATAGAACTGTGATTTATATTTTATTTGCGAGCTGAATTGTATCTCAATTTGAGTCCTGTACTTTTAACTAATATCGTACTGCCAGCCGGAAAAGATTGTAAATTCTTTCCAGTCTGTTTACTATTTTTCATTAGGCAAGAGTTGAGATTTTTACCATGTGCAGTGCCTGACTTTTTTTCTTACTGTAGGAATTGCCATCTCTTCATGACCCCAAGATAGTATTTTTAGTGTATTATAATGTGAGTACTAGAGTGAGGAAATTAAAGAGGAAAATTTAGTTTCCATATTGTCATATGCCTGTTTTATATTTTTAATTTCAGTGTCAATCTACGGGATCTGGTTCTATGATGAGGTGGAATGTCAAAGAATTGCAGAGCTTATGAAGAAGTAAGTACTCCTCTCGCTCGCTGTCTCAATCTAATGGAAGTAAGTCAGAGCCCTCTGCCACATCCTCAATTGGTAGGTCTAAGAGGTGGCACTTAAATTTGGGCTTTCTCCTTTTACCCCATTCTGTTGAAGTCTACACATATTTCCTTATCCTGCCAATTCAAGAACTGAGCAGAGCAAACATGATAAGCATATTTAAATGTCACAGTTCATGATTGTTATAAAATTTGATAATTTTACTGAGGTTAACTGTGACTTAAACAATTCATTTTTGGATCCTGATCAAAATGCTTGAATGTCTAGACACAGAATAATAAATAAAAAATGCTTTTTTTAAAAACAAGTGATTAGGTATGGCTTTTGAATAAAGTGTAAAAACAAACCTGTTTGCACTGTCATTCTAAAACTTACATTTCAGTTTGCTACATTGATATTATTACTTAATGTTTCTATATGTGTTGAAGGCTTTTGCTGAGAATTTCATTGCAGAGCAGTTTTAGTTTCTGTACAGGTTGTGACCTAACAGGCAGTCCATAAATTGAATTGACCTTAATTGACATCAATCAACAACTGTTTTTGAAAAGTCCTGACGAGTAGTGAGACTAGGCCGCTTTGTTTTACACGTGCTGTCTTACAGTTAAACCAGGGTCCTGTTGGCTTTCCTCGGGAGGATATAAAAGATTTTGTGGGCTTATTTTGAAAAAGAGCCACCAACGCTCACTAACAGTGTGTGCCTTCTATAAGCTGCACTGGAGTAATTCACCAAGGCTCCTCAGACTGCACCTTCTAAATCAGCTTCCATCTTGAAGGACAAAGGCAGTAGATACATGGGTCACCATCTGCAATTTTCCCTCTAAGCTGTTCACCATCCGGACTTGAACATATATCACCATCCTTCAGCGTCACTGGGTGGAAATCCTGGAAACCCTTCTGTAAAGTCAAAGTGTTCACCATTACCTTTCTCAAGGGTAACTAGGGATGGGCAATAAATGCTGGCCTAGTCAGCGATTCCTACGTCCCAAGAATAAATTTTAAAAAGTTTTCCTTGGAAAAGCAGTCAATGTTTAATATCCAACCAACAGCACAGGACCAGGTCATGTGAACATTATTCCTTTGCTTTTTCTTCAGTCTTTCAATTGTGCAAATTGGATGCTGCGTTTTCTACTTAATGAGCGTACTTGAAAAGTATTTGTCAGTTCTAACGTGCTTTAGGAACCCTTCTGTGAAAGGTGCTAAATAAATGCAAGCTCTGAACATAAGATCACAGATGTCAATTATTTCTCATCAAGTATCACTTTTGAGCTTACTCTCGGCATGGATATTAAATTGCTCAGGAATCTGAGGTCCAGTTAGATCTTCAGTCACATCAGTGATGATCTTTCTCCTAGTCTGTGCAGCTCACTAGCTCAACGAAAATTGGAACCACGATCTCACCATTCAAGATTTGATCCTGCATCCCACGCATACCCAGAAATGAATACACTGAATTTCTAAATCAGTATTTTAGCAATCTTTAAGAAGTCTTTTGCAATATCTGGGCTTTACTGGTGAGGCCAGCATTTGTTACTGGTCTCCACTTGTCCCTGAGAAGGTAGTGGTGATCTACCACCTTGAACCTGTATCAGTCAATGTGATGCAGCTAAACAATGAGATGCCAGTAAAACATGCTATTTATTTTGGATGATATCAAGATCCACGAGTATTGTTACAACTGCACTGCTCGAATCAAGTTGAATGAATTCCATTACATTGACCTCTGCATTAAGATGGGGGACAGACTTTGGGAAGTTAGTTGGTGAGATACTCACTACAGAATTCCTTGCCTCTGATCTTCACTCTCTTGTTGCAAATGGTCATTACCTGTTACGTGTGTGATGTGAATGTTAGTTCAGCCCAACTTTAAATGTTTTCTTGGTCTTGTTACATTATTAAAATTCTGAGAACCAATGTATAATTGTAATTTGAATTTGTGTTAAGAATGGGAAGATGTTGCTTCAGCATTGTCAGAATCTTGTTTGCAGGGAGTTTGGAGGTCTATTTTGTCAAGATGCATTTTAATAAGATTTTATCATCCTGAAATAGAGAAGGGGTTAACAGATCAGTGGATTTTGTTTTTTACAAGGTATAGGAAAATAAACTGAACTATTGTTTACTGACAAGGATAGCATGCTGAAAGGCAGAGTCCAGAAAGCAGCCACTCTGTATGGTTGGGCTAGACAATAGAGGCAGAAGTATTAAACTCTCCAGCAAGAAATCTGAGGAAAAACTACTGGAAATGGAGACCAGGGGCCTGTGTTGGCTTTTAAGTTAAAGCAACAATGAGCATAGTCTGCATTTTGCTATAGGTGTCTCACGGGACATATGAATATGTTATATGAGCTGCAACAAAAATCTATCTAGTGAATGCAGAGAAATTTACTCAAAGGAAGCTCATTGCAGCTGTGCCAAGAAGCCTTAGTGTGGAGGCAGTGGTAACACTTTTTACTGAGCTTAGTGGGTTTGTTAGAGTATTGCTGGGGGAAAAGGAGTACTGAGTTTGAGTTTTTTTCTGATTTGATTAATTTAATCTTTTAATCTGGTGTAATTAGTTCGTTCTTGTTTAATAAATGGTTTGCTGTTTTTGTTTTAAGAGTACACTGGCAGTCCCCTGTAAACATGTTCACTAACTGAACTCTGTGATTGAAAACCACCAACAAAGTTAGGATCTAACAAGCCAGGTTTCATTTTGAGAACTGACTCATCCAGTATTAACATTGACTGGTATCATAACAAAGTTGGGGCTCTTGATGGATTAAAATGTCCATGAATTCAAGAGGAGTCTGAATCTTTAAGGGTATGACAGCATAGTGACGGAGTAATGGAGAAAGTGAAGTCATATGGTGTACAGGGTGTTCTAGCTAGGTGGATAAAGAACTGGTTGAGCAACAGGAGACAGAGAGTAGTAGTTGAAGGAAGTTTCTCGAAATGGAGAAAGGTGACCAGTGGTGTTCCACAGGGATCAGTGCTGGGGCCACTGTTGTTTGTGATATACATAAATGATCTGGAAGAAGGCATAAGTGGTCTGATCAGTAAGTTTTCAGATGACACGAAGATTGGGGGAGTAGCAGAAAGCATAGGGGATTGTCAAAGAATACAGGAGAACATAGATAGACTGGAGAGTTGGGCGGAGAAGTGGCAGATGGAGTTCAATCCGGGCAAGTGTGAGGTGATGCATTTTGGGAGGTCTAATTCTAGAGCAAACTATACTGTAAACGGAAGAGCCTTGGGAAAAGTTGATGAGCAGAGAGATCTGGGAGTTCAGGTCCATTGTACCCTGAAGGTGGCTGCACAGGTGGATAGAGTGGTCAAGAAGGCATATGGTATGCTTGCCTTCATCGGATGGGGTATTGAGTATAAGAGCTGGCAGGTCATGTTAAAATTGTACAAGACTTTGGTTCGGCTGCATTTAGAATACTGTGTACAGTTCTGGTCGCCACATTACCAAAAGGATGTGGAAGCTTTGGAGAGGGTACAGAGAAGGTTTACAAGGATGTTGCCTGGTATGGAAGGTGCTAGCTATGAAGAGAGGTTGAGTAGGTTAGGATTGTTTTCATTAGAAAAAAGGAGATTGAGGGGGGACCTGATTGAGGTCTTCAAAATCATGAAGGGTATAGACAGGGTTGATAGAGATAAGCTTTTTCCCAGGGTGAGGGATTCAATAATGAGGGGTCACGCGTTCAAGGTGAGAGGAGAAAAGTTTAAGGGGGCTACACGGGGAAAGTTCTTTACACAGAGGGTGGTAGGTGCCTGGAACGCGTTGCCAGCAGAGGTAGTAGAGGCAGGCATGGTAGATTCATTTAAGGTGCGTCTGGACAGATGCATGAGTAGGTGGGGAGCAAAGGGATACAGATCCTTAGGAATTGGGCGATAGGTTTAGACAGTGGATTTGGATCGGCACAGGCTTGGAGGGCCGAAGGGCCTGTTCCTGGGCTGTAAGTTTTCTTTGTTCTTTGTTCTTTGTTCTAACAAGAGATGAAATATATTACACTAATTTTAAATTATTAAAGTTTTGACTGTTGCAAAAACCTTCTAGGAGTAGATGATGTAAATGTGAAAATTGTTGAAATCTTTGAAGGCTAATCTGAGAGAGTTAAAGTGAGGTGAAGAAATGAAAATAAGATCTCGATGATAATATAAGTGATTACCCAGAATTTAGAGTTAAAAGAAGAGACAACTGAAAGTGATGTATCATAGCTTGAATTAGCTAAGATTCAGTTACAAAAGAAAAAAACAAAACCTTTGAGCAAAGAGAGAGAAACAAAACACCTTGTACTAAAGGAAAAAGAAGAAATGAAAAGATGTGAAACAGCAGAAAACAAATGGCAACAAGGCTTAGGTTGGCAATAGAGGAGAAAGACAAAGTAAGAGTAATGGAAAGGGAAACGGAATTTTTAGAAAAGCTTGAAATCTGGAGATAGAGGAAACTCAGAAAACTTGATTTGACTACAGGAAATCAGAATAAAGGAAGAGGAGAGAGATGTTCAGAGAATGATTTTGATTCTGTTCAGTAATGTAGTTAAAAGTCGTCTTGGTTAGTGTCTGAATCTACAGAGAATAGAATTGAATGATATTTCACCTCATTTGAAAAGCTAGATGTGAATCTGAAGTGACCAAAAGTTGCGTGGACCTCATAGTCCCAAAGGGCAAAGCTCAACACCTATGACCCTGTCCCTGAAAGACATCAATTAAAACTTTAGTGTTTGAAGAAGGAATCTAAGCAGACATTTATAGAATTTCAAAGAGAAAAGGAAATGTTGAGGGATGAGTGGTTTGGGAAGTTAGCAATAAATTTTGAGAATGCAAAGAAAACCTGATTATTGAAGAATTCTGCAGTTATATTCCGGTTACCATTTAGACCTATCGAGATGAGCATCAGTGATCTGAGAAGCTGCAGTTCTAATGGGTACCTTTAAATATCTCTGAGACAGTTACATGTGGGAAATCACCACCTGGAATTGACAAGGAAATTGGAGGGAAAATAAAGTCTGGGGTTGGTAAAGTATAAGTTTTAGTGAACAAACAAAAGGCTGCCACAATGATGGAATAAGGCTAGAACACAGATGTAATATGAATGAAATATTATGTTTCAATTGTGATAAGACTGGACAAACTAAAACTACTTGCTAGAAATTAGATAGGATATCACTGCGGGAGTAGGAGTGCTTAATAAATCTTCAGAAAATGTTTTATTCAGAAAATAAGTATTAAATCTGCTGCAGTGGCACAAGTGAAGCATGTTCTCTCAGAACCTACAGGGAAAAGGGAGATTGCTCAGAAGAGTTGAGAGAATTATTGCACAGTAGCCAAATTCCTGGAGTTTCTGGATCTTGTATTTTTCCAGGAAAAATGTTCCTTTGTTCCTCTGACAATATGAAGAAAATAATTATGGAAAGATTTTTAAAAACATTACTTGTAGAAAAGAGGTGTTCCCTTATGCTTCTATTCAAACAGATAAACCAGTAAAAATATTGAGACATAGGAGCAAGTCAGTCACTGATGCTGACTAATAATACATTGTATCTTCCAGTGGGGCTAATCAAGGAAAAACAATTAATTGGAGAAATACACTGAGGCTGTAACATGCTTTCATTACATCGATTTGAATTAAAATATGACTTAGTAATTGGGGAAATTATAGTTGAAGTAGTGCAATAAATCCCTCTGGAAGGAAATGATTTTACCTTGGAGTATGACTTGGCTGTTTCAAAAGTATTAGTTTCACCAAGGGTATTGGAAGAACCAGCAGAAATGAAAGAAAATGAAATGCTACAGGAGGTACAACCTGCTTTGGATTGATTCCTGACAGTGTGACTAGATCTCAGACCCATAGAATTAGACAGGAACAGGAAAATCTATGAAAAACAAAGAGGATGTAAAAATCTGCAACAATTTTCAAAAATGTAAGTAAAAGGGAGGAAAATAACAAAAATAGTATACTTAGCCTGTCTTTTTTTTTTTGGTAACAAAAGACTTATCCTTAGTTGAGAGAGCAATATCAAAATGTCAACTTGAAAACTGAGTGTTATGTGGATGAAAACCTGCTAATGAGGAAATGGAGACCACCTCACACATCAATTAATGAGGAATGGGCACTATTCAATAGGTGGTTGATCTACCTAGGTATCGTAACAATGTCAGATTACTTGATCGTTATGAAAATGTAGTCTAAAATAATAAAATATTTTTATTAGCCAGAATTCCATAAACGAGTGGTTATGTTTGCTGGATATGTCAGGTAATGGGGAAACTCCATCATTTGTTAAATGTGCATCCTTAATTCTGATGCCATCTTTTGAATGAGCCGTTTAACAGGCTGTTAACAGATTGTGTAGGATTTATCTAAAACTAGAAGTGAGAATCAATATCTTTTAACAATTATGGATGTTTGAATAAGATTTCCTGAGGCACTGCCTTTGGGGAAGATTGTGACAAAAATGGTATTGACAAAGTTATTTCATTTATTAAACAATGTATGGATTACCTAAAGAAATACAATCAGATCAAGGTTCAAATTCTATGTCACAAAAAAAAGGAAATGCTGGTGAAACCCAACAGGTCTGGTAATAGATGTGGAGAGAGAAACAGAGTTAATGTTTTGAGTCTAATAGACTCCTCTTCAGAACATTCAAGGCATTGTGAAAAGTCATAATGTGAAAAGGCAAATAAAAGTTTTCAAATGATTCCCAGCTTGATTTTTTTTTTATATATAGATACTCAGTTGCCAAGAAATTTCATTCCTATCTTAATTCATTAAATTTCTACTTAATTGATTCCTTCAAGTTTCTTTTCCTTGGCCTGTGGAGACAATATTACAATTCTGAAGTCTGTTGGCATGAGCCTTTTGCAATTTTGATGGCGTAAACTTTTTCAATTCGAGCAACATAGCGACTTTTATCCAAGCTGTCTCAGATTAGAGGCTTCACTAATAAACTGTTTGGCTGGGATGACTTGTTTCTCCGAACTAAAAACTTGATTCTTCTATTAGAAGAAGATTGTCTTAGTTCAGAACTGGAATGCAGATTCTTCTGAACTCAGAAGCCAAAGAAGAAAGCTCATTGGCTTTCCGGTCTGTTATAAACGCGTCAGTATCAACGTTCTATCCATTAACAGTACAGGGGTCCAGCCAGACACTTGACTGCAATCACATTTTTTGCAAATGATGCACTTGGGTCACTTTTTCCCAAATGACTTTCTGGTTTGTTCAAGCATTACTGTCACAGAATTGACTTGTATCCATCTGCCAACATTTTAACATCTAAATCACAAAATGTAATATTTGTGTATTATATACCTTCCATCAAAATAAGTAAAATAAAAGCAGCGATGAGACAAGATTGTAATAAAAGATGAAAATGCTGTTAAAGGTACCTCTTTTAGAAGCGTAGAAACAGGTATAGGCCATTCAGGTCATGAAGCATTTAATTTAATTTGGCCAGTTGAACATTTCAACATAATCTCTATAACCCTTTATTTCATTGGTAGTTAGAAAACTATTTATCTCTTCTTAAAAATACTCAAACTGAGTTTTTAAAAGTCCTCTAGGATAGGGAATTCTAAAGACAGTTGACCTTCTGAGTTAAAGAAAAGTACCCACATCTCATCCTAAATGGCATCTACCTTGTATATTCCTTTTAAACATTGTGTAGATTTCAATAAGATCACTTCTCATTATTCACAAAGCTAGAGAATACAGGCCCAGTTTGCCCTGTATTTTTCTTCATTAGACATCTGGGAACAGATCAAATGAACCTTCATTGCATTCTCTCAATGGCAGCATCTCTTCCTGAGGTAAGGGGACCAAAACAGCACACAGTACTCCAGATGCAGTGTAACCAAGCTTCTGTACAGGTGAAGCAAGGCTTCACTATTCCTGTACTCAAATCTTTTTGCAGCAAAGGCTAGCATTTCATTAGCCATCCAAATAGCTTGTTGCACTTGCATGTCACCTTCAGTAACGTACTGGCAAGGACACCGAAGTCCCTTTGCATGTTTACACTTTTCCGTCTCTTCTCCATTTCAGAATGCACATCTGTTCCTCTTAACAAAGTGGAAAACATCACATTTTTCATCTGCATATTTTAAGCCCATTCACTAAGTCTACCCAAATCCTTCTGAAGCTGCTTTACATCTCCCTCAAAACAGTTCCCACTTACCTTTATATCATCTGTCAGGACTGCAGAGCTTAAATCTGAACTGTTGCGGTATTGCTTAGCTCATTCTGCTTCCACCGTTTGGTATGTAGATAATCGTGTGATCTAACTTTACCAGATTGGACGCATCCTTTTAATTATGCATGTTCTTGGCCTGATGCAGTCCTGTTGAGCCCTTGCAGCTTGATAATGTATAAGCCACCTTCTAACAAGAGTCATGAGACTACAGCTTGTTGTTGAATACAGTTATGTTGTTGCTGATGGCCCACAACAACACCCCAAGTATCCTAATTTTAACTGATGTTGTTTAGCTGGATGGCTGGTTTGCAATGCAGAAGGTCACCAGCATGTGTTCTATTCTTATACCACCTTCAGGCCACCATGAAGGCCCCACCTTCTCAACCTCGTCTTTCATGTGAGGTGTAGTGAGCGTCTTGTGATTTTGCTCTCAGCAGAACAGGCCCATTTTCTCATTTTACACGCCACCTTCTACACACGTTTTTCGTGTCTATCTCTCTTTACCACTATTACCAAACTTTTTTTTGTTCTGGGCACAGTCACAATCTGTTCCACTTGCTTCTCATTTCCCACTTTCAGCAGCATGAGAACCACCATTTTCCAACCCCTTTCAGCTCTGAAGAAGACACGAAACATTGTCTGTTTTGTTTCTCTCTTCAGATGTTTCCAGAGCTGCTGAGTTTCTCTGGCACTTTCTGCTTTCATTTTAGATTGTTGGCATCTGCAGTATTTTGCTTTCAACTTACGCAACTTCCACCTATTTTGTTGAGTTGAAATAGGCATAGTGTGTGTACATCTTTATTCTATCTGTAAAGAGCAAGGCATTGTTTAATAGTATGTGGCTTTCATTACATGCCAGTGCACCATGTTAAGAGCCTGACTGACAAAGCAAAATTGGTTATCTGTGCAATTCATTGCACATTCAGGATTATTTATGACATGTCTAAATTTCTAGGGAATGTCACTTCAGATTGCTTTCACCAATATGTAGAGAGAGGTACTCCTCTGCATACACACTAGAAATGGTATGGGGGGAGAAAAGGGAATTTTAATTCCAAGGAAAATAAAAGTAGCCTGAACATTTTATTCTTCTAAGCATGAACATATTTTAAGTTTCAAAAGCAATAATATTTGCTAATTTGGACGTAATGTTGAAGACAACATACTTATTAATCACAATGGCTCAGTGGTTAGCACTGCTGCTTCACAGTGCTATGGATCTGCGTTTGATTCCTGTCTCGGGCAACTGTCTCCCCATGTCTGTGTAGGTTTCCTCTGGGTGCTCTGGTTTCTTCCCACAGTCCAAAGATGTGCAGGATAGATGGTTTGGCCTTGCTAAATTTCCCATTGTGTCCAGCAATGTGCAGGTTAGGTGTATTAGCTATGGGAAATGCAGGGTTAGAGGGATAGGGTAGGGGTGTGTGTCTGTGTAAGCTGTTCTTTGGAGGGTCAGTGTGAATTTGATAGGCCGAATGGCCTACTTCCAAGCTGTAGAGATTCTATGATTCTCTGTGAGCTTTGTAAACCTGGGCTGGTTGGTTACAGTCACTACCCTGCTGCGAACAATTGAAGGGATGTCGGCTGTTTGATGCATCTTTTGGTCTTTCGAATATGCACCCTATGTTTGAAAGCCATTATACTGGCTCTGAAATTCCTACTTTAGAGAGAAAACCAGTCTGACTCCAAATCAAAACACAAGCCAATTCTAAACAAGGCCTCACATGTAACATGCATTGTCTGAGCTAAAATGTCAGCCTTTCTTTATACTGATTAAAACCTTCAAAGGAATTCAGGGATTTACACGTACATATTAATCAATTAAAGCCTTCTAACTGACGATTTAATAGCATCTTAGGTTTATCTAATATGTCCTCATCAGTAGTGTGATCCTTTGATCTTTTACTTATAAATTCTGTGTCCAATACTACCTCTTTCACTAGCAGCTGAAGAAAGAGTAGGACTCCGAAAGCTTGTATTTTCAAATAAACCTGTTGGTCTGTTACCTGGTGTTGTGTGATTTCTGGCTGTGATCTGAAATTCACATACCACATTACTAATTTGTGACAGGCAGCTTTTATTTGGCTTGACTGCAGCATCCTGTTCATGGCAAATACTACTTTTGTCATTCCTGCAGAATAGCACTGAGAGACAGCTAGCTTCATCTGTTGTTCAAATGTTTTTTTCCCTTTGCATTGGTATTTTTTTGCAAATTGTCCTGATGACTACAAGTTGAAAAGGTTAATCAAAATGTATTCATTTTGAACAATACTGAAATCTTCATTACTTGGGAAGAAGGAATGTTTATTAATTGTCATCAGTTACAAATAGAAGATGCCTTCCTTGTTTGTGATAGAGTGCATTAGATTATACTTGCTGTTCTGTTCTTGTTCCCTCACCTTCTTTTGTCCCAACATCTCACAGCCTTAAGACTATATTAGCTCATTCTTGTAGTGAAGTGAATATTTGAATATGCTTGACTGGAGTTCAAGACTTTTTGACTGGTAGAGGTGTATCTGTATGAATTAAAGAATGTAGCAGTTCTATTGATAACTAAGGAAGGTGCATTGACTTGTCAATATTCTGTTTCATGTATTCATACTTTCCCCAAACATTGCCAATTCCTGATCAAAAATATGCTTTCATGGAGGGGGTAGTGAGATTTTTATAAGGACAGAGGGGATATCATTGCAGAATGCTCTCACAAGCAATACCTCTCTGTGGATATATTAAAAATGGGATGGGAAATGAAGAACGGGCGGGATAAGAAAAATTTATTAAAATTTAAAAGTAGCCTGAATGTTTTATTGAAAACTCCTATGCATGGCCATATTTTATGTTTTAAATGCAATAATGTTGAAAATAATACATTCCTCATTTTTCAAAGATCAACCTAAAAGTTTTTATGATTATTTGCAAAGCGTACAAAGATCCTGTTACCATACTTAATACTGGTTTAGTTGAGGTTGTAGCTTTCATAAAAAGTAAAAATGAGCTCCAACTAAAAGAATTAGAGATGGGAAGCTTGTAACATATGTAGACTTCTTGCAATTTGTCTTAATATGATTCCCTGGAACAAGCAATTATTGTTGATCAGTTCCTGCAGCAAGGAGCAAAGGAATTTTATAGTTGAATTAATGGTCACGGCATGCATTTCTGAGATGCTAGTTTAATTTGGCATAGACATGGATATCGATGTTCCCAGGAGACAATTCAATCTTCTCTTGCTGTCTTGGTGTGTATCCTGGATCAGATATTAAAAGAATATAGTGCAATTGTGAAAATATGTTGTACATCACTAAATTTTGCTTCTAGTTTTGTTTTGTTTCCTTTCTGTTCTTAATTTGAGCTTAACTCAGCTGGAGCAACTGAAGGCCCAGCAAGAAGTTGGATCACCAACCACTAGTCAAAAGGAAGCTGTGGACATTGTGCAGATGCTGTTCAAGGCTGAACATGAATATAACAAGGTGAGTGTGGTGAACACTAACCAAGATACAAGCAAACGTTTGAAGGAAATATTTGGAGTGTCTTCAATGGGCGAATGTAAATTGAGTGTAAAATACATTGTAAACCTAGCTTAATCTTTGTTGCAATCTTGTTCAGTTTCTATTTAGTATATTTCAGTGGGATGCTGAGCAGTTTTGAGTAAAATATAAACATGTCAGAAAGCTTTAGAAATGCATTTGAAGCCACTCCAATGGGTTGTATTTTATGCATTATCCTTGGTAAAATATCTCATGGGCCTGGTATAACTGGAGTTGAAATGTCAAAAGTAAGATTAATGCAGACAGCTGAACTCAACCAATTACTACTTAATAAATTACAATATATCTTAATACCAATATAAGTACAAAGCAGTTTATCTTCTCCAGTCATTACTAAGAGTGGGAATACTGGCTGGTCTCAGATTTCGTCTCCAAGAATGCAAACATTAACATAAAGTAATCATAGAGTCCAGCTCATAAGTTTGTATGTAATATGTGATGAACTGTATATACCTGTGTAAAGGTCAATCTTGTGCGAAATTCAATTTGTGTCTTTTAGCTTTGAAATTTTGTAGTTTTTCATACATCTCTGTTTTGTAAGTTGAATTTTTTTTTCATCTTCAAAGCCCACCGTTTGCCTTACTATCCTCCCATCCCTCTTCCCTGCAGGACTCTTCTCACACTCATCATAATGAGGCTAGTAAGAGATCCAGTCCATAAAAGCCCTGATATTAATCTGCTTGTCCATTTGAAGTTGCTAGAACTAATAACTTTAGGAACTGATGGAACCCAGTTCTCACAAACGGCCTAAATCACAGTGCTCCACCAGTGCCAAAACAATTTGCCAACCTCTGATCTCTGCATAGATGTTTGGAAACAAACAGAACAACCTGCTCAATTGCAGCAGACCAGACTTCACTAGGGTACATCCATCCATGTCCTAGTTTGGGTTGCCTTCATTCACTTTATACCACTCGTATATTCAGTTCAAGACACTAGATCTCCAGCAGTGACTTAATTACCCCCGCTTTCACACTCGCATAAAGGATGTTTCCTTGGTTCCGATCCTCTACCCTATCATGTACTACCCCATTTCAACATCGTCCATTGACTTTCAATCAACTTCCTATCTGTTGCATGCAGTTTACAATACAGATACAAACCAAATGGCCCATCTGGTTGATGGTCATATTTATGCTCCATACAAACCTCCCTCCTCCTCTACCGCAGTGTTGCCAAACAGCTCATTTGATGGTGTAGTTTAATGTGAACTCCAGCAAAATATTTTGAAGCCTTGAGCCACCTCCCTCCTTTACTTCCTGTCACTGTTACGTATCCTTCTCATTAACTAACCCCGCCCACCAACCTAACCGAACCACTGCTTTGATTTGCATTGAAGTAGATTTTTTACAACATTGGCTTCTTATTGGAGTCAATTTGTTCTTTTTGAAGTCACATATTTAGTAAAGACTTCCAACTCTACACCTTCACCTACCCCTGCCCCACTCATTTGTTCCGAAGTCCTTGTTCATACCATCTGTTCCAGACTTGCCTATTTGGTGTATTGTGGCCAGCCTCCAATCCACCAAAGCCACTACAAAGCTTCAGATTTAAAATTCTTACTGTTGTGTTTAATCCTATCATGTTCTGTCTCACCCTGCACTGTGTAATCAATTCTGACCCATTAAAAAGCACCTGTGACTTGAGGTTAATTATGCACTGTTGTGTTTTCTATAATCTGGTTTGGAAATTCATTGGTATAATCCTTTACTGTCAGCTTTTCATCCATCGGCATTACAATATAAGAAATAGGAGCAAGAGTAAGCCATTCAGCCCTTCACCATTATTCATTTAGGTATTGGCTCATTGAATCATTGAGCCATGTTGACTATCTCTAATCAGTCCTTGCCTTTCCAAATACATGTAAACCTTGTCCCTCAGGATTCCCTCCAATAACTTGTCCACAACTGATGCCAGGCTCACCAATTTATAGTTCCCTTGCTTTTCCTTGCCAACTTTTTAAAAATATTGGCACCACATTAGCCAACCTCCAGTCTTCTGGCACCTCATCTGTGGCTATTGATGATACAAAAGTCTCAGCAAGGGGCCCAGCAATCACTTTCCTAGCTTCCTGATCTCCACTTCAACACCAACACCATTTACCTGCACAATCCCATAATCCATGTTGTTATTAATATGTAGAAATCTGTTGATCTTTGTCTTTAAATATATTCAACAGCTGAGCCTCCACATCCTCATGAGGTGGAGAATTCGACAGATTTTCAACCCTTTGAGTCAAAAAAATCTTCCTTTCTTAGTCCTAGATGGCCTGCCCTTTGTTCTGTAACTGCTGATTCTAGACATCATAGTCTAAAGGAAACTGCATCTATCCTGTCAAGCTCTATAAGAGTTTTATGTTTCAATGCGATCACTTCACACTATTTCTAAACTCTAGAAAATATAGGTCCAGTCTACTTAACCTTTCCTCATAGAATAACCTTTCCATCCCAGGAACTAGTTTGGTGAATCTTCATTGCACTTCCTCTGTGGTAAGTATAGCTGTACACAGATAAGGAGACCAAAATGCATGCATTACAACTTTGGTATCACCAAGGTTTTTTATAAATGCTGCAAGACATCTTTATTCCTATTTTCAAACCCTCTTTTGTTATAACGCCCAAGATGCAATTTGCCTTCTTAATTGATTGCTGTCCATGTATGTTAACTTTCAGCGATTCCTGAATGAGGAATTCCCAAGTTCCTTTGAAATTCAACCCTTCCCAGCCTCTCTTTAAGAAATGCTCCCATGTAGTTTTTTTTCTACCAATGTGGATGTTCGCTCATTTCTCCACATTGTCTTCCAATATGATGCAGTAATAGATAACATGTACCTCTGTATGCATGATCATTATTCATTACTCTGCCTTTAATTTTTTTGTTTCAGATCAAGCTGTCCTCTGAGCCAAAACAGATGACTAGTTCTAATTTGATTCGCAATACTTCAAATTTGATCAAGCCAATTCCAATTAAATTGACTGACTTTGGAGCAGACACTCATTACCAACAAGTACAACAACAGAACAAGGTATTGGGTTTAATTGACCAGTGACTTTGTGACAGTGTATGTACTGTTCTCTTTCTATGTGTCTGAGGATGCATTATTTTATAGCAATATGATTATGTACATGCTCTCATATGGCAAGCTGGCATCAGACAAATATTAGATCTCCCTTCCAGTAACTGTATCTATTAGATCATACACACATATAATCCCTACAGTGTGGAAACAGGTCCTTCGGCCCAACAAGTCCACACCGACTGTCAGAACATCCCACACAGACTCATCCTCCTCTATGTCTACACAGCCCTCAACACTATGGGCAATTTTCCATTGTCAATCCACCTAGCCTGCACATCTTTGGACTGTGGGAGGAAACCGGAGCACCTGGAGGAAGCCCATGCAGACACTGGGAGAATGTGCAAACTTCATATGGACAGTCGCCCGCGGGTGAAATCGAACCTGGGTCCTTGGCGCTGTGAGGCAACAGTGCTAACCACTGAGGCACCGTGCCATTCCATTTCTGCAGCCTGCCTTTGACTTTTCATTTTTCTGCCATATTTCACTCCATGTGATTTATTTGCATTATGCTATCCAGATTTACACCGTTGTTCTACCCTTGGTCTCATTCAACTCCCTCTCTTTGTGGGTACACCACATACGTTCCTTTGTCTTTTCTAGTAATTATCTGTTGCTTCTTCAAAATTGAGTTTTGTGGGAAGATAAAAGGCAGAAAAGATTAAAGTGGAGCTTAGGAGGAGTTATGCAGGAGTTAGGAGGGTTTTGAATCTAAAGGTTAGTCTAATAAAGGCAGGGAGGTGAGATACCAAAGCTTTGCTTGAACCAAGGTGTGAGCTAGAAGGTGGTCCTACTACTTGGGTATTTGGAGCACTGAGATCTCACTAAATACATTCGTAGAATGGTTACAGCACAGAAAGAGATCATTTTGCCAGTTTCGTCCCTGCAGGCTCTCTAACAGCAAATTAGTGAGTTTTAACCCCTACCCTTTCCCAATAGGTATGCAAATATTTTCCCTTCAGATTTTTAAAAAAATTCTGTTTTGAAAGTCCCCTTTTTCAAGTAAGTGTTTAAACAAGGTTTCTCCAGTGCTGTAATATCCCTAACGTAATGAAAACATATAGCTAGTATCCTTCTTGATTTTCACCCTTACCTTCTTTGTCATCCTTGAATGTATCTCATCTGGAACTGGTGGCTTAACAACTTTTAAGTACAGTTAATCTCTACAACCTCCTCTCTCTATCAATTTGTGGCCAATTTAGTATCTCAACTATTCCTGATTGGTAATGACTTTGTTAGTACCTTCCTTCAGAAGGCCAGCTGTGAAGTACTTTGCTTAGTTACTCAGCATTCTGCCTCGATGTTTAGTTCCACTTTTTACCCTTAATCAGTAGCGCCCACACCCCATTTTCTTAGTACCTTTTTGCTATACATATGTCTCTAATAGATGTCTGGATTTTTTTAAAATATGAGATGCAAGTCTTTTCCTGTAAGCTAACTGCTCCTCTTGTATCCTTTCTTACCTCCTCTCAGAACTTTTAATATTTAGCCTGGTTCTCAACTTGCATTATTCGCCTGGCATTGCTGAAAAAAAAATCCCTTTTTTTTGCTTCATCTTGGTCTATCTCTTTTGTCACACAGGGATCTCAAGTTTTGTTTGCTTACTCTTTCCCCATTGTGGGCGTGTAACTGACTATTCCTCAAATGTGATTTCAATCAGAGTTTTTGGAGAACTTTGAGAATTTAATTGGATAAGATGTGCTCAAAAGGAAGTTGAAACTTTGCTACATTCACTAGACGTGTTGCAAGGCCTTGGTGAAAAGAGCTTGTGGCTGAGAATATTCAAGGAAGGTGGAGAGGCATTCTAGAGAAAGCATGAAATCTGAATTTTGGAGATCTGGGACAACTGTAGTTAGATGAGATTTGGTGCAATAATAAAAAATTAGAAGTTACATTTCAATACTATATAGCTTTGTATAAGCAGATTTTCAAAAACTTATTTCAAATATATGAGATATAAAAACAAAATTCAAGTCCAAAGAAGAGATTTTGAATTCAAAACATTAACTGTTTCTCTCTCTACAGATATTGCCAGACCTGCTGATTTTCTCCATCACTTTTTGTGTTTATTGCAAATTTCCAGCATCTGTAATATTTCACTCTCATTTTGTATCGGTAGATGTTCAGATATGAAAACCAAAAATATAAGTTTACAAAACATGTATCAGGGAAAATGAAATAATTCTCTGGAAATGAGAATAGCTTTTTTTGTGCTTGAGTATCAAACAGTTAATTTGAAAAAGAAATGCCTCTGTCTCTTAATGACATTGTTTTTGCACTATATATTTAAAGCTCTTTGTGTTATGTGCAGATAGATTGGTTTATATCATTTTAATTTCATTACTTTTGTATAATAAACTTCTTTTTTATTACAATAAAATCTGCAATATTGTGTGCTTCTGTCTCAATGAGAGACAACTTCAGTAAAACCAAATCAAAACCAAGTATGATCTATCAAGACAGATTGTAGTCTGGAATCTGACTTATCCAGCAATGACATTCAGTCATATCAAGCTACATCAGGTTCATTTCCACCTTATTCTCATTTATTTCTATAGCCTTCATAATGAACTCCACCTTTCTCAGATAACAGAAGTATGACAGAGAACAAAGTGGTAGCTGTCCCAAATCTTATGCCATTATTTTGAAGCAAAGGAGGGGAAATTTTTGCAGTACCTTTGCCAATACTTTTTCCCTCAGTCAATCTAAAACCGACCATCTGATGATTATCTCAGTGCTGTTTGGGTTTTGCACCAAAACTTGGCTAATGTTCCTTTTAAGACCTCCACAACAATAATTTACCTTATTAAAAGTGCCACATTGCACATATTGTCCCAAGATGCTACACCAGAGTATCATTGAGATACAAAGATATGGTTAAAGTGAGATTTTAAGGACTGGATTAAAGGAGCAAAGGGATGGAGAGGTTTAAGGAGGAGATTTCTGAGTTTGGGTCTTTATCCTCTAGTATTGGAATCAGGATTGTGCAATTAGCCAGCATTAGAAGCATGCAAATATCTTGAAGGGTTAAAAGCCTGGAAGAGATTACTGACATTCATAGGGCGATTGTCGGGTGGATGGAGAAACTGCATATGTATCAAGTAATTTGACACAAGGATGAGAATTGACTCAATGTAGGACAGCAAACATGAAGTAATTAGTGAGCAGAACTTGGTGCAAGTTGGGATGTATACAAGAGCTTGCATAAGCTTCAGTCTTCTAACGTGTACTCTCCATAACCTTGCTAAGAGTGTGAGAAAATTGTCGAGCCTAAAGGTATCAAAGACATAGATGGGTTGTGAGTACTAGATCTGTTCTAATTCTTACAGCAGCCCTTTTAACTTTTTCTCAATGTGGTCCAGCTGCAGGTGGACAACCCACCAATTTTTCTGAAGATCATATTTTTAGATTGTACGTAATGTCTGCATTCCAGAGCAAAGAGTCTGCTCTACTTATAGTTATTTTTTGGGAGCGAACTTAATCAACACCATCCTCATTAATTCTTCAGCTTCCTTTTGTGTTGAAATCTTCTTTAATTTTGCAATATTTGGATAATACCTGGGAAATGGTTGTTAAAATGATCTTGTGCTCCTTTTACTGATTCTAGTCTCATGTTTCTTTGATTTCTTTCAGTTTTATGAAGTTTATATTCTAATCACAATTTTTTTTTAAGAGCACAGAATTGGGAACAAAGCATTTGAATTTGGCGGCCTTGTTTGGTACACAAGAAAAATCTACTTTAACTAATGTGCCAGACGAAACACAGGAATTCAAGAATAAAGTTTCTAGTCGACCAGCTGTTGTACGTTCTTTGTCATATGAGGAACCCAGAAAACTGCTAGAGACTGAAATTTCCCAAAGTGTCAAAAAACAGTTTTGTCCTGCTATTCAGAAACTAATGAGTTGTGGAGTTGACCTGCATCCAGTATCTGAGTTACCTGAAAATCATCTTTGTGAAAAAAGTACAGAAGAATCATTAGCAGGACTGTTCCAGTCACAATCCTCAACAGGAAATGTCTCGTTACAGCAAAACTGCTTGGATGAACCCAATTCCTTATTCTCCAAAGGTACTCACAAGTTCCTTCAGAAGCTACGTTGTACCCAGGCATCAATTCCCACATCATGTCCTACTGTTATACACTCCGACCTGATCTTCAGTAGATCTCAAAATGGTTCCCAGATGCAGCCTGTTTCACAGTCTCAGTCTGCCTATCTTAGCTCCAGCCTACAAGTGCAATCCGAAACGCACCATGTTCCAGCAATAGACAAGTCCAAGAGTACCATTGTCTCAAAAGGTTGTAGTAACCAAATACAAGCCTCTGTTATCATACCCCATCATGAATTGTTTCAGAAGCTGCAGATAGTTCATCAGGATCATCAACCTTCTGCTGGAAAAATGACTCTTGCAGCCAAGTTTTCAGCTCAGCTGCCACCGTTAGTCAATCAGTGTAATTCTACAATAAAAGGTTTTGATTCTCAAACTGAAAAATCCATCAGTTCAGAAAAAACAAACCTACTTATTCAGGTAAGAAAACCTAAATGGAAGGAATGTTTAGATTGTGCTATGGAAATTGACCAAGTGTTTTAACAGAATAATTTTGTGTATAAGTGATATTAAATAACCAGATTACTTTTTAAACTAATCTTTATTGATGAGTAACAGGTTTCCTTTAGTAGTTAGACAATTAAGTTTTAGAGTATGGAATGTTACATTTGAGGTTTTGTATGCTGAAAAGTATTGTGCTCCGTTTAGGCAAATTTCCTTGTAGCAAAGCTGTTGATACAAAACTGTTTTCAAAATGTAAGCTGTCAGAATAGTGTAGGTGATTTTCACCTTCATTTCTGGTGGTTTGGACCAAGTCAGAAGTTAAGATGGTTGGGGATGGCAGTTAGGAACGCGGGGAAGCAAGTGGGTAAAGAAGAGATTTTCAGGAGATTGCATTTCTCCATTAATAGCCTTTTACTTCTAATATATGTTAGCTGGATTTCCCAGGCCTCAGGAAGGCTAACTAGTAAAGGACTTCCAAAGGGCTGGATCCATTAAATTAAATGCTTTTATGGCATGACTTGTAAACCAAGAGGGGAGGCAATGGTCTAGTGGTGTTAACGTTGGGCTATCAACCCAAAGACCCAGGTAGAGTTCTGGGACTGAATCCTACCATGGAGGATGATGGAATTTGAATTCAATTAAAAATCATGAATGAAGAATCTAATGATGACCATGTAACCATTGTTGGGGAAAAAACCTATCTGATTCACAAATGTCCTTTAGGGAAATAAACCACTATCTTACCTGGTCTGGCCTACATGTGACTCCAGACCTACAGCAGTATAGTTGACGCTTAACTGCTCTCTGAGCAATCAGGAATGGTTAATCCAGCGATGCCCACATTCTGTGAATGAAGAAAAAGCAACCAAGAAGAAGGGGAATGTTTCCTAACCTGTAATGCTTTGTTGTTCACTCTCCCATCGATCTATCCAATGTTTTGGTCTCCTCCATGCTGAATACCTTAGGTTCAGGTCTGACAGAAAACCATGTGATCTATCCTATAACCCTTTGGTTTTTCTTGCCACCCTGCAACTCACACCTTACCTTTTAATAGATGTAGCTGTTCATCCTGCCTCTGATGAGAACTGGTGAGGGAAGCAGTGAGCGGGAGGTTCAGCAGGA
Organism: Ginglymostoma cirratum; assembly: GCA_024137785.1. Lineage (NCBI taxonomy): Eukaryota > Metazoa > Chordata > Chondrichthyes > Orectolobiformes > Ginglymostomatidae > Ginglymostoma > Ginglymostoma cirratum. Next base: position 36,193,288 of record JAHRHZ010000021.1, read on the forward strand.
GAAAAGGTCTGCAGTGATACGGGTGATATGGGATTGGAAGAGACTCTGAACCAGAGGGTTGGCAGTGAGCCCGCAACCTTCTTGGCTCCAAAGAAAACAACCCGAGCTTATCCAGCCTCTGTTGATAGATGAAATGGTCCGTCCTAGGCAACATCTTAGTGAATCTCCTTTGCACACCTCCAGTACAATCATACCCTTTCTATGGTGCAGAGACCAGAACTGTACACAGCCCTCCAGCTGTTGCCTGACCAAAGTTCAAAACTCACATGACACGAGCTTATAGTCCAACAGACTTTTGAAGCTGAGCTCCTTCCTTAGATGTAGTGTGAGAGAGGGTGTATCCTTGCACTATGCCTGAGGAAGGAATTGAGCTCCAAAAGCTTGCATTTTATAATAAACCTATTGGACTGTAACCTGGTGTTGTGTAATATTTGATCTTGTCTATCTTAGTCTAACACCAGCATCTCCACATCATAACCAAAGTTCTGTACAGTTCCAAATGACCTCCCTGCTCTTATAATCGAAGCCATGACTGATGAAGGCAAGGGTCTCAAATGCATTCTTAAGTACCCTATTAAGCTTTCCTTCCACCTTCAAGGATCTGTGAATAAGCACCCTGAGATCCCTTTGTAGCTCTGAGCTTTGCACTGTCTTGCCATTTGTGAAGTACTCCCTTATCTTGGTCCTTCTTCCAAAGTGCGTCACCTCACGTTTATCAAGGTTAAATTTCATCTGCCACTGATTTGCACATCTGACCAACTTGCTCCTGTAACTTAACATCATCTTCCTTACAGGCAACCATCCAGCCAATCTTTTTGTCATCTGTAAACTTAATCATCATCCCCCCCCATACATTCTCATCTATATCACTTATGAGTATCACATCATCTATATTTCTCATTTTAACTAGGAAATTATTTCATTTACATCTACTGGAATTTAACAATGTAAGGTATTTCAGCTTACAAGATGCAATGTTTTAGTTTTTTTTTCTGATGAGAAAGGCCCTACAAAACCTAACTACAGCTTTTGCATTGGTTTTGATGGGAAAATCTGATTTTGTTTCAAGTTGTTTCACTTAAAGTTGTAGTTTTCAAGACCCCAACAGCAACTTTAAGTGAGGCTTTGCTTCTCTTTCATGTCTTTCAATTTTCATCTTTCACATTTTGCTTTTTATTCTCTTTTCACTAGTATGTTCTTGGGATAAGAGCAGTACTAATAAGAGCAGTGTATTAATTTCCCAATCCTTGTGGCACAGAAGATTGCATTTAAGAGTAGCCACATGTTCAGAAAATTGACAATTTAAAACAACTAATCCAATTTATTTACAAAATTTTAATAAGCAGGAACTAGAAAGTGATCTTGTCCAATCCATGGGAAAATATTCTGGTTTACAATTTATGAAAGGTCTTGGTGGTACTTGCAAAAAAAGCAGCTGTTAGGGTTAAAACAAACTCTTAAGAATCTTTTGATTTTGCTGAAACCTCCTTCAGAGTCCAAAAAGTAATGGAGAAACTCTCAACAGACACTTCACCTGATTTTCAGCAAAAGAGACAAATTTTAATTGTAGCCATTATAAATTTTAGTAGTGGCTAAGGTGCTAAACCTATAGATGGCACTACAATACCTCACCAATATAAAATGTATTACGAGATTCCAAGATAAACGTTAAGTGGAAAGAATGCATCAAACATTGTAGTGTGGATTCAGCATGAGGTGATGATCTTGATGTACAATTGAAGATTTCTTTAAGTGCCTACCAATCAGAACAAAGCACTAATGTAGATTCCTCTATACATACGTGCATTGAGCATTCTTAATGCTCAATAATGTGCAGCGTTATTAATCTTTGATTATTTAAAGTTTAATTGTACTTTAATAATAGTTTGCCTTTGTAATACAGCTGCACTGCTGTAGTTGACCCTCAACCCAGTATTCATTACCTCCAGGAAATTCCACCACTTGATACAGACATAGATCTCTTCTAGCTCTTGTCAATTCAGGGTGGCACACAATTTGCATTCCAGACATATCCTGTAACTTACTTTGTAATGTTATGTACTCTGGCACTAAGAGAACAGGTATTCTTGAACCTCATCACAGTCTAAATTGCTAATCACAACCCTCGTTGCAGCCTAAATTCTGATGAACATCAGGCATATCTTCCAACATTTAATAAGCCTTAAAGTTTTAAAGAGTGGGTAGTCTCCTGAGAACACAGGAAGTTGAAAAGAACGTAGAAAATACTAAGAATCGTGTCCTGTCACGATTTGTAACTATTATATATTGGAGTTGTTGGTTAGTTTGCTGAGCTGACTGGTTTTCGTGCAAACGTTTCGTCACCCTTCTTGGTGACATCTTCGGTGCTGTCTAGCCTCCATTGAAGCACTGATATTCTGACCCGCTCTGAATTTATATCTGTCATGATGGGTAGTCTTGTTTCCGGTTTTGTACTGTAGTGGTATGTAGTAAGGTCTATTTCAACATACTTGTTAATCGCATTGGTAGTTGAAAACCAGGCCTCCAGGAATTCTTGTGCTTATCTTTGATTTGCTTGTCCTAGTACAGTAACATTGTTCCAGTTAAACAGATGTCCTTTTGTGTAAGAAAGTATTGAAACATGGGAGAGTTGAGCATGCTGTTTTGCTGCGAGTTAGTGTTTGTGTATCCTGGTGGCGAGTTTCCTGTCTGTGTTCTATGTTGTGTTTCTCATAGTTGCTGCATGGTATTTTGTATATCATATTTTGTCCTGCTCATTGTGGGTGTGGGGTCTTTCGTTTTTCAAAGTAACTGGCAAAGTGTAGCTGTTGGTTTGTGTGCTATCCTTGTTCCAAGAGTTCATAAGAATCTTGTATAGAGATAACAAGGTGAAGAGCTGGATGGACACAGCAGGCCAAGCAGCATCAGAGGAGCAGGAAAGCTGACGTTTCAGGCCTAGACACTTCAGAAATTTTTTTTTTTGAAGAAGAAGGGTCTAGGCCGAAACGTCAGCCCTACACCTTGTTATCTATGTAAGAATCTTGTAGTCAGTTCTGACGTGTTTCTAACATAATTTAGGGCGGTCAGTGTGTTAGTGTCTTCTTGGTGTTGTTTATTTGCCAGACATCAGCAGATGAAGCTGTTGGGATACTCATTGTCCATAAAGACTTTGTATAGGTGTTCCACTTTGTTTTTGCGCAGCTCTGAGGAGTTGCAGTGTGTTATTGCTCATTTAAACAGAGTCTTGGTACAGCTCTGTTTGTAGACACTGGGGTGGTTATTGTTGTAATTCAGGATTTGGTCTGTTTGTGTAGTCTTTCTGTATACACTGGTAAGGAATTCACTGTTGTTTGTTCATTTGTTTTTTTTCGCTTATGTCACAACAGCTATTGCATTTTGAACAAACTGGCACACTTTCAGAAGTTGAGGCAATGAAAGAAAGAAAGACTTGCATTTTATATGAGAGATAGTAGGAACTGCAGATGCTGGAGAATCTGAGATAACAAGGTAACAGCTGGACGAACACAGCAGGCCAAGCAGCATCAGAGGAGCAGGAAGGCTGACGTTTCGGGTCTAGACCCTTCTTCAGAAATGGGGGAGGGGAAGAGGATTCTGAAATAAATAGGGAGAGAGGGGGAGGCAGATAGAAGATGGATAAAGCAGAAGATAGGTAGAGAGGAGACAGACAAGTCAAAGAAGTGGGGATGGAGCCAGTAAAGGTGAGTGTAGATGATGTGGAGTTAGCGGGGGGGATACATCAGTCCAGGGAGGACGGACAGGTCAAGGGGCCGGGATGAGGCTGATAGGTAGGAGATGGGGGTGGGGCTTGAGGTGGGAAGAGGGGATAGGTGGGAGGAAGGACAGGTTAGGGAGGCAGGGACAAGCTGGGCTGGTTTCTGGATTGGTCGGGGAGGGAAGATTTTGAAGCTTGTGAAGTCCACATTGATACCATTGGGCTGCAGGGTTCCCAAGCGAAATATGAGGTGCTGTTCCTGCAATCTTCAGGTGGCATCGTTGTGGCACTGCAGGAGGCCCAAGATGGACATGTCGTCCAAGGAGTGAGAGGGGGAGTTGAAATGGTTCGTGACTGGGAGGTGCAGTTGTTTGTTGTGAACCAAGCGTAGGTATTCCACAAAAGGAGGTGTTCACCTCCTCCAAAACTTCCGATTCCCTCGTCCCCAACACCTCATCTTTACCATGGACGTCCAGTCCCTATACACTTGCATTGCCCATGCAGATGGCCTAAAGGGCCTCCGCTTCTTCCTGTCCGGCAGGCCCAACCAGTCCCCTTCCACTGACACCCTCATCCACTTAGCTGAACTCGTCCTCACCTTTAACAATTTCTCCTTCAATTCCTCCCACTTCCTACAGACAAAGCGGGTGGCCTTGGGTACCTGCATGGGCCCACGCTATGCCTGCCTCTTTGTAGGATACATGGAACAATCCCTCTTCTGAAGCTACACTGGCCCTATCCCCCACCTCTTCCTCTGTTACATCGATGACGTATCGGCGCTGCCTCATGCTCCCACGAGGAGCTCAAACAGTTCATCCACTTCACCAACACCTTCCACCCCAACCTTAAGTTCACCTGGACCATCTCTGCTACCTCTGTCTCCTTCTTGGACCTCTCTGTTTCCATCTCTGGCAACCACCTGGAAACCGATATCCATTTCAAGCCTACCGACACCCACAGCTACCTAGAATACACCTCCTCTCACCCACCTTCCTGCAAAAATGCCATCCCCTATTCCCAATGCCTTTGCCTCTGCCGCATCTGCTCCTGGGATGAAGCTTTCCACTCCTGGGCATCCCACATGTCCTCGTTTTTCAAGGACCGCAACATCCCCCCCAACAGTGGTTGAAAATGCCCTTGACCGCGTCTCCCGCATTTCCGGCAACTCATCCCTCACACCCACTCCCCGCAAAAACAACCAAAACAGGATCCCCCTCGTCCTGACGTACCACCCCACCAACCTCCAAATCCAACGCATCGTCCTCCGGCACTTCCACCATCTGCAATCTGACCCCACTACCAAAGACATTTTTCCCTCCCCACCCTTATCTGCTTTCCGGAGGGACCACTCTCTCCGTAACTCTCTCGTCCGATCCACACTCTCCACCAGCACCACCACACCCGGCACTTTTCCCTGCAACCGCAGGAAGTGCTACTTTGACCTGTCAGTCTCCTCTTCACCTATCTTCTCCTTTATCCATCCTCTATCCACCTTCCCCTCTCTCCCTATTTATTTCAGAATCCCCTTCCCCTCCCCCATTTCTGAAGAAGGGTCTAGGCCCAAAACGTCAGCTTTCCTGCTCCTCTGATGCTGCTTGGCCTGCTGTGTACATCCAGCTCTACACCTTGTTATCTTCCATTTTATATGGTGCTTTAACATGTCACAATATTGAAAATGATAAAAACAGCATCTTCCTAACTATTATTTTAGCTGCTAGCTGTGGCTGAATTGCTTGTATTGTCGGATCTGAGTCACAAGGTTACACATTCACGTCTCACTTCAGGGTTTGAGCAGAAAAATCAAGGCGCACACGTTGTAATGTAGTCAGTGATGGATTGCTGCATTGTTGGAGCAACGGGTTTTTGAATGAAATGTTAAACAGCGGCTCTGCTTTCCCTCACTGGTTGATGTTTAAACATCCCAGGCACTATCTCAAAGAAGAGATGTTATTTTTGTGTTCTAGTCAATATTTATCAATTAGTCAACTGCACAAATGCACTGGTCCCTGATTTAACGCTCATGCTTATAAATGTAATCCCATACATGGGAGTAATCTTAAATATCTGACATGAACATTTTCTGTATTTTATGAATGGCTGCTTCATATTGTCCTGCATCGTGTTCTGACTTGCATTCAAATTGACTTGTGAACAGACTTGGGAATGTAATCTGTTTGCAACCCAAAGACTTCCTGCACAGAATAAATGGTCACGATTGAATTATTGCTTTAAGAGCTGGGTATACTAATGAGCCAAGGACCAAGTAAAACCACATGACCAACTGCCATGTTCACTCCAGCATAAGCATGCTAGAAGCAGGTTGCATACGTAGTTGTCTGTAAATGCATTTTGTAGTCTGAGATCTTTGTTAAGAGAAGCTGCAGCCAAAAACAGCACATGGTAATTTTTTTTCAAATCAGTTGCATTCCTGGATCTTCAAGATTAATGTAAATCTCCTAGAATCAACTGCATTTGTTAAAGACAGTGAGCATAAGAAAGATGAATATCAAATTCACTAGGATTTAGTGGAAGACCAGATGTCCTTTCTGACTTAAGGCTGACTGCACAAAGGGTGGAGCTGCGGTTTTTAGATTTATCCATTTCAGACCCAGATAAGCAAGTGAGGAAAATAAAGATAGCCATTATAAAATGAAAGGTTGCCCTGAGTTAATGCTTCAGGCTTGTCTTGGAGAAGCAGAGAGATCCAGTAGAGGTGAGTCAACACTGTGGAACTGGAGGAACACAGCAGGCCAGGCAGCATCTGGAACAGGAAGGTCGACGTTTTGGGTCGGGACTGTTCTTCAGAACCTTCTGCCTGTGACTGTGACTCCAGCATCTGCAGTTCTTGCTATCTCCAGTAGCGGTAATGTCTTACAGGCAACTGGCTCAAGAATCAATGAATCAGTTTATCAATAGGTGCTGTGATAAGGGTGAGGACTGATTTTTCAGAAAATGAGCAGATAGTGAAGCTAGCGATAGCTTCAATACCTATAGAAGCTTTTAAGAAAGATCTCTTGAAGATAAAGAAAGATCATGAAATTGACTTGCTGTTTTAAAGATGGTAGAAAATATGAAGTAATTGTACTTAGATGACAACGTATACAAGCATTAGGTTCTGTATTGCTGCAGTTTGCAGGACGAGAAGGTAAGCAAGCTGTGTGGGAAGTGAGGTATATGCTGCACCCACCTCAAAGCTGCCCTGCATTACAAGGCTTTTGTAAGTTATATGGCACAAAAGGCCTGTGCAAGAGATCTCATTCCAAAGATATAGGCAACAGCTACAAATAAACACAACCCAGCAAAAGCCATGTGCAGTATGCTGGCGGTATCAGTAACAAATACATCAAAGACTTGCAAGACCACAAGCACAAGATCAGCTTCAACTAGCTGATAGGATGAAGATTCCGAGTGAAAGAACCTGCAATCAGAAAGTGAGCAGGCTCATTTTTTAAATGTTTGATCCCTGTGTGTTTGGGTAGGTTTGGAATAGGCACCAGTTTCTTAAAAGTTTTCATGTAAATCCAAGACCCCTATTTGAATACTTTAAGCACTCATCATTTATTTTAGGCAGTCAACAGAGCTCCCACAAATGTACTTTAACCAGTATTATCATTGGTGCAATTCCTGTGTGCGTTAGTGAGAGTGCATCTGGAGTTTTGGTCCCCTTACTTGAGGAGGGATGTACTTGCATTAGTGATGGTTCAGAGGAGATTCACTAGATTTATTCCAACAATGAGGGGTCTGTTTTTTGAAGAATGATTGAGCAGCCTCGACCCGTAGACTCTGGAGTTGAGAAAAATGAGATAAATTGACGTATGAGAGACATTTAAAGGGGATAGACAAAGTAGACATAGAAAAGATGTTTCCTCTGTGGAGCAATCTATAACAAAAAAGATCATGATTTTAAGATAAGGGATAACCGATTTAAAACAAATGAAGAGAAATGAATTATCTCAAGAGTTGTAAATCTGTGGAATTCAGTACCCAAGAGTGTGGTGGATGCAGACACATTAAGTAAATTTAAGGAGGAAACAGATTTTTAATTAGCAATGGGTTGAAAGGTTACAGAAAGCTAGCAGGAAAGTGACCTGAGGCCGAGATGAGATCAGCCATGATTGTATCAAATGGTGAGCAGTCGAGAGGCTGAATTGCCTTCTCTTGCTCCTAGTTCTTGTGTAACTGCAGGTGAATCTTCGTTCCTCTGGATTTTCTTATTGGTGTTTTTTCTGCTTTCGTAGAACAAAGTTCTTATACTGGTTACTTCTTGCCACTCGTATATAGGATGATCTGAACTTCGTTACAGAGAACACAATCGTAAAATTTGCTGATGACACTGAAAAAGGTAGTGAATATAACTGGAAAATGTTGATCCTGATGTCCTGAAAATCTGATCCATTCATTCCTATATAGTTTTCAGCTGAGCATTCACCACTTTTATCTCACCATTTCTATTCTGAATATCACTGAAAGCAATTTTACAATTGTCACCCTTCTGTCCTACTCTTGTAGATTCGTCTCCCAATCCTGAAATTGAAGGGAGTGTTCTGTTGTTTTAACCAAATGAGACGAGAAGAAGCTCTTAAGGCAACAAATGAAGTTATTTTTCAGAAATAGTATATAAGACAAAGTGGCAAATTATTAGAAAAGCCTAACTGAAATTGTATTTTTTATTTAGAATTTTATCTTGGTGTATTTCTTAACCGCTTATTTCCTTTCTTGACAGGCAATCTCACCACGGCTCATTCCAGCAACAGTTGTACCGTCCCTTTTGATGTCGCCCACAGTGTTCACCCAGGCTTTGGTGGGAAAGCCAATGATGGGAGTAGAAGCAAGTGCCATACTTTTACCACAGACAGACACCATTATGGCTCCTAAACAGCTGCACAGTGGTTTGCATTCACCTGCACAGATGGCAGAGCGGACTAATAAAAAAACACATGTACTTACCAAGATTCAGTTACAGGAAACTCTTTTGTATCTTTTGCAGGTATAAATTTTATAAGTCAATTTTGGGCCTTCTGGAAGGAGAATTGTTCTGTTCGCTGCATGTATTGTAATTTTAAATCACAATTTTGTCACTGTAAGGATAGCTTATAGCAATTTTTCTCCATTGCTTTTAAGTCAAAGTTTAATATCAATATATAAAGTAAACAACCTTTTTAAATTCAAAAGTCATTTTAAATATCAATTGAGCCTACATGTTCATATCCATGTGTTCAAATTCAAAGCACTTTATTAAGAAAACATAATTCAGCTTTGTGTTTCAGTGTTATTTCATCCATTGTTTAGTCACAAGCACAGTTTTCAAGTGAATTCAATGGTAGTAATTTTTAAATTTTTTGAAGTTAAAAGTACAGCGGAGATTAATACTGATTGTGTTTTCATAATTGTAAGAATAGATTTGACGGTAAGTCAGTAACTGTTCCAGTAAATAGTTTCATGTTCATCTGGTAGAAACCTACTGTAAAAGTTGAAGTAATAGAATTTCTTTGGAATTGACAAAGTAGATTAACCAATTATGACCGGTTTTTGTGTTTATTTAGTTAGGTGATATTTCCTGATTGTGTTGCAGTCCTAGTGAAATATTTTACACATTGAATGTTTAAACACAAAGGAACAATTCTGAATATTCTCTAAATTTTCAATTTTTGTTACTTTCGAATTTCAGAATGATCCCAACTTTGTGAATGCCATTTATGAAGCTTATCTCACAGGCCAGTCAAACACCTCAGCAGAGAAGAAAACCTGAATGTTTGATGCAAGATGTATAAGTAGATCTAATTTAGTGGAAGTAATCAGATGGTTCGCACCTCTAAAATAACTATTTTGTACTTATTTTGTAAGAATTTTTTTAGTTTTGAAATTGTTTGCTTTGAGTAGAATGGCTTAAAGGGCTACCTTTCACACTGGATAACTTTTACTGCTGCTCAGGCTGCTTTTAAGCTGTTTTAAGATTGAGATCATTTGAAAGGGAGTTGCATTATCTGAAGAATGAATTTTACCTAAAGACCACTTCTGTTTCCTTGGAAGTTAATGTTGTGTTTTTTCATTGTTTCAGCAAAATAAAAACTCAATACCAGTCTGCCATTTGAATTACCAGCAACTTGTCATCCATGTTCAAAAATAAATATTGGTAAAGCAAAACTCACTTTTATTTACCTGTCAAAAAAATTACAGCACTACCTTGTTATCTTTCCCACTACACCTTCAGATTATGGTATATGAATTCTTAATAGAGGTCTTCATTTAGGCAACTCTTATATTGTTTAAAATCAAGCCTAATTTGATTTGATCTGGAAGGAAATTTGTTACAAATAGGATTGGTTATCCAAAATGCCAAAATGACCCTGCACAGATGCATCTAGGATGCCACCTGGTTGTGACAGGTGGCAGGAAGTGTCTGCTTGCACATGTGCTGATGTCATCAGGCTGGCAGTGAGGGAGCTAGGAAGACAGGGAAATGGTAGGAGTGGGAGGAATGAGGATATGGAGCTTTGTTTCTTAAGTGTCTGGTAAAGTGTCTGTCTATGTTTTTAAAAATCCCTGTATTAACAAAATCTCATCCTCACTTCCCCATATTCAGATAGGGATTGACTGAAGCTCTGTCCCTAAAATGGCAGCTGGATTAACCGCTATCATGCACGTCTAAGAAATCACCCTACCTGCAGCCATGTTTTCCAGATCTGGAATGTGTGTGGAGTATCCTGGGGACTTTGTGTTTGTGGGGTTTGGGAAGAGGTGAAAAACAGCAGATAATGAGAGTGGAGAATGTTAATTGTTTCAAATTAGGCTCTGTGGCCTCACTCAAGATTTGTAAACCCTGCCTCTGCCACTCACCTCAAAGTGGAGCCTGGCTAATTCACAGCAGCTCCAGATCAGTAGTAAGACAGAGCAGGAATGAGGGCAAGTGGCTGGTTCTCTAACCAATCAGACTAAATGTGGGGCAGGACTGAGTTGATCCATCTCATCATACTGATGCCAAAACGACCGATGAATGGACAGCTGGGGCTTGGTGAAGTGGGTTGGCTATAAAGGTGCATTCTTGCATGTGCCTGCTCATTGTTCCATCTGGTGGTGATGTTTACAATAAATTTAGCTGTTATAAGCATGAAGTTTGTAGGATTACATTTTGGGATATTCACTTCAATTTAAGATAAAATGGAGGCACGTACAGGTTCTTAAGACTTGTCCTGCATTCTGCCAGTCAGCAGGCTTGTGTGAGTTGGTTGTGAAAGGTTCAAAAGGAGTCCAACTTTTTTCTTATTAAGAAAGAAGTTGAGATATTCACACCCTGAGTATTTGCCTAGGCTCTCAGTCAAGCTTCATTTTTTATTCTTGGTTAACAGCCAAGGCAACAGTTGGATTATTGAAATAGTTGTACCCTTCTTTGATGTGACAGCTCTGACTATCATAATGTTTGTTTTCAGTGCTATGTAGTTTCAAGTGTTAGAATTTAAAGGGATTGGATGATTGACACACATTGCCCTGCAGTGGAAAGAACTTCTTTATCGCAATGAAAAGTTATTCTTAAATAAGTTATTAATCCATATTTTTTCAGTATGTTCAATACAACCATTCACATAACAGTTTATATTGGCTGAGTTGGCATAGAATCGACATACCTTGGTATGAGGGTCAGTGTTGGGGTTGGTGGGAATGCTTGGGAAAATACGTTGGCATGGAGTTATGAGAGACCACAGGGATGTTTGGGGTGACATACCTTTGCATGGGGCATGATGGTCCATGCATGTTGAGATGAGGGACCCTCACCTTAGCTTAGCAGTCATAGAAACAAAGAAAATAGGTGTAGGAGTGGACCATTTAGCCCTTCAAGCCCATACCACCCTTCAATATGATCGTGGCTGGTCATGCAATTTCAGTATTCATTTTCCCTTTCTCTCCATACACCTTGATCCCTTTAGCTGCAAGGGCCACATCTAGCTCCGTTATGAATATATCTAATGAACTGGCCCCAACAGCTTTCTGTGGGAGAGAATTCCATTGATTCACAACTCTGAAGAAATTCTTCCTCATCTCAATCCTGAATAGCTTATCCCTTATTCTTAGACTGTAACTCCTAGTTCTGGACTTCTCCAACAATGGGAACTTGTTCCCACATCTAGCATGTCCAGTTCAATCAGGATTTCATGTTTCTATGAGATTTCCCCTCATTCTTCTACATTCCAGTGAGTACAATCCCAGTCGATCCAGTTGTTATGCGTATGTTAGTCCTGCCATCTGGGAATCAGTCTGGTGAACTTTTGCTGGACTCCCTCAATAGCAAGAATGTCCTTCCTTAGACCCAGAGACTAAAACTACACACAATACCAAGCCACCCTGCAGCTTCTTGGCATCCTCCTCTCAGCACACATTGTCACCCAGCTTAGTGTGGTCTGCAAATTTAGAGATATTGCATTCAATTCCTTCATCCAAATAGTTAATGTATAGTGTGAACAGCTGGGGTCCCAGCACTGAGCCATGCCACCCGTCACTGCCTGTTGCTCAGAAAAGGACCTGTTTATTCCAGCTTTCTGTTTCTCTGTCGTGAGGGCCATGGGATTGGAGTGGGTAGGTACGTTGGCCTGGGGACCTGAGAAACCATGGCTGTCGCTTGGGAGCCGTACCTAGGGATGAGGGTATGGATGTGGGAGGAGTGGTATATCTTGACGTGAGGTGACACAGGGGTGTTTTGGGGCCATACCTTAACATATAGGGCTTGAGGGACCCTTGAGCAGGTATACGTTGGCATGGATGGTGAACATAAGGATCTAATGAGCTCAATATCTTCTGTACAGACTATGTTTCACAACATACTGAGGTGCTTTGTACCACAATTCTTCTGCAATTTTCATGGACCTGCTTTTTAAGAGTCTAAACCAGGCCGTTATAGTATTGGCTTAGAGGTTTGTTCAGCATCCTTGAATCTCAGTTTGGTTACTGTGCAAAAATCTGAGTTAGAGGACAGAGAGCTATAGGCAGTCAATGTCTACTGTTCACCACATACAATGTAGGTGGGAGCTGTTCTTTGGATTTAAATGATCCTGGAAGATCTGAATGGCGCTGCCTAAAGGGAGGAGTATTTGATGTGACCCACATCACGACTATCATTTTAGGGATTAGAAGTTATCTGATTGGGAAATGAAAATGGAAGTAAGCTGTTGGGAGCTTTGGACTGGTTCTTGGATAAATGAAGCCCCTCCGTGTGAGGAAAGGGTATAACTATAGAGAGGGATGTTGGTCATTTAATATTTAATGTGGAGTATTTTCCATAGGTTAGAATATAAAATGTATACTGGATAGTGTTTAGGCATTCAACTAAAAGCAACTAAATTCAATTAAAATATGTATGATGCTAGAAGTCTGATGAGTCCAGTATGATTCAATGTTAACTCTGGTTTGCTCTCTCCATAGATATTGCCAGGCCTGCTGAGTTTTACCAGCTCTTGGTTCTTATTTTAGTTTTTAGATATTGTTGCTTATAGTTCATTGCAGTAAATGTGTTAAAACTTGAAATAGTCACGTGATCCTTCCAATTAGTCATGGGAAATTCAAATATCTTTCCAAAAATGATTGGTTCTGCAGGAAATCATAACACCATACATTAAATAGAAATACCAAAATACTCACATGCTGTTGTAAATAGCTGAGCCTGCACATTTGTTTTCCTGCTCCTGTGATACATAAAGCATCAGGACATATGCTATTTCACCAGTTTATTTTATTTGGATTTAATTATTGTGTCCTCTGCCCCTTAGCTTACCCCTTTAATAGTATCGTGATAAACTTTCAAATAGGTTGGTCATTTTGGTGTTGATTGATTGTTTTTGTGGGTGTATTCTGTTTCTAAATATGTAACTTTTCATTTTCTGAATTTGTGCTAAGACTCTGGACACCAGCATTGATTCCCACCAGTGAATTAGACTGAGTAATTAATGTAACATTATTCCTAATAGGATATGTGCGTAAGCAATATATCAAAAAAAATTAAACTGCTTTAGTTGACTTGTCTGCAGGCTCAATGACAAGTAATACTCTGTTTACATGATTTAGTGATGATTGACTAATTAACTGCTTTCTAGGTGGCCCTTTTAAATGCAGCCATAAAACAAGGAAACTTAACTGTGCACAAAATTTAAATGTGATATTAAGCAACTTTTTTTTAAAGGGACAGCAGATGACTTTGTTTGATGTAGTGGCAGTGTCCCTACCCCTGGACTGGGAGGCCTGGGTTCAAGTCCCAGGTGCTCTAGTGGTGAGTAGTAACATTTCTGAATGGGTCGATTAGACTAAAATAGATTTTTTTTTTCATAAGAAAGTGAAGGGACAGCAGACCCAAAAGCAGTTAATTATACCTGATTCCTGTGAAATGTAACCAAGGTAAATGGCTGAGATGTGGTGACACCAAGTTTTCTGAACTATTATCAGGACTCCTGCTGTAAACGTAAATTTAGCCTGTGTGGCAGAAAACCTGCAGTGCTTCTGATACTAGTACAAAATTGAAAAGGACCTCAAATTAAGCAAAGTTCTAGATAAGTCAAAAGCTAGCCTTATGATGTTTTCAGATGGCTTTTCAAGAGAAGAGCAGGTGTTTATCATAAACAAGCATGTTGATACAGGTCAGGTAGGGCTTTCACCCTAAGCATAGCATACATAGCATCTGAGGAATCAACTCCAAATTGTGACATAGAAGCATGGAGAAGACATGTTTTTAAGACAGAATTCCTTATACCATGTCATTGGAGGCCTTACAAGTTATTGGTCTTTGTACATCTACACAAAAATGACTTGGTAACCACCCTCACCACGTCTTTAGCCCTACCACTGCATCAGTAACCAAAAGCAAGTTGCATGTCTGCCAAATTAACATGTCACTTTACATGAACCAAAATGATATAACATTGTTAGCCCTGGGATCATAATGAAGCCTGATTGATTTTTCTCTTTGTATCATTTTTGGTTTGGAGCTGTGAACAGAGGACTGACAGTGACTTCTGGACTGTGAGTAGCAGCTTGGTCTTTTTTGGAAAAAGAACAAGAATCTAATATTTGAGGCCAGACCTGGAGGTTAATTACAATTTGATTGTTGTTCAAAGCACTCTGTAGGTGTTTTGGTCCAGAGACGCATTATGCTAAAACAAATGGCAGATGTTTGGGTTAACAAGCATGGGGCTGGATGAACACAGCAGGTCAAGCAGCATCATAGGAGCAGGAAAACTTGACGTTTCGGGCCTAAACCCTTCATCAGAAATGGGGGAGGGGAAGAGGGTTCTGAAATAAATAGGGGAAGAGGGTTCTGAAATAAATAGGGAGAGAGGGGGAGGTGGATAGAGGATGGATAGAGGAGAGGATAGGTGGAGAGGAGGCAGACAAGTCGAAGAGGCGGGGATGGAGCCAGTAAAGGTGAGTGTAGGTAGGGGGGTAGGGAGGAGATAGGTCAGTCCAGGGAGGACGGACAGGTCAAGGGGGCGGGATGATGTTAGTAGATAGGAGATGGGGGTGTGGCTTGAGGTGAGAGGAAAAACAGGTTAGGGAGGTGGAGATGAGCTGGGCTGGTTTTGGGATGCGGTTGGGGGAGGGGAGATTTTGAAACTTGTGAAATCCACATTGATGCCATTGGGCTGCAGGGTTCCCAGGCTGAATATGATTTGCTGTTCCTGCAGCCTTCGGGTGGCATCACTGTGGCATTGTAGGAGGCCAAGGATGGACATGTCATCTGAGGAATGGGAGGGGGAGTTGAAATGGTTCGCGACTGGGAGGTGCAGTTGTTTGTTGCGAACTGAGCGCAGGTGTTCTGCAAAGCGGTCCCCAAGCCTCCGCTTGGTTTCCCCGATGTAGAGGAAGCCACAACGGGTGCAGCGGATGCAGTATACCACATTGGCAGATGTGCAGGTGAACCTCTGCCTGATGTGGAATAGTTTGGGTATTAGCTGGAACCATAACGCCCTGTGAAGTCTCAATATTGGAAAAAGAGAAACCTGTTTTTGCACTGGTTTTGAACTGTGTGTTTTTATCAGAAGGATTGTGGTTGCCAACGCTACAGGAGAAGAGTTGAATTGCTTCCTGGCTACCTCCTTGTTTTCAACTTAATGGTTGAAGAGTAGAATCTCAAGTTACTAGAATTAAGTGACTAATCCTTGGAGCCTACTGGAAGAAGCTGTTTGCATTCACCTGTCTCTTCAGAAACCAAGCAAGATACAATCCCATGTGCCTGAAATATTACTGATTGTGGAGACTGCTTAAATGAACTAGCTGGTTACATGTCCGTTTTTGTTTTAAATTCATCCCCTAACTGTGTCTGTGTTGAGAGTGGGTGCTAGAATCAAAGGAGATTGAGATTAAATCATAGTCATTAACTAAATTACTTTGTTGTTTAACTTGCTCTAGTAAAACTACTATATTAATAAATTGTTAATTTTTATATGCTGTAAACTTGGTGTCTGGTACTAGTTCTTCACAAAGTCTGGTATTGGTTATTTAAAAGCCAGGTTAGAAGCTATTGGGACAATTTTGTGAGTCATTGAGTATTTTAATTTTATTGTATTGCAAATAGGTTTAGGGAGGATGAGTTGATTTGGCTGTCTGTCTCTGTGTCATAACACTAACAAAATAGGTTCTTAGCAGAAGAAAACATTTAAGATTTCCTGAGCATTTAGGTCACACTGTATAGCAAATGTAGAGAGACTTAGTAAGAAAACACTAAGCATGCTTTTGTTTTCCTCTGTCTACATTTTTCTCTTTGGCTTACCTATTTCACTAATATTCTTGAAGGATGAAAAGTTGCCGTCCTATCCTGGTCTGGCCTGCATGTGACACCAGACCTATAGCAACATGATTGACTTTTTACTGCCCTCTAAAATGGCCTCAAAATGACATAGTCATATCAAATTGCTAAGCCTTAATAAAGCAATAAAACTGGTCAGATCACTGGGGATCAATCCAGACACTGGAAATAACGATGGCAAACATGGTCTAGCTGACCCTGCAAAGTCATCCTTGCCAACACCTGGGGGCTACTTTTGAAATCGAGAGTGGTATTTCACAGTCTAATCCAGCAATATTCTGATTATGGACACATTCACAAAATTATTCCATGCATTCACGATTCCAACAAAATCACCATCTATAGATATGCCCTCTGACAGGACAGATCAGCAGAAGCGGCAGCACAGGAGTGTTCATTTGGGAGGGAATTGCCCTTGAAGTCCTTAGAATTGACTCTGCACCCCATGAGATCTCATGACATCAGGTTAAATGGGCAGCATTATCTCCTGATAGTTAATCCCCTGTTGATGAATGTCCATCACCAAGCAGCACTACAATCTGGCTGAGTCCTAAAGGTGTAGCTGCTAGACTGTGTTTGCAGCGGATAGGGAATATACAAGAGGGAAAAACATACTTGACCTCATCCTCACCATTCTGCCTGCCACAGATGCATCTGTCAAGGACGGTATGAGTAAGTGTGACCATCACACAGTTCATGTGGAACCAAGGTCCTGCCTTCATATTGATAATGCCTTACGTCATGCTGTGTGGCAATACCCATGTGCTGAGTGGGATAAACTTTGAACAGAACTAGCAAGTAAAGACTGGGCATCAGATGCCCAGCAGCAAAAGTGTACTCAAGTACAGTCTGCAACTATATAATCTGATGTATTCCAACTCTATCATTAAAATCAGAAATCTGAAATTAAAAGACTAATGAGGACCATGGATTCATGGTCCACTAATGTCCTTTAAGTGAAGAATCTGCCATCCTTACCGGTTTTTCATTTGATTTATTATTATCGCATGCTGAGACGCAGTGAAAAATATTGTTTTGCGTGCTAACCAGACAAATCATACTTTATGTAAGTACAGGAGGGAAATAGATCAGAGTGCAGAATATAGTGTTACAGCTACAAAGAAAGTGTAGTGAAAGATCAACCCTGATATCTGAGAGGTCCGTTCATAAGTCTGATACAGCAGGGAAGAAGCTTTTCTTAAATCTTTTCAAACTTTTGATTCTTCTGCCCAATGGAAGAGAGTGTAGCTGGGGTGAGAGGGGTCCTTGATTATGTTGGCTGCTTTTCCGAAGCAGCAGGAAGTGTAGATGAAGCCAATAGAAGGAAGGCTGGTTTTAATGATGGATTAGACTCTGTTAACAATTCTCTGTAACTTTGTGCAATTTTGGACAGAGCAGTTGCCATACAAAGTTGTGATGCATCTGGATAGGATGCTTTCTATTGTGCATCTGTTAAAAAAAAGGTAAGAGTTTTTGTGGATATGTTGAATTTCCTTCGCCTTCTGAGCAAGGAGAGGCATTGGAGTGCTTTCTTAACTGTAGTGTTGACGTGGATGGACCAGGAAGGATTGTTGCTAATATTGACTCCTAAGAGCTTGAAGCTCTTGACCACCTCCACCTCAGCACCATTGATACGGACAGGGGTGTGTCCTCCACTTTGCTTCCTGAAGTCAATGACCAGTTCCTTCATTTTGCTGACATTGGAGGAGAGATTATTGTCTTTACACCATGCAGCTAAGCTCTCTATCTCTTTCTTGTAATCTGTATCGTTGTTTGAGATCTGACCTTTTATGATACTGTCATCAGCAAATTTTATAAATGGAGTTACAGCTGAACTTGGCCATATAGTCGTCACTGTAGAAGAAGTATGGCAAGGGGCTGAGTACATAGCCTTGTGGGGCACTGTTAGTGGATCAAAGCAATCTAGGAGGCTACAGTTGAGTTCCACCTCCCCCTCCCTCCCTCCTCCAGAACTCCCCAGCATCATAGATATTAGTCCTCAGACAATTTGAATAATTCTGCATGGTATCAAGAAGCAACTGGAAGCCCAAAATACTAAAAATGTTTTGGGACCTGACCAACTTCTTGCAATTGTACTGATGCCGGGTACTTCAGAACATACAGTACCCCTGTCAGGCTATTACAGTACAGTCGGTTCTGCTATAACACATGTTTTGGCAATGCAAATTCGCTTAATGTGACTGATGAATAGGGAATGTTATTTCTAAAATGCAAACTTGTATTAGCTATAAAGTGATTCCATCGGTGTGCAGAGGAATACGTGTCAACATCTCATGATCGTTTCGCAGACTTTGTCATGAACTGCTTTCTGTGAGAGGTACAGTACTCTGCAATTTTTGGGGTTTTTTTGCAAATTCTGCTATATTACTCACAAAATGCGAGGGCAAAGTGACAAGAGTATTAGCAAGAAGCATCCTGATGATAAAATTGAGGATGGTGAATATAAAAGAAAGGCTGTAACACTTGAAAAGAAGTCAGATGTTATAAAGAGTTTTGAGTATAATGAGAGAGCGTGTCATACAGTTCATGTAACAGGGATAAAGGAGTCTACTTTGTGCACCATTTGAAACAATGCAGAAAAGGTTAAAGCAAGCTATATTGCTGGAACAAGTCTGAGTGCTAGCAAATCTGAGAGGTCACGGACAAAGGAACTTGGGGAGATGGAGCAGCTTCTAACACTGCGAAACCTAAAAAAAAATTCATTTTAAATAACTAACTAAGTAGAGATGGCTGGCCAGGTGATGTGTTGTAGCTGTATGATGTGGGAGCTAGCTGATCCCATTGAGAACGGCAGTGACCACATCTGCAGCAAGTGTTGGCTGCTTGAGGAGCTCCGGCTCAAAATTGATGAGCTGGAATCCGAGCTCCAAACACTGCGGCACATCCGGGAGGGGGAGAAATACCTGGATGCTGTGTTCCAGGAAGCAGTCACACCTGGTAGACTAACGAATGTTAATTCCACCGGCGGGCAGGGACAGCAGTGTGTGACTGTGAGTAAGGTAGGTAGAGGGACCCTGCAGACAGGAACACAAGAGCCGCAGCCCTTGACATTGTCCCACAGGTATGAGACACTTGCTCCCTGCGTGGATGAGGAACAGGGCTGCAGGAAGGATGAGTCAACTGACCATGGCACCATAGTCCAGGAGGACATTCAAGAGTGGGGAGCAAAAAGACAAATTGTAGTTGTAGGGGATTCCGTCATCAGGGGGATAGACAGTATCCTTTGCGAGCAGGATAGAGAATCCGGCATGGTGTGTTGCCTGCCTGGTGCCAGGGTGCAAGACATCTCTGACCGGCTTGAGAGGATACTAGAGAGGGAGGGGGAGGATCCAGTTGTTGTGGTCCACGTAGGTACCAACAACATAGGCAGGACTAGGAAAAAAGACCTGTTTCAGGATTATGAAAAGCTAGAAACAAAATTAAAAACCAGGTCTTCAAGGGTCATAATCTCTGGATTGCTGCCCGAGCCACGTGCAAATTGGCATAGGGAGGCGAGGATCAGGGAAGTAAACACGTGGCTAAAAGGGTGGTGCGGGAAAGAGGGTTTCCTTTTCATGGGGCACTGGCATCAGTTCTGGGACAGGAGGGATCTATACCGCTGGGATGGACTCCACCTGAACAGGGCCAGGTCCAGTGTTCTGGTGAAAAGGGTAAATAGGGTAGTTAATAGGACTTTAAACTAGTAAGTAGGGGGAAGGGAGAAGTGAGCGTAGAGGGAGAAAAACAATTAATGTAAGGCAAAGCAGCAGGTTAGCAGGTGACGAGGAAGCTTCAACTCCATTGAAAATTAGGAAAAAAGTTAAAGGGAAGGAGAACTCAAGAACTGTTAGTAATGGAGGTGATAGGATCCAAAAAGAAGGTGCAAAAGCTGGCATAAGGGCACTTTATCTGAATGCTCGTAGCATTCGAAACCAGGTGGATGAGTTGACGGCGCAACTCATGGCAAATGGGTACGATTTAGTGCCTGTTACAGAGACATGGCTACAGGATGGTCATGACTGGGAGTTAAATATCCAGGGGTATCAAACTGTTCAGAAGGACAGACAGGAAGGTAAGGGACGTGGTGTTGCTCTGACTTTTAAGGATGATATCAGGGCTGTAGTGAGATGATATAGGTTCTACTGAACAAAACGTTGAATCCATTTGGGTGGAAGTTAGGAATAGCAGGGAGAAGAAGTCACCGATAGGTGTGGTCTATAGGCCACCAAATAAACATAGAAATAGCTAATGCATATAATAATGGTACAGCAATTATCATGGGCGATTTTAATCTACATGTCGATTGGTCAAACCAGGTCGGTCATGGCAGCTGGGAGGAGGGGTTCATAGAATGCATCTGCGATAATTTCCTTGAACAATTTGTAATGGAACCTACGAGGGAGCAAGCTATCCTAGATCTAGTCCTATGTAATGAGACAGGAATAATTAATGATCTCACAGTTAGGGATCCTCTCGAAAGGAGCGATCACAGTATGGTCGAATTTAAAATACAGATGGAGTGTGAGAAGGTTGAATCCAGTGCCTATGAAGGAATGAGGAAGGAGTTAGCTAAGGTAGAATAGGAGCAAAAACTTTATGGTGGGTCAATTGAGGAACAGTGGAGGACTTTCAAAACAATTTTTCACAGTGCTCAGCAGAAGTATATTCCAGTGATAAGGAAGAACCGTCGGAAAAGAGAGCCAGCCATGGATGTCTAAGGAAGTAAAGGAAAGTATCAGATTGAAAAAAAAACGTACAAAAAAGCAAAGAGTAGTGGGAAACTAGTAGACTGGGAAATCTTTAAAGGCCAACAGAAAGCCACAAAAATGTTATAAAGAAAAATAAGATAGATTATGAGAGTAAACTAGCTCAGAACATAAAAACAGGCAGCAAAAGTTTCTATAAATATGTAAATCATAAAAGGGTGATGAAGGTAAACATAGATCCTTTAGAGGATGAGAAGGCCATTTTGATAACTGGAAATGAGGAAATAGCCGAGACATTAAACTGTTATTTCGTGTCGGTCTTCACAGTGGAAGACACAAATAACATGCCGAAAACTAATGGCAAGAATGTTATAGCAGGTGAGGACCTAGAAACTATCATTATCACTAAGGAGGCAGTGCTGGGCAAGCTAATGGGGCTAAAGGTAGACAAGTCTCCTGGCCCTGATGAAATGCATCCCAGCGTACTAAAAGAGGTGATGGGGGAAATAGCTAATGCACTAGTAATTATTTACCAAAATTCACTGGACTCTGGGGTGGTTTCGCAGATTGGAAAACAGCCAATGTGACGCCACTGTTTAAAAAAGGAAGTAGAGAAAAAGCAGGTAACTATAGGCCAGTTAGCTTAACTTCGGTAGTGGGGAAAATGCATGAATCTATCATTAAGGAAGAAATAGCAAGACATCTGGATATAAATTGTCCCATTGGGAGCACCCAGCATGGGTTCATGAAGGGTAGGTCATGTTTAACTAATTTGGTGGAATTCTTTGAGGACATTACTTGCATGGTGGACAATGGGGAACCTGTGGATGTGGTGTATCTGGATTTCCAGAAGGCATTTGACA
This sequence comes from Ginglymostoma cirratum, assembly GCA_024137785.1. Taxonomy (NCBI): domain Eukaryota; kingdom Metazoa; phylum Chordata; class Chondrichthyes; order Orectolobiformes; family Ginglymostomatidae; genus Ginglymostoma; species Ginglymostoma cirratum. Next base: position 36,215,350 of record JAHRHZ010000021.1, read on the forward strand.
AGGTGCCACACCAAAGGCTGCTACATAAGATAAAGTTGCACAGTATTACAGGTAATGTATTGGCATGGATAGAGGATTGGTTGACCAGTAGAAAGAAAGAGTAGGGGTAAATGGGTGTTTTTCTGGTTGGCGGTCAGTGGCTAGTGGTGTGCCTCAGGGATCAGTGTTGGGACCTCAATTGTTTACAATTTACATAGATGATTTGGAGTTGGGGATTAAGTGTGGTGTGTCAAAATTTGCAGATGACACTAAGGTGAGTGGTACAGCAAAGTGTGCAGAAGACACCGAAAGTCTGCAGAGGGATATAGATAGTCTAAGTGAGTGGGCAAATGAATGGCTGTTGGAGTACAATGTTGATAAGTGTGAGGTCATCCATTTTGGTAGAAATAACAGCAAAATGGACTATGTTTTAAATGGCAAAAAATTGCAGCACGCTGCTGTGCAGAGGGACTTGGGTGTCCTTGTGCATGAATCGCTGAAGGTGGGATTGCAGGTGCACTAGGTAATTAAAAAGGCAAATGGAATTTTGTCTGCCATTGCTCGAGGGATGGACTTTAAAAACAGGGAGGCTATGCTGCAGCTGTATAGGGTCCTGGTGAGGCGACACCTGGAGTACTGTGTGCAGTTTTGATCTCCTTACTTGAGAAGAGATATACTAGCACTGGAGGGGGTGCAGAGGAGATTCACTTGGTTGATTCCAGAGTTGAGAGGGTTGGATTATGAGGAGAGACTGAGTAGACTGGGCTTATACTCATTAGAATTCAGAAGAATGAGAGGAGATCTTAGAGAAACATACAAGATTAAGAAGGGAATAGATAAAGTGTAGGCAGGGAGGTTGTTTCCGCTGGCAGGTGAAACAAGGAGTAGAGGGCATCGCCTCAAAATAAAGGGAAGCAGATGTAGTACTGAATTCAGGAGGAACTTCTTCACTCAAAGGTTGTGATTCTGTGGAATTCCATGCCCAGTGAAGCGGTTGAAGCTACCTCGCTGAATGTTTTTAAGGCAAGGCTAGATAAATTTTTGAACAGTAAGGGAATTAAGGGTTATGGTGAGTGGGCGGGTAAGTGGAGCTGAGTCTCAAAGATCAGCCATGATCTTATTAAATGGCAGGGCAGGCTCGAGGGGCCAGATGGCCTACTCCTGCTCCTAGTTCTTATGTTCTAAGTTTGTGGATAGAAGATCAAACAAGAAAGTAATCTGGGACCAGCTTTCTCATTGCTGTGCTTTTCATAACAAAGTTTTATGTAGTGAAGCTGCTAGTGCAGACGAGGAGCATGTGGTGTCATTTCTTCCCAAAAGTAAAAAAAAATTAATTGATGAAGAGGGCTCCAACTTTGATCAAATTTTCAGTATGGATGAAACCGGTTTATACTGGAAGCGAATGCCATCAAGAACCTAGATTTCTATTCATGAAGCACACTCTCCAGGCTTTAAGGTGGCAAAGGATTGTATGACTGTGCTGCTGGGTACCAAAGCCAGTGGCGACATAAAGCTTAAGCACGTGGTGGTGTACCACTCTGCCAATCCACAAGCCTTGAAAGGTTACCTTGAGTCTACTCTAGGCATCAACTTTAGGTCAAGCAAAAGAGGTTGGATAACAGGACAACTTTTTTTCTGACCTTAGTGATGTTTTGGGAGATGTTTTTTAGAAAGTATTGCAAGAAAAAATTTGGATTTCAAGATTCTCCTCATCCTGGATAATGCACAAAGCCATCCTCCCACCAATGGTGAGCTTTCTGAAAACATCAAAGTGCTATTTCTACCCCCAAACACAACCTCTTTCCTTCACCCCATGGACCAGGGTGCAATAGGAGCTTTTAAAGCCTATTATTTAAGGTGCACATTTAAGAGGCTGATTGCCCCCCTCAGTGGCTGCAATGACAGCGTTGCTCTATTTTGGAAGACTTTCAACATTAAGAATGCCATTGACATTTATCGCGGAGGTCTGGCGAGATGCCAGTAAGGACTGCTTGCATGTCTTTTGGCAGAAGCTTCTCCCAGATTTTAAAGGCTTTGATTCGTCAGATGAGCTCCCAAGAATCAAAGCAAAGCAAGTTGAATTTGAAGGGGAGAGTGAGGATGTTGAAGAGCTGTTTGAGTCCTCCTGTGAATACCTCTGTACAGCTGATCTACAACAGCTTGTCACTGAGGAAGAAGTGGAAGCTGGAGGTGAAGAAGTAGTAGTCCAGAATGCAGCACCGCGAGAGCTTTCCACATCTGTTTTGTTGTCTATCATGAGGGGCATTGAGAAACAGTTGCAGCTCTTAGAGGACAATGCAGAATGCAGCAGGGTAGCAGCTTGTGGGATATTTGGCACCTTATGAACAGCTTCTTCATGAAAGAAGAAAAAGGGCAAAGCAGCAAAAACTGGATGTCTTTTTTTTAAGCATCCCCAAGAAACAGTCAGAAGACAATGAACCACAGCCATCCACTTCTAGACTAACTAGTTTTCGCCCTAACCCTGCAACCACAACTCTACCTGAAGGCGGTGACAACGATGATGACCATCATCCCCTGCATTAATGACAGAGCAACCTCAAAACCACCTCCCCCATCATGACATTACCTAGAAAAAATGTGTTAAATGTACTTTTATTTCATTATTGGATGAGTTAAGCATTAATTCAAACTGTGCTGTCTTTTGTGTTAGGCTTTTGAATGATTTTTTTTGAGTGATTTTTGAATGATGTGTTTTTGGTGGACTGCCCCTAACTCTGCTTTCCCATTGGTCCTGTTATTTCTAAAGTGCGATTTTCTATCACACGTTGCTGCACAGGAATGCAACTATCATATTATAGCGGAACCCACTGTATAGCTACATCACTCTCATCGACATGACAGTTTACAAAATTGCCCAGGTATGCCCTATACACCTAAAACGGGACAAATATATAAACCAGCCAGTTTGTGCACCATCAATTAACTTGATTATCACATCTTAGCAAGAACCTACACATGACTGCTCAGTTTGGCTTCTGCCAGGTTTTGTTTTTTACCGCCACAACACAAAAGGACTGAATTCCAGAGGTTAGATGAGAGTGACTGCCTTTGATAAGGTTGCATTTGACTATGAGTGTCAAGTAGTTCAAGCAAAATTGGAGTAAATGGGAATTGCAGGGAAAACTCTTCATTGGTCAGAATCATACCTAGCACAAAGGAAGATGGTTGTAGCTATGGAGGTTAGTCATCTCACCTCCAGGACACTTTAATTTGATTCATTCATAAGATGTTGCCCTGGCTGGCTGGGACAGTATGTATTGCCGATCCTTAGTTGTCCTTGAGAGTGTGATAGTCCACTACCTTCTTGAACCATCCAGTTGGTGGAGGCAGACCTACATGCTGTTAGGGACGGACTTAGAATGTTCAAACTCGTGAGTCTGAAGGAACAATGATATATTTTTCAGTCAGGATGGTGACACCTCCATGGGAGTTCCTGAATGTAGTGTCCTAGCCCTAGCCATCTTCAGCCATTTCATCAATACCTTCCCTTTTATCATAATGTCAGAAGCATATGCAACCATTATTGCACAATGTCCAACATAGTCAGAACTCCTTAAATACTGAATCAGTCCTAATGCAGCAAGACTTAGACAATATCCAGGCTTGGACTGACAACACAAATGCTAAGCAGTGACCATCTCTAACAAGAGAGAATCTAACCATTACCCCTTGACATTCAATGATAGCATAATCACTGAATTCCCCCACTTACAGCATCCTTAGAGTTACCATTGACCAGAAATTGAACTGGACTAACCATATCAGTAGTGGAACTGAAATTAGTCCAACATCAACCCTGATATGTTGGAATATTCCCCATTTGCCTCGGTGAATGCAACTGCAGCAACAACACAAGAAGCCTGACAGCATTCCGGACAAAGCAGCCAGCTTGATTGGTACCACATCCACAAACATTCACTGCCTTCACCCCTATGTACTCAGTACATAGCAGCAATATGTACTATCTAGAGGATGCACTAGAGAAATTCACTGGAGCTTCTCAGACAGCACCTTCCAAACACATGACCACCACTATATAGAAGGACAAGGGCAGCAGATAGACCACTACCTGCAAGTCACCCTCCAAGACACTTGTCACCCTGACTTTGAAATATGTCACCATTACTTCAGTCAAAATTCTGGAATTAGATCTCTAATGCATTATGGCTGTATCCACACCAAACGAACTGCAGCTATTCAAGAAGGCAGATCATCATGACCACCCTTTTGAGGGTAATTAGGGATGGGCAATAAACTTTGTTCCACCTAACATTGCCTACATCATACAAATGAATTAAAAGAACTCAAAGCTTATCTCTCTATCTGATGTCAGTACAAAGCTGTTTTTGTTCCCACAGCACGCTATGTGCCACAAGCTCAGCAACCGCAACCCCCCCCAAGCCCTGCGCAAATTAGAAAAGGCCAACCATCAGCTTAACGACAACAAGGCTTTTAAAACAGATGGCATCTCCACTGAGGTAGTAAAGTGGAGAGGCAAAGAGCTCCTGCAGCAGCAACACGCCCTTGTCTGCCTTATCTGGAAGGAGGGGAGCATGCCAGGAGAGCTCCGAGACACCACAGTCGTGAGCATTTTCAAAAAAGAGAATAAGTCGACTGTGGTAACTACAGGGGAATCTCCCTGCGGACGACTATTGGGAAAAGTCATCACCAATGTCCTTCTCAACCATTTCCTCACTGTGGTTGAGGAACTCCCCCTGGAATCGCAGTGTGGCTTTTGGCCACAGAAAGGCACAACGGACATGATTTTCACCGTGCAACAGCTGCAAGAGAAGTGCAGAGAAAAGAACCTACACCTGTACGTGGCCACCTTTGACCTTACAAAGGCCTTTAACACTGTCAATCAGGAAGAATTATGGAGGTTCCTTCTGTGCTATGACTGCACCACAAAGCTTGTCACTATCCTTCACCTGCTCCATGACGACACTGAAGTCATGGTAATAACAAATGGCTCCACCACTGACCCATTCCCTGTTTAGACTGGTGTCAAGCAGGGCTGCAACACTGCCCCAACAATATTTTTGATCTACCTCATTGCAGTGCTTCACCTCACCGCCGACAAGCTCCCTGCTGGAGTGGGGCTAACTTACAGAACCAGCGGGAAATTGTTCAATGTCTTCCATCTTCAAGCCAAAACTAAAGTCACCCCAAACAGTGTCATCGAACTGCAGTATGCAGATGATGCTTGCATATGTGCAATCTCTGAGGATGTACTGCAGACCATTGTCAGTACCTTTACGGATACATATGAGAGGGTGGGTCTCACCCTGAACATCTGTAAAATGAAGGTCCTCCACCAACCTGGCCCAGCATTATGGAGCGAACCTCTAATCATCAAGGTCCATGGTGAGGCCTTCGAGAACATTGGAAATAGTCAATACATTGGGAGTGTCCTGTTGGCCAAAGCAGCTAATGAAGAAGACGTCCAGCACTGCCACAACTGTGCTAGTGCAGCCTTTGGTCGCCTGAGGAAGAGGATTTTCGAGAACAGTAACATCAGATCCGAAACCAAACTCATGGTTTACAGAGCTGTGGTGGTTCCTGCCCTCCTATATGGCTTTGAGATGTGGATTGACTACACCACAAGGAGCTGGAGCAGTACCACCAACACTGCCTGCACAAGATCCTATGAATCTGCTGGGAAGAAAGATGCATTGCCACAAGAATTCCTCAACCAGACAAACATTCCCAGCATCGAGACACTGACCACACTTGATTGGCAGCGATGGTCTAAGTGTGTCATCTGCATGACTGACACAAGATTCCCCAAGCAGGCACTCTACTCCCAACTCTGAAACAGCAGACAAGCCCCAGCTGGACAGAGGAAGTGCATTAGTGATATCAAGACCTCACTGGCAAAGTGCGGCATTCCCACAGACACCTGGGAATTGGTAGCCCAAGACGATCCAACGTTGAGGGGGAGCATCTGGGAAGGTGTTGAGCACCTTGAGACTGCTGTTGAAGGAAAAGCGGAAGCAAGGGAAAACAGCGTAAGGAGCGTGCTGCCACACCAATGCCCCACCCCCTCCTTCCCACAACCACCTTCTGCACCAACTGCAACAGAGTCTACAGAAACCGCATCAGTCTGTACAGCCAAGTACAGACTCACACTGAGAATGGAAGAGAGTCATCTTCATCTGTGAGGGACCGCTGATGATGATGTTTTTGTTGAAATGTTGAATTCTGCTTTATCTTTATATTTCCCTTTCTGCCCGACAAGATTTCTTTGATCTAAAGATCAGCTGTGAATAAAGTAGTGAATCTGAAGTCTTTCATTTAACGTATGTAACCAGATCAGATTGAGCTTTGATTACAATCTACAGGTGAGGTGAGAGTGACAGCCCTTGACATCAAGGCTGCGTTCAACTGAGTGTGTCGTCACTGAGTCCTAGCAAAATTGGAAACAATGGGTATCGGGGGAAAACTCTCCAGTGTTTAGAGTCATACCTGACATATAGGAAGATGATTACGGTTGTTGGAACTCAACTATCTCTGCAGGAGTTCCTTGGGGTAGTGTCTTAGGCCCAACCGTCTTCAGCTGCTTTATCAATGACATTCCCTCCATCATAAGGTCAGAAGTGGGGATGTTCACTGATTTGTACAATATTCAGCACCATTTGTAACTCCACAGACATTGAAGCAGTACATGTCCAAACGCAACAAGATCTGGAGAATAACCAGGTTTGGGCTGATAAGTGGCAAGTAACATTCGCACCACACAAATTCCAGGCTATGACCATCACCAAGAAGAGACGATCTAACCATTACTGAGTCGTCCACTATCAACATCCTGGGGGTTTTCAATGATCAGAAACTCTGGACTCATCGCATAAACGCAGTGGCTACAACAGCAGGTCAGAGGCTATGAATACTGTGCCGAGTAACTCACCTCCTGACTCCCCAAAGCCTGTCCACCATCAACAAGGCACATGTCAGGAGTGTGATGGAATACTTCCCACCTGCCTGGATGAGTACAGCACCAATAACACTCAAGAAGCTTGACACCATCCAGGACAAAGCAGTTCACTTGATTGGCACTGCCTCCACAAGCATCCACTCCATCCACCACCAACAATCAGCAGCAGTGTGTACTATCTATAAAATGCAGGGCGGAAATTCACCAAAGATCCTCAGGCAGCACTTTCCAAACCCGTGACCACTTCCATCTAGAAGATCAGGGGCAGCTGATAGATTGGAACACCAGCATCTTCGAGTTCCCCCACAAGCCACTCAACTTCCTGACTTGGAAATATGTTGCCATTCCTTCACTGTCGCTGGGTCAAAATCCTTAAATTCCCTCCCTAATGGCATTGTGGGTCAACCCACAGCAGGTATTCTGCACTTATCAAGAAGGCAGCTCACCACCAACTTCTCAAGGGCAACTAGGGACGTGCAATAAATGCTGGCCAGCAAGCGAAGTCCACACCCCACAAAAAATGGGTTCAGTATTCCTACACTATACAATTGGCTGGAATATTCCCAGCCTTTGAGTGGCATCAACAATGACGAGAAATATGAGAGAATGCAGGGCTCATGAGAATACTTTCTAGCTAATCTTCTATCATTTCTATGCAGTTTGAGATTCTCCCATGCATAAGTGAGAAACTAATAGCACTAATTCCTGAACAAAAAGTGGTTACCTGGCACATTCAACTCACAGCTAGCCTCTGTCTATAGGTACATTCAACAATATCTCATTGCATGTTCCATGGGCAACAATTGCCTCCATACTTCCTCTATGAAAGTTAGCATTAGCAAAGAAAAACTCACCACATCACCATGGCCTACATCAGGCTGTACTAATCTTCCCTACTGCACTTTGAAGCTCACTGACATCTTACATTGCAGTTTTGCTGACAGATCACTCTGCAAGTAGGAAACACAGCTGTCTGCACAAGATGCATTTCATGGCTGTCAGCTTGCTTTCTTAGTGCTCACTCACTTTGTGCTTACTAGAACTCTCACAGCATTTCCAACTCGCTTACATTTTAAGACTTTGACACTTCATTAAGAAACTACAATCTGCCAGCATCTCTACCTTTCCTTGCCTCGTAGCATGGACAGAAAGCTAGGCAGCTTGCCATGGATGCTAGCATTGAATAGTGAAGGCTGTGATGGGCATGTTACTGTACTACATCATATACTACATCAATGTCACACCTATGGCATATGCTCGCAGCTTACATGATAAATATACTGCATGTGTTTCAAGCAAATGGCCATGTCTGAAAGTCTAAGGGTAGCATTCCTTAGTGTGAAGGATGACTGTAATCAGTCAAGGGTTGTGATCACACTCAGTCAAGGGCTCAGCTGACCTCAATCCAGGGGGTTGGCCACGTCAGTCAAGCAGTTGGTGCAATTAGGATCTGTGTCCTCCCAGTCCAGGGATTGAATCACACCTGCAGGTCAGGTCTAACAGTCAGTGGATTACAAATAAGTCAGTTGGGCAGCTGTAGAGACATCACTCAGGGAGCTGTCCTCATTATTAGTTCGGGGGGGTTTGAGCAGTAAATATCAAGGAGTGTGTGGTTATCAGGGAGCAGTCAGTATTGTTTGGGGAAAGTGGGAGACTCAATTGTGGGTTGAGATGTAATGTGCTGGAATGAAGAGGCTAACTTCAAATATAAGGGTAGAATTTCATATAGCATAGAGGGCATAAGAGACTGTAGGAAGGGATATGGATGATCAGTGGAAAGCAAAGGGCTGATGGAGAAAATTTGGTCTATTGACCATTAAATAAGATGGTTCCGTGGGAAAATGGGGAGCCTGAAAGCTTGTGAGGTTGACAGGAACATGTTAAATAAAAGGGTGCTCACGTGGTCACTGGAGCATTCTCATAAGAATGTAACCTGAATAGCTTAATTTGTTTGACCAACCTCAGTCTGTGTATAAAGAAGAAAAATGGCTGTCAACTAATTTTAGTGAACAGTGTATACTTCATTTTTATTTTGGTCTGTAGGGATTGGGTATACATCTTAGAGCTATGAGGCTGCGTCTGGATATAATTGATCATTGGCCATTAATCATCTCTGAATGTGTGTGCTCTGCCTTGTTAATCATAAAAGTAAATAAACCTTTGCCCTCATAAGTATGAATGATCACATAGTCATACACTTAAGTTGGCTGTTGGTGTGGAATATGACTGGAGGCAAGGACCTGTTACAAAGCAGAAATTGTTTTTTCTTGGCAGCATCTATGGAGAGAAAGCAAAGTTAATGTTTTGAGACCGCTGACCCTTCACTAGTTCATCAGTATAGGAAGGATGTGATTGCAGTGCAGGGGATGCAGAAGAGTTTTACCTTGGATGAAGCAGTTTAGCTATGAGAAGCTGGATAAGCTTGGGTTGTTTTCCTGGGAGCACAGAAGGCTAAGGGGACCTTATTGAGGTGAGATGCTTGGACTGGGGTGAACAGAAAGCTGCTCCCTTTGGTTGAACAGTCAATAAATTGAAGGGGAACATAACTTTAGCATGAAGGACAAGAAGTTCAGAGGGGATGGAGAAAAAACTATTTTCATTCAGAGGGTGGTGGCAATCTGGAACACACTGTGTGAAAGGGAAGTACAGATTAGAAACCACACAACCTTTAAAACATCATGGTTGAGCTCTTGAAATGTCGTAACATTCAAGTCTATGAACCAAGTAAAAGTGGGATTAGTGTAGATAGCTTGGTGCAGACTCGATAGGCCAAGGAGCTTCCTCTGTTCGCTGACGCTATAGCCAGATGTATGCATGATAATGCAATTAAGCTGGTAATGTTGGTAGATTCCTGTAATCTTCAATTCGGTTTACCTTGTGTTTCTGACAGTGTTCATGCTGCTGTGACTGACTGAACACCTGCATGAAATTATTAATAGCTGACATCATGGGGTCGTCTTCCACCTGGGGCTGAGCAGGTGCCTGGCCTCTCTGACTGTCTTCTGAGTGCCAGTGACCTGGATCATTTCTTCCTTGATCAACTATGATGATGTGTCAGTGATATGCTTACCATAAAATGCTCCTAAATCTAATCTAGAAATAAAAATCACCATGGTGAAAGTCTCTGAGCTGGTGCAAGATAAAGCTTTGTTTGATCCTCTGAGGGATCTGTCACATTTTTCCCAGAGGTGGAGGATGATCTGATGTAGTTAAGGACAGGCCTCTTCAGAGTAGAATTTGTGTGGGTGCCAATGGTGCCTGCATAAAAGAAGAAAGTTCCATTAGTTGGGCAACAGGGTAGAAGCTTGAACATCTTAAAATATATTCACACTAGTGGTCACGGTAGTGCCGCACAGCACAGCGAAGTTTACTTAGTTACCCAGGCTTGACAGTTTCAGCATTCCCACACATTCAGCAAGGTTCAATACGGTAGACTGGTTAGCAAGTTTAGATCACATGGAATCCAGGGGGAGCTAGCCATCTGAATACAAAATTGGCTTGATGGTAAGGGACAGAGGATGGTGGTGAAGGGATGTTTTTTTCGGGCTGGAGGCCTGTGACCAGCAGTGTGCCACACGGATTGGTGCTGAGTCCACTGCTTTTTGTCATTTGTGTAAATTAGTTGGATGTGAATATAGGAGGTTAAGTTTGCAGATGACTCCAAAATTGGAGGTATAGTGGTCAGTGAAGAAGATTTTCTCGGAGTACAGTGGGACCTTGATCAGATGGACCGAGGAGTGGCAGATGGAATTTAATTTAAATAAATGTGAGGTGCTGCATTTTGGTAGGGCAAATCAGGGCAGGACTTATACACTTAATGGTAGGGCCTGGGGAGTGTTGACAAACAAATAGACCTTGGGGTGCAGGTTCATAGTTAGGGTAGAAAGGGTAGTGAAGAAGGTGTTTAGTACGCTTGCCTTTATTGATCAGTGCATTGAGTATAGGAGTTGGGCTGTCATGTTGCAGCTGTACAGGACATTGGTTCAACCACCTTTGGAATGCTGTGTTCAATTCTGGTCTCCCTGCTATGGTAAAGATATTGTTATAATTGAAAGGGTTCAGAAAAGACTTACAAGGTTGTTTCCAGGGTTGGAAAGTTGGATCCATAGGGAGAGGCTGTGGCTATTTTCCCTTAAGCATAAGCGGCTGAGGGGTGAATTCATAGAGGTTTTTAAAACTATGAGGGGCACGGATAGGGTGAATAGCCAAGATATTTTATCCCAGGATAGGGGAGTCCAAAACTAAAAGGCAGACATTTAAGGTGAGGGGGAAAGATTTAAAAACGACCTGAGGGGTGATTTTTTTTCATGAAGAGGGTGGTGCGTGTATGGAATGAACTGCCAGAGGAAATGGTGGACGTGGGTACAATTACAATATTTAAAAAGCATCTGGATGGGTACATGAATAGGGCCAATATGGGCCAAATGTTGGCAAATGAGACTAGAATAATTTAGCATATTTGGTTGGCATGGACACGTTGTACTGAGGAGCTCGTTTCTGTGCTTTACAACTCTATGACTCTGTGTGTGGGCATAGTTCTTTCCAGCCATTTTGAAGATTTCCTCTGGGATGAGGACACAACTGTCACTGCCAGTTTTGGCCTTTTCTACATAGTGATGTGACATTTTGTCCTGCAGTGATACCAAAGGATGGAATTGAGTGACGTGAAAGTGGTTGGAAGAACTAACTGTGATGGTGCAGGAGCAAGAGGTGGTGAGGTGTCCCAAGAGGGTCGGCAAGAAATGCAGAGGCCAAGAAGAGTAGTAATTTTAGGCAGGGAATGAGGTAAGTGAAAGCCATTGAGTGGAGATGCTGCATGCAATAGTGAGAGTCGTAGGCCACTAGCCTGGTGGGAGGAATATGCAAGGGCAGAGTTGGAGTGAGTGTGACATAGCAGACAGAAAATGGTGGTGTTTATCTATTTACATTCCTTTTAAATATTTCCAGTGACCTAGCCTCCATTTATCCCTGGGGTACAGAATTGCAGACATTCCTTATCCTCTGAGAGCAGAATTCCTTTGCATCTCAGTTTTAAATAAGTGTTCCTTTATTCCATAACTATGACCTCTAGTTTGAGATTCTTCCGCTATTGGAAAAATATTCTCATCATGTACCCTGTCAAGACCCTTTAAAATCTTGTATACTTCAAGAAGATCACCCCTCGTTCTTCTAAGCTGTAATGAATAAAGACCTAACCTGTTAAGCCATTCTTAATAAATCAATCCCTTCATTCCAGGAATCAGCCTAGTGAATCTCTCCTGAGGTGCCACCAGTGTTGGTATTTCTTTTCTTCAATTCAGGGAACATAATTGTATATGGCCCTCTAGGTATGGCCTGACCAACACCCTGTAGAGTTGCAACAAGATTTTCCTCTTTTTAAACTCCAAACCCCTAGCAATAAAGACCAAAATACTTCTTTAAAACCTTCTTAAATACTTGGTGAACCCACATGCTTAATTTAAATATTTCATGCTTCAGAAAACACAGGTCCCTTCATACTGCACTTTACTTTGAGCCCCTTCCAAGAACCTATCCATCTCTGCCTTATCAATATTCAAACAGCTTCTACAGTTTTTTTTCTGGAAGAGAGTTGCAAAGACTAATGACCTCTAAGAAATACTTCTGGCTTATCTGTATTTCTCTGTTTTAAATGACTGACCCCTTGTTTTTAAACCTTGATTGTTAATTCTAGATTCTCCAATGAGTAGAAACATCATTTCCACATCTATCCTGTGAACACCCAAACCATCTCCCTAAGCACCCACCCTTTTGAATCTTTCTGCAGATTTTTATCATGGCTGAACACAGCATTCCCATCTAATGCCTCTTTCACTATGTTAAAGTCAAGAGCACATCACTGTAATCTTGCCACATGCAAGTGAGTGTGTTGGTGGCCAACCAGTGAAACTGATGGAAGGCTTGGAGGGAAATCTCAACAACAGGCAGAGGAAGAAATAAGGTAATAGTTAACATTAAAGTCCTTCTTAATATAAATAAGAAAAATAAAGAAATAAAGTTGAAAGTTTAATAATCTTTCTAGAGTGCTTAGCGATAGTAGGGCCTCAACCTCCCCTGCTTAGCTAGCTCTCCAGGAGAGCTCAGCCGCCTGTTCTCAATGCTGCAGATACCAGGTTACCTCCCTCACTACTCGCTCTTTCCACGTGGGGCTCTACTCCAAATGACAAATCCACATTCCAGATCCAACAAAGCTGCCACGCCATTGCTGCTATATTGCTCCTGATGCTGCACATCTCCTCTTGCTGCCTCTGGAACATGCTCGAGCAGGACCCACTTGCAGCCTCTGATTGCCCTGTGCATAGAACATCCTCGGGCAGGACCCACTCACAGCCTCTGATCGCTGGCTACATGCTGGGCCCTACTTTATACAATGGAACACTATTCTTCTCATCACGAATTCCACACATTACCACTTTTTCTGGCAATACTCCTCCTGAATTACATATCTTCTCATCAGTCACCATCAAAGATTGATTTGCTCCAGTATGTCTTAAAGTCTTAAATTTCTTCATTTACTCCTCCTGGCAAACATGAGTAAACTTTAACCATACAAGAGGGCAGGTTGATAGTTCCTTGAAATTGGAGTCCCAGGTGGACAGGGTAGTAAAGGAAGTGTTTGGTATGCTTGCCTTTATTGGTTAGTGCATTGAGAGTAGGAGGTGGGAGATCATGTTGCAGCTGTATAGGACATTGGTTCGGCCACTTTTGGAATACTGCATGAAATTCTGGTCTCCCTGCTATAGGAAGAATGTTGTGAAACTTGAAAGTGTTCAGAAAAGATTTACAGGGGTGTTGCCAGGGTTGGCAGCTTTGAGCTATAGGGAGAGGCTGAATAGGCTGGGCTATTTTATCTGGAGCATCAGAGGCTGAGGGGTGACCTTATAGATATTTATAAAATCATGAGGGGCATGGATAGGGTGAATAGCCAGGGTCATCCGTCCAGGGTGTGGGAGTCCAAAACTAGAGAGCATAGGTTTAAAGTGAGAGGGGAAGGATTTAAAAGGGACCTAAGGGGCATTTTTTTTCATGCAGAGGGTGGTGCGTGTATAGAATATGCTGCCAGAGGAATTAGTGGAGACTGGTATAATTGCAATATTTAAAAGGCATCTGGATGGGTTTTTAATAGGAAGGGTTTACAGGGATGTTGGCCAAATGCTAGCAAATGGGGTTAGATTAATTTAGGATATCTGGTCGGCATGGACGAGTTGGACCAAAGGGTCTGTTTCCGTGCTATACAGCTCTATGAGTCTAAGTAAATTCTTTAAAGAGATCTGGCACTTTCTTCTCAACCACCCCCTGATCAGGTTGTACATTCTTTTGCAGCTTTTTAGCTTCCACTGTGCTTTTCTTTACCACGTCAACAAAACTCACTGACTTATCTTGTTTTCCCACATCTCTCTTCCCAGCACTTTTTCTAAACCACCAACACTGTGAGTTCATGTGGCCTACTTTATTACAGTGAAAACACCCGAGGTTTTTTACTTCTCTTTCCCCCTTATAGGTTACCGTGTGGTAAGCAATCTTTCTTCAAATGAAATCTTCTTTTCCCTTACCACCAGAGGATTTCTCTTTTCCCCAATTTCTATCCCCCACAGATTGAAATTGATGTTGAAAGTGAAACTTTGATTTATGAATTATGATTAATTCATAATCATCGGCCATTTCTGCTGCTTATCTTGCATTCTTAACTCTTTGCTCTTCCACATGAGTTCTAACTACTTCAGGAAGTGAATTTTTGAACTCCTCCAAAATAATTGTCTCTGTAAGCATGTCATATGTCTTAGCAATTTTCAATGCCCTTATCCACCAATCAAAATTTATTTGAGTTTGAAAGGATCAAACAAAATACGTTGTCTGTAGACTTTTGGTACTAGCTCATATGCACTTAGAACGGCTTTTTTCACCTCATCGTACACCCCAGATTCCTCCTTTGATAATGATGTGAATACTTCACTAGCTCTACCTACCAACTTTGTTTGAATCAGCAATATCCACATGGTCACCAGCCATTTCATTTGTTTAGCCTTTTTCTCAAATGAAATGAAATGAAATAAGCTTCTACATCCTTCTCATTGAACTTGGGCAATGCTTTGACATACTTAAACAGATCCCTACCAGGCCTTTGACTACATGGGATTGCTCTCCATCACTGTCCTCATCACTACTGCTACCTTTCACCACTTACCTCCATCATTTTACATTGACTTTGAGTTTTCAGTTCCAACCACTGAAGCTCAAAAATTTTCTCCCTTTCTTCTGCTGGGCCTTCCTTTCCTTTTCCTCTGCTAGAGCTATTCTCTCTGCTTTTTTTCTTCTTTCAATCATAATTCAAACTGTTTCATTTCCTTTTCATGTTCAAGCTACTTCATTTGCAATTTTTGCCATTTCCAATGATTCCAATCACATTTCTGCCAAGCGTAAATGTCGAGCTATTGCTGCACGGACAAAGGCCACCCCAACTCTAGCTTGTCTGCCAATTCCCAAAAACTTTGCCTTGCTCACTTTCTGTAAACTTCAGAAGTGACATTGTCTACCCCCAAGAACCTCTTAGTGACTGAAAGAGCCATTATTACACAAGGCACACCCCATTTAAATGAACCAAATGCAACACCTGAAATAAAAAAAACCAACATTCACCACTCACTGCCTTTGAGTCCAGTAACCTAAATCCAACCTGGAATTGGAGATTTTGATCCTGACAGATGCCCCCAATTTAATATGGACCAGACCAAACACCTTCAAAATATATTAAGAAGATAGCCTAGACCCTAACTTCTTTTACTTTAAAGTGACTGGAAGGCATTGCATTCCAGATGCAATTCCATTGGTCAAACTACTTAACTTTAAGCAAAATACACTTTATTTTTACACTACAGTTAAAATACAGACAAAATAAAAATAAAAGAAAATAATTAACAACTGTAACTCAATTGAGATGCTTAACTACTACTAAGTAACTGTTCCATTACAGTTAAATCCCATAAACACACCCTGGCCAAGGCAAATTCAGTAAAATAGATTGTCTCACAGGCAATTCTAGCAGCAGGAAGATAACTCCAGCTTTTGGCTGTAACAGAGAGAGGAATAAAAGCTTCCACATCCAGCTTCAAGACTCCAGCAACTGCTGAAAGCTAAAACTACAAATCCTGGTTCTGTGGCAACTTGATCCCACCCATTCAGGCTTTTCTGTTGTTCAATCTCTTTAAAGAAAAACCAAGACTTCACAAGCTGTTTATTGGCTTTGAACAGACCGGTCTTCATCTCCATGTCAACCTTTCTTTATAATAAAAAGGTCAAAATACACCTCTTAAAGCCATAGTATTGTCGCAAGCTCTGAGCCTGCATTTGGACACCCTGATGAAAGAGCACTTCATGGCGTCCATTTCCCTGCTGGACATTTGGACTAATAGATTCTTCCTGCCATTGTTATGTTTCTTCAGGTAGCAACAGGTTGAACATAATTTGTAACTTCCTTTTAAGCACCTATGCTGGTGTGTTCTGGGTAATGGCATGAGGTGTGTTTCAGTTCATAACCAGGAAGCTTTGACTTGACAAACTAGAGACCCCTCCCACTTTCATGCTTTTGAGGAACGCTTTAACGAGTATACAAACATTTCCACAAGACCATTGGATGAGCGATAATAACGGCTCAACTTACTGTGCCAATTCCATTACTTTCCATGTAGTCAGTAAATTCCTGCGCAAAGAACTGAGGACCATTGTTACTGACAGCCTGCTCAGGATTACAGAACCTTGCAAGCATTTCATCCTGTTTCTTGATGGCCATGTTTGCAGAAGTGAACTTCATTACCATCATCTCTGACTGCCTGCAGTATTTGACCCTCAAAAGGGGACAGAAAAATCAATGTGCACATGTTACCACGGCATTTTGGGTCATTCCCAGCGTGTAATAACAATGGCTATGCATTTCTAATTTTGGCATGAGTCTAGCACAAGCTGGCTTTCTCATCAATTTGGCCACCAAAAATAGCCCCTGGCAAGCTGTTTCAACCTCACTATCCTGTACGGCACTGATACAACTGTTCTAGCACCTTTATATCACATGTTCAGAGGATGATCAGCCTTATTCCTTATCGTAAACAGCTGCTCTGAACTGACGACTCCCTTCCCCAGGACATGAATGGGTTCTAGGTGGTTCCTGTCGGCCCTGCCTTTTCAGATCAGATCGATCACTTAGCTTAAAATGGGGCTTTTTTTAAATACAATTCCCCATTTGTGCCACTGTCACCAGAAGTAGAGAATCTTAACCCACTACTGGATTGCCTTGCACTTGGGGCAGGGGTAGCCTGGACAATGCATTTGCTTTTGTGTGTTGCTCTGACTCCCTGTATTTTATATTTCATTGTGCGAGTGCTCCGAGAGGAGTAAGGCCCACTCTGAAGCTGACTGGCCGCCATTGAGGGAATCTCAATGCACAGGCCAAAGTTTGATGTGAAAGGCCAATAATCCGTTAGCAGAATGCAATGGTGGCTTTGTAAGTAGTGGTAAAATTTTCATATGCAGATAAATGGAGCTGAGGACTTCCTTCTGCAATTGGGCATATCTCATCTCTGCTCTAGTGAGACCGCACAAAACAAAAACAATTGACCCATCCTCAAGGGGTTCAAGAGTTGAGGGGAAAAGGCAGGAGAATGGAGTTGAGAAATGTATCAGCTATGATCAAATGGCTGAGCAAACCTGATGGGCCAAATGGCCCAAGAATGTTGAATGACAATATAAAATAAGAGGTACAATTTTAAAACGGATGCGTGAGCAGAGGGACCTAGGTATATATGTGAATAGACGATTGATAGTGGCAATTATTAAAGTATACAGTTGGTTTTGATATAATGGGATAGTTTAGTTCACATGTGATCTTATGTTTTACGAAAATCATGCAATAGCCGTGCTATTTAAATTAATAGGGCTAGAATTGCATTTAGCCAATACAGGTAATGAAAGTTCACATTCTACAAAAGCAGTCTAAATTCTTCAATCACGTTGAAGAAACACGCATTGTAGCAGAATCAACTGTACTGGGATTTATTAATAGGGACAAGAATTCAAGAGAAAGGATACGATGCTAAACTTCTATAAGACAGTTCTTAGACCTCAGCTGGAATATTGTGTACACTTCTGAGTGCTACACAGTAAGAAAGCTGTGAATGCGTTGGAGAGAATGCAGAAGAGATTTGCAAGAATAGTTCCAGACATGAGAAACATTAGTTATGGGGATAGATTGGAGAGATTGGTACTCCTTCCTCAGAGAGAGGAAGGCTGGAAGGAAATCCGATAGAAGTTTTCATGGACAGGCTAGATAGAATAAATAGGAAGAAACTGTTCTGCTCATAAATGGACTTGGAAGGAAAGGGCGTAGATTTAAAATGATTTGCAAAAGAAGCAAATGCAATGTGAAATAAGTTCTTTTTTATACAAATTCAGATCTGGAATGTACAGCATGGAAGGCTGCTGGAGTCAGGTTCAATTAAGATATAGAAGGCAGCATTATATGCTTATGTGAAAGGAAACAATGTGCATGGGTGTGGAGAAGAAGCAGGAGAATGGCACCAGGTCATAATGATCATTTGGAGAGCTGGTGCAGATGGAATGGGCCAAATGGCCTCTTTCTATGATGTCACAGTTCTGTGATTCTATAAAAGGGTAAGCTTGCATCTGCTTGTGCTTGCATGAAAATGTTCTGTGGGAAGAGGAGTTATTGTTGCCAATGACTGGGGAGTGAAATTTTGTGCTGTCCATAATAGGACCTATTTATATTTGCATCTTGTGAATATGCGTTATGAAAGTCTTCTCTTTAACCTAAGTGAAGACTATATAATTTACAAGAGACAGGTTTATTTCAATTTCTTTTTTTTAAATTTAACCTCCTTCACTGAAGAAATAAGGAATCCATTATAATGCAAACAGAAAGCACTGAAGAAATTCAGCAGGCAGGTAGCATCTGTAGAGAAACAGAGTTAACTTTTCAAGCCCAATATGACTCTTCTTTGGGTCTGAAAGGGTGCAATAGATAAATCTGTTTATGGGTTTCATGCTGTAGAAAAAGTAAGTGAAGAGCAGGAGCAGGTGGAACAGATGGTCAAGGTACCTCAGAGCAAATGGTAAAGGGAATGCTAATGTAGTGTCGGCAAACTGTGTAAGTAGGTCAGCTGCAATATTGTATTTACGTGCACTAATTTTTCAGTTATGAAAAGAAAAGTCTTCTAGAAAAGTATAAATTGTTTTATAAAATGAATTATTTTTGCACAATATCTATTTTGATGATATTTTAATGGTGTTGCTCCTTCAAATTGTTCATAAAACATGTTCATGTTTTAGTAATTTCTTTTGACTTTAAAAATAGAATGTCAAAATAATTACTTAGCAATTATATGGACGTAAATAAACTAACAATGCTGAATGGCCCAGATTCTTTGATAGTCATTACTGAACCCTGCGTAATTCTCATTGTAGCAGATTCTGTAGGAATTGAAGATTCCACTGGACAGTTTCTTTATGCCTGGAACCCTCTGAATGTCTCCATTTAAATTGGGGAGCTCAGAGGGTTTTGATGAAGTTTAGTAAATAGTTTCGCAGGAAAAGTTACATTATTACATGCCTAGTCTAACTCCACAGTAACTATAAAATTGAACCTCCAGCTTACCTGAAACGCCCCCAAAAATTCCTCCGCTCGAACTTTTACACCCCCCAGATCTTGACCTGACACTCACTCTCACCCTAGACCTGATAGCCCCCATCCACCAGACCCAGCATTCCTCCTCAGTGCCCAAGGCCTGACAAACTTCCGGGACCTTCCTGTCCCCTGCCACCAGAACAAACAATTCCCGCCCATTACTGGACCCAAACACCCCTTCTCCTAATCCAGACCTGACAGTTCCTGCACCCTATGACCCAACCCTGACTCTCCCACTCCAGACCAGAATCCCATTTCCTCACTCTGGGCCCAACAACTAGCCCTGCTGGCATATCCAACTGCAATCTCCCATTAGAGACCTGATCCCACTCCCACACTTCAGAGCCCCTTCCACCACATGAGGCCCTACATCTCTGTCCTGTAGCCAAACTCAAGCAAACGCAGCTGCCCTCAGACCTTTATAATAAGACCTAATGGAAGAGAGACAGAAAAATACATGCAGTTTGTCAGCCTCCACATATTTGCTTTATCTTCTAAAGGCATTAACTCCTTGCTAGGGACTATTTCCAAATGGCCATTTTGACAGTACATGTTGATAAGTATTTGGCAGCCAGGAGCAGTTTGTAATCCAATCTGTACTTTCAACCTTGCATCAAGAGACCATTTTCTGCAGCTGACACTCGAATGCAATTAGGGACAGGAAATAACCCAGAGACACTAAGGACACTTGTAGCTTTCAACATTGATTTGTGAATTAAACCTTTGTGATCTTATAAGATATATTTAGCAACTGAACCATACAAGACATTTTCTTTGCAGCATTTTAAAATAGTCCACAGTAGTACAGAAATATTTAAAGGTAGGCAAGTTTCTAACTGAATATGGGATCTGAAAATCAGAAATCCTTTCTGATACATTTTTGTTACAGGTTTGTTGATCAGCATTTTGATAACCACATGGATATCACCGATGGAGATCCTCCATTGTTTTGTAAATCAGCAAGATGGAAATTTGATGGCCCTACTTGAGCTGTTTCTACTATCGTGAAAATATTGTCATGTGTAATGCCCTAGAAAGCAAGCTTGAAGTCATTTGCTTGACAAAAATGATGATGCATTGAAATGAGCTGATAGTGTAAAAGTCTAAAAATAGTTCTCAAGTCATTTGATCTATAGCTTCCTAAGATAAAAGTAGCATTGTTCTTGAATATAATTCACAGCTCGTACTTTAATAGATGGCATTAACGCAGTAATTTCCTATTGAATTGAAACGTATACTGCAGTATTCCAAACTGTTCAGGCTGGGTTGTTCTGTCAGCGTAAGTGCCGCACCTTTCTGTCTGCAACCTCTTACACACCCCATCTTATTACTGCACCCATCTCCTACCAAAGCTCATGGACTGCCACTGTCACAATTAAATGGAACACCTTCCCTCACATGTTTCCTACTACCTCCCCACGTTCCCCACATCCCAACACTCCCAACTTCCCACTGCACCTAACCTATGTGCTCTCTGTTCTGCCTGCTCAGTTCTTTGGTACACCTTTTCCCCACATGCACCAGCATGAAAACCTGTACCACTCACTAAAACCTCACTCATTGCCCTCTTTTCTCTCATTACAGGAGAAGACAGCCCATAACAGAGCTATGTTCATCTACTTTAGATACATTGGTACAAATTATTATTAGTTTAAACTACTTTAGATATATACAAATTAATTACTGAATTTATTAGCTTAAACTACCTTTGACATATTCAACAAGTGAGTCACACGTCCTTTCGCTCGTTGGGGACCCCTCAGTGAAGCTGGCACTTGGAGCTCGATCTCAATTTCCGTGGCACCATTCGTGAACCAGGTCTGATAATGAAGTCTAATGAACTTTGAATGTCCCTGATATTACTGGTTTACTGGATTTGATGTCATGATGAAGTGTCTGTTCTGAGTACTTTTCCCAAGCATTCCTCTGGTTGGTGGTCAAAAACAAGTCCACGTGTTGATGCCAAGTTCATTTTCTTGCAAAACAGCCTGTTCTTATGTATTTTTTCCAATCTCTGTCAGTTGCTTACTGCCGTGTCCAGTTAACTCTTGAAGATCTGGTTTGGAGATATCATTTTTGGATTCATACACTACATCCACTAAATGAGTAAGTACCACTTTGTTCTACGACAACCCTCATATTCACCCCACTGGCACACGCAATCATTGCACACCACTTCTAACCACTGACTGGGGCACCTCTCCCTTGCTTTGCAGGTGAACAAGCTTCTTCAGGATCTCTTTAGAGAAACCTCCAACTCCCTCAGAAATGCCGTCTTTGACCTCTGAGGGTGAGAGCATGGAGCCTCGGGGGGTCATCAGCAAGGCTACCTCTTGCACCCCCGACCAACCTAGTTACTGACATCCCAGGGGACCACACACAAAGAAGAGATATACAATCTGGTGAGCACCTCACAGCAACAGCTATGCCCAGGCAGTCGTCATTCAGAGGGCTGCTGGAGACCAGGCACCTGTTCAGTCCCAGGTAGGAGAGGATCCTGAGGTATCGATAATCCACAAGCACTGGGAAGAACAGGAGCAGCAGACTGGCATCTGAGATGCAGTGGCCTTTGTTGCCAAGAAACTGCAACAGTTAAGTGAATCATGCAACTGTCTGGCTGCCCAGTCCAGCTGCCTATCCTCACAAGGAGACAGGGCAGTGCCAGGAGGCTTCAACCCAGAGGTGGAGCCACAGACATATACAGGACTCTGTTTTCTTAATTTAGGACACAGCAAAGTCAGCTGGACTCTCCTACCTGGTCACCTCCAATCCTTGGAAGTTCAAGCCAAGAAGGGTAAACTTATCTCTGGCAAGAAGACCTTCAGCATATCTGGTTTGTCTAGACACAAGCACCTGTGGGATCATAAAGTTAGAGGGTCATACAGCACAAAGGAAGACTCTCAGGTCTATGCCAACCAGAAAACCCAGTCTGACCTGGTCCCATTTGCCAGCATTTGACCCATATGCCTCTAAATCCTTCCTATTCAAATGCCCATCCAGATGCCTTTTAAATGTTGCAATTGTACTAGCATCTACCACTTCCTCTAGGAGCTCGTTTTGTACATGCACCAGCCTCTGCATGAAAACGTTACACCTCAGGTCCTTTTTAAATCTTACCCCTCTCACCTTAAACCCATGCCCTCTAGTTTTGGACTACCCCTCCCGAGGAAAAGGACCTTGGCTATTCGCCCTATCCATGCCCCTCATGATTTTGGGTCACCCCACCAAATGTTCCGGACCAATGGGCTCAATGATCCCTCCACCCAATAACGGAAACCACAGAATGCAATTAGATGTAGTAGGAGGGAAAGAAAGAACAAAATGTATTGAGGGCTTTTTGGTGACAGGGTTAAAGAAGGCTGATCCATCAGACCCAATTATACATAAATGTTCTTGACGTTAACTTTCATATGTTCGTGTTATGTTTTCATAGTGGGTTTTGTGGCATGTAACAAAATACAAGTTGAGTGATACTAATTAACAAGGTTATTGGATATAATATGTATATCAAGCAGTGATGAATATATATTAAGTGGTAAACATTCAGCAGTAAATGTGCACATATAGCAGTAAATATATATTAAGCAGTAATCTACTTTAGATATATTAGAAACACTTGTAAACTAATGAGTGCTGAAACTACTTTAGACATGTTCAACGGTGAGTCTGATTGTTTCCAGCCTGTCGGGCACCCTGCTTTACAACAGCTGGTCTGGTCAACCTGCAGTTCCTGGTACCATTCACAATATCAGTCCAAGGTGAAGCCCCCTGAATAGGGCAAAGTCCCTGAAATAATTCCATGGAGGCTGGTATCCCGTCATCAAGTCACCCTTTACTTATACGTGCACAGAACACAGACTCTGACCAGCCAGCTCAGAGCCAGTCCCTACAGTGAAGAGAATTTCTGAGACTCCTTTTTATATCTGTCAGCCAGGGCTCCCTGATTGGCATTTGTTAACCTGAGCCAATCAGGGATCTCATAATCAGTGAGATCCATCTGCCTCTCGTTCCAATCACTACAGTCCCTGACATTTATACTATTCTGAATCTAAGATTACATGTTGTATCATCATTCTGTGGTACTTTCAGTACATTAACAGCATTCCATTATGTTGAAACAACATGTCCAGGTGGCCCATGCAATGGTTCTTCAAAACAGTTCCCACTGATAAGTTTGTCACAAGATTACTTTTCAGTTAAAACAGGCTGTCTTTGCATTGGGCTTCCTTTCCCAGCATTTTTCCACTTTATTTCAATTTCTCATTGTCTTCTCCAATTAACCCTTAATGATTAACCCTTAATAGTCCAGTTTGAAGACATTTTCTAAGCTTACCACTACAGTTGATAAGATGCTGTATAGGCGTTAAATGCATCTTCACACTGTCCGGCAGCATTTCATAACCACAGATGAAGCTCCATGCATGGATGTCTGTGCTGAGAACCTATTGCACCATCTGGAAGCAGGAGAAACATGTGTGGCATTGGGTCATGATGACATCTTTGTCCCTTCCTCATTCAATATTCAATGTTTGACTCCCTCTGTCAAAGAATTGTTCATCAGTGACTGTGCAGGGGATGTGCAACATACAGACAGGGTCAATGGAGTAGAATGCCTGGGGAGTAGGCAGCCTGCATGCCTGTGTGCTGTACATTGCATAGGCCTGTGAACAACATTCTTTCGTTTTAAAAGCCCTATGAACTATGTGCAGCAGCCCCTCCCTCACAGGTTGAGTCATTTATCCCGGCCACTCCAAGTGTGCTTGCAGCCATTTTCCTCTGCATTGTACACTTTGATTTTCAGTATAATAGAAGGTGACAGTGAGTGCTCCTCTGCCACATGAGCATGAATGCTGTGAGTAGCTATGGTCTCCTTATTGAAATAAAGATATAATTTCTTTGGAGGCAGTTCAGGAAATGTTCACCAGAATGATTCTTGGAATAGAGAGATTGTCTTACAAGCAAAGGGACTCAGAGCTGCTTGTGCCTCAAACACAGAGAGCAAGCACAGATGTACAGGAGGTCATTGGGAAGGCTAATGAAATGTTGGCCCTTATTTCAACGGGTTTGGAGTCTAACAGTAGGGAAATCTTACTGCAACTGTGCAAGGTGCTGGTGAGACCACATGTGGAATGTTATGAGCAGTTTTGGTCCCTTGTTTAAGGAAATATTTTGTTGGAGGCAGTTCAGAAAAGGTTCATTAGGATGATTTCCCAATGTGGAGGGATTGTCTTATGAGCAAAGGCTAAGCAGGTTCAAAGTCTGCTCAGTGGACTTTAGAAGAATGAAAGGTCATCTCATTGAAAATATGAGATTCTTAAGGGGCTTCACAAGGTTTCCCCTTATGAGAGAGCCTAACACCAGAGAGCATAGTCTTCAAATAAAGAGATGCTAAACTTAAGACTGAGATGAAGGGTGGTACAGCGGTTTAGTGGTTTGCACTGCTGCCTCACAACATCAGGGAGTTAGGTTTGATTCCCCCCTTGGGTGACTGTCTGTGTAGAGTTTGCACATCCTCCCCCTGTTTCTGTGGGTTTCTTCCCACATTCCAAAGATGTGCAGGTTAGGTGGATTGGCTATGCTAAATTGCCCATAGTGTCCAGGGATGGGTGCATTAACCATGGAAAATTCAGGGTTACAGGGATAGAGTGGGAGGTGTGGGTGGGTGGGATGCTGTTCGGAGGGTCAATATTGATCTGATGGACTGAACAACCTGCTTCCATCCTGTAGGGATTCAATGAGGAGGATTTTTTTTCTCTCAGAGTACTTTCAGTCTTTGGAACTCCTTGCACAGAGATCTTTTGGGGGTGGAGTCATATGTGTATTTGAGGCTGAGATATATAGTCTTGATTAGGAGAATCAAAAGTTATGGGGAAAATGCTGGAAAGTGAACATGGGGAATGTTGGATCAGCCATGATCCTATTGAATGGTGGAGCAGGCTCGAAGGACTGAATGGCTTACTCCTGTTCCTATTTCTTATGGTCTTATCGTGTTTCAACAATGAAAAGGGGTGGTGGTCAGATTCACTCTTATTGAAGATAGTGTTTGCATGGCACTTGTGTGGTGTGAATATTACCTGCTACTCTCAGCCCAAGCCTGAATGATGTCCAAGGTCTAATTGGATACAGACTGCTGAATATCTGAGGAGCCAAGAATAGGGCTGAACATTGTGGAATGAGTGAAAATCTCTGCTTCAGTCTTGTGTTTTGCACCGATCTGCTAATTTAAATTTTTAAATATCCAGCACAGCATGTAAAAATGACAGTTGAGACTCATATAACTATTCCTAATAATTCACTGCCAACCAAAGGCAGAAAAACTGGTATTTTATCTGAGCATCTACCAATTACCCCCTTACAACACAATTTGGCCTTGAAAGTATGAAAATTGAATGCCTCTGAAATACATGAGACTGGAAGAAGCATCTGTAAGATTGAGTCACTTCTTGATAATTAATAATGTTCACTTGATTAAGCAAGTGAAGAATTAAATTTATATTTTATTTGATTGTTGTCAATGGAGGACACTTATGCATCACATGATTAATTCACACATATGAACATACAAAGAACAAGAATAAGCCACTTGGCCCTTCGAGCCTGCTCCACCATTCAATGAGATCAAGGTTGATCTGATTTTAACCTCTACATTCCTGCATATCCCTGTTAATCTTTCATTTACTTGGTAATCAAGAATCTGTCCAACTCTGCCTTAAAAGAAATGAAAGATTCTGCATCCACTGCTTTTCAAGGAGGATATTCTAAAGACTCTCAACCTTTATATGTTTTAAATGGATGCCCCCTCATCTTTGAACAAAGACCCCCAGGTCTAGATTCTCCCTCAAGAGGAAATATCCTTTCAACACCCACCTGGTCAAGTCCCCTCAGGATCTTACATATTTCAATTACGTCACCTCTGACTGTTCTAAACTCTTTAGGATATAGGCCTAGTCTGTCTAGCCTGTCCTCATAAGGCGTTATGCTTATTCCAGTATTAATCTAGTAACCCTTCTCTGAACTGCTTACGATGTATTAACATCTGTCGGTAAGTACAGTGACCAGTACTGTACACAGTTGTCCAGGTGCAGTCTCACCGATGCCCTGTATAACTGAAGCATAACTCTTGCATTCAATCACCTTACAATAAAATACAACATTCTGTTACTTCTGGTACTCAATGCATTAAGGCACCCAGATCCCTCTGCATATTATAGCTGTGCAATCTCTCACCATTTAAATTATGTGCTTTTTTGTAATCTTTTAATCTAATATTAATTGTCTGGGGGTGGTGGGTGTAATGCTACACATATTTTTAAATCATAGAGCGTAAACCTATAGCTTTTCAAGATTGAATGAACATTATTAAATCCTGGCATTATCAGAGGGATATCAGAAAGGAGAGTGCAAGAAGAAAAATAACAGCTGTGTTCTACATTAGGCCAGGTTTATCATAGTCTTTTGGAAAGAGAGAAGCAAACATGTTTGGCTAAATCTATGCTTGAGGGAATTTCTGTAATAGTGTATCAGGGGATTAGTTTTGTGACTGTGCAATCCTTTTGGTCTTCATTACTCAAAACTGATCTGACTGAATTTGTAAGTATACCTCACTACCTTGTCTTGACCACACTGATTGTCATTTTACATTTACTTAAAATGGCCTCTCCCTGCTTTTAAAAATTGCCAACTCTATAATTTTCTGTATTAGTTTTATATTGTATAGTTTTAGGGTCACATGCACATTACTACTTTTTTACCACTTAGCCCTTTTTCATTAATCAATATTTAAATATTCCTAACACCTTTAACCACTAGCAATTGCTAACATTTACTCATTCCTGAGCAGATGGCTTCTAAAAATGGAAGTCATTGGTGTGTTTAATTTAATGAGTAACTCTCATTAATTGAGCAGCTCTGAGACAATGAGCTTAGTGTATCAGTCATGAGTACATGACAGTATACATCTTCCTGTACTAAATGAATGAATAAAGAAGATATTATAAATTATAAACATAAAAGAAACAAAGAATAATGAAGAGGATGGCTCAATGAATAACTGACATCTTAGGAAACCAAGCAAGAAGTAGTAGGAAGTTATGTTGCTAGAGTTAGAGAGCTGTACAGCATGGAAAGAGACCCTTCGGTCCAACTTGTCCGTGCTGACCAGATATCCTAAATTAATCTAGTCCCATTTTCCAGCATTTGGCCCATATCCCTCTAAACCCTTCCTATTCATATACCCATCCAGATGCCTTTTAAATGTTGTAATTGTACCAGCTTCTGCCTCTTCCTCTGACAGCGTATTCCATACACGCAGCATCCTTTGCATGACAAAGTTGCCCCTTAGGTCCCTTTTCAACATTTCCCCTCCCACCTTAAACCTATGCCTTCTAGCTTTGGACTCCCATACCCCAGGGAAAAGACCTTGTCTGCTACCCTATCCATGTCTCACATGATTTTATAAACTTCTATAAAATCACCCCTCTGCCTCCAACTCTACAGGAAAATAACTCCAGTCAATTCAGCCTCTTCCCATAGCTCAAACCCTCCAACCCTGGCAATATCCTTGTAAATTTTTTCTGAACCCTTTTAAGTTTCACAACAATCCTTCCTATAGCAGGGAGACCAGAATTGCACACAGTATTGCAAAAGTGGCCTAACCAATGTCCTTTACAGCCTCACTGTGACCTCACAACTCCTATACTCAATGCACTGACCTATAAAGTCAAGCATAACAAACACCTTCTTCATTATCCTATCTACCTGTGAGTCTACTTTCAAGGAATTATGAACCTGCAGTCCGAGGTCTCTTTGTTCAGCAACACTTCTCAGAACCTTACCATTAAGTGTTTAAGTCCTGCCCTGATTTGTCTTTTCAAAATGCAGCACCTCACGTTTATCTAAATTAAGTTCCATCTGCCACTCCTTGGCTCATCGGCCAATCTGATCAATTCCCATTGTACCCTGAGGTAACCTTCTTCACTGTCCACTACATCACCAATTCTGGTGTCATCTGCAACTTACTAATCATACCTCCTATGTTCACATCCAAATCATTAAAGATGACTATTACTTTTAAAGAAACCAATCATGAATTGGACAAGCACAGCGTAGCCATTCCAAGAATGACCTTCACTAATAAACTTTGTTAGAAACAAAAAAACTGCAGATGCTGGAATCCAAGGTAGACAAACAGGAGGCTGGAAGAACGCAGCAAACCAGGCAGCATCTGGAGGAAAGGAGAAGTCAGCATTTCGGGTATTACTCTGCTTCAGTCCTGAGTCTACTTGCAAGGAACTTGAACTCTACCAGACTCTACTTTCAAGTCCTGAAGAACAGTAATACCCGAAACGTTGACTTCTCCTTTCCCCCAGATGCTGCCTGGCTTGCTGTGTTCTTCCAGCCTCATGTTTGCACTAATAAGCTAATTAGAGACCAGGGTACTCCTGATCATGCCTATGAGGTAGCAGCTAGTGAAGATTAATAAGATCTGGTTTTAGCGGTACAGTGTAGAATGAAAACAGGAGAACTTCAGCTTACAGAACAAGAGGCGGAATTCCAGTCAGCTGAAAGTTGAGAGCCAGTCCTCCACTGGGAGTTGACTGAACCCACTGCATTATTAGGTGTCAATTCTTTTGTACTAGCTCTGATAAATAATAAATACTGTGATGCTTATGAAAATTTGCTTTCACCCGTAACGGGCCTCGTAACTATTCAAAATGAATAAACCTCTTGGTTCTCGCAACTCAGTCTATAACTGTAATTGATTTAGATCTTATAGTTATAGTGAATCCCAAAATCTTACATCACAACCCCCCTCAAAACACACACACACACACACACACACACATTGGAATTTCTGTAGTATTGAGTTGATTTTGTGAGACAGTGGTTCTGCTGAAGTTAATACAGTAGCCTGTCTTGAGTTTGATCTATACAAAGCTGGGAGAAACTATTTTAAAATCGGAGCTCCCAGGTTTACATGAGGGAACGGTCTCAAAAGTGAGATCTCAAAAGAGAAAACAATTGTTTCAGAAAGCAATCGTAATTTTGCCCAGAAAATTTTATGCAGGTGCTGTAACCACAGAACCAGTGATAAATAAGGAACATCTTTTTTCTCTCAAAACCTGCTCTACCTGCAGAGCCTAATTATGGAGCAACCTCCAATTTTTCAACTACATAAGCCATTGTAACTGCTGAATTCTGGCTTCACATTTTCAACCTCTTTTGTCTGGAAAGGTAAACCTCGAAGTAAGTAATGGGCTGGCAATGCTTAATGAACTGAAGTAATTTTCATGTTTTTATAAATGCTCTTTATCAACTTTTAATCTGTATCTATGTTTTATCTAATAATTGTGTAACTTTTGCTTAGTAATTTTAGCAATAGTTATGTAATGAGCTAACCTATGATCCTGCCTTAAAATGAAAGCTTTCCTACTGGTTATCTTTGAGTGGAAATGCAAAGGTCTAAACAAACGCTAAATCACAGTTCACTGACTGACTGCATTGTGAACAAGTTTGTGACCAAAAGGAAAGCTGTAGATGTAATATTCAGATTTTCAAAACTCATTTAATAAAAACTTCAGTGTGCTACATTAGATGGAATTGGGGCCCACGGAAGTGAAAAGAATTATTAGCATTAAGGAATTGTTAACTTGACATAGCAGAAAGGAGGAATAAGTGGATAATTTTCAAAATGGTACGATGTAACTGGTGGCGCCACAGGGGTCAATTTTTTGCCAATAAGCAGTTCTGAGTGAGAAGTCATTTTATCCAATTAATATTGGAAAATTCAAAGCAATCATCTTTGATTTGAACTGTAAACCTTTTTTGTTGTCAGAACACCTTCGTTTCTCTCCATGGCATAACCAAACTGTTCACAGCTATGTTGTTTAGAATTAACTCACGAGATAAACCTCGGTTCAGATAATTGTGCCAATGCTAAGGCCACAGTTCCACATCTTTAACACTGCCTAACTTCCTCCTTGCCTCTGTGCTGACCCAGTGATCCATGCCTTTACTTGTAGAATATATTCAGGTCTGGTAACATCTGTGGCAAGGAAAAGGAAGTTAATGTTACAAGTTTGTGACCTTTCATCAAAACTTTAACTTACCACTTTGATCAGCCTTTGGGCATTTTTGCTTTATGCTTTAATAACCACCAGAATCTCAGCCCACATTTTTAGCACCAATGTAACCATAAAATTCTTCATTGGAACTTATTTAAAATTAATGCAATATTGCAGTTTTTGTTTAAATTAAATATATATCCGTCTACAAAACATTATTTCTCAGGACATGTTGGCATCTGTTAGAGCTACTTGATTGCGCAGCATTATTAAGTATCTGTTGTCTAGTCTGCTAGAAAGGTCAATACATTCTGGCTGTGGTACAGCATAGTCTTCTTTTTGTATGCTTCAGATTTTCACTGATTCTGCTTCTTGACTTTAGTCGATTGGTTTGTTGAATTGAAAAGCATTTTTTTGCTGCGTTTTTATCATTGATTTGAGGATGTTAATCAGAATGTGGAGAAAGAAGAGGGGGTAAATTGATAAGAAGAGAGCTGAACATAGCTAACACTACCACTCATTAACTCAGTCATCACAAAGACTTATCTTTCTATCATCTGATTGGATAAAGAGAGCTGTCTCTAGCAATCAGAATAATCCGGTGTGATTCCCTTCCCCCAGTACTGCCACCATCATAAATCTGCAACCATTTAAAGATTAAATCTGGTTGGATTATACACCAGCTGTGATGTTACACCAGTTCGCTGTCATTTTTTCACTTGAATGTGACCCACATGCTCAGTTCATTGTGCGCTTTGAACACTAAAGACCACCTTAATCAGGACTCAACAACATTATTTGACTTTTCCTTGAAACCTTGTGGAGAAGAATGGATGCTGTTTTGATCGAGTGTTTACGTATGGACAAGTGATTCTTTGTTCAGGGCTTGTTGAAATGTCCATGATCGACTTTCAGATACAGGGATATTCCCGCTGTTCATGACAGTAAATAGAAATAAGATGGATACTCAGTACTTAGTGCTTTTTCTCTTTACTTTAGGAAGAACCTTCATTGGGAAGACACTACTTCAGGCCATTATGTGAACAGCCTTTGTGCAACTTTGTTGGATCAAGTGGCTTGTTCTTTGATTGTGTTGTTCTATTTATTTTGGTTTGATGGAAAAGAGAATGCCCCAATGGTGCTTTAAGAACAGTTTGAGGCTATTCTTTATTTTGTGGATTATCTGCTCCAGCCGCTGTCTCCTTTACTTGGTCAAAGCCCAAAACAGGATCCCAACTGAAACGTAAGTGCCCAGCTTCGTTGCATTTTAGCATTTTAAACTGAAAATGAGTATATTGTTTCAAGGGAACATTAAGTTCAATCCCTTAATGCTTGATTTTCATTTTCTCTATTTTGTCCAAAAATTTATTCCAGTTGAACTTAACATGATGAAAATGTTTTTTTTATTTTAAATTTCAGAAACCTCTTGTCAATTGTTGTTCAAAAATAACCATTGGAAAGCCTGTTTTTTTTTCAACAATTTCCTGAAAGTGTGTAATGTCTAACAAGTTGACCAGTGTTAATAAGTGGTTTTTGAAGTTATTGTGCTTTTTCAAAAAAAAGACAGATACTGTTACTGTTAGTATGTTAGAACACATTCTAAATATCTTTTTCCTTGTTAGTGTGCAAGTGTGGGCTTCGGGATTCGGTGGAGAGCTGAATTCCATTGTGGCAAAGTATTCGGGCTCCTTATTGCTACAGAAGGTCAGTAAGCAGAATCAAGTATTTTGTATACTTCTTTTAAACAGGACATATAACAAGACCTCAAACAGCACATGTAGTCAAGACTAGTGATTATGGGGTTCATGGAAGACCTCAAAGGCTACTTAAACATATGTAAAAATTCCTTGTGATGGAAGTTGTATTTAACTTATTCCTTGAGCGTCCTATTCCAATGGTCGGAAGTATTAATGGGAGAAATATTGAAATATGATGCTGCAAAAAGTGTATAATCATGTAAATTGAACTTTGCATTTCAGCCGTAATTAACTTTATTCTATTTTCAACTACTGTTCATGATTCATTCATTGGTGAACTCTCTTATCACTGAATGTCCAGCAAGTACACTGTTTAGTTGGTGTTATCTCATATGGTCTTAAGCCAGCTCCTAATTCAGAAACTGCCATAATTTGACATTAAAACAGCCAAAACGTGGGCAGTCAGCTTCAACTGAAAGTAGGAAAAGGATCTAAGGTAATAGAATATTAGGTATCATTGCTCTAAATCATTGAATTTGTTATGTCCTTAGAAAGCCATCTAATGTTAACACAGCAGACAACACTCTGTAGGCTACTTCTGTGATGGAAGAAATTACTGGTAAAGATTTCTTAGTTTATTGTATTGTTAATGTTCTTTAGCTATCTTATTCAAACTCTTCTTATTTACACAGAAAACCTGTCAGAAATATGTGAAATATTATCAGTTTTCGAAATTAAATTGTTTTTACAACAAGAACAATCTACAGGGTAGTGTTGTAAAGATCATAGTCATTCTAGAACAGTGACTTAAATATACTAGTTCCCAGAAGACGTGACTACAGTTTTTAACCTGTGCAGTATTAATGAAATAAACCTTTATATTTCTGGGTTTATAACAAGCAATGGAAACACATTAAATCATTAATTTGTGTTCAGTTCAGGAAATACTACAGTTTTTGTTTAAGAATCAAGATTTGACTTCAGAAACAAGTGTTTTAGTTTCTGTATTAGCATGTTTTAGTTAAGTTCACTGGAACTATGTCTCTTCAGTAACAGAATTATTTTCCAAAGCCAAATGTCCAAATCAGGAAAGCTCAGGATGGAAATCTTAAGGTTATTAGACTTCAAAAGTTCAGATAATCAGACTCTGAGAGGAATCATAAAATTGTCTCTAGTTCAAGAAAGAAACTGGAAGGAGTAAGTAAACATTTAGAGTTAAAGTAGGAGTATAGTTTCTCTGGACTTGAGTCTCTGTATTGTTGGGAACAGGGAGAAGCTTTGTTTTTGACGTTTGTTGAAATGTTTCTAACTATAATATTAAGAGCACGGTTTGTTTGTTTGCTTCTTCTGTATGATAAACTTTGTGTTCTGTTGTTAAAGGGCCTGCAACCTTGTGTGAATATGTTTGTGACTAGTGGAACATCAAATAAGTGGAGCTGCTGCATGAAAATCTTAAAATTCTGTCCAATAATCATGAAAATGTTTTTTGCAAAAAAAATCACCAAAACTAAACATTTGCTCCACCAAGCTATGTTTCATTCAGTGATCTGACTTGTCCACTGATAGTATCAACAGATATCATAAGAGTTGCTTAAGGAATTATGCTCCATGTTGCCATACTTCTATCAAAACATTTTGAAAGTAAGTGCAACTTGTATAAACCAGGGGCTGAGGCATCAGCAGTCCAGGGTGGTAAATTAAACTGTTAATTACCATTAGGACTTTGTAATATAATTGTAGCATTTCACCCTTTTTCATTGTTTATTTAAAACTCTTTCCATTACCTATTGTCAAGTCTCTATTTTCCTTGTAAGAGACAATGCATGGATTTAGGTTTTAATGGTTACCGTTAGAGCAGCTGTCCCTTCATTCTGCTGAGATTGCACGTCTGAAACGTTGTCCTTCTTAAAATCTAGAACTAGGTAACTGTACGTGGACAGGAGATCTGACTACAGCTATTTGCTTTGATATAACTTCAATTATAAATGTAACAGTTGATGTCTCCATCATATGACTTAATATTCAGTAGAACAAAAGAATTTTTTGCACAGCTATCTAGACTCTAGAAATCTAAAATTTTAGCGTTTTCCATATTTCCATATTTCCATATTCACCTAGCATAAGTATGTTCTCAGCTAACAAGATGGGAAGAAAAAGGGGAGAAAATCTGGCCTGGCAATACTTATGGAGAGAAAAATAACACCAAAGTTTTGAGTCCAATAATCCTTCAAAAAAAAGGGGAAAAAAATTGCAATGATTAAACACCTTTCATGGGCAACATTTTCACACACACTGTGGTTTGTATAGGCAGTATGGTTGCTCAATGGTTAGCACTGCTGCTTCGCAGTGCCAGGGACATGGATTTGCTACCACCCTTGGGCGACTGTCTATGTAGAGTTTGCAAATTCTCTCAGTGTGGGTTTCCTCCATGTGGCCTGGTTTGTTTCCACAGTCCAAAGATATGCAGGTTAGGTGGACTGGCCGTGATGAGTTGTCCATAGTGTCCAGGGATGTGTAGGTTGGGTGGATTAGCCATGGGAAATGCAGGGTTACCGAGATAGGGTAGGTGGTTGGTCTGGGTGGGATGCTGTTCGGAGGGCTGGTGTGGACTCGATGGACTGGATGGCCAGTTTCCACACTCTAGGGGTTCTATATACGTGAAATGACTTGCCAGAGGAATTGGTGGATACAACTACAGTTACAACATGCAAAAAACATCTGGATAAGTACGTGAAAAGGAAAGGTTTGGAGGATTATGGGCCAAATGTAAGCAATTGAGACTAATTTGGCTTGGGAACATGGTTGGCATGGACTAGTTGGCCTGTAGGGTCTGTTTACATGCTGTATGATCCATGACTGTATGACCTCTGGGCATCCAAATTGCTTCACAGCCAGTTAAGTTCTTTTGAGGTGTAGTGCTATGTTCTGGTGAGACACCATTCACATTTAAAAAGATATTCAAGTTCTACGCTGTACCCACTAGAACTGTATTACAAGATTTAATTTTTAAAATGAAAAACTTGATTGTATATGGAACAAATTAAACAAAACAAATAAGTAAGTTAACCCTATTAGTTATAACCATATCTGTTATGCAGTCAGTTCTAATTGTGTCCCAGGAATTCTCTTGAGTCACATTAATTTTACAGTTATTACTTCTGTTAAAAAAAAAGCCATCAACTATTCTCAGAATTTTCTTTGCCATCCCAGGGCTGTGGCTACTTTTCTAGTTACGTTTTCCAACACAACATTGTTTTTTAGGAAAGTTTGTTCTGAGCAAACAAACTGCTGCTTTTTCCACAGTACAACATTGACTACTGATGTGAAATCTGGTTCATCATCCATGTTGATATCTTTAAGGGTAATTTTTAGTTTTGGGAGGATTAGTAAAAGTAAGTTGTTAAAATGTTGTGTTTTACAGATTGCCAGAGAAAGAATGACAGCTCATGTTAATCTGTTTGTTGCTATTTTTGCCATAAGACTCTGTGGAGATCACTGTAGATTCTTCTAGTTTTAGATTGGATAATCTTCTCAGCAAAACAAAATTAAAAATGTCTGCTTTTAGTTTCAAGGGGAGAGCATGAACAATAAAACCTGCAAACTCCCAAAACTCAATGATCTGAGAACATCCCAGAGCAGGCTACATCAACTGTTAGGTTTAATATACTCTTGCTTGATGAGTACAGCTCCAAGTCATTCACCATCCCAATATGGAAATATGTGGCCATTCCTTAAGTATCACTGGGTCAAAATCCTGGAATTCCCTCCCTAACTGCATAATGGGTCTACCCATTGCATATGAACTGTGATGGTTCAAGAAAGCAATTCACCATCACTACATCAAGGGGAGTTGGGGATGGGCAATAAATGCTGGCCCAGGCAACTATGCCTATATTCCAGCTGAACAGATTATCGCTCATTTATACTTTCTTCTTTTGATCTGAATAAGAAAGTTTTAAAATTCAGCATTCACTAAAACGTTCTTTTAAACCAATTTAACTCTATCTTCTAAAGCATAAATGTCTCTGGACTGTTCGTCTTGCAAGATTTGCAGACAGCATGGGATGAATCTTAATGATATTTTGACTGCATGACCTTTTCATTCAGTTTCTTGTAGGGTATTTTTTCCATGAAGTGTAAGATTTCTCTCGCAATGTTTGTTGTCTCATCCCACCTCATTAACTACCTATCACTTCAGGATGGCACCCCTGTCATCATTAAATGCTAGCCCAATTCAACCACTTTTTGATGCCAGAAAAAAATCACCACTCACTGGATGTCTCAAATGCTGGCACCCCAGTGTCAGGTACCATCGTTAAAATCTGGCCAAGCTTGGGTATTGTGGAGTTGCCCTTCAACATTGTAATAGCACAGCAGCCCAAGTATGCGGCTCACAGTCTACAGCTGACATGGTAGATGCCTCCTGAAAAATACAGCTCCACGTTTTTGTCCCAATCTGTTTACTAACCAGGTCACAGTTTACCTGTCCTGAGCCACATCCCATCAACTAGCCTGTACGTTACTGCTAATCTGTCCCCCAGTGGTCACTGAAGGTAGCATCTTCTCACATTCCAGTGAATGACTGTCACAGACAGGCAAGCATTCAGGCATTTCCAAACATGAGCTTTTATTTAGTCATCAAATGTGAAAAAAAACTGAGAGGCTGCAGTGCACATCACAATGCAAATGAAAAGTTGGCATGATCACCAATGACTACTTTATATTTTAATGACGGTCTGCACACAGCTCCCATCTACTTGTTCTATTTGGTGTGTCCTGCTCTTCCAAGTGTGCTTCCTCCAACCCAGTGTCATCTTCCTCTTCTGAAAACTACTCCTTGACTTTCATAACCACCAGGAGAGGATAGTCTTCTATTCCTGCAGGTCTCAGGTCCTGGTCCAACAGCTGGCACAGTTCTTTCACAATAACCCAGGACATATGGATGCATCAACACTGCACCATTATTATCCCAAGAAGATAAGTTTGAAGGTGAAAAGCTCTGGCCCTCCTGTAGCTGTGTGCATCCTGAGGGTCTCTGCAGATGTGACCTTTGTCTGAATTGTGTGCTTCTCAGCCTCTGCAGTGGCTTGCTGCAGTTCCTGACCTTCCTGTCAAGTTTACCCTTCTTGCAACTGCCAATATTCCACCTGTCACTATATAACATAGCTCCTGTTGTTTGGGACTTACGTTGGGTCCAAAACAAGTTCTTAGCTTGGTAAAGACTCTGTGCTTGCATACCCTGCAGATGAGGGCTGTATATATTTCTCTGCAATAAAACATCTGCACCCCAAGAGTGCCACTTATTTGGTAGAGGTGATGCAATGACTGAATGGTCAACATTAGAGTTGCTTGGGACAGTTCTGTGTGCTATGAACTCTTCCTATCTCAGCCCCACAACAACTGAGGAAATTATTACTGCATGCAGTAGTTCTCATCATTATACACAGCATTCTTGAAGTTTCTCAGGAACTGTGGTTGTGGCCAGTAACTGGCTCTTTTAAAGTTGGTGATGATGAAATCTGCTTCATTGAGATCTGTGCAAGTTGCAAGGACCAGTGCCATGACAGATATCAACTGTGACCAGTATTTAAACCTCCTAAACACTTCTTCATACCAAAAGGTCTCATGCATGCGGATATGATTCCATATGAAGTGTAACTACGTTTTGAAAGAGCACGATTGCCTTTGCCCCTTTGATGATCTCTTATCCAGCAGAAGTGGAGCCTGTTTTTATCCATCAAACTGACACTGACTCCATCTACTTGCCCAGGCACTTTCTAGCAGTCACCTTGAACAAATAGCCAGTGATAACAGGAAACGTAGCTCATGGTGGGCACTCAGCCTGGTCACCACGTACCCTCAGAGATTATAAATATCCTTTTTCCTGGTAGTGCCACTACCAGCCTCCAATTTTCCTCTTTACCCCTGAAATCTGGCGCTGCACTCTTTAAATATCTAATGTGGTCCTGTACACTTCCCTTGGAGGCCATAGTGATAGTTATTGTTAATAGTGACTGTACTGTTGTGTCCCAGACCCCCATCCTGTTCCATGTTCCTTGCCTTCTGTTTTGTCCTTCTCCACCGACCCACCACCCGAAATATCACACTCACTCCCATCAAGATAGTTACTGTTGGCATGTACAGGATGTTAAACAATGCATCCAGTTTCTCATTGATCAAGATAGCTAGGCTGATAAGGTAGTAGGATTTAGGGCCATCACAATGCTGAATGTGCCCCAGACTGTTAAACTGTCATTGAGTGCAAGCTTACATCTAACCATCTAGACTCCACAGACTAGGCAACATCCTCCATCTACTGAAGACTCATTCATTGTTGAATTACTGCACACAGAGACCATAACAGTGAATGAAAGTAATTTTCTTCTTGTGTTTGCCTGGTGATAAAACACATTTAAAAATAATGCTTTATCTTTTTAAGAATGGAAGTGTGCAAGAAAACGTATGCTTTTCCTTCTGGACTATAAAACAGAATAGAAACTAGACACATCCATGTAGCTGAAATAACAGGAATTTTGCAACTTCTAAAAATCAACTAGTGTACGTTTTTAGTTGTAAAAGGTTGTTTTAGAGCAGTGCAATTGACTCAGTTATATAAGAGTGGCACGAGGCATTTGAGGTGAGGTAAAACTGCCTGATGACAGCCCTCTGGTTAAGCTACAGCACAGTTGGGAACATTACATGTAGATCCAGTAAACAGAAAATATCTTTCTCTCTTTTTGAGTGAATAGACCAAAAGTAAACTGCAGTCTAATACAAAATAAGACTAATTTCACTTGATCAGTGATTGAATTGAAGAATTACTCAATTGTAATACTGTTACATTAGATTCCAGCTTCTTCCTTTCAAACAGCAAGGTGAATTCTATCATACTGTGGTCACTACCCCCTAGGGGTTCCTTTACCCTAAGCTCCCTAAACAAGTCTGCCTCATTACACATCACCAAATCCAGAATTGCCTATTCCCCAGTGGATTCTACCACAAGTTGCTACAAAAAAACCATCTCACAGACATTCCATGATTTGCTTTTCTTGTGATCCGCTACCAACCTGATTTTCCCAGTCCACCTTCATATTGAAATCGCCATGGTTATTGTAATAGAAGAGGCATGTAAGAAAGGCATTATACTACTGCTATCGGGGTCTTTTTTTACCCTTTGTGGTTCCTTAACTCTGCCCGCACAGATTCCATGCCTTCTGACTCTATATCACTATCACTATGACTATCACGAGCTGCCAGAAGAAGTGGTGAAGGTAGATACAATTACAACATTTAAAAGGCATTGGATGTGTATATAAATAGGAAGGGTTAAGAGGGGTATGGGCCAAATGCTGGTAAATGGATCTGTATCAAATTGGGATGTCAGGTTGGCGCGGATGGGTTGGACTGAGGGGTCTGTTTCTGTGCTGTTTGACTCTATAATAACCATTGCTGTACAGACATGTTTGAGATGTCAGTATATAAAATGCGATAGAAATGTTTGGGCCCTCTTGTGGCACTGTGGTTGTGTCGCGACCATGGACCAGAGGCCCTGTTTCAAGTCCCGCCTGCTTGTGGTGTGTAACAACATCTCTGAACATGTTGATTATAAAAGTAGGTTAAATTTTAAAAACAAGCCATCAACGCTAAAATAAAAGGAGCTGAAGTTCTGGACACTTTTTTTTGTGACCTGGACTTCTTCGATTTCAGAATTTTGTTTTCCCTAGGAAAAGAAGGTGCTTATAGTGGTTGAGTGCTGGTCACCTCTCCTCCACCTTGCCCCAGTACTTGTCGAATTAAGCAGTTTTGATCACACAGTTTAACTTGTATAACACCTATGGTTTTGATTGTAAAGGGGTCCACACACTCTGTCACTTTGTCTGCAGTTAGTGGCATTTTGCTGTGGATGATAACTGATATTAAGTATGAAAACTGAAAGTAGGCATATAGTCAATTGTGACATCGCAATTTTGGCCTTCCTACTCAATGGTATGTAAACAGATCATCAATTGTTAGCAGGTTAGTTTTGTTTAATTATTCTGGCTAAGTTTGTGGGAGTGTTGAGGTTTTCTTTGCTGTAAAGTCTGTAAGGAGTGGTGCTGCATGTGGTGAAGGTCACATGGTTCTTAATTCAAGGATTCTGGTCTGATTCTAGCGTGGGTGCTGGAGTTATCAGTTCGCTTGATCTCCAACCTAAGGATAACAGGAAAATGACAAGCTGCTCATTGAGGAATTTAGATGATGAACTGAGGCCTTACGCACACAGTCACTTCAGCACTTCTAATCCTAAACTGGGAACAATTTTCATGACATTTCAATTTTCAAGAAGAAGGTCTTCATTGAAATCTACCTTCACCTGCAAGCAGATTTTCGGCCTCAGCATAAGGTATAGATGACATTATTAGTGACTGAAAAAATAAACTGTGACAAGAAATATTTTCACATCAAGATCCTTCCAGGCTAGAGCAAATAACACTGATACTATCTCCCATTTTTCTATCCATTGGTGTACAAGTGAAATGGCTGATCATGGTTCTGGTGTAGGGGAGTATGCTACCTTCTTGTTTTCTAACCAGTGTTGTGCATACATTTATATTTGAGGACCACGCAAAAAGCCTGGAAGATGTGGAACTTTGAACATCATCTTGATTGAGAAGTGTTTATACCATGTTGTTTCTTGGAAATGAAGTCAATAATTTGTGTGCTGTGGCTTACCTTCTGTTTACAGAAGCTTAAGTGACTTTAGAGAAAAGACAGACAAAGTTTAGGGGGATAAGAGAGGATTTATGGTTCTTAATTATTGGAAAACTTGCCTTTGAAAAGTCATGGGGGCTCCTATACTAATAGTAACCCTTCAACCTTTTCTCAGGACTTAGGGTTTTATATTCATTACGCACTTGGTAAGGAAGAAACCTTGAAAGCTGCAAGTCTGTCTCCTTCTCAGCAGAAATTTGATAACCTGAAAGATTACACACCAGTACTTCTGACTACCTTGTAAAGCCTGAAAAGCTGAAATGCGAACACTTTCCAGAGACTCAGATCCAGTTTGATTTCAATCTAGACCAAAGATCTTCCATCAATCTGTGGCAATCAGCAATTTAATGTCACCATCATCAAGAAACCCTGTTGACCATGAGAAGTGATTGCTTTGAATGCTGTCTTTTCAGACCCTTGGCCAGCAGGGGTGTTTTAGCATCTATAGCCATATTTGAAAAAAAAACTGCAGAGATTTTTGTTTTGGTTGTTTGTCTGTATAGGGTTAGAAGGATCTACTTCCAATTCCAGACTATAACATTGCCATTAACCAGCATGTACCAGATGTTTTAAGGATAAGTTCTGTGTTGCAATAAACAAATGATTTTTAGTTCAAAGAAGCCTGGTGAAAATTTTTTCTTATTGTGGTGGCAATACAACAGAGAATCCATTCACTTCTTGTTGAATCAACACGTTTTATACTAATGATGAGAATGATGGACAAGTGGGAGTTGATTACTAGTTTATTTCCTCCATCAAGAGGAATGAGAAGTCTCAGTCTCAGGAGATGTGGTAGACCATTTCTGACTGAGGCGAGAATTTTTTTTACTCCAGAGGACGCTGAACCTATGGATTTGCTTACCACAGAAGGCTGAAAAGATGAAGTCAAGAAAATGATGGTTCAGAAGGTAGACTTCCTCCAGATAAAGGTGTCAGGTATTAGGAAAAAGTGGGAGTTTGGCTCTGAAATAGAGGAGCAGCCATGATTGTTGAATGGTGCACTGGGCTCAATAGGCCAATGGCCTGCACTTGTTCTATTTTCAGTTTTTCTATGTCATAGTCATAAAACCAGACAAAGTAGATGCACAGAGATAACAAAGTATGGAGCTGGATGAACACAGCAGGCCAGGCCAGTCCCAACCCGAAATGCCAGCTTTCCTGTTCCTCTGATGCTGCCTGGCCTGCTGTGTTCCTCCAGCTCCACACTTTGTTATCTTTGACTCCAGCATCTGCAATTCTTGCTATCAAAGTTGATGTGCATATGCCTTCACCAGGATAGTCAAATTCCCTGTGATACAAGATGCAGACCAAACTGCATATATGGTTTTATATGCACCATCCAAAAATATGTACATCCAAAAACTGAGATGTACAGTGATTAGAAAAGGTTGCACTCTGTGTATGCATGGGTGATGTGTGATCATGATCAGCAAATCATTCAGATAAGTGCACAGTATCCTGGCAATTGTCATGGAGTCGTTATTTTTAAAGTACATGGTATTTGAACCAAAGGTTATTTGCTGACCAACTGATTTCACTGTAGTGTACGACCCAACCCCAGGTAGAAAACATGTTTTCATGGCAGCATGACTGTCCTAACATACATAGACTGTTGGTGTTCAAGCAGTGCCCTGCCACATTCACTGGAATGTCTCCTGATTTGTTGCACAGGATCTGGCAGATCCCAACCAGTGAGCAGCTATGGTGGAAGAGGTGCAGGAAGAGAAGGACAAGGTGAGAAGCAAGTAAAGAACTATAATTTCATCATTGCCAGTTGTTTTATGCCTCAAATAAACTTCTTAAACAATATGCTGTAGGATTAATGTCTGTCAGAAGAGTTTTATTTTATACCTTAAGATGTCTGCTGTTTTGCTTGCAGCAACCTTTCCAAATCGAGTTACTTTTTTAAGTAACAGCAAGGAAAGTATGACTAATCCCACAGAATGGATACCAGATGCACATAACCATAACCACTGAAAAGCTGAACACTCCAATGAAGGCAACAGTGCAAGCTTTCATGGAAGCCAGCTGTTTTTGTGTGGCATGGGTCTTAGTGTCTACTATATATCATTAAAATGTTGAGTGGCTTCTACTTGTGCTAAGATATCAGCTGTGAGATGCTGCACTGCAGTGGATTCCACAAATGTGCCACCACTTCTACACCAAAGTGGGATCCAGATTCTATGATAAGTTGCCATCAGGCTCCTCTGTGCTGCCAGGCATCCACAGTCGGCTTTCTAGCAGCAGTAACAATGCAGCAAACACTTCCTTGTACATGCCGATCAGTCCTTTTTCTGTAAACTACCCAACTAAAATCCTGAACTGAATTCACTACAGCAGAACTCTCTGGTGTAAACTGTGCTTCAAGAAGGTGGCACCTGTGTGACCCCCTCTCCCTATCCTAGATGACAGATTGTTTCTATTCATTGATTTATTAATCTTACCTCAATGCTACCTCTGAAGGTACAACCAACATCTGTATTTGAGTTGAAGATTAAGCGAAGTTGAATGGTTTTTCACTATCATTACTTGTTCTTCTTCAACTTCAGTTTCTTGAGGTTAAGTATCCATCTTAACATGCTGTAATTTGCAGGTTACAGTAAATAGTCTATAAATAAGCCTAAGGTATAGCAGGACAATCAGCTATGAAGAATGCTCATCAAATCAGATATTTCAAGTGACCTTGATGGACATGTGCAGAAAATGCAACAGGCTATGAGAGTTATCTTGAATGGCAAATAATTTGTAATTAACAAAATTTATGTTAAGGTGTTATATAAATCATGTGGGTACAGAAAAAAAAAACAAGAGTCTGACCCATGAATTTCCCTATTGGCCAGTACTTAAGGATATCAAAAGAACTAATCAAGTTGCGTGAAACTTGTCAATTCCGTCAACCTCAACAATCAAGCAATTTCATCCATACAAAATTCCTTCTGAGCATGCTACCAGATTGAAAATATTATTTGCAATATTCAAGGACATGATTCCATTCTGATGACTGACTATTTAACTCTATTCCCTTTGTGTGCCAAATCAAAGATACTGTGTGCAGCAATGATTAATGCATTGGCAGCCATATTCAACATGTTTGCACCTCAATAAATTGAGTTTGACAAAGGTCAGCAGTACACTAGTGACTCAAGAACATGTGAATAAAATAGTTTGTTCAATATATTACCACTTCTCACTATCCTCCAAATGGACTCTCAAGGCACTATTTGTTATGTCTTGCAGCAGATGTACAATATATCTTTAATAGACATGCTAATGATGTCACTGCCATGATATGGTGAATAACCTGATTATCTAAAGTCCTGTTTCCATGTTAGGGAGCTCTGTTCAATCACAGCATGACATGTTGAGGGAAATGGAGTATACCAAAATTGCTTAATTGCGGTAGTAACTATGACTCTCTTAGATGGATCTCCCTTGGGAGTCTTGCCTGGCTAGTTACTGCTGCGATAGTTTTTATGTAATTTGTGTGTTGCAGTAAATGGTCATTCCACCTCAAGGCTCCCATTGAAAACAGCAATAGCTTCCTGCTCGGCTGTTGGCTTGATAAATACAGCTGAAGAAAAATTG
Source organism: Ginglymostoma cirratum (assembly GCA_024137785.1). Lineage (NCBI taxonomy): Eukaryota > Metazoa > Chordata > Chondrichthyes > Orectolobiformes > Ginglymostomatidae > Ginglymostoma > Ginglymostoma cirratum. The sequence goes on from JAHRHZ010000021.1 coordinate 36,260,089, forward strand.
CGAAACAGCTGTTTGATCCATGTGGATGACGACACTTGAACACCAAGTTGCACTTACAAAAAAAGATTACTTAAGATGAAGGCAGATAAATACCTTCAGTCCAGTTTTGATGTGTCCCGGAAAAAACCCTCCCGGCAGGCTCATTAGTGGTAGTGGTCTGTGAAAACTGCAAATGCCACACCAGAAAAGAATCCATCTACACCCAGAAAAAGGAGATGATGGAGAGACCCAGCATATGAATTCCTATCAATTATGCAAGACAAGGTCCAGTCAGGTCTGTAGGACCAGGCATTGTTGTAGTAGATGGGAGCCCTGTTAAAGAAGAAACGGTGAGGCCAGCCCACCATGTGGATCAGGCTATTACACCTCAGACTTTCTACAACAGAAGAAATGACATAAAGGGAAACGAGGTATACAAACAGCAGGGCACCAGAACATCAAATATGACGACTTACATCTAGCCAGTCATAATCGAGTTCTAACGTAAATGAACAGCTGTCAAGGAAGTAGTGATCCATTATGCTACAGATGGTCTGTTTTGTGCAGTCTCCTCCTTCCTACTGTGGGGAATTTTAGAGAATGTTCTCTAAAATACATTAGGCCAAGAACATCCAAAATAGGCATTCTAAATGCGAGAAGAGTGGAGAATAGCACTCTTATAGGCCGTCATTATGTGAAATGTAACGGCACTGGGCCTTCTAAACCACCAGGGGCGTTTGCAAGCTCAAGATGTAAGTTAACATTTAAATCTTAGATTGGCCTTGGCCAACAGGAACAACAGAAGCATGCGGAAATTCGTAATGAGAAGCACCCAGAACCTCTCAAGATGACATCAAAACCAGGGAGGAAGGCCTAGAAATGGATAGAAGAAGAGACAAAACTTCTCTGTGAGTTAGAGCAATAATATGCAGGTTGCATCTTTTATCTACAAGAAGATAGCCAGTATCCTAACTATAAAAGCACCAAAACAGATATCAAATAAACATAGGATACTGCAGAGTAGTAATGTGGGACCCCAAGCCCCAGTGACTAAACCCCCACAGGCCATCTCTAGAGAAGATCTGAAAATGAATCTTCAGGTATCCAGCAGCAGAAAAGAATTATTCGACCTGTACTCCTAAACATTGAGATATAAAGGACCAAATCACATAGGCAGAAGAACTCATAAGCAAGAAGGGGGACCACAAGGTTAGAGCCCTGGGACTGGGGCTTATCAAAAGCATCGCTGACCACTTTGGTAATGGAGAAGAACCCTCTCTGAGGACCAAAGATGGAAGAAAAGCAGAGGAAACCCGAAGAAGGAAGGAGTTCAAGAAGGACTCGGGAGCAGGAAGATGCTGGAAAGTGAAGATATCCAAATTCAAGACAACTCAACAGCTCTAAAAACAAGACCACAGACAGTTGGCTCGACAGATCATGGGAACCCTAGCTTTCACCACATGTCCACTCTCCAAAGAAGAGCTGGAAAGAAACTTTTTCCACCCTGAACAACAAACCAAACCTGAATTGATTCAAGCCATACACCAGAAGCAAGGATAACAGATTGCTCATGCCATCCATTGAGGAAAAAGAAGTTGACAAGGCCATCAAAGGAGTAGATCCCAAGAGTGTGGTGGAATCTGATGGCATGAAGTTGGAAGAAATCCAGAGGATCCAGTATGGCGACACCTTAAGGATTCCATGATTCTTCACCCTATGGTTGAGATCTTGCAGAATTCTGGAATACTTGAAGAGCTGAACAGTCCTCATTTCAAAAACAGAAGACCTGGAGAATCTGAATGACATCGATAACTGGAGCCCTATCACAATTAGTCCCATGTTGCTTCGCCTGTTTATGAAAATTATAGCAAAGAGTTTAAGTGAAATACTACAGATTAACTCCAAGCAAAAGGGGTTTTTAACGGCGACCCCAGGCTGCAATGAAGATATTGCAGGACTGGCCAACATCCCCACAGGCACCAAACTGAATAGGAAGGATCTCGCAGCTATCTTTGTCGATCTTGCAAAGGCATTCAGCTCAGTTGGATGCAAACTTCTACTGAAAGCCCTGCAAAGATGCTACTTACCAAAACCTTTCAACTCAGAGAAGATATGTACACCAATAAAATAGCCATTATCAACAGAAACCACTGAAGAACAAATCCAATCGAGATGCTGAGAGGAGTGAAGGAGAGTGACTCTTTATCACCAATACCATTCAATTTCGTTTTGGATTCGCTGACGTGCACTCTCAAGGAAGCCAGCACAGGAGTCTCCATGTTATTAGATGGAAGAAAAATTAACTGCTGTGCCCTGGCTTTTGCAGATGACATTGTTCACTTCAGCAACTCACACACTGGAATGACGAAGAATCTGAAGATTGTCCAATTATTCTGTGATAATGCAGGACTTGCCATCAATATCATGAAAACGAAAGGCTTCCACTTTATGTATAAATGAAAGACCTTTCTATACAACCATGAAAAACATTTGGTCAGTCAAAAGAGATAACTTGAATTACATTCCCCCCAGGAGAAACAGAAAAATATCTGGGAGCCTGCATCAATCCATTGGCAGGTGTGATGGGAGGACAGTGGGGAGAGAAGCTCATAACATGGATCTCCAACCTTCAAGACGCTGCTCTCTGTGCAAAACAAAGAATGTAAATCTGCAAGAATACCCTTCGGAAACTGGGCACTATTATCTGCATCTCAGTCAAAGAAATTCTATGCTTACCATCCCATACAACAGACAGCATAATTTTTCATTCCAGTTCTTCCAAAAGAACAAAATGGGACAAATTGGAGAACTGAGATATCTTAAAGTCCTCAAGGAGGTTGAGAGTTATCAACTTAAAATGAAATCAAGCAAGAACCTGGTAGCAGAGCAGAAGGTATGTCTAGATCCACCAATCCTGGAACACTATAATAAACGCTACTGACTATAAGGCTTGGTGCAACTGGGATCTTGCCAAATGGTTGAACTTCAAGTCAAGGCTTCGGAATTCAATACTATAAGAATGACATTGTATCCAACTCCTGGACAAAAACATTATTCCAGATTAAATCAACAGCTTACTGCTTGGATGCAACCTTTATCCAACCAGACAACTTTGAACTAGAGGTAGACCCTACTTACAGAAAGAATGCTGGACATGTGACGCTCTGTGGGAAACACTTCCAAACATTTCTGAAAACAGTACCTTTGTCAAGAATGCCCATATCAAGCCTCACAACAAGATCTTGGAGAAGCTTCACCAGTTTGTTGGAAAATATGGATGGATCACCTACCTGCATCCAAGAATAGAGGACAAGGATGGAAATCTATGGAAGCCTGACCTCATCTTCAAAAAGGACCAAAGAATCGCTGTAATGGATGGACAGTACGTTTTGAAGATGACCAGAAGTCCTTAGAGAGGACCTGGACGAAGAAGACCTTGAAGTATAAACATCTGGATCAGGAAATTGAAATTTTGACTCAAGGAACCAAGCCCTACTTCTTTGGATTCGTCTTAGGAGCACAAAGAAAGTGGCTCGAGAAAATACAACAGTCTTGTGCACTTTTTGGGTGTACAGAGATATAAGTCCTTTGCCTAAAACACATCTAGACTTACTATCTCCCTGACACTGGAACTTCTACAGATATTCAGCAACAGATGAAGACTAAAGGATGCCACTCAGCGCAAGCTGACAATATCCCTCACCCCACTCCAGTGCCAAGGTATGGTGGCCTATCCAAGGCCGAGGTATGTTTAATTGTGCTGGATAAGGTAATTATTTTAGTGGGTCAAGTTTTAATAAATTTCCCAGTTGTATTGTACTGTTGTAAGGTTTTACTATGCATAAAATGTACATCAAATGATGTTCTTGGCTTTGATAAACTAACTAGAACAGCCTGTCTGGCTCTACCTTTTCCATTGTACAGAGGTTGTTTTAGAGTATTATTGCTTAGCAAATTGCCCTAGGACTTGGGATGTCCCTAAACCGTCCTCCTTTAGACCCTGTGGCTGTGATCTCGCTACATGGAGGTTTCCAAAATGTCGACAAGTGATGTTAAAACTCAGATAAGGTACCCATTGAGTGATTCAAAATCAGCCCTGACACAAAAGGGCCTGCGACTGTGGTGTACGTGCATGAATAGCCGGAACTGTAATAATTCTTCAGTTCTATGTGACCCACATCTCACATTTTATGTTACGGAAGCTAAAAGAATGATCATACTAATGATCTTGTCACCTAATGACACAGTGGTAGCACAGTAGCAATAAACATAAATATAAAAGAATCTTCATTGAAAGTTAGATAACCATAGATTGTAAAACATTTATATAACTAACTACAGTAGGCTTATATGAGGACGGATCTCTAACTTAAATAGTCAGGAAGTAGAATTACCTCATTTCTACTTCAGGGTAGAAAACCCTGTATCTCTATATTTTTAGCCTGCTTCCTGACATAAGCTAAGGTACATTAATCAAAAGACTTATTCAGGTTTAAATATGTACTTGGGAACCAAAGCCTTTCTACAGGTTTAAAACTAGTATGGCCAAAGGATACTGTTTGGATTTTTTTTTACATGCAATTAGTGATTTTCTAACCTAGACATAGCTACTTATGGTCAGTCAGTTCCACCATTTTGTTTCATTTAGTTTGGTGCCAAGGTGTCAAAGATGATGTGATGTCACCAAGAAAATGTCATCAGTATATATTATCTCATGTCACTGTTGACACTATAAAATCTGTGATCATTAAACGTACAGGGACTTATTAAAATTGATGTACTATCCCTCTGGGCAATGGTTTAGCCTTACCAGCAGTGCTCATATTTGGGAGGACAGATGTGCACAATTCTTCCCTCCTACACTCTCAATATCCAATGATGTGTGCTTGGGAATGCCAGAGTCACATTGGACTCAAAACATTAACTTTGTTTAACTCTTCATGGATGCTCCCAGTCCTACCGAGTTTCTCCAGCAGTTATCTTAATTTAGATCTCCAGCCTTGACAGTACTTTTATCTGTGATCTTATAGCCATGTAAGTAGTTATTATAATAAAATTCAAGACATCTCTCCACAAGAACACAAGTGTCTATGATATATGTTTATGTTAACTAATATTCAGTGAACAATAAAAGGTATCAAGGACTATTATTTTGCACTCAGGAGGCAGATCAGGTATTTAACCCATTTTGGATAGGTTTTCCTGTACTTGAGGAAAGTGTAGGTGAAAGAAAACCGAGGATTAGATCTGTCAAGAAAATGCCTTTACTATATTGTTTCAGGGTAAGGAGGAGCAGGGATGTTTCCTTCAGGCTGAACAATTTCATTTGTAATCCATGCAAACTACCACAATAGCTCATTTTGCAATTTTTTGGATGTAATCAACCATCCCCTGCCATGATCATGATTTACTCCTACCTGCTATCTGTTACTAAAAACAACAAAATATATTTGATCCTGAGGTACGAGCTTTTCAACAACTTTTCCCTTGCCCATCAGGCAAATAACCTATCAGTAATACTGGATTTGTGAAATGTGCAAGCCCTGGAGTTAAAATTCCATGGTTTTTGGGGAAACCTGCAATTACAGGCTTTGTGACCAAAGATTTGTTGGGCAATTAAGAGGAACTCATAACTCTATATGAACCTGTCATGGATGTCAGGGCCTTGTAGAGACAAGCAAACAATGCTGGGAATAACTTGATTTATGTAAGGTTTGCACAACAGTGATACATCTGCATGACTGTCGCTTCATCACCAGACCTTTATAACCTTTCTGAATTATATACATAGTCCTGATAATCTCCTTTTCTAAGTAAACTATAAATCTGCTCACTTTAACACCTATATAGAATGGGGAGCAGAGTCTCTCTCGCTTGCTACTGAGTACTGGTGCCAAGGGCATTTTGGGAGTACATAGGCATCAATATAACAGCCTACTATACCAAATATACTGACCTAGTAACATCTTTGAAGGGCTTTGAATGCAATTGCACTTATGTCAAGTATGTTTGCTGAGAACTAAGCGAACTAAGAGCCTCTAGCATGCACAGATTGAAAGCCTGCTTTGCCTGTTTTTTAAGCTACGTTGCAAAGGATGAGCACAATGGATATAAAAATTCATGCATATTCAATGAAGCAGTATGAAAAAGCTATGCATCTCATTCAGAACTAATGTCTCTTACCCTATCTTTCCTCCAGCCATCACAATATGAGACACATGAAGTAGATCATGACACTTACACCTATGACGACACCAAAAATATCTCTATTACAAACAGTCCACTAAATGGGTATCTGTAAGGCAAGTGTGATACATGGACTTGATTATTTTCATTTAGGAGAATGTTGTCTCTGAGATATATGGAGCCAAAGTAAGCTTTCACTTGAAAAACACAGGATGATAGGGGCTGTTTGTTTGTTTTAAGTCTCCAAAAATCACTGTCCTTTGATCTCGTTTTCAGCTTGGTTATTTCACATAGTAATTATCTTCATATCAACTCTCTACTTTAAGTCAACCATCTGATCGATGGACCTGTCACCAAATTTACTGTCTACTTGAAGGAATTGATATAAGACAAATTTGATTTGTTCCATCAATCTGATTCCTGAAATTGCGTGTTAAATTTCTCTGTTAACTTCCTTAGGTATGCAGAGTTTTCTGGTTCAAGCCATTTTTCTTTGTCTTTGATTTTTTTCCTAGTATTTCCTCCAACCTCAGGAACTACTGCAGCATTGTGCATTTTTAATTGGGAGGACCACAGACCCAGTTCCAATTTCTATGCTTTCACAGAAATGATCATTTGTATGAAATCTCTGGCCTTGCAATTCAATTTAGCTCATTCAGTTTTGATGTTATGTTTGTGGAAACCTAGTCAATCAACCACTTATTGCCTGACAGCTCACTTGTACATTTTATTCCTTGATTTAAGACAAATGGTGATTTCAGGCCTCAGCCCTAAGAATCTTCATAGGATCTTCCCTCAACTTAATCACCTCACCATCTGCATGGAGGAATATTTCACTGTGGGCAGCATAGTGTTCGAGTAAAGATTTAAACAAGTGCTGAAAGCTCTTGCTTGAATGGAGTTTACAATCTTAACTTTCATGAGAACAATCCACAACTTTACTCAATAATGCTTACTGGTACATTTTGCAACAATAATTTGACATCAGACATGAAATCAAGATCATTTCTGAAAAATGCAATGATGTCCACATTTGCACCAAACTTAAATGTGAACCAGCAGTATTAATGGAAGTCAGTTTCTCATTTGGAATGTTTTTCTCAAGCACATACTTTTTAAATTTGTCAAAAATATCGTCACCCTCTTGTTCTCTCTTCAAGGGGCAAAAGAGTGAGAAGATCCTCTTTAGTTGTTTTTGTGTGCATGGCTTTTAAGGATGTAACAGTCAGCTGGCCTGTGTTGGTTATGTCAATGGATTCATTAAGTTGCAGTGAGAAGCATTCACAGTCTTTCAAGTCCGGCTGTAGTTGGATAAAGATGTCTTCAGTTATTCTACTTGTCTTGCTACTATGGAAACACCAAGTGATATGCTCTGGATTGCTGCTATTATTTATTACCTCTAACAAACACTGACAGGTAGCAAGATCCATTGTTAGAGACTCTGCAATCAACCAACTGATCACAATCTTTGTTTTGGAGCGTATGGAGTTAGAAACTCAGGAATATGGGTTGTGGACATAATTTAAGTCATTTCCAAGTTTGCTGATATAAACTTTTCATAAATCTGAGAACCTAAATTTTCTCAGTTCTAACAAACTGCAGATTTCTAACCAAACTTCCAATTTGAAAAAATTCACAAATTAAACTCTTCTACTGAAGCGACTTGTTCCTTGAACTACTCTGAACTTCTGGGAGCAAAATTAAACTTGTTTCTAAATTCAACCTTGCTATCTTCTAAATTGCAAACAAAGTTAATTGTCTTGCATGCTTTCCCAACCCTTCCTAAACCAACAATATAAATATTCAAGATGGAGGCAGAGTAACAGGGCTGAACGTGGGTGTCTCATCAGCTTTCTTTCTCTTTTTTTTCTTGACTTTTTTTTACTTTTGCTCTTTTTTTCTTTTTTCTTCATTTTCTTTAAAGCCTGGAGCCTGGTGATGTTCAAGGCCAAGTGAAGGATGAAGGAGGAGACCTCTGATGGTGGCTGCAGCAGTGGCAGCAATGCCAGAACAAGGCAGACATGGCTCCACCCCTGGTAAGCAAGGATCAGGTCGCAGGCTGACTCACCCTGCCTGGACTTGCAGACCAGACCAAGGCTCCAGATCCGCAGCTATGACCGGGTGCTTGAACAAGTAGAAGCATCTGCAAAAGGTTCGGCAAGGACCGCGATGACTGATGACCAGTAGCAATATCCGGAGGAGCATTGGATGGGGAACAGGATGTATGGAACCCAAGCACCCCAGGCCCATGCCTCCAGCTTGGACGCAGCTGTCGCGGGTGTGGCAGCAGCGGAACCTGTAACGGAGATCCCAAAGCCCATTACAGAGACCCAGAGCCCATTCTGGAGATCCCAGCCAATGTCAAGCAGTGACTAAAGGTGCAGTGAAGGAGGAACAAGAAGAAGATAGAAAAATGAACTCTATTGCAATAAAATCTTGCATTTTATTCGTTGTTTCAAGATGGCTCCATAGCATGGTGAGACTTTGCATATGACATGTAAGAAACCACTTTTCACTGTTTTCATATACATGTGATGATAAATCTAAATCTTTCCATTTATGCCACAGGGGCCTGCAGTCACCTACTTGATGACAAATGCTGGATTTAGTCATTGTTCCAGAAGAACTCTATGACCTTTATTTTTTAAAAAAAACCTTCTCAGAAGTAACCAACGTCTGTCTGCTTCTAACTTGAAATTCAAATTCTGAAACTTATATTTATGTATAAATTGTACACTTGTTTGTCATAGTTGAGATAAGATGGGAAAAGGAATCAGTAGGTCTTAAAACACTGCAAAGGTAGTGAATGAAGGCACACCACACAATAAATCTTTTGAAGAATAAACTGAGGAACAGACCCAGAAAACAGTTGGCTCTGCTGAGACTGTTGCAGTATGTCAAGCACAGCAAAATGGTGCTTGTGGTCAAAGGGTTAGAACTCTGCCAAAGTCACCCACTTTTACAGAGCATGCACCACATGCAGTATGGTCTTTCACTCTCCAGCCAAATATTTCTCACCTCTTTCTTTCTATCTCTGTTAGGAGGGCATCTGCCTCAGAATCATTGATTTTGGTTGTTCTTGTGAACCAATTGTGTGCCACCTATCATTTCTAGTTGTCTGCTCCACCCAATGCTACTATCACTCCTCTAAGTTACAACAGATTTTATGTCCTAGTGATGCACTAGGTCTCAGCCTGCTCATGACAATCATTCAGGAATTCCCAGGAATCTAACTCCAATCTCTTTCTGGTTTACCCTCTTTTTTGTGGTCGAATAAAGTTTTTGTTTTGATTATACCCTAATATTTAGCGATATCTGATTACATTACAGTTTATATTTCTGATATACACCGCAGATTAGTCATGCAAAAAATGAAGAACTTAGTCTTGTCATTAGGAAAGCATGTGCTTTTGTTCCATCATCTCAATGCTTGTGACAAAAATGGTACGTTTTAAGCCTTTGCTTTCATACAATCATGGCAGCCTTTCATCCTGATTCAGAAATATTCAGTTTGTTTCCCAGGAGTCTGCCCCACGTTCTTTACTTTTCCTACTGGCTAATGTACTCGAATAATAGTACGGTATTAAAATATTTACAAACCATAAGAAAAAGATCAGTATGTTACTTGTTGGAGGCTGGAGTTGGGCATTGGAACCCTGCAGATTTCCTGATGCAGCTCAGTCTAAGATGGTTGACTAAGAATTTAAAAAGTCCAAAGGGCAATTCCACTGCACAGGAGTTCCGTTTAAAGACTGAGACTTCAAAGGACTCCAACTTATTAAGGTTAATAATTACTCAGGAATAGTTAGAGGATTAACAACCTACTCGAACTCCTGGCTGTCATAAAAGTGGAACCTCGCTCACTATTGACCCAACATACGAACCCCAACCTGATACCCCTCCATCCCAACTAACAACTGTACACCCCAGCTTGTCGTAACGCAGGCACTCATCCACTTACATAGCTCCCTGGCACCCAATCCACCTACTCCTGGCTCTCAAAACGCACTTAGAACCCTACCCCTTCACCTGTCTTGAATACCACATTCCTCACTAGTGTGTCATTGTACCCACATTTTCCAATCTGGCGCTACCCATTTGTCTGCCCACTTTACATACTTACCCTTTCACAATATGTCAAATTGTCTTCTGGGCATTTAAACTTCAGCACTCAACATTATAAAGGGACAGTTGGCTCTACAATGATTTTCTTCACTACTGGATTCATAGATTCCTGGACAAGTTCATAACAGGAGACCCCATCTAAATATCTCCAGGACAGAAGTCAGCTAAAGATAAGTGGGTATTTTTAAATCTGTTTGGGGTCAGAATTAGGTTTCTGACCTAATCGGAATTTCTGACCAATATACTTTTTTATTTTCATAACTCTATATTACTTTTTTCATACTGTAATTAAAATAATCATTTTTAAATGTAATTCATTATTTTTCAGGATGTGAAATTCAACATGATATGCGAACCAAATTTGATCAATGTCACATATTGTTTTTACTATATAGACTGCACCACCATATTCAATGTCTGATTGAATGACAGACAACATTTAATGTTGTATTGAATTTGATATTCATTCTTCATTGTGACTGAGTATGAATTGTACTTTTGGATGGTCATTGTTAAGCAGTTAGAAATTTTAATGCATTCCAATTAGCACATACCACTTAACAATCTTAACATGCATTTTGACCATTTATTGTATGTTTAGTATTTAGGCATACTTAGAGCTGCAATGCTGCCACTGTCCGTATGACTATATTGGCACGCCTGATTTTCAGATGCACATTAATGCCAATGTCACCAAGAATCCTGCTTCGAATCAGTAGTGCTCTACTTTCAGCAACAGGGATTATGCAATACCTCTAAGCCTCTAAAACCATATTAGCCAGCTACAGCTGGCAACATACCATGCAAATGCAGATCGTAAACAAAACAGAAAAATCAAGCACCTGGTTTGTGGGAATTTTTCAGGAGGTGATGTGACAGTTTTAATACTTTGTATGACAATTTAAATTCATTACAGCAACAGTCTTAATTTAGTGCAATGTCAAGACCTTGGAAGAATTAAAAAGGAATGTTCTTGCTGTGAATAATCCAATAGAGTGAAACAGTTCATGTTCTTGACAGATCATCCTGATTTCTGAAGGACATGGTTGATTAGTGAGTCCACTGCAGTTCTGTAAATTAATTTTGCCAATTCTGTGTTTATGAGTAATGAACAGCACAGAAGAGGGAGATTTAGAGACGATGCCATCAGAGTCTCTGACAAAATGTGTGAACGAAAACATGCACTAAAATACATAGGCTAATTACAGGAGTAACTTTATATCACTGATATCAATTGTACAAATACACAAGTGATTTTGGCGCCTCCACCACTCCCATAATATTTCATATATGTGAGGGGCATCTAGGCAGGCAGCATGAGACCAAGTGCTAGATTTTGAGTGCCACCCCCATGCATTTGACCCTGTCAATGAGATGGCATTACATTCAGTCCCAGGGCTTGAAATATGGTGGTTGCTTGTAGTCCTCATCCTCCTGATTAGAGAGTTGCAGGCCTGTCAGATCCAGGTTGATTGAGGAATGGATGCCCTACTTACAGGCAATTAATGACTCTTCTGGTGGTGGGGTGGGAAACCCAACCACATGAAAAATCCTGTCAAATGTAGCTTCTACTATAAAAGACTAATAGAATAAGCTGTGAGATGGTTCATTTTGGTAATAGCATTAAGAAGGCTGCTTGAACGGTACAAGGATCAGGTTCAGGAGCAAAGACCTCCCTAAATGTAGATAAATAAATCATTATAAGTAGTCATGCAAGTTAAGACTGCAAACAGTACAAACCTATCACCATGCATGATATCTGGAAAGTAACATCCAAGCGGAAACGTATGTTAGATTTATATAGAATATTTACCACGTCACGTGGAGGTATTCTTGTGGGGATGCTACTGGTGGGGAAAAACAGTCAGTGTTCATCCAGTTAAAATTAGTGAGCTTTTGAAGATACATCTCAACCTTGGATTGATACTACAATGCCACACACCACCCAGTCAAAGATTTACAAGGTACAGCACTGCTTTTGGCTTAGCAGGGAATCTTCACAAGTACCCGTTCTTATGCTACCAGATGTGGTGCACAAAGCATATTAGTGACAGGGCACAAAGCAATGCAGTGGTGACATGGGAAGATGTCATTGTAGAAGACCATATATCTTCTTTTTGGAACTTTAAGCTGAAATGGAACTTGGACTGCTATAACGGAAAATCCAGGAGAGTGTTGCAAGTTGGAAGTTGGGTGTTGCACTTGGTATCATATAGTTCAATATTGCTTTCTGAGGCATTAAAAGGGATGATTAGAGACTGGCAATACTGAAACTGGCAGCACTGAGACTCTCTCAAGTGAAGGAAATTTTGGCTGACAACAAAATTCTGATTGGTTGAGCTCAGGAGTATTAAAAACTGTAAGTGTCAGGGCAGAGGCAAAAGCACCCAGAAGATGAAAATAGAAAGCCATCTTTCCCCCTCTTTTCATAAGATGTAGGAGCAGAAATAGGCCATTCAGCTTGTTGAATCTGCTCTGTCATTCAGTGGGATCAATGTTGATCTGATAATTCTCAAACACATTTCCCTCCTTTTCCCCATAACCCTTGATTGCCCATAACCCTTACTGATTAAAAATCTGTCTGTCTCAGCACTGAAATACTTAATGACCCAGCCTCAATAGCCCTCTGCAGTAAAGAATCTAACAGATTCCCCACCCTCTGGGAGAAGAAATTCCTCTTCATTTCTTTGGCCTCGACTCTCCCACAGGGGGAAAGAACTTTTCCACATCTACCCTGCCAAGTCCCTTAAGAATCTTGTTTCATTCTTCTAAGCTCCGATGACTACCAGCCTAACCTACCCAAACTCTCCTCATAAGAGAATTTCTCCATGCCCAATGAGTCTGGTCTTGCTGTCTGTCTCACTCTGTAGGAAAAAAGATGCACGAAGAAAGGAATTCTAGTCCTAGATTCAACCTGATCAACCATCAAATTGAAAAATGATCATCACCACACTGCAGACTGTATGTCATCATTGCAAAAATCAGAAGGACTGTGTAAAAATAACTTTCTATATTGTGGTCTGGACTTTTGATCTTTGGAATTTTGTTACCCTGTCTATATTCTCTTCCACCCATCGTGTATGTATTAACCCATTTGTCTTTTGTCTGTTTTAATCTTAATTGAATGTGTATATTTTGGGGGCTTTTAAAGGGGTCTGGCTTAAGTAGCATAGTAGTGGATTAGAAATCCCTTTTTCTATGTTTTTGTTAAAGTTGTATGATAAATAGTTATTTTCTGTTAATAACAAAACCTGGTGTGAATGGTTGCTTCCTGATCAGCAATCAGGCAAATTGGGATTTTGTATATTCATATGTTTTGTCGCAGCTTGTGGAACAATCGGGCATGACTATTAGCACATACTTTCCCAGTTAAACTGTGACATTATAACAACTTCTGTCACTTGTTTCAGCCTTAGAAGGAATATAACTGTACAAACAGTAAAATTCAAGAGACACAAACAAAGAACAGGAGAGAGCTTAGTTTTTGCACATGAGGTTTATGACAACGAAGGGAAACTTGAGTATCAAAAGATGAATTAATTCAGATTTGCATTGTTGCCAGTCTTAATTAAAAGAAACAATATTAGATTATTTTACAAGTGAAGGGGGATTTAATGCTCTGAAAGGCTGTACGGTTGGCAAGACAGACAGAGGTGAGAAAGCGAAACCATGATTTTACTCAAGATAGCAACTAGACTTTGTGAGTAAGACATCAGAGGCAGTGCGGTTTGTGGGATGTCACAGTGGAAGCACACCTACTCAGAGCCCATTAAAATGTGGACAAAGTATTCTAGTATACTTGCTGGGGCAGGAAAAGGCTGTATCAACCCATAGATTGGCACTGTACATTTTTTGATATGACATTTCTTAAAGGAGAAAGGGCATTTTAAAACTGTTTGCAGCAAAACAAGTTAAACTCAAAACCAAAAGGAAAACCAGCAAAAAACATGTAGAATTCAAGAAATTGATGCTAAAAGTAATCAAGTTATATTCCTGAGAGAAATTACAGAATCGAATGGAGAATAATGGTTTTCTAAGAATTATGATAAATGGACATGAAACAAACTTCAATTTAGATACTGTGGCAGGAGTATAAGTTCTTTCAGACTCAAGTAGCTAATACAAGTCTTCCTTCGGTCATCCACCGATCAACTTGATAGAGCAGGAGCCATTCAATTCAAAGTCAAAGAATAGTTTACTGTGACATTTTAGTACAACAGAAGAAAAAAATCACAGAAACCCCGCATATCACTCAAACCTAGAGTGTTCACTTGAAAACCAGAAAGCATTCACAGATCTGCAGCTCAGCTATAAAGTAGACAAATTGGAAAACCGTGCCAAGCCCAAAAGGATTCAAGTTAGAACTCCCAAAATTATGTGGAGGCCTTGGAAAGCTGAACACAGTTTTTCATATCACATTGAGACTCAGATGCTAAACCAGAGTACTTACTGAACCTAAAGAAGGTTCTACGCTCATTTTTAAAGAAGACGAATCAGAAAGAAAGACAACATTCTACATTAGAGAGTAACCTCACCAGTGCCATTTTCTAAGACAAAGGCCTATCTTAATTTCAATGGTGAAATCTTATTCTGATGTCATTTGGAAGCTCACATCATTTTAACTGCATCTCTGTCTCGTAACTACAGAATCCTTAAATCAACAATGCACAAACAAAACCCTAATTAGAGTCATAGAGCCATACAGCGTGGAAACAGACCCTTTGGCCCAACTTGTCCATTCCAATCAGGTTTCCTAACCTGAACTGGTCCCATTTGCCTATATTGGCCCATATCCTTCTAAATTTTTTCTATTCATGAGCTTGTCCAAAATATCTTTTATGTGTTATAATTGTACTTGCTTCTACAACCTTCTCTGGCAGCTCATTCCATAAATGCACCACCTTCTGTATGAAGTAGTTACCCCTTGGGATCTTTCCCCTCTCACCTTAAACCTGTGCCCTCTAGTTTTGGACTCCCCTACACTGTGGAAAAAACCTTGGCTATTCACCTTACCTATGCCTTTCATGATTTTACAAACCTCTATGAGATCACCCTTCAGCCTCGACAGTTCAGGGAAAAAAAGTCCCAGCCTATCCGGCCTCTCCTTGTAAATCTTTTTTGCACCCTTTCCAGTTTAATAACATCCTTTCTGTAGTGGGGCAACCAGAATTGTATGGTTTCTGTAGTCCAAGTGGGCCTTATCAATGTCTGGTACAGCCATAATATGACATTCCAACTCAAGGCTCTGACTGATGAAGCCAAGCATGCCACTGCCTTCCTTACGACCCTGTTTACCTGCATCACCACTTTCAAGGAGCTGTGTACTTGCACCTCTAGATCTTTCTGTTGTACAACACTTGCTCAGGCCTAACTGCTCACATTTATCTAAATTCAACTCCATCTGCCATTCTTCGGGCCACTGACCCAGTTGATCAAGGTCCCATTATACTCTTAGATAATTTTGTTTACTTTCTACTATACCACCAATTTTGGTGTCACCTGCAAACTTACTAACCATGCTTCCTATATTTTCATTCAAATCTTTTGTATAAATAACAAACAGCAGTGGACTCAGAGATAACAAGGTGTAGAGCTGGATGAACACAGCAGGCCAAGCAGCATCAGAGGAGCAGGAAAGCTGACGTTTCAGGTCGAGACCGTTCTTCAGAAATGTGGGAGGGGAAGGGGATTCTGAAATAAATAGGGAGAGGGGGGCAGGCGGATGGAAGATGGATAAAGGAGAAGATAGGTGGAGAGGAGACAGACAGGTCAAAGAGGCGGGGTTGGAGCCAGTAATGAATGTAGGTGGGGAGGTGGGGAGGATATAGGTTGGTCCAGGGAGGATGGACAGGTCAAGGAGGCAGGATGAAGTTAGTGGGTAGGAGATGGGGGTGGGGCTTGAGGTAGGAGGAATGGTTAGGGAGGCGGGGACGAGCTGGGCTGGTTTTGGGATGCGGTAGGGGGAGGGGAGATTTTGAAGCTTGTGAAGTCCACATTGATACCCTGGGGCTGCAGGGTTCCCAAGCGAAATACGAGATGCTGTTCTTGCAGCTTTCGGGTGGCATCATTGTGGCAATGCAGGAGGCCCAGCAGTGGACTCAGCACTGATCCTTGCGGCACACCACTGGTCACAGGCCTCCAATCTGAACAACAATCCTGTGCCACCACCCTCTATTTCCTACCATCAATCCAACCTTGTATGCAGTTAGCTAGCTGTCCCTGGAGCCTATATAATCTAACCATACTAACCAGTCTACCATGTTGAACTTTGTTGAAAGTCTTGCTAAAGTCCATGTAGACAACATCTACTGTTCTGCCTTCATCTGTTTTCTTTGTCATCTCTTCAAAAAACTCAATCAAGTTTGTGAGATATAATTTCCAATGCACAAAGCCATGCTGACTATCCCTAATCAATCCTTGCCTTTCCAAATGCATGTAGACCCTGTCTTGCAGAATCTTCTCCAACAACTTACTGACCACTGACATCAGGCTCACCGGTTTGCAGTTCCCTGGCTTTTCCTTGCAGCCTTTCTGAAATAATGGCAGAACATTAGCCACCCTGTCGTCTTCCGGCACCTCAGCCATGGCTATCGATAATATAAATATCTCTGCCAGGGGCCCTGCAATTCCTTCCCTACTTTCTCACAATGTCCTGGGATACCCTTGATCAGGTTCCAGGGATTTGTGCGTTTTAAGACCTCCAGCGTCTCCTCTTCGGTTATGTAGAATATTTTCTAGACATCGCAAGTTATTTCCCTCTGTTCCCTAACTTCCATATCTTTCTGTTTATGCTATTTTGTAGAAAATGTAAATATTCTAATCAATGAAAGCTAAGACAGTGAGCGAGAGAAAGAGAGAGAGAGAGAGACAAGTAACAGTGGCCTAGAGGGCTCAGTTTGACTCCTAAAAATGATTGTTTAATTTGTATGAGAAATTAAAAAACAAACCTGAACTTACCTTTATCAAAGTCCCAGATGTCAGTTTTAATAAAGACAAGATGAATGGTGGGCTACAAATCCACTCTTAGAAGGGAGGCAAGTCAGGGGAAGCTCTTGATGAGGCTACTTGCATTGTATTTTTGATTAATGCTGGCTGGGTTTCCCTGGCCTGAGGGAACAGAAAAGTTCAAGGTAATTAGCAAGAGTCAGCTTGGTTTTGCCAAAGGAAAATCCTGTTTAATTAATGTTTAATGTATTTTAGGAAGTCTGTCAAGGTACTATATTTAGATTTACCAAAAGCATTTGATAAGGTACCTTCAAAAGGTTATTGGGAAAAAAAAAATGAAAGCTCATGGTATAGCATGACAGCATGCCCAGAATTTTGGTTGGCTGACAGAAAATAGGGCAGGAATTTTCCAACATTTGAATGATGTGAACAATGACAAAGTTGGGAAATCTGGTGAGAATGAAAAAATAAATAGATTCTTGATGTTGAGAAGAAAAAGTCTAATTTCTCTTTCGGATTTCACTGACAAGATTAGAATCTTGTTAGTAAGTGGCAAAAGACTTAGTTCCATACATTTGCAGAGATAGTAGGAACTGCAGATGCTGGCGAATCTGAGATAACAAGGTGTAGAGCTGTATGAACACAGCAGGCCAAGCAGCATCAGAGGAGCAGGAAAGCAGATGTTTTTGGCCTAGATCCTTCTTCAGAAAAGGCTTCGCAGTAGGGTTAAAATTGTTTCAGAGATAGTAGGAACTGCAGATGCTGAAGAATCTGAGATAACAAGGTGTAGAGCTGGATGAAC
>JAHRHZ010000021.1:36283125-36341138 GCA_024137785.1 Ginglymostoma cirratum
AACCAGCCCAGCTCATCTCCACCTCCCTAACCGGTTTTTCCTCTCACCCCAAGCCACACCCCCATCTCCTATCTGCTAACATCATCCCGCCCCCTTGACCTGTCCGTCCTCCCTGGACTGACCTATCTCCTCCCTACCCCACTACCTACACTCACCTTTACTGGCTCCATCCCCGCCTCTTCGACTTGTCTGCCTCCTCTCCACCTATCCTCTCCTCTATCCATCTTCTATCCGCCTCCCCCTCTCTCCCTATTTATTTCAGAACCCTCTTCCCCTCCCCCATTTCTGATGAAGGGTTTAGGCCCGAAACGTCGAGTTTTCCTGCTCCTATGATGCTGCTTGACCTGCTGTGCTCATCCAGCCCCATGCTTGTTAACTCACCAGAATGTGCTCCCGAGTCCAGTCTAGCTGATGTATCCATTGAGGTGAAAGTATCTGGGCTGGGGGATGATGTAGGATACAACTTTGATAGTGGATCCTCTGTGGGGTCTATGGTTTCTTCCTCAGAGGTGGGGATGAATTGGTATCTGGAGGCACTAGTCTCTTTCAGATGGAGAATGTGTGGGTGTTGCTGGTGCCTACAGAAGACAAAAGGTGATAAGTTCTGCAATAGGGAAAGAAAATTGTGCAATTTAAGAATCTATTCACAGCAGGGTTAGGGGGGAGTTGGTTGGTGGGACTCGGAGTTCTTGTCATCACCACAAGTGTCATGATCCTGTACCACTAGAATTCTCTTGTTATATGGGATGAGGTGACAAATGACAGACACCTTGTCTTCTGTCTTGGCTCTATCAGCCTGTCATGAGCCATCTTGTCCTGCGTTATGAGAAAGGGAAGGATTGGGGAACATAAAAGTGGTCAGACATTATTAGTGGTAGCGGTGCAGAAAAGGCAGTGACGTGTCCTGAATGGATGAGTAGGAAGCACAGAAGACAAGAAGGCTTAGTAGTTTGTGTGGATGGGGCTGGTGAGAGCAAATAAGTGAAGATGCTGTATTCAATAGTGGACATGGTAGACCATGAGACTTGGTGGGATGTGGGTACAATAGCACAGAGACAGTGAGTGAATGTGAGGTTGCAGAGGGTACATGGTAGTACTTGCCCTCATAAAACACAGAAGGTAGGGTGGCACGGTGGCTCAGTGGTTAGCACTGCTGCCTCACAGCACCAGGGACCCGGGTTCGATTTCAGCCTTGGGCATCTGTCTGTGTGGAGTTTGCACGTTCTCCCCGTGTCTGCGTGGGTTTCCTCTGGGTGCTCCGGTTTCCTCCCACAGTCCAAAGATGTGCAGGTTAGGTGGATTGGCCATGCTAAGTTGCCCGTAGTGTTCAGGGAGGGGTGGGATACTCTGAGGTTCGGTGTGGACTTGTTGGGCCGAAGGGCCTGTTTCCACACTGTAGGGATTCTATGATGTAATGAACCTTTTAAAGTCAATGCTTCATTTTCCTCCAGATTGTGGACACTGCACTGACCTCTATGGCTATCTTGGACTACGGTCTCCTTTGTCAATGCAGTGGAAGGAGAACAGCCCTCCTCTCCACAACACCATCCACCAGGACATCCAGGGCCCTGTCAATGAAGTTTTCATAGAATCATAGAATCCTGTAAGTGTGGAAGCAGGTTATTCAGCCCATCGTGTTTTCTTTATTCATTAATAGGATAAGGGCATCGCTGGCTAGGCAGCATTTATTGCCTGTCCCTAATTGCCCAGAGGGCAGTTCAGAGTCAACTACATTGCTGTGAGTCTGGAGTCACATATAGGCCAGACAAGGATGGCAGTTTCCTTCCTGAAAGGACATTAGTGAACCAGATGGGTTTTTCCAACAATTGACAATAGATTCATAGTAATCATTAGACTGTTAACTCCAGATATTTTATTGAATTCAAATTCCACCATCTGCCATGGCAGGATTCGAACCTGGGTCCCCATAACGTTATCTGGGTCAGTGGATTAACAGTCCAGCGATAATACCACTAGGCCATTTCCTCCCCTATGTCCAACCAACCCTCCAAAGAGCATCCCACCCCCCCCTACCCTATGCCTGTAACCCTGCCTTTCCCATGGCTAATCCAACTAGCCTACACATCCCTCGACTCTGGGCAAGTTAGCATGGCCAATCCACTAAACTGCACATCTTTGCACTGTGGGAGGAAACTGGAGCACTTGGAGGAAACCCACGCAGACACGAGGAGAATGTGCAAACTCTACACAGAACTTTCCTCTCAAACATGTCCTTTTGAAATTTTACGGAAACACAAGAACAACCCTGGTGTGCAGCAATTTGAAACGATGTGCAGCTGTGTTTGAAACAGGGTGCCTGCAGCTTGGTCACTGGAAAGTCCCAGCATCAGTGACTGTCCACCACTGCTGAGCACAAGATTGCACAAGTGTAACACCCTGGAATTAAAACACATAGTTAATGAGGTGATCTAAGGAGAAATGCATGAGAAAAGTTGCCAGGGATCACAGAAAAACCCTCCCTGAAACTTCCTGAAATTGACAGCTAAAGTATGAAAAGATTCAGTGAAGATAGAGTTCTTAAATATGCCTTTTTCTGATTGTGAGAGTGTGACAATGGAGTCTTAATGACTCAATTGAGGGGAATGAATGCTTGACAACTAAATTTGCAAATGAGATAACACTAGGAAGGAAGATATGTTGTGAAGAAGACATAAGAAAGTTGCAAAAGGATATAGATGGATTGAATGAGTAGACAAAAACAGCTGGAAAATTGAGTATAATGTGGGAAAAGCTGAAATTATTCACTTTGTCAGGGAGATAAAAAGCAATTACTTAAATGGAGAATGATTGACAAAATTCCAAGCTGTAGAGGGATCTAACTGTTCTCGTCCCTGAGTCACAAAACTTTAGTATGCACGTACAGCACATGGTCAAGAAGGCTGATGGGATTGCTATCCTTTCATTACTTTAGGAATTGAACGTAAAAATAAGGGTGTTACGTTTCAATTATATAGGGCACCGGTGAGAGCACATCTTGAATACTGTGTACAATTTTGGTCTCCTTGTTTAACAATGGATGTAAATGAATTAGAGTTCAGAGGATGTTAAGTACATTGATGCCTGGATTGAGCAGGTTGTCTTATAAAGATAAGTTAGATAGCCTGGCTTGTTTGCACAGGAGTTTAGACGAGTGAGGGGATGACTTGATTGGAGTGAATAAGATCCTGAATGGTCAAGACAAGGTGGACACGGAAAGGATGTTTCCTCTTGTGGACCTGTCCAGAAGAAGAGGGCATTGTTTTAAAAAAAGTGTCAACCTTTTAAAAACAGATAAGACAATATTTTTTTCTTTGGTCATATGACTCTGGAGATTGCTGCCTCAGAAGGTGGTGGGGATGGGATCATTGAATACTTTTAATGCAACAGTTAATAGATTCTTGTTAATTGTGGAAATGTGGTTTATCGTAATTAGATGGGAATGTTGCATTCAGAGCACAGAAAAGATCATCTGTGATTTCATTCAATGGTGGAGTAGGCTTGATGGGCCATATGGTCTAGTTCTGTTCCTATTTTGCATGTTCGTATGCTTGATTTTTATCAAATGCAATTCATTGTTGCAGAGATCCGTTAGAAGGTTGCAAATGCTCTGAGTCATATGTTTTCACTCATCATCGCCATTGTTAGTGCATCCACCCAGCTGGCAATTTCCATCAAAAAGTCAACAGAATTATAAACTTCAAAAATGAATTTTGGTTGTATTATGACCTAGGTTTGCATCTGATGATTTTGTCAGACATTAATTCACCATCTGCAATGATTCTGGAAACTTGTTGCAGATGGTGTCAAACTCCAGGATCATCTCTAAATTCAGTCAAGTCCAGGACCCAGCTTCAGTTTTAGCAAAGGCAGGATAATGTCCCATTGTCAGGCAAACTCAGGATTTACCCATTCCTTAGAAAACAAAGGATTGCCACCAAGAAGAGGAGCCAGTGTTTCCAAAATGTAGGTGCTGTTAGCATGGCCACTTTTCTTACTGCTCTCTTTAACTGCCAGGAAAAACAGTGTCATACGCCTGCAGCATCATTGCAATGGTGCTCCCATATTGCTAGTACTTCAGGAACAGCAGAATTTTGACCCAATGATTGTGAAAAGAAATGATGATTGAGTCAAAATGTTATGCAACTTGCATGTGAATATACTACATTTGGTGCTTCTCCAGCACTTCATGCTATAGGCCGTGGGGTTGTAGATTCTACCATAGTTTACTATGAATTTCCAATAGCGAGTGCCTACCGTAATGGAATGGGGAAGTAATAAACTAAATTCTCACGCTTCTTCCCAGTATTATCAACTGTTAGATATTAATGTCTCACTGACATTTGATACATCCATGTTGCTGTGCATTTCCTTTCTTTCAAATAGAGAGCCATGATAATCAAATCTTTCGATTTGTGTTTAGATTTTATTGTCATGTATATTCAAGTATAGGAATACTGTGAAAAGTGCATAATGTTGCCACACATGGTGTGATCTTAGGCACAAAGGTGCTTAGGTACAAAGTAGTAAAAGAAACAAAGTTTAAAAATTAAGCATTACTTTCATAGCATGAGTTGAAAAATAAAGAAATAAAGTAATAGTTAGCATTAAAGTCCTTCTTAATTTAAACTAGAAAAGTAAAGGAATAAAGTTAAAAGTTCACAGTCTTTGAGTCCTCTGCTTAGTTCACTGTCCAGAAGACCTCAACAGCCTGTTTGTGGCGCAGCTGCCAGGGGACCTTCCTCACCACTCGCTGTTCCCGTGTTGGACTGCAATGTCATTGCTGCTGCTGAAGCTGCCACCTCACCAGTCTCCTACTGCTGCCTCCTGAACATGCCCAGGTGGGACCCACTCGCATGCCAATATACTGCCACAATGTGCCAAGAGACTGAGCGAGACACCGCCATGCTGGGTCACGAGGCCACCATGGTCTGCCGAGAGACTGGGCTGAAGCAACGCCACACTTGGCCGAGAGGCCAACATATGCTGCTGAGAGACTGCCACGAGCTCGGCTCAGCCGAGAGGATGGCTTTCTGGGTCCACACTGAGGTTGGGAGTGAAAAAAAGAGGAAAAGAAACACCAAGAGAGAAGAAAGAAGAAAGGAACGGACAAGATCTGGCTGAAGCATACTACTCCGCCACCGCTATTTTGAACGTCTTTGTCATTTCCAGTTTTCAAAGAATAATGGATTCTGATGTAATTCAGTCTCCAAAACAGCTGTGAACAGTTTGTAGAAATGACATTTGACACATTGAATCACTGTAAGTTGCATTATTCCTTATAAAGTTTATTCACCTTATGGTTCAGAACAATGGAGCTGCAACAAGAAATCTACTAGTGAACTGGAAATGGACATTTTAATTGGTAATAATATTTATAATGTCTGTAATTGTGCTACACATTTGTTATTTCAAGAGATCCAATTTCTAAATAGAGGCTTAGCATATATAAATAATTGTTGCCTTATGGTTCACTGCAATTTGTTATAGTTGTCGTTGATTTCTTTTTCTGTCTAGAAGTACAAAGATGTGGAGCCCTTCATAAAGATTGAAGAAGTGGATGGAGTGGAATTGGTAATGCAGTTTGGAGAGAAGATGAAAGAGATGTTACGAAGGAAAGTTGAGGCAGTGAAGGTATAAACTAACTTGCTCAACCTGCACATAATTTCTATCCCAGCGGTTGCTTTCTATCAGTGTGGGATTTTCAAATGTTGCATGATTCAACAGAAAAAGCAGACAACTTAACAACAAGTTCTGAAATAATTGTACCCTTGTTTAAAATTTCGACCTCACTGTAGAACTTGAACACATAATCTAGTCTGATGTTTCATAGAATTAATGTTCAATTGTTGAAATTGCTGTCTCCAGCATGAGATGTTAAACAGTGGTTAATTTGGGCATTAAAATTTCCGTGAAATTACTCAAAGAGCTGAAAGTTCTTCCAGTGTCGTCTCTCAACATCAAACCCCCTGCCAGAATTTCACTGAATAACAATGGGGCCTACATTTCAAAACAATTGCATTTGCTTTAATTTATTTTTGGTACGGTCTGGAATACCTCCATACATCTCTTTGCCTCTCTACCTTTCTTCCTTCAAAACAGTCCTTAAAATCGTCTACTTTGACTAAGATTTTGACCTAAACTGTCCTTGTGTGGTTAATCATTTTTTTTTGTTTAATAATAAAATGCATCCTCATGTGAAGTTCTGAAACACTATTTTAAAGATACAGGTTACTATTTCTGAATAAGATCACAGAGTTCTGTAACAGTGGAATTTTATTTCCCTTTTTTAAATTTTCTTCAGTTTTGTTAGAGTAAATTGTTGTAATTATTTTAAACTGAGGAATCTAAATTGCCCAAAACAAAACAAAGATGGCCGATGGTTAGCTCACATTACTAAATTAGTCAAACTATCATTATTGTGGAGCATAATTGAGGGAGCAGATTGACTATTCAAAGCCATTGTAGTGGATGTGTTGCCAGAGAGAATGTTCACATTGTAAGGTTACAATGAAGATTATTGCATTCTAAAGCCTTGAAGTAATAGTGAGGCTTAAAGGTGCATAAAGGAAACACTCAGGGTGGGGTCAATTTCATAGCCTCATTAAGGAATGGACTGTCTGATGTGAATCATTTGTCCTTGTTGCAAAAACCATTTTAGTGTTAACATCCAGGCACGTAAAATAGCGGAAGTATTCACTATATTGTTGTTGGTTTAGCATTAACTTTCGTTCAGTGCCTTGACTTGAACGCCCTCCACCCTTCCCATATCAAGGTCAGAGTAGCCATGACTTGCCTTGATTTCCCCATCCCCTTCAAAATCTCACAGCCGCCTCTGATAACCTACCAGGATGCACCGTATCATCTACAGATGCCCCATCACTGTAATAATTTTCTCAGCCACTAAAAACAGTCAGGTCAGTCCTGAGACTTGAGCTTCCAGCAGCCTTAAAAACATCTTGGATTGTCTTTAAAACTTCGCAGATTATGAATGAATCACACTCTACCTGACAGACATGGTCTATCACTTAGACAAAGTTTGCAGGATAACTCCGACTGACTGCATCCCATTTCCTGATTTGAATTTGCAAGATGTCCCAGATTAACTGACCGAGGCAAGAACTGATTTTGCCTGATTTCCAGTATTGACCGTGGCTTAGTCTCCAGACTGCAACAGTGCAGATACTTTGACTTGTGTTGGACCAACAGACTAAAGGACCATGACAAACTCTTCAGACCTGAAATGGCCTGAAGTGACTGTGGCAGTGCCTCCAAACTGACTATGGTCTGTCCTTACCTCACGTTTCCACTTTACCTTTCACGTATTGCCATGCTCTTCGTGCACATACAGTGCATTTGCCGTGGAAGCCGATGTCATATGACACAACTGTGCACTGCCATGTTACCCCCTTTTTCACATTTACTCTTCTGTATTTCTTATAGACAAAAGCTACCTAATTTTCCTCTTTTGCTAAACTTGTCACTTCAACCACAACCTTTTCTGCTGCTCTACAGTGCAACATGTGGGAAACTAGCTCGTGCCTAATCCTGCCTGCTAACATGTCACCTGAGAATCTGGTAATGGTGTATTGCTGTTGCCCAATTATGTGAAGCAATGATTCAGGGTGACTTTGTACATTAGCCAACATGGAGAACCAAATGTAATTGTAGCAGTCCCATCTGAAGTGAAGAGAAGAAATGTGGCTGCAACAGTTGTGTATTCCTCCAGGCTGGAGGCAGAGAACCCAAATTGATAAGTACCAACTATTTATACAGTTGAGATTTTGAGGCATCACTAGAGCAGAGATTAATTGTGAAGGGGTGATTAATTCTGCCAAATAGGGTAATCGATGAGATACCAATACATGTATAGAAACTCCTTGCCATCTGATCGTGATAAATAGATCTTACCGTCTAATGTGGGAGTACTTTAAAGTGATAGCTAAACTTAAAGACAATAATATGAGTTTTGGACTCTTGTATGACTAAGTAATCATATGTAGTCAGTGTTTTCATGTATCTGCTTGTAGCTTCATGTGCTCTGGCAGTATCTGTAGCCTACGATATTGTCCTTGAATTTGACCTTTCCAATCAGATCTTTTTGTAATTTAGGGTGTCCAAATCTCTAAGAGAATGGATGGTAGCATTCCATTTTCTTGAAATTACTTTTCTCAATTCTGAATATTGGAACAGGAGTTGGCCAAGTCAGTGTCTCAAGGCTGATCCATCATTCAGTGAAATTGTGGCTGATCTTTGGCCTAACTCCATATCCTTAATACCTTTTGCTTAACAAAAATTTACCTATCTTAGATTTAAAATTAACAACTGATCTAGCACCAATTGCATTTGTGGAAGAGAGTTCCAAAATTCTACTGCAATTTGTCTGCAAAACTGCTTCCTAAAAATGATGCTCATTTTTAATCTATGGTCCGTTAGTTCTAGAATGCCCAACCAATGGAAACAATTTTTCTTTATCTATCCTGTTTCTTCATGTTAATATCTTGAAGACTCCGATTGGATCAGTCCTTAACCGTATAAATTCTGGAGAAAACAGACCTAATTTGTCTAATCGCTTCTCATAACCCCTGAAGTCCAGGTATCATATTAGCCTTGGAGGAAGTTTTACAAGAATATCCTTCCTAAGGTGTGTTGCCCAGATCTACGCATTATACTCCAAGTGGAGTCTGACCATTGTTTTCTATAGATGCAGCATAGTTTCTGCGTCCTTGTACTCTAGTCATCTAGATGTAAAAGCCAACATTCCATTAGCTGTCTTGATTATTTTATGTATTAAAATATTAGAGGCTTATCTGTTTCCTGCCTCAGGCTGAAATTCATTTCAGTGAATCTGCTGGATTTCTCAGGTTTCTGACTGTGTTCTTACTGCATCTCCTCCTCCCCAGTGAATTTTCTGTTAATAATCACAAGGTCATTAACAAGACACTCTGCACAGTCAGTCAGAATTAAAACTAGTAGCTATTCCTAAAACAATCCTGAACTCAGCGTAGAGGTTTATGCCAGCTACCCATTTTTGCCACATGAGACCAGAGACATTTTAGGACTCGGTCTTTATTTAAATGTGGCGAGGATGGCAGGAAATGAGTGGAATCGCCTAACATTCCAGCTGGCTGTTAACTCTGGGTTGGAAAGCAATCCTGGGAAGGGCTTTGTAAGGACTGACAGTGGACTAGAGTTGTTTTTATAAGACTATAAGGAGCAGACTGCTCTTCTTGGCCCTATAAAAATAAACTTCAAGTTTCTTGGTATTTCTCTGAGACGCCTCCAGTGAACTGTTTAAAGACCACTATTTAGACTACTGAAATCCTGTGCAAGTGGTTGGTATAGGACGGTTTGCTGTTTCTCTCTCACTCTCACATGATCTACTGAAACCTGTTATTTTACTATAATGTAATAAACTACTTCATGCTACCCAAGCATATACCTCTGCAGCTGAAGATTTATTTATAGTGAATCCTTCACCTTTAATTGTAGTAAGCCCCATAGACTAGTATTACAAGAAGGGTTGGTAACAACATTTTTATGCAAAGAAGCACCTAGCAACCAAGTGCTAGTTCCAGGCTTCTCTGACAACATGATGCCAATGGTGTGGACTGTTTTCTAAAGTGAAGAGAACACCAGCAATGCAAAGAATCCATAGCAATTCAAAGAGGAGAGAGTTTTAATAAATCTACATAAAATCAATTAAATTTTGACAAATTCAACAACTTTTAAAGAGAACAGATCTCATCCGCTCCTAAAGAAACAATAGTAGCTCAGAGCTTGAGAAGCTTTAGCTGCAGTAAATCTTTCTTTGAGGATTAAATTGCCCAGAAAAAGTTATTAAAAAATGAATTTGTATGGGCCAGAAAAAGCCTCTCAGAAGCTACATGAAGATAAATTCGAGTTGTGATCTGGAATAAAAATCAACATCGGTTGCAGAAGTATTGTCAATCCCTTAGAGGAATGGTGAAAATATTTACTTTTATGGAAACCTTCTGGTCTGCGAAGCTGAAAGCAGGCGTCAGTCATTGCATTTATTGAACCAGCGTTTCTTTGTTCTCCAAAATTATTATAAGCTGCAGAAATATTATTCTAGAAAGAGGTAATTATTTCAAGAAAAAAATCCACATTTTCACAGACCACATTTTCTTTCCTTATCTAGTCCCTTCCGAGTTACATCCACAATTCCTCTGATGCTTTACATCAGTTTCAAAAGTTCCAGTTTGCAGGCTCCAGCTGCCTCCTTCTCAACCATGGATGTTCAATTTCGTTACATGTCCATCCTCCATCATGATGGTCTGAAGACTGTCCACTTCTTCCTGGAAAAAAGGCATAAACCGTCCCCACCAACTAGCTCCTTCCTCTGCCTGGCCGAGCTCATCCTCTCCCTGAACAACTTCTCTTTGAACTCCTCTCACTTTTTCCAAGTCAAAGGGATGGCCATGGATACCGTCAAGGGCCCCGGTCATGCCTGTCTCCATGTGGGCTACGTGGTTCATTCCTTGTTCCAGTCCTACTCCAGCCCCACCAACAATTCTTTCTCCAGTATATCGATGATATCATCGGTGCTGCTTCCCTCTCTTGTTGGAATTGGAAAGGTTCATCTATTTCACTTCCAATTTCCATGTCAATCCCACCTTCACCTGATCCATCTCTGACTCCTCTTTTCCCTTCTTCAACATCCATATTTCTATTTCTGGGGATAGATTGGTCACCAATATCCACTACAAACCTACCGACTCCCACAGTTACCTTAACTATACATCCTCTCTCCTGCTTCCTGCAAAGATTCCATTCCATTCTCCCAGTTTATCCTTTTCTGTCACATCTGTTCTGATAATGCCAATTTTGATAAGGGGGCCTCTGAAATATCCACCTTCTTCCTCAACTGAGGATTCCCCTGCGCCGTGGTTGACAGGGCCCTCAGCCAAGTCCAACCTATCTCCTGTACTTTGGCTCTCACCTCCATCTTCCCTCCCATAACAGCTATAGGGTCCCCCTCGTCTTTACCTACCATTCCTCCAGCATCCACATCCAGAGACTCATTAGCCACTTTTTCCTCCACCTCCAGTGGGATGCTAACACCTGACACAAACTCCCCTCCCCTTTCTTGTCAGCCTTCCGCAAGGACTGTTCTCTCTGTGACACCGTGGTCCACTTCTCCTTCACTCTTAATGTGCCCCACACCCCCATGGCACCTTGCCCTGCATTCACAGAAAGTGTAATACCTGGCCATTTACTTCCTCACTCCTCACTATCCAAGGTTCAAAACACACCTTCTAGGTGGGGCAGCGCTTTACTTGCACTTCACTTAATCTAATCTATTGTATTCGTTGCTTACAGTGTTGTCTCCTTTACATTGGGAAAATGAAGCGCAGACTGGGTGACTGCTCTGCAGAACACCTCCGCGAAAAAGACCCTGAGCTTTCAGTTGCTTGCCACTTCAATGCACCATTGTGTTCTTTGGCATCTCTGTCTCAGGCTTGCTGCAGTGCTCCAGTGAAGCTCAGTGCAGACTGGAAGAACAGCATCTCATTTGCCACTTGGGAACATTGCAGCCTTCTGGACTTAATATCGAGTTCGACAATTTTAGGGCTTGAGCACCTTACCCTATACTTTACTCACTCCCACACACCAGGCTTTGTCATTACATGGGCTACTACCACCCACCACCCATTGTCAGCCACAAACTGTTCCCATTAGCAGCTATTCATTCCCCTAGACTGACACTTCACCAGTCCTTTGTCTGTCCAACTGTTTTTCTCTCTTTCTCTTTGGCCTCTATCTCCATTTATTATTTACTCTCCTCCCTCCCCGATGACATCTTTTAAATAAAACTATCCTTTTCCTAGCTACCATCAGTTCTAAAGAAAGGTCACTGGACCCGAAATTTAACTCTGATTTCTCACCTTAGATGCTGCAGAGATTTTCCAGCAATTTCTGTTTGTTTGTAATTATTTGAGAGATTCTTTAAATAGGCAGTATAATTTGCCTTATTGGTATATAACAGTGGAAGGTAGAAGAAAAGTTTATTTTAGAAAAATGGTTTGAAAACAAATTTTTGTTGTACAATCGAAAATATTTAGAACCGTGAAAATGGCATAATGCCATTTTTGTTGAGCTATAAAGGGTGTGAATGAGTTGGGGAGGAAGTAAACATGGCATGAATCATCTGGATTTTTGAGAAGTATGGAAAACATGCCAAGAAGAAGTGAAAAATTATGCCAATATTCAATCTTAGTTATAGAATGTCAACAGTTTGGAAGCAGGCCATTCAGCCCAGCAAGTCCACACCAACTCTCTGAAAAGCATCCCACCCAGACTCACCCCCTACCCTATCACTGTGTTTCCTATGGCTGATCCACCTAACCTACACATCATTGGACACTATGGAGAATTTAGCATGGCCAATCCTCCTAGCCTACACGTCTTTGGACTGTGGAGGAAACCAGAGGACCCAGAGGAAACCCACGCAGACATGGGGAGAATGTGCAGACTCCACACAGACAATCACCCAAGGCTTGAATTGAACTTGTATTCCTGGTGCAGTGGGGCAGCAGTGCTAACCACTAAGCCACCATGCCGCAAAGTCATGGGTTCACTTCCAGTCTCAGGTGGAGTCTCAGTCTGTGTGGAGTTTGCATATTCTCCCCGTGTCTGCATGGGTTTCCTCCACACACCAACGGTGTGCAGGTTAGGTGGATTTGCCATGCTAAATTGTCCATGGTATTCAGAGATGTGTAGATTACGTGGATTTGCTATGGGAACTGCCGGGTTACAGGGATAGGGTGGAGGGTGATTCTGGGTGGGATGCTCTGCGGAGAGTCGGTGTGGACTTGTTGGACCGACTGGCCCATTTTCACACTGTAGGGATTCTAGGATTCTAAGGCGACAATAAAAAAAATCTTGTTCTTTACATCAAAATCTAAATTGGTGAAGAAATAACATTTTACAGAATTTCTTTTTGGTTTCAGTGATTGAAAATAAATTTCAAAGCTTTATTGCAGAAATAGCTAAACAGTAGATTTGTTAAAAAAAACTTCCAAATTTTAAAATTTAAAGCAAATAATTCAAACAAGATTTGAATTTACTCTCCTCCCTCCCCCACCACATTTAGTTGTAATTACTGAAAAACATAATAAGAACTCTTCATAAATCTTTAAATTGCAATCGGTCAGCTTATACTGTATTATGTTTTTCAGTAATTATAACTAGACTACTATTTCAAAAAAAAAGCTGAAAATTCCTTTACAGCAATTGAACCAAAACCATAATTCAGAGTTAAAGAAGAAAAGCTGAGGGTACAACAGAATTTAATTTTTAAAAATAAATTTTCATAATTTAAAATGAGCAGATTAACTTAATCAAAGAATTGGAGATTTCTATTACAGATCCAGGTAGATTCGAGGTTACAAGTGCTTTAGACAGAGAATTAAATAGTTCAGCATGGAAAAACAATTTGAGATATAGAATTTCTTCAGGTCTGCAAACTAAATCACAAGCAGATCAAGTTAACACACTGGTTTATTCTTGGACCATTGGTTGACCATATTATGAATAGGAAAAAAGTTAAAGGTCTTAAAAGTATTTGGTAACTACTTTAAGAACAAATCATATTATGGGAAGAACAAAATTCAATGAAGTGTTAGTTTCCAGGAGAACCTGGTGTCAGTTTAATCAGTGATCTTCATATATAGCCTGAATCTTGTGAATATGGGCTTTACAGCCAGAACTAATTTGATATAGGATTGTCTTTGGGATTTCTGATGTATCTCTCTCAGATCTTTTACAAGCAAAGGATGTTTTCACACTGGAAAAATTGCACAGACTGTGTTAGAAACTTAGATTTGGGAATCGCCAGAAAAATCTGGCAAACAGAATTAACTTACTTTGGAAGATCATCCGAATCTATCAACGTCTTTATGCACAAACACATTAAACAATCACATGACAAACTAATGCAGAGTTGAGTTACTGTCCAAGATGTAGAGCAAAGAAAAATGCACAAACAAAAGTAATGTCTACTTCCATCAAATGAAACTAACTTTTACAAGATAGTGAGATATTTTCAAAATATGTGCAAAAACCAGAAAAAATCCTTAAATAACAGGAAAAAAATGCTCATTAGATCTCGAAAAGTAAATATTTTATATCAAACACCATTAAAAGCAAAGCTTTTGACAGCCAGAATGCTTTCATTTGAATGTGTCTGCTTAGATAATGACATAACTCCTTTGAAAGAAATACCACAGCTATTTCTAGGGAAGATAGCCAGTCTTGTTTTTGAGAAATGTGCATGCCATCCAAAGCCAGAAGATTCCGCTTCTGAGCATGAAAGCATGTTTGCCCCAGAAATCTTGGAATTTGAGAAAGGATTCAAACCATCCAAAAAGACTTCTATTATCAGCCAACATGACGTATGTCAGCAAAAAGAAGACTCTACTGTTCTCAGATGAATGCTGGCTAAATCCAGAAATAAACACACACCAATTGAAATCATCTATCTCAATATAAAACAACTGATTTACATTACCAACAAAGAAGAAACTATCCATTTCACTGGGCTGAAATAACCATTTACTTTTTCCGTACCTATGGAAAAATCTTAAAGACTTAATCTCCTGAAAACTCTGGTAGTATCTGAAACCATTCATGAATTTGCAATGCACTTGGTCCCGAGAGCATAGCTGTTCAGAGAAGATTGCAATACTGCACACCCAGTACCACTAACAACACTGAAATCAAGCAAAAGGATGACATTGACTAAAAAAAATTCACCTAAATCTATCTCATGATAAAGTCAAAAGAGGAAGATTACTTCTTTCACTATTTCAGTTGTCTTCCATTAAAGGTTTTGAAGACTTAACAATCCTCTAGATAAGACAACAGTCTACACCAACACATGTCTTAAGTAAAAGACATTCAAGAAATGAAAGACTCACCAACAACATGGTATGATAAAGAACAGCACCTGAGTAGACTATCCTCAAGCAAATGTGTACCTACTTAAGCTATGAAATTCTCTCTTCAAACATCTTTGCCTTATTTTCCTTTCTCATCCCGTAAAATGTTTATTAAAATCTTACTCTTTAAATAAGTTTTGGTCAATTATCATGCTATATTTTTATGACTCAGTGGCAAATGTTCTGACAGCAGTTCTCTGAAGTGCCATTGGAAGTTTTACTACTTTAAAGGTGCTATATAAATCAAAGTGATTGCTTCTGTTAAACTTTTAGATATGATGGTCTAGACAGTAAGCATTATAGTGATATCCTTAATGGTCATTCACGACAGCTGGCTGAATCCTGATCTTTGAGCATGCCCCACATACCAACTTATCAGCAACAATGAATAGTAATGAAGAGTTCAAACACTTTTTGATCTTTTCCCAGTGTAGAAAAG
Source organism: Ginglymostoma cirratum (assembly GCA_024137785.1). Taxonomy (NCBI): domain Eukaryota; kingdom Metazoa; phylum Chordata; class Chondrichthyes; order Orectolobiformes; family Ginglymostomatidae; genus Ginglymostoma; species Ginglymostoma cirratum. Next base: position 36,298,525 of record JAHRHZ010000021.1, read on the forward strand.
TGAGGAGAAAACCAATTGTGATGATTTCTTGTTAATCGAAGACCTCCTATTTTGATAATTGGTGAAAACTCTGGGATGCAAAAATACAATGAATACCTAAATTACTGTGAATCAGCATGCGATGTTGATTTGATACCAAATTCAGATCCCACATTCCAGCCTGCACCATTATATTGATCTTTCGCATTTATGTAATACTTAACAGAAATGCAGGATATTCTTGCCTTTATGTTTAAACAAATCATGATTACTTACGAGTTAGTTGCTGGATCATTTCTTCTTGCTGCTGATACAATTGTGCATGTTTTTTGCACTTTTCCCACACTCAGCTGAAGTTTAAATCCTCTAAATAGTCTGGCTGGTATGTAAGTACTTTTTATGGATTTGAAGTCTTATGATAAAACTTATTTCTTCCACTCACTGGTGATGTGGCTTCCACTGGGGTTGCATGTATCGTATATAATGTTATAGCTTAAAAATAAGAGGAGCTGAGTGGTCTGCTCCTACTCTTGTTTCATATGTTCATACGTACCTAGCTGAAATCAGTTATTTAGTGAATTTTGAGCAAAAAAATTGCCACATACTTGCTGTTTTAGTCTGTTGTGTCACTCAATGCCCTACTGATCATGATAGTTAGTGTCTGTCACTACTTGCATCATATTTTTACCAAAAGTTAATGGTAGCCACTGATCCCAGCATTTCTTATTACTATTTCTTATTATTAACTCAATCAAAACTATTTATTCCTGATGAAGTCAGTTATCAATCTGGTTCAACACTTCTTATTAAGTTAGTTGTTACTTTAATTTGGTTAAAATTAGGCCTTTATTTTAAATGATAAGAGAAAAACTGCAAATGCTGTAAATCAATCAATGTCTCTGGAGAGAGCATGTTATCTTGTTGATTGAGCACCTGATTGTCTCCACACTTTCTATTTTCATTTTGTGTTCTCATTCTCATATGGAGCTGATTAGCATAGATACAAAATAAAGATAACAATGAACTTTTTGTTTCCGTGCAGAGATTGGTTGATGCTGCTGAAGAAGCTGATTTATATCACAAGTATGATATGAATTTTGAGGTGAGTGTACTGATCAAGCACCAGAGCTAAAAGGTTATTTTAAAATTGTGTTAAAAACAGTACTCCAGCATTAAGAGTCCCAACCCGAAGTGTTAACTTTCCTACTCCTCTGATGCTGCCTGACCTGCTGTGTTCCTGCAGCTCCACACTGTGTTGTCCCTGACTCCAGCATCTGCAGTTCTTGCTAAATCCAGCATCATAGCCTGAATTTACACTGACAAATTCTAATTATCTTGTTTGCAATTTGGTACTGAGATTTAGCAAAGATTTCTACTGAACTAAGCCCCTAGGTAATACTTGGATAGATTTGTATAATAGAAACATATAGCACAGAATGACAAATCCAGCCCGTCATGTTGCTGTTAGCTCATTGAAATTGCTGTTCAGTTAGTCCTAAACAAAGATTGTTTGCACTGTACTCCCACTGGTTTTTATATCGATTTGCTTAGAACCTTTCCTCATATATGTAAGACCTGCTGTGTACAGTTCATTCCCCTCATGGCAATGCTCACCTGCTGCCTGCAATGTGCCCCCCTCCCTAACATTAACCACATCCCAATTCCTGCGATGTTCAACCAGCCTTAACAATGTTCAGTCACCCTCCAGACAATGTTCACATGCACCCCTCAACAATGTTCATCTCCTTCTGAAAATGCCTACCCCGTATGTAACACAGTTTACCATCCAAGCAGTACTCAACAGCCTGTCTCTCTACAATGGACACTTACCCCTCCAGATAATGCCCATTGCCTTCTGACAATGTTCACCCCCATTTGCTGACAATGTTTACCTCAATTCAGACAATGTCTACCCTCTCTGGACAATGTTCAATCTTCTTCTGAAAAAGCACATTCCGCCCTCCCCACCCCTCCCACATTGCTCACCACCTTTCCTTCCTGACAATGCACAAGCTATCTTAGTAATGCTCATCCTGCTGTGACAATGTCCATTCCCCTTCGAGAAATGCTCACCACTCCTGTGCACTGCAATATTTACTACCCTACTATCCCCAGCAACTCTCTCCCTGCTCCCAGCAGCTCTCACTCTCCTTCCAGCAAAGCTCATCACCCCCTCGCTAAGCACCTTTCCTTGCTTCTGTCAGCTAATATCAGAAGAATTAGTATTGTTGGGGTTAGGCAAAAGGAAGAATGAGAACTGCTCAGGATGAAATGGGACAGTGAGCCATGAGATCAGCATTGTCTATTTGGGATGGGTGTGGGGTGTGAAATTGAGTGAAAGGGTCAATTATGTCAGTGAGTAATAGACAAGGGTGATTGTTGCCTGGGTATGAGGGAGATGGTAAATATTGTTGGGGGCTGTTAGGGTCTGAGCAGAATGGGGGGTGCTGTGTCCCTTTTCTGTGGAACTGTTAGAAGGGGAGAAGGGTTGAGAATTGCCAGAAATTGAAGGATGGTTGTAAAAATTGTCAAAGGTAGGGGTGATCCAGTTTCAGAGGTTAACAGTTTCATCATTTTAAAAACTGTGAATTGATGAATTGAAGATAGATCTTAAGGGGTGTGCTATCTGTTCATGGTAGAACAGGGGTTTATAATTTAGTTGGAATTACAATCATCATTTGGCTTCCTGACTGTGCTCACTACTGGATTCAAACTGGAGCAAGGACTGGGAGGTGCAAAATTTACAGGGTAAATGGGTAGATGAATTTATCATTACATGAAAGCACACCCACTTCCTTACTCTTTTGAAGACTTAGGCCTTTGATTCTACTACCTCCTCCATCAAATGCAGCACATTCCATGTTAGCTGCTTATAGCTGCTTTCTGAGTTCTACCTATGTTGTTGGCGCCTAAATGGACCATGAGCAACCTGCTCCAACATGTTCCTTAGCAGCTCAGAGCAGAAGTTTAGAAACCTGGCGCTGGGTAGACAACACAGTTCTCTGGGCACCCTGTCTCAGCTGCAGAGAATTGTGTTAAACTCCCCTAACTATACTGTTTCCTGCTACCACTACATTCCTAAATTCCACGACTTGAGTCACTTTCTGAACCATAGTGTCCTCGTCAGTTTGCTTATCCACGCTGCAGCTAGAATTTTCATTGATACAAGCTGCAAGAATCTCAAATGTTGGAGACTTAGTTTAGGCTCTATCCCTTTTACCTACTGGGTCCCCATACCCACCTCACCTGCTATCATACCTCCTGTGATTGACCACTGACTAAATCAGAAAACGCTTTCCTAAGAGGCTTAACCACTTTCTGGAATAAAGTGACCTGGTATGTTTCCTATCCCAGTGTATTCTGCAGCTCAACCTCTGGCTCTCAAACCCTGAGCAAAAGATTGTTGAGTCACAGAGACATGTTTTTCTTTGATCACTCCACTGTCTAGGACTTCCCACAATATGCAGCTGCAACAGGTCTGCCACCTTTACTGTTTCTTATTGATATAATTAATTATAATCTAAATTACTAAATCAATGCCTCTTTTCAAAGTTAGTGACATAGGGAAGAATCTCAAATCTTGGGAACGAGACAACTGAAGGCACTGTTATATTCTTCTCTTAGATGTAGATGTACAAATCGTACACAAGAACTGGTGATACAACAATGTGTTTCTTTATTTGAAAAGTAAACTATTTGTAGAGATTGTTCACTGGGAACCAAGTACGGTACATCTGATTTCTATCACTGCTGCTTCAGACTGAATAACAAGAACAATGGGGCAGCATGGTGGCTTAGTGGTTAGCACTGCCGCCTCACTGTGCCAGGATCCTGGATTCATTTCCACCCTCGGGCGACTGTCTGTGTGGAGTTTGCATATTCTCCCTGTGTCTGTGGGGGTTTCCTCCAGGTGCTCCAGTTTCCTCCCACAGTCCAAGGATGTGCAGGCTAGGGGGATTGGCTGTGCTAAATTGCCCATAGTATTCAGGGATGAGTAGATTAGGGGGATGGGTCTGAGTGTGATGCTCTGAGGATCGGTGTGGACTTGTTGGGCTGAAGGGTATGTGTCCTCGCTGTAGGGATTCTATGATTCTATGAATAACAAGTCATGTGGATGTAGCCATTGGATGTGACAGTATTTATTCCCTATCCCTAGTTGCTCTTGAGAAATTGGTGCTGTGCTGCTGCCGTGAATCACTGCAGTCCATTTGGTTACAGGTAGACCGTCAATGGCATTAGGGAAGAAGTTCCAGGATTTTGACCCAGGGAAACTGAAGGAATGGCTATAATATTTCCAAGTCATAGTGAGTGGCTTGGAGGGGGACTTGCAGGTGGTGGTGTTCCCATGTATCTGCTGCCTTTGTCTTTCTAGGTGGGCTTGGGAGATGCTGCCTGAGGAGCACTGGTGAATTTCTGCAGTGCATCTTGTAGACTATCAGTGATGGAGGGAGTGAAGGTTTATGGATTTGGTGCCAGGCAAGTGGGCAGCTTTGTCATGGATGATGTCAAGCCCCTTGAATGTTGTTGGAGCTGCATTCATCCAAGCAAATTGGGAGCATTCTGTTAAATTTCTGACTTGTGCCTTGCACATGATGGACAGGCTTTTGGGAGTTAGGAGATGAGTTACTCACTGCAGGATACCTAACCTCTGACCTGCTCTTGTAGCCACTGTATTACATGGCTATTTCAGTTGAGTGTCTGGTCAATGGTGACCTCCAGGCCATTGTTTGAGGAGTATTCGGCAATCGTATTGCCATTCAATGTCAAGAGGTGATGCTTAGATTCTTGTTGGAGATGATCATTGCCTGGCACCTATGTGATGAAATGTTACTTGCCAATTTCCAACCTAAACCTGGATATTGTCCAAGGCTTGCTACATTTGAATGTGGACTGCTTCAGTATTTGAGAAATCATAATGTGCCAAACACTGTGCAGTCAAGAGTGAACATCCCCACATCTAATCTTTTATAATGGAAGGAAGGTCATTGATGAAGCAGCTGAAGATGGTTGGGTCGAGGGCACTATCCTCAGGAACTCCTACAAAGAAATCCTGGAGCTGAGATGACTGACCTCCAACCAGAACCACAACCAGTAGACTAATACATCATATCCTGTATGGAGGTATGCATTAATTGATAGTTTTAGGGGTGATCTGTGCCTGTCCATATAAAGTGACCCGTACCTGCTTACACCAAAGCTGCCCATGTAGAAAGGCACACAATAGCCGATAAGGGTTAAAACAAAATTTAAGTGGAACACAATGGTACCTTTGAACAAGACTACTCCAAGGTCAGCAAAAGAGTCTTACCACCAACCATCTGAGACTGTTTTGATAAGAGAATACCTAAGAACAGACAAGTATTAATTCCAGCCTCATTAATGAAAGGATGATTGTCTCAGTAAATGAATAATACCAGGTGTGAGTCTCAGCCCATGAACCAGCTAGATTAACTCCCTAAACAGCTGCAAAGACAACAGCTAAAGATATTTTGTAGTAATTAGCTTTTTACTTACAGTATTAAGAAATAGGCTTCAGTTAAATGTTATTCAGATAATCATAGAAGTAGTTTTCAGCTTATAACCAGAATATAATACAAGCAATAGGGGTGGAAAAAGCATTCAAACACAGAAGTGAAAGTTATTTAGACTTAGGAAATGCCTCCCGTTATGCCCAAAGCAAGATACATGGTTCACAACCCACTAATTACAAAGTGCTAACAGTAGAAGTAGCTGTACAACTTTACATTTTATTAGCTAACTTTATAATAGAAATTAACCTTCTAGTAATTAGTTAAAACTAGCTGTTTTTGTATTTTTACATATATAATTAGGACAGTGGGATATTTAAGAGGAACAGCTGAATTTTATAAAAGAAAGCACCTGTAGTACAATGAGTAGAATTTACACCGTCCTTAGAAATAAGAAGCCTGAAGCACATTCATAGGTGTTTAGCCAGTAGCTTTGCAATTCAAATTAATAGGATGCTTAGCAAGATCCCAAAGCCTAGAGATTACAATGTCTGGTAAATGCCATAAGACCATGGGAACCTGGGGCTGTCTGTAGGAATGCCCATCACCGATTAGGCCTCCCACAAGATTGGGTGTATGGGTTAACAGGGAAGGACAGTGACTACATTGTATTTGATTATTGTAACAGAAAACGTATAAAATGCTGTATATTCCCTGCAAAAATCAGAATGTGTCATTGATCTCTCTTCTAATCTGAGCCAAAGATTAAGGAAATAATTGAGTTCTCACGTTGAGGCTAGATTCAGGGACGATCCTTTGGCCTTCTCCCTGTAGTAACTGGTTTTTGCTTGAATGAATATCTTCCACTTTCCTGAATCCTGCCTGTCTCCTGAGTCTTCATCCCCAGTTTTGTGTGTGTGTGTGTGTGTGTGTGTGTGGTGGGGCGGGGTGCATGGTGTAGGCTCTTACAACAATAGTTAATCTTGCAATCCTTAAAGATGCAAGCACAATTTATTACAAAGGGACAGCCACTGTGTATGGAACACTTATAATTGGGAATACATAAGAAGCTACAAATAGCAGGTGAGATGGCAGAGATAGGGAAGGACAAAGCTGTGGATTGTTTTGAAAATCAGGGTGAGAATTTTAAAATCAAGAGCTTTCTTGACAAGGAGCCAATGTAGCTCAGCAAGCATTGTGCCAATAGACAGATTGACAATAGACAAGACAAGAAGCCCAATTTTGGATGACTTCAAGTTTATGGAAGGTAGAATGTGTCAGACCAGCCAGAAGTACATTAGAATGACAGATTCTACAGAGAATAAAGGTGTTTGAAGTTTCGGCAGCAGATGAACTGAGGCCAGGGTTGAAATTGAGCAGTGTTATGGAGCTGAAAATAAGCAGTCCAGGTGATGGCATGAATATGAATTCATCCCTGAATCAAATGTGAGACAAAGGTTGTGAACAGACTGATTTAATTTCAGGCTGTTTCCAGGATAAAGACTGTAAGATATAGAAGCAAAGTTAGTCATTCAGCCCATCAAGTCTGCTCTGTCTTTTGATGAAATCTTGGCTGATCTGATAAAACACAACTCCACTTTCCATCTTTTTTGCATAACCCTTGATTCCCTTAATGATCAAAAATCTCCCCGTCTCAGCCTTGAATTTGCATAATGACTCGGCCTTGATAGCCCTCTGTGGTAAACAATTCCGCAGATTCACTAACACCAAAATTAGTGGTATAGTGGAAAGCAAAGAAGGTTGCCTAAGAGTACAATGGCATCTTGATCAGATGGACCAACAGGCCGAGGAGTGGCAGATGGAGTTTAACTTAGATAAATGTGAGGTGCTGCATTTTGGAACGGCAAATCAGGGCAGTACTTATACACTTAACGGCAAAGTACAGGGTAGTGTTGCCGAACAAAGAGTCCTTGGAGTGCAGGTTCATAGTTCCTTGAAAGTGGAGTCGCAGATAGATAGGATAGAGAAGAAGACATTTGGTATGCTTACCTTTATTGATCAGTACATTGAGAATAGGAACTGGGAGGTCATGGTGAGGCTGTACTGGACGTTGGTTAGGCCACTTTTGGAATACCGCATTCAATTCTGGTCTCTCTGCTATAGGAAGAATGTTGTGATACTTGAAAGAGTTCAGAAAAGATTTACAAGGATGTTGCTAGGGTTGGAGGGTTTGAGCTACAGGGAGAGGCTGAATAGGCTGGGGCTATTTTCCTTGGAGCATCAGATGTTGAGGGGTGACCTTAGAGGTTTATAAATCATGAGGGGCATGGATAGTGTAAATAGATAAGGTCTTTTCCCTGGGGTGAGAGAATCCAAAACTAGAGTGCATAGGTCAATTACTGTTGGGTTAAGTACCTGAGTGATACTTAATTTCATGGATCTTCCAGGAAAAAGGTGATGAGCGATTCTTACCAACTCTTAGCAAACAGGCAAAACCCTTCCACCTCTGTTTAAATGCAATCTTTCATCTTTGAAAACCTTCAAGGATCTTGTGTCCTATGACATTTTTTCACTTCTGTCACTGACTGCATACCCTATCTTTGGTTTGTCAAAACTCCACATATCATGGGGATATTATTGCTGATATACAAAAATGAAATCAGTTTTATCAATTGCACAGGTGAGTTACATACAAGCCAAATTTCAATATATGATCTATAGTGAATTGATTGAGATACTCCATGTTCCCTCAGAACATTAAGTTGATAAGGAGAAAGATTATCCAAACTCCTGCTTCTGATCAACATCCAGCAACTTGAATTAATGAATGGGTTCCAAATGTAGCTGTTACCGGCTGAATGGTGAGACAACAGCAACACGTTATCCACTGGTTTGCATTAACAGACATTTCTTCTACTTCCTGCAGTTTGATTATTATAATTCTGTGCTGATCAATGAGAGAGACAAAAATGGGAATTATGTAGAGCTTGGAAATGAGTTTATTTTGGAAGTAAATGAACATTTCAACAATTTGCCTGTGAACACCTCACTCAGTAACATACAAGTCCCAACTAATGTGTATAATAAAGGTAAGGTCAACAAGTTTGTTCCTTAGTATGTTACTTATCATTTCTAATTTCAGGTGTTGATGAATTTGTCGTTTTCTTTTTGTCATTTACACACTTCCTGGCTCTCCTGCCCTCCTGAGGCTGGCAACTATCCCATGTTTGCCATCTTTCCTCTTCCTCTCCCAACCCCAGAATCTACTTGAAAAATGCTACTGGCATTTCAGCCAATACAAAGTGGTAAGGATGTAAGGTAGAATAACCTCTAGATGACCTGTTTTCTGAAGTTAATGTTGAGGCTGAAGGCCCAATTTCACAAGAAGCTTGGGCCTTCAGCATCTAACTCACATTCTATGAACCTAATTTGAGACTGTAAATGGCCCAAACCCAATTTCTACCTTGATACTAACATGAGATCAGCATAATAATTAAAACTTCAAAATATGTTCAAGCAGTCATTAATCCATTCGTCAGTTTCAATTTTATAAATTTTAAGAAAAACTCCTTGCAGTTAAAATATCTTTCCTCCCAAAAACCATCTGAGCAACATCAAGATTTTTCACAAATATATATTTCATAAATGTATCACTGTCATCTAGTGACAGGACGTCTGCACTACATCAGTTCTTATCTTCATGATGCAACAACCTTTCTGAAATGGATGAGTGGAATGTTTTCTCTGCTGTCTAGCTGAAATGGCCAAATGTAGTGATAGTATGAACTGGATGAACACAGCAGGCCGAGCAGCATCATAGGAGCAGGAAAGCTTGACATTTCGGGCCTAGACCCTTCATCAGAAATGGGGGAGGGGAAGAGGGTTCTGAAATAAATAGGGAGAGGGGGAGGCGGTTAGAAGATGGATAGAGGAGAGGATAGGTGGAGCCTCTGCAGTACCTATTATCTCCGATACAATTTTAACCCCACTGCGAAGCCTCTTCTAAGGTGCCTACCCTGGAGAAGTTACCCTCCTCCCTCCGGACAAACCTCAGGGGATCTCTCTCCCACTGCAACTCTCTCATAATCTCTTCGGCCTTGAAACTGCTCCTCCTCTCCACCTATCCTCTCTTCTAGCCATCTTCTATCCGTCTCCCCCTCTCTCCCTATTTATTTCAGAACCCTTTTCCCCTCCCCCATTTCTGATGAAGGGTCTAGGCCCGAAACGTCAAGCTTTCCTGTTCCTATGATGCTGCTTGGCCTGCTGTTTTCATCCAGCTCCACACCTTGTTATCTCGGATTCTCCAGCATCTTCAGTACCTATTATCTCTGATAGTATGAACTGGTACTGCTTCTTGGTTATCATCAGCTTTCAAGTACCCAAAGTGGTCTCTGTCAGAAAACATTGATTGATTTGCTTTGAATTTCCGGACCGTTTCAAATTCATTCACTGTTTGTGAAACATTTGGATATCAACATCCTATCCACTGACTAGTCAAATATTTGACACAAAGTTTAAATAATCCAAATTTCTCACTGGGGAAAAGATATATGTTGGATAAATTGTGTAACCAACACATCAGAGCAATAGTTTCTGATATGAGGAATCATCTAGCATTAGTGGTGCATAAGCTCATGAAGCCATAAAGAATTTCTTTCAGTATTTAAGTAGAAACATCAGCCAAATATATATTCTGTATACGTTGGAAATTAATGATAAGTTCCTGTATAATGTGTGTATTGTCTGTACTCCAAACTTTATGGGGCTCAATCTTTTATTTTAAAATGAGCAAAGTGATTCCATAATAAATACATTGAAAGCACAATTTACTAAAATGGTGCAGATTGGACAGAAAATGTCATTGAATTGATTAACAGGCTGCCTATCATTCCTGTACCACTGGAGTAATTTCAGCAACTCTCATGAGTTATAAGATAGAGTTTTGAATAGAGTGAAGGCTAACTGAAATCTGTCACACTTCGTTTAAGGAACAAAACATGATGCTATACTTCATCTTCACTTTGCATAGCTCCAGTAACAGTAGCATCTTATGTCACAGGATGATCATAAAAAAATCCAATCTGAATGATTCAGTAATGCCATGTGATAAAGTGCACATCTCTTACCATTTACCTTTTCCACAGATCCTGATATTTTGAATGGAGCATACTGGTCAGAAGCATTAAACACAATCTTTTCTGAAAACTTTGGTCAAGATCCAACTCTCACGTGGCAATATTTTGGAAGTTCCACGGGTTTCTTTAGACTTTATCCAGGTACGCACATTAAAATTCAACAGAAAACTGATGTTAACATTTTTGAATGTATTGCTTTGCAAACAAAGGAATGGAGAATTTGGATTTATATGCAATGACTGTCACTTCACACCTTACAAATTATATATGTGTTGGTCTTTTACAACTCCGGAATCCGGAAAGGGTTAATGGTAGAAATCCCAGAAGATGCCAGAGAGATTGCTGGTGACAGTGTTGAATCTCTAGGTGTGAATCATAGAGAATCGTGTTATGTTAAAGCACAGAGTGAGGGGCATTTGACCATTGCATCTATGGTGGCACTCTGCAATAGTGATTCAGCTAGATATTCTCTCCTAACTTTGTCCCATAGCATTGCATTTTGTTTCTTTTTGCTTAGTTATCCAATTTAATTTTGACAATGACAAATTTATAGATAGCTAGAAACGATTAGATGGTCAGGCAGAAGACAGCCTGATGATGACAGACTGTTATGAGTTTATACTGACAGCCACCAGCTCAAATACTAATCCTGCATAGTTTACAGGATGCACAGAGGTGGCATCTGCAAGTGTTTAGATGCGGGAAATGAATAACCTGCAACCATGTCAAGGGGAAAGGCACAGGTCAGAGCTGGATGTCAAGTTCTATTTTGGGGGATTCAGATGAGGACTTTGATGGGACAAGAAACGGAAGAAGACTAATGGGTATGTTCAAAAATAGTTAATGAGTTAGGAGCCTGTGGTCGATGTTAAGAAACAATTGTTTGGGACCAACTTGATCTAAATCCATTCTTTCCGATATAGAATCATAGTCATACAGCATGGAAAGAGACCCTTCAGTCCAACCAGTCCATGCCAAACATAATTCCAAACTAAACTAGTCCCACCTGCCTGCTTCTGGCCCACATCTCTCCAAACCTTCCCTATTCACGTACTTTTTCAACTATCTTTTAAATGTTGTAGTTGTGCCCACATCCTCCACTTCCTCAGGAGGCTCATTCCACATGCAAATCACCCTCTGTAAAAAAAAATTGTCCCTCATGTCTTTTTTAAATTTCTGTCCTCTCACCTTAAAAATGTGCCCTCTAGTCTTGAAATACCCCATCCTAGGGAAAAGACACCTGCTATTAACCCTATCTAGACCCTTTATGATTTTATAAACTTCTATAAGATCACTTCTCTTCCTCCTATGCTCCAATGAAAAAAAAATCCTAGCCTTTGTTTATAACTCAACTTCCTATACCTAGCAACATCCTGGTAAATCTCTTCTGAACCCTCTCCAGCTAAATAATCTCCTTCCTATAACTGGTCGACCAGAACTGGACACAGCATTCCAGAAGAGGCGTCACCACTGTCCTGTACAACCTCAAATGACATCCCAATCCCATACTCAAAGGACTGTGCAATGAAGGCAAGCATGCTAAATGCCTTTTTCACCACCCTGTCTATAACTTAAAAGAATAATGTACCTGAACCCCTGGTTCACTCTGCTCTATCACACTACCCAAGTTGCTACCATTAATTGCATAAGTCCCACCCTGTTTGTCGTACTAAAATGCAATACCTCGCATTTATCCGTATTGAACTCCATCTACCATTTTTTAGCTCATTGACCCATTTGATCAGGAACCCTCTGTAATCTGAGAAAACCTACCTCACTGTCTACTATGCCACCAATTTTAGTGTTGCCTGCAAACTTACTAACCATGCCTTCTATATTCTCATCTAAATCACTTATATATATGCCAGACAAAAGAGGACCCAGAGCCAGTCCCTATGGAACACCGCTGGTGACAGGCCTTCAGTCTGAAAAGCAACCCTCCACCTCCACTCTGTCTCCTGCTGTTAAGCCAATTATGTATCCAATGGGCAAGCTCACCCTGAATCCCTTGTGACCTAACTTTATTGATTAGTTGACTGTACATTGTCAAAGGCTTTACTTAAGTCCAAGTAAATAACATCTACTGCTCTGCCCTCAATCGTTTTGCTAACTTCCTCAATAAACTCAATCAAGTTTGTCAGACATGATTTTCTTGGCACAAAATGATGCTGACTATCCCCAATCAATTTTTTGTTAGCCCACTTGTGCATCCAATCATGAGGCAGCATTTGATATCTAATATTTCAGCTTCTATAGCAGATAGAACCTCTACAACAAGCTTGAGTGGCACAGTGCAGGCTCAGACTGAAGTTAAGAAGGGTCAGCGTTCTGCAATACCAGCTCACACTGCTCTTATGCAAGCTTAGACTGTGTACCCATTATGGTTACTGATACTTGTGTTGAAAGGAAATCCCAGGGCATCATAACAGTGCAACAGATTAACAGTTACTAATGTCCTACCTTGGATGAGCAATGTTTCCCTGGTGAATGAACCTATCATGATAGCAACAGCATTTGTGATCTCATATCTTTCACTGTCCCTGCTCCTCCCTGTGTTTCTAGATACTACTTTTAGCACTCCTCTGCTCTATATTGGGCACCGCTCCTTCTCTTGCCACCTCCTATAGCTTCCAATGTATTAAGTATTACATTGCACATACCCATCAGTCTTCTTCTGTTGCTTGTCCCATCAAAATCCCCATTTGAGTCCCACAAAAAAGAACTTGCTGTCTAGCTCTGACCTGTACCTATCCCTTGACATGGTTGCAGTTTACTCATTCCTCGCGTCTCAACACTTGCAGATCCCACCTCTGTGCCATCCTCTAAATTATGCAGTGTTATAATTTGAGCTGGTGGTTGTCAGTATAAACTCGTAACAGTCTGTCAATATCAGGTTGTCTTCTGCCTGACCATCTAATTGTTTTTGGTTATCTGTGAATTTGTCATCAGTGGTGGAATGCAGATGAAAAGTGAAAGGTAAATGCTTGCATTGTCTACAGCATTTAAGTAGAAAGATATTACGGGAGGAGGAAGAATGGATATGAGGGTATTATCACATTCAATTGATTCAGCCTCCACTGTTGGTCATGGGTGTAGCAATTTCCATTCTGAGATGGCCAGCGCCATCTCCTCCATGGGGATGATGACATACCAGTGCTCATATTTCGCAGGTATAAGTTAGTAATTTGTGTTTCTTTTTTGCAATCAGTTTTTAAAAAAAATCTTTTTGCAATAAGTGACTGTTTTGTGTTAAGTACAGAAATCTAATGAGTGTTTTCATTTAACATGGGTTCATCTGTTAGGTAAAATAGAAACTTTGAATAGATTTGACAAATTTTTTTCACAATTGTGATAACTCTAGAAGTAGTGTAGCTTAATTTCCAGCAAACTACCTGAGTGAATCATGAAATACTCAAGTTTTATATCAACAAATAGCTATTTTTATAAATTCTTTATCTCCAAATTTTGTGGCTGAAATGAGGAAGGAGGGAGGCTTGAGATTGAGATGAGGGTGGGAAAGACTATACATCATGCTACTTTGTGATTAAGTCCAATAGCTGATTGATAAATGGCAGTCAATAACCATGTTCTTGCTATATTTCTCAGGTATAAAATGGATGCCAGATGAAAATGGAGTCATATCTTTTGACTGCAGGAACCGAGGCTGGTAAGTAAAGCACTATTCAGTGATTGCTTGAATGGCTTTCAAAGGATAAGCACAATTTAGTTGCTCAGAATAAGCACAAATAATAAATGATTGGATGATGTAAATTACTCAACCAAACTTACTCATACTTGCAAAATTCATAACACAGTCCATAACATTAGAAGTGATTCTATGATTTGAAAACTTTTGCTAAATAAACCTATATGTAGAATTATGTTGACAACCATAGTCAATTTGCCTGCTTTAGAATGTAAACAAAGTTTGGTGGTTAACTGTCAGTCAGCATTAACTGGTGCATTCTCCATGACAATGCCTCAACCAATTACTACTGTCTTCTCACATGGTATAAACATTATTTTCCCTGTATATTGGTAGGTCTATAGTTGTCCTGATGAGTACAAGAGAAATTGTTTTGACAACATGTCCTTTTTTACCCAGCAACACTGTAATTAAGAGTAATGTGGATGTCGTCTTGAGCATTCACTGTTAAGAATTTGTATTTGCTCAAGGCATTCTCAGGTTCAGTTATATTAATTGTATCTTTTAAGCTTTCTGTGCATCCTACTTTAATGGAAATCAACTCTGATAGCCCTAAATCCATTTATGATTGCCTAATCCAGGCATGCAACAGTTGCATCTCCTGTGATTTAGTTTGATCATTTTCCATTACATACGATCGCCCAAAAATCATGAAGGAGAGATTCTTTATTCCACTGGCATCAGGTCTTTACAAACACAAAGGGGAATTAAGGTTGAACTAGGAAACCAGCTAATTTGCATTGAATTATCCATGTAGCTCACATCTGTTTGAGGAAATGCTTTTTGTCTCCATTCAGCTTTTTGACAAAAACATCTTTATTTTTCCAGAGAGAGGCCACTTGATTGCTTGAGCTCCCATGCTCAGCACTCTCAGTCAGCACCTCCTGTTGAAGGCATTACATTACGTATGCATTTACTGTCATTATTTCTTTCACACCCATACAATAAATGTCTGTTATTTCTCTCAATTTTAGTTTGATTCAAGCCTCTATATCCAAGGAAACATGAAATTTGAAGCTGCCTTGTTCTTTGGAAACCATTTCTAATCTCTTTAAGTGAATACATGTCAAAGTTAGTCTGAAGTTCCTTGTTACAACCTTTCTTTCTCCTATATGTCAGATTTCTCATTACTGTTATATCTCCCTTTAGTTTTCATTGACATTTAACCCAACTATCTGATAGACTCAATGTTCGTAACCATGGCTGGGATCTTCCCATTTTTGGACTAAGTCCAGAAGTAGGAAACTTATGGCCTATGAAGATGAGAGAGCTTGCATAATTTTCTGTCAGGCAGGCAGCTGATTAGATGTTAATGGACTTTCTGCTAGAATAACACCTGGGGTGAGGAAATCCCAGCCACTAAAGAACCCAGCAGTGTGATGGTCAAAACTGTGGCTGCTGTTGGGACAAAAGCCCAAAAATCTAGGATGGAGGAGAATCACCTATAGGCATTGTTAGTGTTGTGTTGTGGGGGGAGGTAATACCTCATAAAGTGGGCTTGTAGTTCAACTTGATGAACTACCATTAGTGTCCGAGTTATGGTGTGTACACAAAGTCGTTCTAGGACTGAACTTCAGCAAAAACCCACACATTCCCATCTGTTTTTACACATTAAGTCACACAGTGGATTTCCAATCTGATAAGATTGCAACTGTATTTTAATCAGATGTCACTTATTTCCAGTACATATATCAGGCATTGTTCATGTCTATCCAAAGCCTCCCTTATCCTGCTGATTGTATAGTCTAGGCCGAATCCTTGTTTCTATCACTCATTCCTTGACCTGGGTCTTTTGCTATTTGCTTGCATTTATTTTACACTACAAACATTTCTAGCGGAATCTATTTTTAACCTTTGCAGCTTTAGCCTTTTCAGCTTCCCACCTTTTGTCCCTAAGCCTTTCCCATGTTGCCAACGTTGTAGTATTGTCCCTTCTCCTTGTGCTCCACGACAGGAGTTGAGCTTAGGGTTCTAATGGTACTTTGTGCCATCTGTATAGTTTGGTGCAGCAATATGGGCTCTTGCCTCGTGTTTTGGCCCCACATTATCCAAATCCCATAACTACTTGTTGTCTCTTGTGTCTCTTCCTGGTGAACCTAGTAGGCTGAATATAGAACTAATAACAACTGGGTGATAATCAAAACAGTGGAGATGATCCTAACCCATGGGTGCATTTGTACTTTCAATTGCCAATTCCAAAGATTCTCCATCCAAGTGGTGGTATCTGCTTGTTTAATATTTTCAGGCAAATCCTGGCTTGTTGTCGAAGTGTAGAATGGCCCATGTACTCACTGGGTCTCGTCTCAAATAAGGTGTTCAGGTAGCATTGTGATAATATAGGAAAACTAGCTTTGATACTGTCAAGTTTTCCTTAATGTCATCCTTTACCTGTACTTTTAACTGTTTCTCTCCCGTAGATTTTCACCAATTCTACCTTCCCCACTGTAGCTGATACCTATAGAAAAATGGCACATGGCCAGTTCTAGGACAGCATCAATTGTTCCCATTTCTGTAAATTTTTGTAATGAGGTAATGCAATATCTCTCTGTACTCAGATACGAAATGAATTGAAACAAAAACAGAAATTGTGGAGAAACTCAGAAGGTCTAGCAGCATCTGTGGAAGAAAGCAGAGTTAACATTTCGAATCTACTGACTCTTTATCAGAACTTTTAGAATTTGGGAAGAAGTGGTATTATGGTAAAGAGAGGGGGTGTGAGGAGAGGGAGGAAGGAGGTGATGGAGTGGATATGTAGTGATGGAGTCAGAAAAAGAAATATATTTGAAAGAAGTTTTAATTGTTAGCTAGGAGAAAAGGGAAGCTGAATAAGTGAAAATGAGAGCTAAGTGTTGGAGAGAATGAGTAGGCTGTGCTGAAAGCAACTTGTGTCATTTGGTGAATGGACTAAGAAGGGTGAGAATGGCTGAAAGCAACATGTCATGATAAGACCAGGGTGTGAGGAAGAGTGAAAAGCATGGAAGGATGTAATCTGATCCTAAAGTTATTGAATTTGACATGCTGTTCTTTGAGCTTGCATTGAGCCTTGCTGGAGCACTGCAGTGGGCCTGAGACAAAAATGTTGGTGTGGCAACATAGTGTGTTGATGTGGCAGGCAACTGGAGGCAGTGGGGACAGAGCTTCCAGGTAAAAGCCCGAGGACCAGAGCCCAGAACAAGCTCAGTTGTAGCAGCAGTGGGAGAGGAGCACAGTGGAGCTTCACTGAATCAAAAATTAAAGCTCCTGAGGTGATGTCATAATTCATAAAGTGATACAGGGCAAGAGGATTGGCTGCTTAGGAGCCAGCTTTGGTGACAGAGAGGTAGCCACGGTGCAAAGTCCTTATTTTTTGTGGTTTGTAGCTTGTTAGGGATGGTGAGAGAGAGAGCGAGAGGAATCTGATTTGGTGAGTGGTAGGTAAGATTGAGTTATCTGTTCCTTGTTTGTTTGTATTTGGGAAGGTTCACAATGGCAAGGGTACTTGACTCTGTGGAATGCCTCTCCTTTAGAGATAGCAAGAACTGCAGATGCTGGAGTCAGAAATATCACAGTGTGGACCTGGAGGAACATAACAGGCCAGGCAGCATCAAAGGAGCAGGAAAGTTGACGTTTCAGGTCAGGATGCTTCTTCAGAAATGGGGTGGGGGTAGGGAGCTAGGAAATAAATAGAGGAGGAGGGGTGGGGCTGGGGAAGGTAGGTGGGATGGTGAAAGGTGAGCGCAGGTACGGAGTGGTGGGGATTGGTCACCTATCACCATCCCACTTACCTTCCCCAGCCCCACCCCTCCTCTCTCTATTTCTCAGCTTCCTTCCCCCTCCCCATTTCTGAAGAAGGGCCCGACCCAAAAAGTCAACTTTCATGCCTCTCCTGCAATGCGTGGGAAATCAGAGTCACTTCCAGCGACC
Source organism: Ginglymostoma cirratum (assembly GCA_024137785.1). Taxonomy (NCBI): domain Eukaryota; kingdom Metazoa; phylum Chordata; class Chondrichthyes; order Orectolobiformes; family Ginglymostomatidae; genus Ginglymostoma; species Ginglymostoma cirratum. The sequence goes on from JAHRHZ010000021.1 coordinate 36,316,677, forward strand.
ATGGGAACTATGTATGCAGGAAGTGTGTTTAACTGCAGCTCCTGTTTGACTGTATGAGCTACACAGGCAGAAAAGTGTTGAGTGACAACCAGGAAGATGACAAGTGTGGGCAGGCAATGCAAGAGTCCCTTGTAGCCATTCCCCTCTCAAATAGATATATCATGTTGGATACAAAAACAGAAATGGCTGGAAAAGCTCAGCAATGTGGCATATTATGTGGAGAGAAATCAGTTAACGAGTCGAGTGACTCTCTCGACCTGAAACATTAACTCTGATTTCTCTTCACAGATGCTGCCAGACCTACTGAGATTTTCCAGCCATTTCTGTTTTTGTTTATGATTTATAGCATCTGCTTTTCTTTTGTTGGATACTGTTGGGAGAAGAGATGATCTCTCGGGTGGAGGGTGTGGGGGTAGTGGCAACAGCCAATATTTGGCACAACAGTTGGCTCTACTGGACAGCAGGGAAGGAAGAAGACTGGCAGAGCTTTAGTGATAGGGGACTCAATTGTGAGGGGAACTGACAGGTGGAGGTTCTCTGGTATCAAATGAGACTCTTGAATGGCATGTTTCCTCAGTGGTGCAAGGGTCAGGGATGTCTCAGAGCAATAGTAGAGTATACTGAAGGGGAGGGTGAACAGCCAGCAGTCATGGTACATGTCGGTACCAGCAGCATGGGTAAAAAAATAAATGAAGCCCAACAACAGGAGTTTCATAGCAGATTAAAGAGTAAGACTACTTTGGTTGTAACCTTTGGATTACTTCCAGTGCCTTGTGCTACTGAGTATAAGAATAGGAAGACAGGTCTGATGAACTTGTGGCTAAAAGAATGATCTAAGAGGGAGGGCTTTAGACTTTTAGATCATTGAGACACGTTCTGGGCTAAGTGAAACATGGAAAGGTGAATGGGTTGACCTGAACTGGACCACTTTCCTTTTGATTCCACGTAGTCACCAACTATCTCTAATCATTATTGCCACATAAGGTCGTATCCACTTTGGGGGAAATCTTGGTTTCTCATCTGTCAGCTTCAACAATACCTTATCCTTTACTCTGGGTATCTCATCCTGTTCCATTCCTACCTTTACTTCCATGGCATGCATGACTTGCTGATCTCTAATTTCTTGTCTCAGTAGGTACAGCTCTTGAACAGCGCTCTCACAGATGTGATTTCCTTGTTACCAATCCACAATGTTTCCTGGTATTCTCACCTTCCTTCCTGACATTAGTTTGTGTGGAGTTAATCAGTTGTTCTATCTTAAATGCGCATCCTGTAAAATTTCTCCTTCCCCCACCATCCCCACTCTAGGCATGTTGCTTTTGGATCAAGAAGATTCTTTCCTATGTCTAGTGATGCCTTTCTCCCCACTAATCACAGGCAGGATGGGAACGTCCATTCTCTCTTTTCGTACAATACATTTCTTTTACAATGTACAAAGTATCCATTATTTGGGGGAACAAGTTGCTACACTACTTTTGCTGTGCCATTTGGAAATTTAACTTTCATGTCTCCTTCAGTCATTTAATACTAACTAAGTTCTATTGGTTCTTAGGCACATTAATAACTGATTCTAATGATCTTGAGAAGTTAAAAACCTCAAGTTCAAAGGTGATAAGTTCCATTAAAGTAGAGTGATGTATTTGCCTTTGGTAGGAAATGCAGTGAATGGAATTGCATTAAAATAAGCCTTTAGTATTTACAAGTACTTTTTAAAATTTAAACTTGCAATATTGGATTGAACTATAACACAAGTATCTAAAAATCATCACTTTAGAATTATTATAAATGTTATACTCCACAGATGTCCAGGTCAAACAAGTGAAATCTATCACTTATTTCTGTATTTTACAACTCTTATAAATTTTATGTTCATTATTTTGAATTATGCTAAAATTGGGGAAGTATTTTTGTTTACTTTGCATATGATATCACTATCAAACACTCTCTCTCTCTCAGGTCAAGTGTAGTTTAGGCTATCTCCAACTCTGTCTTAACGATATGATTCCAACTAAAGACCCCTTAGACTGCCCTAATGGAACATTCTTGTTTTCCATATGATCCATCCTTGTGATTAATACAGAATATGTTAAATGGTATGCCACCAGGAATTGGGTTGTGACGTCCTAAGTTCATTTCATTTAGGATATTTTATGGCTAGTTAAGACAGAAGGTTTACATCTTTAAATTTAGGCCAGATTTTATTCTGGCCTGACAGATGAAAAAGTGTGTGCTGACCTTGTTCCTGTGCATTTTGTTTGCTCTTATGTACAGGTATATTCAGGCTGCAACTTCCCCAAAGGACATTATCATACTGTTCGACATCAGCGGCAGCATGAAAGGTCTCAGAATGACAATAGCCAAACATACCATCAACACCATCCTGGACACATTGGGTGAAAATGATTTTGTCAATATTATCGCTGTAAGTAAAACAGGCAAGAAAATTTCAACATTTCTTTCACAGCGCAAAATTCAAACAGCCTGATGTTGTGTTTGTTGTCCTGGTATTTTGAATATCTACATGATAAATTTGTAGAATAGTGGAGTTTTCCAGTCAGTCCCATTCTTTCTAAATTCATAACCCTGTATGTTTATTTCTTTCAAGTGCCCATTCAATTTACTTTCAAAATTATTAGTTGTTTCTACTTTTATCATCCTCTTAAGCTGAGAGTTCCATGTCATTACCACTAAATTTATGTAAAGTAATCAAGGACCTAGAAAGTTGAGCATAGCGTGCTCAGGTTTTAGGCATAAAACAGACGTCAGCATGTCATATTGGTCAAGGATCCCAGGGAACACCACAAAAGCACTCAACAACAATATTAACATGCAGGTTTTTAGCTATCTGGCAGCAGTCATGGTTCATTCAAGCAAATTCAGAATTTGCAAGATAAAGTGCAACTGCAAGCTGCTCACCATCAAGGATTGATAGAATGTGTGCAAGACAATGAGAGACTCCAAAGTCTTTTCTGTATTCACGTCTGAAAATATTCTACATGTGCTAAGTTACTGCAGCCAGAGTTACTGCGAAGACTCGTGAAAAGAGTATTGACATTGAAGCTACAAAGATTCAGATTGATGTTTGTGTTTTTGTGGGAGGAGGTAGTTTACTTGTGTCGAAATCACTCCAGTTTCTGACTTAGAAACATGCTGGCATAAATTCACATGTCTCAAAGCGTGCTCAAGAAGTACTATTTTCTCGGTGGTAGGCATGTGTAAGTCATGGAGTCAGCATTAACTCATCCTAAATTCTGAACCTTGTGAATGTTCTCAACTGTCTAAAAGGCACAGATTTTCAGAATCTGCTAATTAAGTCAACTATCATTTGGAAAAAAACCTGTTAAACCTGGATTGTAGAAACTTTTAGTTAGATCTTGATATTTATCATATAATTTAAACAAAATTAAAGTGCTACTTAGGCAGTCTTCCCCTGAATTCTGCAGTATGTTTTGGAGAATATTATATTGACTGACTAAGATAATATCTGAAGGCTACAAAATAGACTTCCCTTGGGAACTTTAAACTGAGATATGTATGATGGAGAATGAGTATCAATAAGATGTCGTAAAGGAAAAGGCAATTTATTCATGAAAATGTGTTAAACTGGTAGTTCAAACATTTGGGAGGGAGGAAGGTCTTAAAAAGCTGCTATCATTTTCATCTTATAGTTTGCATACACAAGTACTCATTTTGGTGAAATTTGCATAGTTTTATAGAGTTATTGGATCATGAAAATTTTGCAAGAATTTCTTTTCATGAAGTTATACACCCCCTTGATGGTGATGTTACACAGAACTACTAAGGATAAGCTGGATGAGTTGAAGGATGATTGTTGTTGGTTTCATCCTTTCTCCATTCTCCTCTTTAATTCCCAAAACTGCAGGCCAGTAGTACAAAATATTTTTTCAGTTTGGTTCATTGGCTTACTTTTAGTTGTATTGAATTGGTTAATCAAAGGCCAGATGCATCATCGATTTCAGCAATACCATTGGGAGCTGTGACCACTATTGAAACTGCAGCCAGTCTAAACAAGGAACAACAATGGAGAAAAATGCTGAAAATTTGGTTAGTGGGCTGGATTCTCCAGGGCCTGGTTAATTTGAAATGGAGGGTGTTGATCATGGGATTGGAAATAGGGATAATCCTTTCTGCTAGCAGGTTTTGTCTGTGTGTCTCAAACAGAGGCAGGGATTAGACTTCCAAAGTAAATTTAGCAGCTTCATCACATAGTAGGGCATTATTCCTCACTGATAAAGTACCAGGAAAAGTTCTCAAGGGGCTGTTATTTGGCTGCTGAAAAGCATCATGTGGACCAACGGGAAGCAAGCCACCCTCCACTTTCTCAACCATTAATAACATTCTTGCACAGGTGGGTAGCTGACCTGGCCACCCCACCAAGTTTTACACCCTCGTTCCTCAAAATGTGGTAGAGACTTATCATAAAACTTTGGCTGTGAGGGTTTGTATCTTGTGAAATTTTAGACATGAATGGAGGAGCAACAGATAATAATTCAAGTTTCTTGATGAGCGTGTTGCTATTATGGCCCAATCATTGAATATTGCCAAGCCGATGAAAAAACATCATTTGCAAACACTATGAATGATAATTAAGAAATTTAATAAAGCACTTGATATGAACCCTCTATAGAATGCATCTAATGTAACTCATATTCTTCATTACAAAATCACTTCAACCAGCACTGCCAAAACCTTGTACATGTCCTACAAGTACTTGGAATCCATTCAATAATGAATGAGTAAATGTGAGTATCTATCTAAGTGAGTTTTACTCTGTATTTCTGGTAGTACAGTGATTACATCCACTACGTTGAGCCCTGCTTCGAAGGAACACTCGTGCAAGCTGACAGAGACAACCGAGAGGTGGGTGTCAAGTGTGTTTTTACAAATGTTAAACCTCGTCTGTGTGAATCTTTTGTTGAACATTTCATGCAGCATTTGCTGAAACATTATTTGTGGATTAAAGGATATTTTTAAATGAGTTACAAGCTAGAATTTAATTCAGAACTGGTGGAGAAAACAGATATTCTTTGATAGAATAATGGAAGTCCTGATGAAAGATAAATTTAGGATTTTCATGGTTCCCAATTGGAATAATGCATTTTGGAGTGAGATAAAAGTAGGAAAGAAGTTTGTGTGTTTTACATATATACCATATATGGCCTATCTAGGCCAAATTTGTATACTGCAGTCTAATTAAGGGTTCTTAAAACATTGTAGTACATGTATGTATAATAGTGAGTTCCAGGAATGGAAGATACTTTATAATGATCATATGAGTCAAAGATTAGCTTACTTCAAATGAAATACATACATGATGTGTTAAATTAGTTGGATTTGTTTTCCTGTTTTGGAGTAGCTTTTGTGCAGCCAGTATCTCCTGGTGGTCCAGATGGCCTCTGCCATTGTGTCCAATATCAAAGTCTCCTGGTGGCATTCACAGCGGGATTTGCATAATTGCAGTTTTATTGAGGATTCACTTGTTGTTGATTACCAGAATTCTATGCCATTCTTTACATCTGTTTCACAGTTTTTATGCTCTTTAACTTAAATGCTAACCTGTGTGTTTTAATTTGTTCTTCAGCCTATACTAACATTTATCTTTCCTCCCGTTAACTATATCAAGGCCCATTAGCAAGTTGTCTTTGGTGAACTATATTAAATTCCATTACAGCAGATAGCTACTATTTTGCTTCAAATTATTCTGTATCTTATAAATAAATTAAAACAAAACGAAAAGGACATGGAATAGGCAAAACACTAACTGAACAATAGAATGCCTCCAAAGAGGACTTTGCTCAGGCAGAGTAGATGTGTTGTCACGAATGAGAGAGGAAGAACATCCAAAGCCAGAGCTCCTGAGATTGCTGAACATATATAAAAAATTTATAGCAATGAAGACAAAATAAGGCAGAATACTGAGAGTTATCGTCGATGTAAAGTTCATAATACAGCTAATGTAGAAAGTCCAGAGAAGAATTATGTAGTAGAAAAGCAAGGAAGTTATAATAAAATAAAGCATTTTTAAAAATCTGGTTAGGCTGAAGTATTTGTTCAACCTGAGCACCACATTATAAAACAGGATGATGAAGTCGAAGAAAGGGTGGTGCTGAAGACATTTATTCGTTTAGCACCAGTGATGATGGACTTTAGCGTTGTGGGGAGACTGGAGAAGCTGAGGTGGTCTCCTTGCAGCAGAGAAATTTAAGAGGAGATTTGATAGGCAAGTTGAAAATCTTGAAGAACCAAAGATAAAATCAAGAGACATTTTTCTTACAGAGCAGAATGTTGTGACCTGGAATGTCCTGCCTGAAATAGTGATGCATGTAGATTTGTGAGTGACATTTAGAAGAGAATTGGTTAAATGCTTTATGAGAAAAAGAATAAGGCTATGGCGAAAGAGCAAATCCACATATGCTCAGTTGTAATGGTGCAGAAGAAGATCATTTGACCCACAATGCCAATGCTAACTATTTGAATGAACATGCCATTCTCCTGTCTTCTCCCAGTAACTCTGCCCTTTTGAATACCAGAAAGCTGATTGAACCTGCCTTCACTATATTTTCAGGCAGTGCATTCCAGAGCCTAATAATCCATTATGTGATAAGGTTTTTATCTCACGTCATATTTGGATAATTAAACTCCTCTATTAAAAACACTTTATAATATTTACATGTTTCTGTAATTTCTCTTCAGATTTGTTCCTGCATATAGAATCACAGAATCTATATTGGCCCAACAAGTCCACACTGACCCTCAGAGCATCCCACCCAGACCCATCCCCCTTTAACCCACTTAATCTACACATCCCTGAACACTATGGGCAATTTAGCATGGCCAATCCACCTAACGCACATCTCTGTGAGAGGAAACCAGAACACCCATGCTGACATAGGGAGAATGTGCAAACTCTAAACGCCTGAGGGTGGGATCGAACTGGCGCTGTGAGACAGCAGTGCTAACCACTAAGCCACCGTACTGCCCCTGTCCTTCCCATTAATTGGTGGCCCAAAGGCTACACTGAGAAATCTATTTGGTCCTTTTTATTCCTTATCATCCACACTATCTAGAATTCCCTGGGAAACTCTTTTTCTCCAGCACTGCAATGCTATCCTTCAACAGTGCTTCCGTTCCTCCTCTTTTTCTTATTTTCTCATCTTTCCTGAACACCTTATATCTAGGAATATTTAACACTCACTCCTACCCTGCTTCCAGCCAAGTCTCTGTTACAGTATAATTCACAAGCTAAAGTCAATATGATCAAACATTAATTAACAGGCAAATAATACACTGAACTGAAGAAAAGTGTTTTCACACTAACAAATACAATCAAGATATGTTGTACAATCCTTTCTCTAAACACAGCACTTTTGGCAGAGGTGTAATATTAAAAGATCAAGTTCAATGTTACTCCCAGCTCTCCAGCAGGCTCAGTTCTTCCCACTGTTTTAATTTGAAACTTCCACTGTACAACAAAAATCATTCCACTCAGCCTGAGGCTCTCAGATTCCACTTCCACCAGTGAGGTCTACCTCACTGAGACCCTATTTCTTCAGTGTCCAAAAATCCAATTTGTTCTGTTTCCTTCCTTTTGAACAGTAAACAAATTCTTACAGGCCTCCTGCTTCTCCACAGCAGTATTTGCCTGTCTGTTCTCTGTCTGTACCTCAAAAAAGGCCCTTTTTATTGTAAGTTGCTATAATGTGTGGTTATAATATCCACCTGAACCATCTGGGATACTTTGTGTCGATTCACTGCCACTAAATCTACTACTTGATATTAGTCTAAATTACTGATATTGAGTGGGGAAGGATGCCCACTTGAAGTCTTCAGCAGAGGATAAGTCCTGTTTTGATAAACAGAATAGCTTTATTGAGCATTACACTAATTCTAAGTTATTACTCTAAGCTCCTATGAGACATCAGCCTAAACTTAAGAGTAAGTACACGTTACTGCTACTGGAACATTCTGCTGAACAACTTAGAGATACTTAAACAACTGGAAAGTGGCCACACACTGGTTAGGCTCTCCCAGGAACACTTGGTTATCTCTTGATGGGCAGAGCTCAACTTGTGATACCAGTTAACCTTTTCACATACTACCTAATACATCATGAGTCATTGTAGAAAGTGTGAAAACTGTCTCTTGATTTCAATATGCTTCTGTTTGAGTTTCACCCTCTTGGCATCCAGACCTTATAGTCCTGTTTCCAAGCAGAGGTATTACATATGTCCTCACCAACTCCCTTCATGGAAGGTTCTGTTTCACTTTAAGTTAAGGAGACGTCTTAAAAAGGTTAACATTCGTAAATTTGCCTGTGACGATATTGCATGACAATTGCTGACACCATGAACATGGTGCTATAGGAGATTTGCACTGTTGTGTAAGGTTCAGCTAATCATTAGCTGAACTTACTAAGCTGCTGAGGTCCTATTATAGAAAATGTTAATGATGTTTTTCAGAAGTTGCCATGTTATATTGAATATTTGATTTTTCTGTTGCTTTATTTTCCTCTTCAGCATTTCAAGCTGCTGGTTGATAAACTTAATGCCAAAGGAACAGGAGTTGTAACTAAGGCACTCATCGAAGCCTTCATAATCTTGAATAAGGTTTGCGTATTTTTGGTGCTGTTTTCAATAATTGACTTGGATTAATGGGCAGTTGTGTTCTGTTAGGTCTCTGCATAATGTGAATTAGAAAGCTTTCACTTTGATACTTGCCGATTTGTGAACAGTCAGTGATGGTACAAAGTTGATAAGTCTGGAAAGTTTAAAATGCTGAATGGTGTTCTTAGGTACTTTGTTTTCTAATGTTCTCAGGCAGCCCACCCTATGATGCTCATATGCTTAGATACTTGTTATCCTCATTTCCAATGGTGCATTTGGGGAAATTCTGCACAAAGGGTTTGAAATTATGATTTTTGTACTAATTGCACAGGTACAGTTGTAACAAAAGGGGTAGAATATTTGGAACTTGAGGCAAGTGCTTCTTTTCCTATTGTATGCAATTGAATGAGTTTGAGGGACATGTTTATGAAATTGTGGACCATTGTGCCATCATATATAATGGGATTTTGGTATGGTATAAAAAAACCAGAACAAAGGTAGACCGGCCAGTGCAGTGCGCATAGGAAGCTCTTAATATCCATGTAATAATCAACATAGCAAAGTAAGATACTATGTTCTGTGCTTCGTTAGTTTTTTTTGCCTTCTTTAGACGTTATGACTAATGTTTACCTAGTTTTAATTTGTGTTGGAGAAGCCATTTCTTTACTCCATTCTATAATATCCAGCCACCCAGTCAGCTTCACTCATTTCATAGGTGTTTCTTCGTAACATTCATTGAATCTTTTCAAAATGGAAGATCTGAAAGAAATGAAGCAGCAGAAACAGAGGAAGGGATTCAGATGGAACAAGAGACACAGGATGTGGCAGACGCAGCACACTGAAGTTAACAATTTGTACAGATCCACTCAGTGTAAAAAGCCAGTGCTTCCTGAAGAAATGTTTATGGATCATGCTTCCCACAGTCTGAAATCAACACATTCTATGAGGGACCCCGTACCATCCTGAACCACCATTACACTGAAGGACAGTATCCTCAAATGAAACATAAGCACAATTATCCTTTGTAACTATATCCATGTTATTGTGCTTGTTGTGGCTTTTGATGTACTTTTTAATTCCAGGGCTGAATTTTTGCCACAGAGGTAGAAAACTGGAGCTGAGTCTGTCGTATTAGAAGCCTGTGTATTGGAGTTGGGGAATTTACTGATTTAAAGTCAAGATTTTCCATAACGTGAATCTTAATTCCAATGGAGATAAGCTTCCTGCCCATTTAGAGCCACTGCTGACAAGAACAGAAGTGGATTGGATAGTGTGCGAGTCTGATTTAGACTCTCCACAGCGGTTATCACTGAGGTTGCTGATTGTCCTAAGGGAGAAATCTGCTGATTATGCTAAAGTTATAAAAGCACCAGTGATGTTCCAGGAAAGTCACTGGAGTGCTTCTCCCCGTTGCATTGATGCTGAGCTGGGTCTAATGTTGGAGGCCATGTGTGAGGAAGGAAGTCCGTTTCTGGATGGTGGCAGGTGGAATTCACCTTGTGGTGCCTCTCAGTCCAACTTCATCTCTCTCTGTCACTAAGTCTTCCTCCTTTCTCATCGCTTGCTCATACTCTCCCCTCAATAATGATCTCCTCCAAGACGTTACTATGTTCAATATTCACTGTTCTCTGCATGGCCATGTTCTGTAGAGTGCGTCAGACCACAACAGTCCCAAAAGATTCTGGCAGGAGGGTGTTGAACCACAATACCACCTCGTCCAGACTTCATCTTAAGAAGCCAGATCCTGTTTAATGTTTTTCCAGTTGAGCAGGTGGCATTGGTTATATTGCTTACGTACCTCTGTCTGGGATGTATGTAGAGTGATGCTTTGCCATATCTTCGAGGGATATCCCATGGCCCTGGTATCCATCCACAGTTTTGGAGTTTGAGGGCAATTCTTGAGACAGTTTGGACTAGTAAAGAATGAACGATTCATGGCAGCCGCAAAGAAAGCGAGCACATGTAGAGGAATTGATTCTTGTGCTCACAGACATTTTGGATTGAAGGAGCACAAGCCCTTACTCTTGATGAATCTCACTTTCCAATCCATAGGTGCCTTGATGGTCACATGGATACAATGAATGATGCTGTACAATTGGAGGGGAGGCTGGATCCTGTTATGGCTGAGAAATTGACTTCGCTCAAGGAACTTTGACTGTCCTGCAGTGAATGTTCTGGCAAAAACAGCCATCAGCATTTGGCAAGATTCTGTGGTGTGCATCCATTTGCGGGATGCCGCAAAGGTTTGCAGTTGATCCTTGGAAGGAATTAGAAAGGAAGAAGTTCAACACCACACTTTGAAGGCCCTTGGCTGGACTTGACAACTAGTGCTGTGTGGTGCAAATTCTTCAGTGAAGAAGCTTTGGATCTCTGTAACCATCTACCTGGATAGTCATAGTCTCTTGAGATGCTCAACCCCAGTCACCTCAAGATAGCTCCATCTTTGGGAGTAGATCATGTGTAGAGGGAATGGCTTTCCTCTCCCTCTTTCCCCTTCCATGCCCTCTTGATGCCCAGAAATCTCACCATTCATGTAGAGTGGCTTGCTCCTCCTTTTCACTGCATGGAAAATACGACTGTCCTGCCCTGATGATAGTTGGAGCATTTCTCCTGGACAAGCGGCTGCTTTGTTGCGATTGACACTTGTGCCTTTACTCTTCTGCCCCCATGATGTGGAGAATATAGGGTAACACTCCTGTTCGGTGCCCAAATACATGAGTGCCATCTCTCTTCCTCACCTGCACAGAACTAATCTTACCAAGTTCCAAGTCCACTTTGCCCTGCTAACCCTTGTGGGGCTAGGATGATATCCTGGTGCAGCCATAATCGGACTCTCCACTCACCTCCTTCCAGGTAATGCCTTTGTTTAAGATTTTGGAGGAATCCAAGCAAAACTCCTGTGCTGGGGGTTACAAAATAACATGTAGCACAATCACAAGCCTGCCCCATATATCACACAACCATTTTGTAGTTGCTATGGTGGAAACTCCATATCATTCCCTCCATGAAAATCTATCACATCTGCCCTTTAGCATGACATGTACAATGTTAATATGATATTTTCCTTTAACATTGACAACTGACTCTGTGATAAATTACTGATATGATGCCTGCTACTTCTAAGCTGTACAACTAATTAGAATGACTACTATTTTCCTGACACAGAATTAATTTACACGGTACAGTTATTCTGAAGTAGATAACAAAGTGTGGAGCTGGAGGAACACAGCAGGCCAGGCAGCATTAGGGGAGCAGGAAAGCTTGCTATCTCACAGTTATTCTGAAATTGTTTATTCTTCAATGGAAACAATGTTTCTGTTTAAAATTGTGTATCCATTGTTGATCTTTGACTCTGTTCTTGATGCTGCAACTGAAATCTATATTCTTTGTTAGTTTAATGAGACAGGACAAGGCAGCCTGTGTAACCAAGCCATCATGCTGATCACAGATGGTGCAGTTGAGGATTATGAATCTGTATTTGAACAATACAATTGGCCTGACTGTAAGGTATGTGCATAATTTCAATGATACTGTGCTGTGTTCATTGAAAGGCAAACGTAGCAAATCAAACACAGAAGCCAGTGGAGCCTTTATACATGTCAACACGATTGTAAAGGTGTAGAAGTAGCACAAGATCATTTATTCCTTTCTAATGGTAGAAACACAAGAAATTGCCTTTATTGCCTGTAAATGTTTCTGTCCATTTCAAGCAAACTTTCCACATTTTTATGTCCACGTTCGGAGGAATGGATTGATTCCTTGCAATGTCCCACTCCTCCATTGGCTTGAAATTTTAAAAAGAAGGTAATGTACCATATGTATGTTAGACTGGATGTAGCTTGGTATCAGAAACCAGTCAGCCAGGCTCTTTAAGTCATAACTTAATAACTAGGTTATTGCAAAAAAGACTGACTTGAGCAAATATGCAAAAAAAAATTGTCTACTCACCCTTCATGAAAAGTCTCGCACAACCCCTTGTCCACACAGCACAAATAAGTGCACATTCATCCACTTGCATACACACATTTACTTACTCTTTTGAGTGTATATACACACCCTTGTGTGGTGCACATGCCCCCTCCACACACCTATGCACAAACCCTCCCCCATGCATACCAATGCCCTGGCATATTCATGCTCATATATGCTCACAAACCCATATATGCATCTATACCTGACATGCTGCCACACCCTCACATGCCCCTCTCCTGCATATGCTCCCACATCTGCACATGCCCCCGCACAACCGCTCCTGTCTGTGCCTTCCCCTGTGTTTTTGTAAAACTCTGCAGGATGTTGTCTTAATAGTGTTTTGGCCAAGATTCAGTTAAAGAGAAGATTTGATCATTTTCCAAAGTCACTTCCTAGGATTTCTTCCTGGATCAATTATGACTGGTTGAATTTTTTTTCTCTGGAAACAGTGTTGGAAATTCGGCATTCTCCTTTAAGAACTCTCCACTTGCAGTGATGAGGCCTCCCAGTGAGTTTTAAACTCTCAAAATTGGTGAGAGGTATTTCGGAGAAAGAGATAGAAGGCAAGAATTGTTTCCCTTGTAGCAATATTTTTCTGTGCTTAAAACCAATATTTTTCTGCATCCAGAGAGTGGGCCATGTTGTCACCTCTATGTGTTGCATTTTCTGTCTCCATTCCAGCACCCTGTTTTTCACAAATGCAACATTTTTTTTTGCTACTACACCTAATTTCCTATGCTTTACGATTCCTTTTTTCTCAAAGTTCAAGATATTCGTCCTACCAATGATATTCTAAATTAATATTTTGTTTCACATATAATCTTAAAATACTACATGTCTGCCAGAATTTTACATTTGCAAATTCTCAATATTTCTTTAAGACCATTAACTGAGGTAATTTAGAACACAAGATATGCACATACCATGTTAGATGATATGCAGTTTATACTGTGAAATACACTGAGTTGGATGTGTTTTTACTTGGTCACATTATCCTGTGCAAGTGTATGTTAAATATAGAGTCTGATGAGAAAGCCTAGAATGCAAATGATATTAAATTGAGACACAGAAGGGTGACTTTCATTGTTTACAATGAAATGGCCGTTCTTCAGGAACAAAAAGGACAAGAAGGATGACCCAAAATGTACTATTCCTGGAGTGTGAGCTGGCTAGTGCTCTATGAGAGAGAAGAAAGAAGAAAGCAGGAACGATTTGGGAAGAACAAGGGTTATTTTCTTGATGCATCAATGTCAGTGTCTCAAGATCCCTGGGACAAAGAACTTGAGAGGGGAAGTTTGCATTGAATTTTTAAGTCCTGATTGAGGAAGAAGTGAGGTTGGCAGGCATTAATAATAGCATTGCTGGCCTGTGCACCAGTTCGCATCACCAATTCTGCTTTGAGATATTTCTCATGATAGGGAAGGCTGGAACTGATAGCCTGCCCAGTTAAGATAAGAGGATAATATTAACATGCTCATTGCCAACTTGTTATGGGCTGTTTTTTTCATTTTAATAGGGTGCATCAGGGAGATGCTATATGCAGATTGAGAATAACACCAAAAGATATTGCACTGTCAACATTGGTGGACCAATAGAGTGTGGCTGAGAGGAACACTGAAGCTTTGACATGCAGGTGCTGTCCAGTGTGCCGCAGTTGAAGGGAGAGTAGGGGGTTAGGCTTCCAAATAGTATTGGGAGGACAGCTGAGCACATGAGGAAGACAGCAGATAATTGGAATGCAACTCTCCAATCTTGGATTGAGTAGCTTTGAGGAGCAACATTCTCAGCGGCAGCAGAGTCGGATCCCTGGGAAGAGGAGAGATACAATGGGCAGGAAGGCAACAGAGGTCATATCCTTAGCATAGAATCCATCACCAAAGACAGAACTAGGCCAGACCAGGTAAGGATGGCAGTTTCCTTCCCTAAAAGGCATTGGTGAACCAGATGGGTTTTTTCCGACAATTGACAATGGATTCACAGTCATCATTAGACTGTCAATTCCAGATATTTATTGAATTCAAATTCCACCATCTGCCATGGCGGGATTCAAACCCGGGTCCCCAGAACATTATCTAGGTCTCTGGATTAAGAGTCCAGCGATAATACCACTAGGCCATTGCCTTCCCTTATTGTATCCTTGTGACAGAAGAAATTGCACCTCTGAGCACAGGTCATCATGCCATACCAATAGTCATGAGATCTATTGTGACCTTGAGCTTCTTTACCTCTGGCTCTTTCCAGTGATCAGTAGTGGATTATTGTGGCATCTTGCAGGTCTCTGATGCTTTATATGCAAAAACTAGACACTACATACAATATTAAACAGGTACAACCTGGCTGACACAAAGGAAGTGAATTTTACCTCTATCGAGGATTCCCTCAGCAGCTGGGTGTCAATCAATTGTGTCCAACTGGCCATCAAGCCATGACTGACCATCTCATGGGAATCATCAGCAAGAAGGTTTGTACTTCATCCTTCCATTCCAGCAATTATGAAGAGTTTCCTACAGGTGTGCATGTGCTGCAATGCTCCATTCCTGAAATCAATGAATGAACTCTAGACGAAAACAGTTATCCTTTGAAGAGATGGCTACTCACCCCTTTTTAATGACCCTGAAATGGAGGTGCTACAGCTGAAGTCATCTGCTCACTAAGATTACGATGGAACAGACCATTAGTTTTCTGAAGGTACAGTTGTGGTACCTCAACCAGTTGAGAGGCACCCTGCTGGCTCTCCTTTGGTAGTCTCCTTTGTGCTTTCCATAACTTAGCTCTCTAGACAGGGTTAAATATTGAAGAGGCTAAGGCACTGGAAAGACAGAGCTCATTAGGGGAAAGGAGGAGCAGTACATGGAAGAGAAGAAAGAAAGGGGCGGCAGGAGGAAGATATAGAACACAAGTGCCCTGGCTGCATTGGGAGGTGTCTGGGCCCATTGAGCAACTCGAGAGCCTTACCAAAACTCTGTTAATGTCAGGAATTATCTGGATCCCAAGAGTGATTCAGCTGTGGCCTTCTAACCCAGAAGGATGGGTTGGTCTGAACACATTTTGAGCTGCCTGGGAGAATACTTCCATTTTCGGTAAAGCTAATAAATTCACCTTACCACTAATGAATGATACAGCTCTGTCTAGAGGTTTTTGCCTACCTTGTTAATGATCGTTGCACCCCTTCACCACCTCTTCCCTCTTTCTCATTCTCCCCATTTCATAAATGAAAGTTTGTGCCTGGTGTCTTGTCAATATTTGCATCGTGTTCAGAAAGAGAAAATGTGCCCAGTCAAAGTGAGGGAAATCCCAGTGATATGCACAATGCGCAGCTACCCCCACACATAGTCTTGCTTAGCCACTTTATGTGGTATTTCCTTAAAGCCATGAATAAGGGAGAAACCTGCTGGCGTGTATCTACTTGCAACTGATGTTTAGTTGTCCTCTTCGTGGAGGTGTCCTGGCTCTTGGCTTCATTGCAGGAGTAGCTGCTCTCCCTAGGCCCTGCTGCAGAGCTGGTCCCTCAGCATGAAAGGTTAAAGAGGTTAACGATGATGGTGCTCTGTTAATTGCGGAACATTCATTCTCGTAGGTGACTGCCTCAGCCCTTGATGATGTTTTGGATTTCTGGAGGGAAGCACTACTTGACGTTTTAGCAACTGCTCCAAACATCTCTGTAACACCCATGCCAATAACAGGTCCATGTGGCATGTATTCTGTGCAAAGCAGTGCACTGCTGTGAGTGTTGCCAAACATAGCCCTCCTTAGGGCTGGCCACCATTGAATAGGTCGTGCACTTGAAATCCCGAAACCTGATGATGCACATGAGCTGAGCAGACTGCTTCAGTCTTGGCCATGGCCCAAAATGACCTCAAGGGCTCTGAAATGTAGGTGCATGTCTGTTTTTGTGGGTATGAATAGAACCATCTTTCTTGTGATACCCCAATCTCTGCGTCTGTGCCTTGCTAACCACATGGTTGAATTTTCCTTTATCCTTTGAGAGTGACTACCCACAGCAACTCTTCCATCCTCACTGCCTCTTGCTCACTCATAACATGCTCTTCAACCAGTGCCAGTCTATCTAATAGCACATGTAAACCCAGAGTGTTGGACTTTCTGATTAACGTGGAAGGAGTGAGTCTCTGCTGCTGTAGAACCTAATATGCATTTCTGATGGCATGGGAAAAACT
Source organism: Ginglymostoma cirratum (assembly GCA_024137785.1). NCBI lineage: Eukaryota > Metazoa > Chordata > Chondrichthyes > Orectolobiformes > Ginglymostomatidae > Ginglymostoma > Ginglymostoma cirratum. The sequence goes on from JAHRHZ010000021.1 coordinate 36,333,448, forward strand.
GAGAGCTGTTGCAGTACTAAATTGATGCAAATGCTGATCTACGTCTTTTCATGTTTCTTCTGTTAAACTAGACTTTCCTTTTCTTTTGCTGAGTCATTCCATCGTCTTCACAGGCGGACAGATGCCTTGTTTATTGAGTCACTGATGGGGCAAGAATTTGATGTGCTTCAGCCACGTGGTTCCATTCTAATCCCTTAGTTTTCCTTCAGAAATGCCTAGGTGGATGGATTTGTGCTTCATACCTTTCAGAGTGGAAGTTGCGATTCTTTCAGAAATTGATTTGATGCAGAAGCATATCTCAGGGTTTATAAGATTTCCTTTGGATGATTTTTCTGGTTATGATACCTACCAGATGTACAAGAGAGCCATGCCCAAGTGGTAGACACAGTACATACTGTGTGTCTAGGGAGTAACATTGGCATGAATTTCCCCAAAATTCAGCTAAGTGTCAATTTCAGGGAGCTTCACAGAGGATGTTTTCCATGAGCTGTAGCAAGTTTTCCTACAAAGTTCTCTGCTACTCCTCATTAAGTAGGCAGTATGCTCCCACAGCGCTGGTCTTATGGTCTTGCACTATCTTTTGCTCAGCAGTGGTAGAAGTAGTTGCTGGTACTAGAATTTTCCAGCGTTCATGCTGAGAGCCTTATTTAAAGCCTGGATGTGCATCAGTTCAAATATTCCATGCCAGGCGTAGCCCTTCACAGTTCTACTGTGTGAGAAGAGATATGTCTGAGGGGTAATTTGGCACTCCATTTTATGGACTGGGACCTGGAAGTTCTGGTGCATGGTGCATTAGAGACCAGTGCAGTCCTGTTTCCTTAGGACCACAGAGAAGACCACAGCACCCGTTCTAAATTTATCACCTTCGTCCGTACCGTTTCCATGATATGGAAGAACGCACAGCAATGCTGCAAGAAGGTTAACCCTCCTCTTCTCTCTGTTACCGTACATTCACTCTAATGCTGCCATTGCACCCCCTTCCCAACAAGGTTCATGGTATACCACTCTCACTATTGTATCCTGCATCTCCCCTGAATGGCTCTTCCCCACCCCACCGTCTCAAACTACTAACACTTCTTGCCCTCTATGCTTCCTATTCATTCACTCTCGACACCTGACCACTGATTTCCCACCTGCGTCAATGCCAGTAGCTGTGCCAGCCACTTTTGTCTCACTCAATCCATGGCCCATAGGTTCATTCCAGAAGGAAATGGCCCATAATTGGGTAGCAGAGACCAAAATGTGTGATAGAATGCCGATTATTTATCTGTTTATTCTCTGAGGAATCATTTCCTTAGTGGGCGAGAACTAAGGTCAGTCAGACCTCTGTGTCCCAGCAACCAAGTAAGATTGATTGTGATGTGCTACGTTGCTCTCAAATCATTGCCACTATGGATTCTTTACATGTTCAAGCCTGTGGCTGTATTGCACTACTTATTCACCCTCTTGCCCTCTGCAGGTACCAACAGCATCCAATGAACATCTTCATAGAAGATGCCACTCCTCTGGCAATAATTCCTCCTCCACCTCTGAGGAAGAAACCATAGATTTCTCAGAGAATGCACTGCTAAGTCTGTCTGCTGCACCCTCTATCAGTTCAGATACTGACACCTTGGTGGGTACATTAGCTAGAGTATAGTCAGGACCACAATCTGGTGACTACATCACTGCCACATCTCCTTAGCTAGCTGAGGAAGAAAGACCCAGGTATCTGGCACTCGGAGAGACCAGACACTGACTCACCCCCAGGCAGAAGAGGACACCACAGTGTTGGCCAATAATAACTTTGTGCCAATGCCGAAACAAGCACAGGAACATTAGGCAGGTTTGTTGAAGATACTTGGGAAATTGGATCAAGGGTTGGAGGAGTCCACCAATGCTGTCTGTACTGTGCTGCTACAGGTATGTATGTGTCAGGCTCCATGGACAGGTTGGCAGCTGCCATAGAGAGCATGGCTTTGCAGAATGCGGATTGAAGGTGACAGGAGGTGAGGGACTTTGACCTCATTCCAGGTGCCCCCTCTTCCACGGGGACAAGGTGCAGTAGGAATGCGTCACTGGGAGGAATCACAAACAGGCCCCTTTTTGGTCCTGGGCATGTGGTCATTTATTGTATTATGACTAAAGCTGATAACAAGTACTCGACTTAGATCTATTAGCTATGTTGCATTCCCTGCAGTGGGAGATTGTAAATGTGTATTATGGACCAGACTGGACCCCCTCAAAATATTTTAAGAAGGTAACCTAGACCCCAACTTTTTCTTATTCTAAAGGTAGATGTGAAGTGTCTGTTCCAGATGTGATGCAACTAGTCAAAGCACTTGACGTTAAGCAAAACACAGTTTATTTAAACACACGTAGTTAAAATAAAACAAAAGAAAGAGGAAGTTAGAATAACTTAATTTTTGGAAAACTTAACCAAATAATAGATACAGTACCTATTACTGATTAACTGTTCCAATATAGTAACATCCTGTAACCACACCCCTCAGCAAAAAGATAAATTCAGACACAGATTCTTACAGGTAATTCTCTAATCCAGGAGGAAACCACATCACGAGAGATTTCAGAGAATATAGGAATCAGCGAGGAATCATTTTATTGAAGCTCCAACTGTTCTGGGACCAGAATAGCTTCTGACTGCTACAGTTAAAAAAAACTAGAAAGCTTGATTTGTAATAACTGGCAACTTCCCTTCAATTGTTACAGCTGTTTCTAAAAAAAGCTAAAGGCAACCTCTGATTGTTGACTTAGGCCGTCTCCAGTAGCCACTTTGGTGCTTCTGTCTCTTCAAAACAAAGGATGAAATAACCTTTTTAAAGTGACAGCATTGTCATATGTGGTAGGATCAATGGCCCCTTCTCTCCTGAACCCGTAGGACCCACAAAAGGTGAAATTTCATCAGTAGGAGCGAGTTTATGGAAGTAATAAATTTTCGGGATCATCAGAGTTCAAGGCACGTGGCAATTTGTTCATGCATCTACCGGTACAATGCAGGGAGAGGCCAAAGACTGCCCCGAATCCGGCCTCGACATGAGGGTCCAATTAACCACCTGATCTTCAGCTCAGATCAGAAGAACAGCCAATGATTTTCTAATTTTAAATGCAAGTATATTGTCTTTTGTACATTTTTCTTGTAACATTAACATGGTGGCACACACTTCCTCCCCCTCTATACTATTGATTAATTACTTCTTAGTTGTTCAACTACGATTGTGTTTCCAGTACATCACTCTATTGGTAATTGCTTGTTGCTGTGATTTGAATGGGCTCTTTTGGTGTGTGGGAAACTGAACTCTCCATGGTTACTTGTGACCTTTTATCTCTCATTATGGTGTTTCTGTCTGCTATTTTGTACAATAGTGTAACAAAGTCTTCTTTGAGATTCCCCATTATTCTAACTCTTTTAGTTGCTGTCCTTGATAAGATAGGGAGGCCCTCTCTATTCCTTGTACTTAGTTTTTAAACCTTTCTTTCTAGTGTTTTATTTAGTGATTTGTGTGTGTGTGTGTATATGTTGTAAAATTTTTAATTTATTTGGAAACTATATCTATGATTATCTTGAAGAATCTTAATTAAAACCTACTTTGTAGTATTATAACTGATTAGAAAAAAACTTACAAGAAATAATTAATTGGTATGAAATGTTCTTATGTTTAGGATAGCAAAGAATGTTGCACATTCAATCTTGTTTAAACAGACAACTATTGTTTTAAGTACTGAAAACACAAGTCTTTCCAACAGTCTTTAATTCCTGTTAAACATACTGCTGAAAAAGCTCAGCAGTTCCGGCAGCATCTGTGAAGAGAAATCAGAGTTATCATTTTGGGTGTGGTGACCCTTCCTCAGAACTGAGCTTTTCCGGCAACTTCTGTCTTTATTTCTGATTTACAGCACCCACGCTTCTTTCAGTTTTTATACCGCGAAGCTTTTTGGGGCTTATATCAGCAATTCTTGCTGTACAATCATGGACAGCCTCAACAGCATCTAAGAATGTGCTTTGAATATTTAGTATTCAATATGTGAGAAAGGCAGCTCCAAACCCTTTTTGGCTTATGGGATCTTGCAATGTGTTTGCAATGAATTGTGGAAAGCAGGTGAACCCATTTTAGGTCACCAGTGATTATGCCTGTTTCAGAGATGACATGGATTAATTTATAATTATCAATATCACGGTCAGAATTGCATGGGCCAGGATTTGTAATTGGTTCATTTGGTCACTGCATGAGGTACGTGTAAAGAATTTTGTGATTACAGTTGTCTCCAAAATGTAATGTGTAAGTGACTGCTTAATGCAAATTCCCCTTTACAGGTCACATGTTGCTCACAGGTGGAACATGTTCCATCGGACAAAAATAACTTAAGCAATCCACTCTTGAGTGTGCTGGCAACCATTTTTTATTTTCATTGCACATCTGTGATTCGGATCAGGATGGAAGGCAAGGCAGTGCTCCAGAAATTAACAGTGCTCAGCCTGTTAATCTAGGACAGCCCCAAACCCCTTGTTTCTTTCTGCCTTGTACTCCCTGTCAAACCTCATCAGGTTTGAGTATCCCCATATTAACTACCTCTCATTTAACTTGACTTCTCCCCACTTTACCCCCTGATCTCCAGGTCTAAAGTTTTGTTATGCTAAGCATCATGATGCATTGCTTCCCTGCACACCACCACACACCTCACTGCCCCATCAATGTCATGGTTACCATAGAGAGCCCCCTTTCAGCAGTATCCTGTTCCCTCTATTATTTCCTAATCTTATATGTTGGTTACCTCCCCCTTCACAACTATTGTCCCCTTTGCATCTCAGCTTGCTGCCTCCAATCCCCATTTTCCTAACTTCCCCACTGCAACTGTGAGCCCTGATTATGCTCTTGACTTTCAGTGAATGGACCCCAGAGCTAACTGTGGCCCACACCTAAATGATTTAGAATGTAAGCCCCAACTGTTGATGGCCCAATCTCATGACTGATGTACATGTAGCTCCCTGACTGATTTACTAGACCTAACTGTGGCCCACTTCCCCGAATGTAATGAGACAGATCCCCTGAACCTAATTGCTGCAAGTGGTCAACTGACCATGTGCAAACCCCTGGACTGAGTAACTGGACTGTGATGGCACCCCGTGAAAAGGATCAGTGTACCCCTGACTGGACTTGAATAAATACTCCACCCAGACTTTTAGACAAGGCCATTTGGCTGAAGCACTTGCAGTGTATTTGCAATGTAAGCTACTGACACATGGTGTAGCTGCGATATTCATGTGAAATGATGCATCAGCATCATGCCCATTTCCTTAATGCTCATTACAGGTAGATGCGACAAGTTGCCTGGCTTTCTGTCTGTACTCAAAGACAAGGTAAGAGGGAACATCTGACCTTGTAAGTTCTGAATGATGCGACAATATACACAAAAGGAGAGCAAGGCGGAAATGCTGTGAGCATCCAAGTAGGCACAAAATGAGTGGATGTGAAGAAAGTGGGAAAATAGCCATCAAATGTGCCCTGTTCTGATGCATAAGATTGATGTTGTTCCTGTGTGCCAAGTGGCCTGGCATCAACATTGCAGTGTAAGGTGTCGGTGAGCTCCAAATTGCAGCATTCAGGTGATGAACTGTATAAGTAAGTCTGTGAAGTACCATGATGTTGTACCAAGACGTGTGCTTTGCTGATGCCAACCTCCCTAGATGGAGGGTGCAGGCAGTTACTGCCATTGGACTGTGGCCTGAGATTTTGCAGAATGATGGCCATGGTGAATGTCTAGAGAACATGCCAGTGAGGTGAAGTTTTTCACTTCATTATGTATGCACCATGCCTCAAAAAATGTTTGGGAACCATAAAGACCATGTCCAAAAGCTCAGTGAAATTATTCAATGTAAGTTTTGTCAATCATTGCATTTATTTCCTCACTGCACGTTGCCATCAATCATTCTGTTTCCTTACTTTGTTCTTCTCACTTGTTGCCAAGGCTGTAGGTTGCCACTTCCAGTCCACTTTCTATATGATTATCATGTCTATGAATGACAAAATTGTGCAATGTTGGGATAATGTGTGACACTTTTCAGTGCTATAATGTAGTGTTCTTTCCCAGTCAGTGGAACCTCATTTTAATGTGCTATTAGAATTTGGATGAAAGCATCTGTATCTTTCTTTTGAGGGATTTCAGTACAATGATTAGTCATTGCTGCAGTGAGCATCGTTTGTTAGGTATCCATTTAATAATGGTAATAGGTACAAAATGAAATTTTTATTGCAGCTCTGGAATTATGCATCTACTTGCATTGTTTTGATATTCAATCCAATATTACTTGTATGTTAACAGAAAGAACTCCTTCCTCTTTATGTAGAATTATGGGTGTATTTTCAGGAGTTCCCTTTGTGATTTTGGATATTTTCTAATAACCTGTTCAGAGATGTAAATATATGCCTCAGGACCAGGTGAGATTTGAAACCAAGTCTTCTGGCACAGAGACAGGGACATTACCTCTGTGCTACAAAAACCCTTCCCTTTGTGATTTTAAGCCTAATATTTTTGGAGAAAGCAAAATTGTAACAATGCTCTACAGAAGGGCCACTGGACTCAAAACATTACCTCTAATTTCTCTCCAAGGATGCTGCCAGACCTGCTGAGATTTTCCAGCAATTTCTGTTTTTGTTTCAGATTTCCAGCATCTGCAGTTCTTTTGGTTTTTTTCTAACAATTCTTAACTGTCGTTGGCATAATGTGAAGTTCAAGATCAAAACTTAGAGGTTTAGCAGAACAATTAGACTTTCTAAATGTTAGAATGGGATTTATTTCTTCCTTTGCTTTAATTTTTAAATCTTCCATAAAATGCTCAACACGGCATACATATCCCTTGTCTTTATCAATAAAGGATTTTTGCAACAAATTCAACTTTACTTACTTTGACAGGTGCGTGTATTTACATATCTGATTGGCCGGGAGGTAACATTTGCAGAATATGTCAAGTGGATAGCGTGTAACAACAAAGGTAAGAAACTTGACTTTAAATTACTGTTTTCCCGCTTGTGCAGAGTACTGTAGCATGAAGGTTACTTTACTGGATTAGTAACCCAGAGGCTTGGACTAATGATTCAACTACATAATTTCAAATCTCACCATGGCAGCCAGGAAATTAAATTAAAGAAATTAAATAATAAAACTAGTAAAGGAAAGAACACCCATTATGCGACTGGATTGTTATATAATCCGAAATAGTTTACTAATGTCCTCTAAGACAGAAACCTGTTGTCCTTACCTGATTGAGCCTATACATGACCCCAGACTCGCAGCAATGTGATCAACTCTTCACTGCCCTCTGAAATAACGTTGTTAAGTCACTTAATTATATTTAAGAAGACGGCTATCTTCGAGAGCAATTAGGGATGACACTCAAATGAATTAGTTACAAAAGGTCAGTTTTAGCTGAAAATTTGGAATGAATACAGTCTGAACTGTAAAATTAGTGGAAGTAATTCTCAAATTCAGCAGCCAGAACCTAACAGTACTTTTGGCTTAATAAAAACCAAAAGAACTGCAGATGCTGTAAATCAGGAACAAAAACAAAGTTGCTGGAAAAGCTCAGCAGGTCTGGCAGCATCTGTGAAGGAGAAAACAGAGTTAAAGTTTCGGGTCTGGTGACCCTTCCTCAGAACTGAGAACGTAGGAGAATGAGAGGTTACCTTGTTGTGGTG
>JAHRHZ010000021.1:36341538-36378681 GCA_024137785.1 Ginglymostoma cirratum
CCTTCCTCAGAACTGAGTTCTGAGGAAGGGTCACCGGACCCGAAACGTTAACTCTGTTTTCTCCTTCACAGATGCTGCCAGACCTGCTGAGCTTTTCCAGCAACTTTGTTCTTGTTAGTACATTTGGTTTGTTCATTTTACCTTCTTGTGTCATTATTAAAGTGAACTTACAATTTCTATCACTCAATTTCAGGATATTATACTCATATCTCAACGTTAGCTGATGTTCAGGAAAATGTCATGGAATATCTTCATGTTCTGAGCCGTCCAATGGTTATTAATCATGATCATGACATTATATGGACAGAAGCATACATGGACAATGCTGTAAGTTGCCTGTTAAACAATTGCTGTGAAATTTCTTCTGTACAATCGGGTGAATATGAATATTTGAGTGTGACTTTGTGCAGGTTCATGTAATTCTCCTTAGAAACTTAAAGGATTATAGAATCCCTATATGACAGAAAGAGGGCACTTGGTCCATCAAGTCCTCACTGACCCTCTGAAGAGCACCCACCCAGACCCACTTATCCCCATTCCCACAATCCTGCATTTCCCATGGCTAGTCCACCTAGCCTGCACGTCCCTGGACACTACAGGACTATTTAGCATGGCCAATCCACCTAACCTGCACACCTTTTGGACTGTGGGAGGAAGCCAGAGCACCCACTGGAAATCCATGCAGACATGAGAAGAACCTGAAAACTCCACGCAGACGGTCACCCAAAGCTGGAGTTGAACCTGGGTCCCTAGTGCTGTGAGGCAGCAGTGCTAGCCAGTAATTTTCTGATGTATAATAATGGATCACTTCTGGTCTCTGTCATCAGCTCACAAAGTGTACTTTTAACTATCATGGTTGTCTGCAGTGGAATAAATTTGCATGAATTCATAATAATCTACAGTACATTGTAGGTATTGTATGTGAATGTGTCAGCATCTGTCATTTCTACTGCAACAGGAAACATACAGGCATTTTGTTCAGAAGAGTCAAATCAGAGGTAGATTCTCAATTATTTTGCTATATCCAGCTATCAATAATTGATAATGATCCTGGTACCCTCATCAACCTGTATTGTATTATCATCTTGGTTCAACTGATCTACCAAATTTTAGTTTGTGCTGTAATATTGCTGTGCTCTCCGTTCCCAAATGTTTTGCACAATCAACCAGCTAAAAGAAACAAGTTTTATCCATATGGTGTTAAATTATTTTTAGCTCTCACTAGAATTTAACATGAAGCTAATTGTGGGAGGAGCTGTGTTTCTTGCAGGATAACGCTGAATATTAATGAAGTGGGTGCCAGTGTTTGCAATGATAAATCTAACCTGGTGGTGACACAGATTCTGCTATAAACCCCTCATGTTTTAAATCCTTTTCATTCACAGTAGATAAAAACTGATACAAAACAATTAGGCCAATGCAGTGTGGAAACTAAAAACATTACCTTGAGACACAAGTGTTTAAGGAAACTGGGGAGAAAAGAAAACAATTTCTGTCTTCCTTTACTCACTCTTGTTATATAGCCCTTCTAATTCTTCCCCGTTCCCAATAAATTACTGTGTCCACAGAGCTCAAAATGATTCAATGTAAACAATTTTCATTATCTTTTATATGCTTTCTTTTTCAGTGAAATGTATGTATCAATCTCAGTCTAAGGAGGCACGTATGCTCTGCTTGTAGGCATTTACCAGACTTTGTATTGCTAGTTGCTTGAATTATTCCTCTTCCAAGTTCTCAATCTGGGCAAGGTCATGAACCCTTTACGGTTCTGTTAATGTTACTGAAACTGCTTCTCAGAGAAATCCGTTAAGGCTTTTTGAGGATGTTTTGAATGAAATTTCAAGGATGCTTTTGAAACTCTCAGATCTCAGACAAGAAGGGAAAACAGGCAGAAAATTCCCCGTGGCTCTCAACCTAAATTTGGATAGCACTGAAGCAGGATAGAGTTCTGCCGGTCTAATGTCAATTATGGATAAGCCAGATTTCTTTTGAGTATATTACCAGTGAGATTGCAGACATGCAAAGACTGATCATTACATGCAATAATTTCCAGAATAGAAAAGAAAAGCTTGGAATTAATTTAAGAAACAAGTATCGTCGCAGAGAGATTATGTGGCCTTTCTGGATACATGTGAATATACAATCAGTGCAGAAGTAGACCATTTTGCCCCACAAGCCTGCACTGCCATTCAATAAGATCATGACTGATTTGTTTGTGTTTCTAATTCCACATTCTCATCTACCCCTGAGAAACTTTGATTCTCCGGTCTAACAAGAATCTGTCCACGTCTGTCTTAAAAATGGTCAATGATTCTGCCTCTATGAACAACTGAGACAGATTTCCAAAGTCTTACAGTGCTTCCAGAAAGAATCAAAAAGTCCTCCTCTCTGTTGTCAAAGGGAAACAATTAATTTTGAAACTGTGCCCCTAGTTCTGGCCCACAAGAGGAAATGTCCTTTTCATCGTCACCTTGTCAAAGCCATTCAGGATCTCAGGCATGTCATTCAAGTCAACCCTTACTCTCTTAAACTTCGGTGGAAACAAGTCAACCCATGGTCATAAGACAACCCATTAATTTCAGTTATCAATGTAGTAAACCTCCTCTGAACTGCCTTCATTCAACAACGTCCTTCCCTAATTAAGGAGATCAAAACTGCACATAGAATTTTAAGGTGCATTCTCCTCAATGCACGATATAACTGAAGTATAATATCTTTACTCTTGTGTTAATTCCTTTTGTAAGAAAGGATAGCAGCTCATTAGCTTCTTTAGTTATGTGCTGTACCTACCATTCTAACTTTGTGTGACTCATGCCAGAACACTCAAATCCTTCTGCATCTCAGAATTCTGCAGTTTTTCTTTGTTTAATTAATACATTTTTTAAAAATTCTTCCTGTCAGAGTGAACAACTTTACATTTGCCCACATTGTACTCCATCTGCTAGATGATTGCCTACTCACTCAGCCAACTATACCTGCAACTTCCTGACATCATCTTCAAAACATATTTTCTACTTATCTTGGTGTCATCTGTAAATTTAGCCGCCATACCTTCATCCTCCTCATCCAAGTCATTGATGTAAATCATAAAATGTTGAGGGCCGAGCACAAGCCCATGCAGGGCCACATTTGTCGCATTCTGTCAATCAGACAAAGACCTGTTTCTGCATATTCTGTTTTCTGTCAGCCAGACAATCTTGTATCCATGACCTCTTCCCAAAACAAATGTCAAGCTAACTTCCCTATCGTTTGCTATTTTATGCCTCCTTCTCTTCATGAATAGAAAGGTTATATTTACTACCTTCTAGTCATAGATTCACAGAATTGAGATAGTGCAGAGGAAACTGTTCGACCCATGGTATAAGCACTGGTTCCCTGTGCGGTTTAAATCACGCCAATCTCTTGCCTTTTTCCCACTACCCTTCATATTTTTTTCTGTTCAAAGTGATTCACCTCATACTTCTCCACATTGAACTTCATCTGCCACTGCACCAATGTTTCAATGTTCTATTTGAAGTTCTACGCTATCCTGCTTACAGCTTACAATTCTCTCAAGTTCTACCAGCTGCAAACTATGAACGTGTTCCCTGCCCATCTAGATCTAGATCATTTATTTATAGCAGAAATGTCAAGGGTCCCAACACTGATCCCTGGGTGTATTGAATGCCTTTCACAAATCCCACTATATCATATTATCAGCCTTCCCTTCATTAACCCTCTCTGTCATTCTTCAAAAAAAATTTGAGCAGGTTAATTGAACATGATTTTTCCTGAATAAATCCACTATTGATTATTCCAAATTAATCTACATTTTTCCATCTCACTATTAATTTTATCCTAAATATTGTTTCCTGAAGTTTCCCCGCTACCAAAGTTCCACTGGTCTGTAATTGCTAGTTTGGGATAACGTTTGCAATTCTCTGACACCGCACCTAAATGCAAGGAAGAATGAAAGATTATTGCCAGTGGCACTGCAGTTTCCACTCTCACTTTCACTTTCTTCAATATCCTTGGATGCATCTCATTTGGACTCAGTTCTTTATCAATTTTAAGAACTTACTGCTGATTCAATACTCCCTCCTTATCAATTTCAAACCCGTGCAGTGGCTGAGTTTCCTCCTTTGTCACCAATGCCTAGTAGTATCTACCCTTATTATAAAGACAGAAGCAAGGTATTCATTTAACTTATCAGCCTTGCCTCTAAATGTAAATCCCATTTTTGGTCCCTATTTAGCCTACTCTTCTTTTTGCACCTTTTTACTACTGATGTGCTTATAGAAATCTTTGGGATTTCCTTTTTGTGTTAGCTGCTAGTTTTTTTTCCTAATCTCTTTGCTTCTCATATTTCACATCACTTCTGAACTTTCTATATTCGGTTTTATTCTAAGCTGTTTTTGCAACCTGACACCTGAGATAAGCAAACATCTTTTTTAAACTTAATTTCTGTCTGTAGTCCAATGCAATCTTCCCTGAATTCAAGGAATTATGGAAAACTAACGACTGTGCATCTCATACCTAATAGAGCAGGGGAATGAGACTGAGTGGATTGTTCTGCTGAGTCTTGGGCATCTGCCTTGGGATATGGGTTTCAGATATACGGCACACCTCAAGAAGACAGTACCAATCCAATTTTTCAGTCCTAAATTCCAAAATTAAATGATGATGAAATAGAAGCACTTTGAAATACTCAATAACCTTTAAAAGCAGTTTGAAAGCTACCATTTAGAGCAGCAGTTTTCTTGAAAAGAGGAGTGAACTTGCATTTATATAGTGTCTTTTCCTACTTAAGTATGTCACAAAGAGCTCCACAACAACTGTAGGTCTACAGAAGTGGTATTGTCATCTGTATTCTGTGAAGTGTCGTGATCGGGACTGGAGGCAGGTCTCTATTTGTGGCCTCCTGTATTGAGCCGGGTATTCTCCATCAAGATTTCTGATTTTCTGTCATGGTGGGCACACAATATATCTCTATCGATTTGTTTAAAAGTTGACCCCTGCCATTTTAACCAGAAGTCCAAACTCTTTGTACTTATCACCCATTTGCCTCTGAAATCAAACTGACCCCAGTGCAAACTTACTTTTTAAGAATGATAGAATAATACACAATTAAAGGTTCTGTTAGCTTCTTATGTCTAATAGCAATATGCGATGTCAAGTCATCCCCTTCACTGGTACATGGAGTTTTCCAACTATCCCCATGCTTTAAGGTGGTAACATGGTATCAAGAAGAAACATCAGAAATACAGGCTAGTTCAAACTTAAAGACGTTGAATTTGCAGAGCAGACAAATAACAGTACAGTGGCTAGGGAATTCTAGATACCGGACAACATTATAGACTGGAGGACGTACAATGTAAAGCTTGGACATATGCCCAAGGTCTCATGTGGAAATAGAAGAAGGCCTAGCACGTGGCTGCAGTTGGAAAAAATACTTGCAAAATACATTAATGAAATTCAGCAAAATGTACTCAGTTTCACAAATATCTGTCCAAATCTTTGCCTTGAAACAAACCAGAAAATGCAGCATTGCACATTTCAAAGCCAACTTTGCGTGGTGTACCAGATTTATAAAGAGAAGCAATTTTGTACAGCAATAAAAGACTACGGTTTCACAGCATCATGCAGTAGAACTTGATGATAGACTTATCGCATTCAATGATTACACTCCAGCATTGACAAAAGAATGGGTACAGATTAGAGATAAAAGGTACTGCAGATGCTGGAGAATCCAAGATAACAAGTTGTGGGGCTGGATGAACACAGCAGGCCAAGCAGCATCATAGGAGCAGGAAAGCTTGACGTTTCGGGCCTAGACCCTTCAGATTAGCCTGTTTTGGAAACATGCTTGCCATTTCTATGAATTTTTGACATTTCAGACAGTCAAGAAGTGAACAAATTTGGAAATAAAGCAGTTTGAATGAAGTCAACTGGCCATGAAGAAAGCAGATTCACAGTTGTACTGATGTAAATGTCCAAAGGGGCAAAGATCAAGCCAATAGCGTTATTCAAGAGAATTACCTTCCTGAAATAGCAGTTCCCAAAATGAGTGGTCATCCATGTTTGTAATAAAAGATGGCCAGATGAAAATGGCATGAAAATATAGCTGATGAAAGTTTGATATTGATTGTCCATATATCGAGATGCAAGTATACTGGTAATGTCAAGTAATTCAGAGACCCAGGCTAATGCTCTGGGGTACAAAACCACACCATGATTACTGGTAGAAATTAAGTTTAATTAACAAGTCTGAAATTGAAAGCTTATCTCAGTGATGGTAAACATGGCACTATGAGTCATAAAGTCATAGAGCTGTACAGCATAGAAACAGATCCTTTGGTCCTACTCATCCATGCTGATCAGATATCCCAAATTAATCTAGTGCCATTTGACAGCATTTGGCCCATATTCCTCTTAAACCCTTCCTATTCATGTACCCATCAGATAACTTTTAGATGTTGTAATTGTACTAGCCTCCCCCAATTCCTCTTGCAGCTCATTCCATATATGCACCACCCTCTGTGTGAAAATTTGCCCGTTAAGTCCCTTTTAAATCTTTCCCCTCTCACCTTAAACCTATGCCCTTTAGTTTTGGAATCCCCTACCCTGGGAAAAAGACCTTGGCTATTCACCCTATCCATGCCCCTTGTGCTTTTATAAACTTCTATAAGGTCACCCCTCAACCTCCAGGGAAAATAGCCCCAGCCTGTTTAGCCTCGCCCTATAGCTCAAACCCTCCAACTTCAGCAACATCCTTGTAAATCTTTTCTGAACGCTTTCAAGTTTAACAACATCTTTCCGATAAATAGGGAGACCAGAATTGAATGCAGTATTCCAAAAGCGGCCTAACCAATGTCATGTAAAGCCGCAACATGACATACCAACTCGTATATTCAATGCACTGGCCAATAAAGGCAAGCACACCAAACACTGCCTTCACTACGCTGTCTGTCTGCAACACCACCTTCAAGGAACTATGAACCTGCACCCCAAGGTCTGTCTGTTCGGCAACATTTCCTGGCACCCTACCATTAGGTGTATTATTCCTGCCCTGATTTGCCTTATCAAAATGCAACACCTTACATTTATCTAAATTAAACTCCATCTGCCACTCGTCCGCCCATAGGCCCATCTGATCAAGGTCCTGTTGTTCTCTGAGGTAACCTTCTTCACTGTCCACTACATCACCAATTTTGGTGTCATCTGCAAACTTACTAATGATTCCTCCAAATATTCACATCCAAAACATTCATATGAATGACAAAAAGCAGTGGGCCTAGCACCGATTCTTGTGGTGCACCGCTTGTCACAGGCCTCCAGTCTGAAAAACAACTCTCCACCACCATCCTCTGTCTCCTGCCATCAAACCAATTTTGTATCCAAATGGCTAGCTCTCTCTATATTCCATGTGATCAAACCTTGCTAACTAGTCTAACATGCAGAACCTTGCTAGGATTGTTGTAAGAACTCATCTGGTTGACTTGTGTCCTTGTAGGAAAGGAAGTCTGTCACCCTTATTTGGGCTAGGTGACATGTGACTTCAGACGCACATTAATGTGGTTGACTCTTTACTGCCCTGCGAGATGGTCTAGTATGCCACTCAGTTCTAAAGTAATAGGGAATGGACAACAAATGCTGGCCTTGCCAGTTATGGCTATGTCCCATTAAAAACTAAAGATGGAAAAAAAACTGTTGCCATTCAAGAACAAATTGGATTGACTTATTTGGCTTTGGTGATCGAGAGGGTGACCTTCTTGGATTTTAATACGTTTAGTGTATCCCTGTGCTGCTAAATAACACCAGCATTATTTCCTGTACTGAAATAAACCAAGTTTAATTGTATCAGCTAGGAATTTTACTTTGGATTTATTTGATACATCTCACGAATTTATTACACATAAATCAATGTTTGTTTCCTTGGAGGTTACTGTTTATTTATAGAAAAATGTTTAATAATAATAATGCTTTAATTTTTGATATGAAAATTTTGATATGAAAGGTCTTTGACATGGCAGTTGCAATTGTGAGATAATGGGAGAGATTCGTTTTTAATTTCTCATGAAAAATGTTACTTGTGGAAAACTTATCATATTCAGAGCTTCTTCTTTTGGTTACCCCAGGACTCTGTCTAGTGTGATGTTTAGGTGTATAGTCCAAGAAGGTCCCAGTTTCAATTTCTGTTGAATATTCCACAGTCCTCATTCCAGCCTATGCCAATTAATGATCATTTATTGCAATTGTCCTTACCAACCTGCACAATTCCTCATTCCTAACATACTAAGTTCAATGCTATATTTTTCATTTACCAGTTCCTTTATTGGTCTTGTCTTTTTTTTATTGTCTAACCTATATTTCTAATTAACCTATTCAGAGATGTTAGTACGCATCTCTGGAGCAGGTGGACCTGAATCCAGACCTCCTGGTCCAGGAGTAAGGACATTACCACTGCACCATAAGACAACCCCAAGCTTTGATCTTATCTATTCCATTTTCCTAATCAACCTGTTCAGAGATGTTATTACCTACCTCTGAAGCAGATGGGACATGAACCCAGGCCTCTTGGTTCAGGGGTAGGGACACTATCATTGCTCTAAAAGAGCCCTCTTGGTCTTATCTAACCTGATCTCTGTAATTTTATCCAGCTGTGCTACTTTAGCCTCTTTTATCCATGTTTAGTTCATCATGCACTTCTCCATCTGCATCTTTTTATTGGTAAGGAGTATTCAGCCACTTGGCTCTCCATCCTGTCAACCCTGCTCCAAAATCATTCCATCTTGATGTATTCCTTGCCACAGTGTAAAATTTTCCAAAAAAATTACAATTTCAACAGAGCCTTTGCGTATCTCTCTGAATATTTAACTAAATGTTATTCACCAAGTGTAGCTGTCCCTTTGTGGGAATGCTTTTTACCATTTTGCTTTGCTTTAAAGTGATGATTTGCGTTGTTATTAGATGGCTCTGATACAACTGAACTCAACATTTCTAAGCTGTATGTTCCACAGCAGGGAATCAAAAAATTAGTTTGAATTGTTGCCCCTGATCGCTTCTGAGCAACCCTGCTGGGGAGTGGATCTGTGTGGTCAGTGGATGAGAATAAAATTGTCTGGACTGTTGCCTTTCATAGTTCAGAACTGTGCTGACACCCATGGACTACATCTTTCCTCAAATATTCCCCCCCACCACCTCCCTGCCCCCTGTTACCTAAAGTTTTGGTGGGGTACTCCCACTCTGTGGAGCATTAGTGCTCTGAGGACCATTAATCAACTGCAGGAGCACTAATCAGCTCCTCATCCCTCAACTGGAGAGGAAGATACATCTCTAAAGGCTACCACGGCAGTTCCCTGGTGCCAATAATTACATTGGGAGTAGTTGCCACTGCTGGAAATGCATGCAGTCCCAGCCATCAAGAAGCTACAGTCTGTTAAGAAGTGAGTACAGCGGTTTAACAACAGAGGAAACATTGGAGGTCCCAGAAAGTGGTGGAAGGGTGGCTGGATGAGGGAGGAGGCATTTGGGATGGAGGAGGGCAGCGAGGTGGAGCAGGAGTGCCCAGTTTCAAAAGAGGTGCTGGATTGCAAGAAAGTGGCCGTGAAGGAGGCACCTAACTTTTGCTGTCTAGAAAAAGCTACCTTGCCAGTCCTTATCCATATCTTCATTCTCCTGACCGTGTCCTCCTCCGTTCCACGTCAGCCACCTCCTACCAGTCACAGTTTTGCAACAGCTACATTAAGTGACCCTAAGTAGGAATTAATTTGTCACTCAAAGGCCTCAATTGGGATGAAGACTGATGGGTCACCCTAGATCTCATCCACTGACCATAAAATCACAGACCCATGGGTAGTAGAAAAGTCACCCATAGAATTTTGCAGGCTGCCCATTTATAAGTACACCAATGCCTTGGCCAAAAAAGTCTGCCCATGAAAACCCATGGCTAATTTAAATATTTTCCCCCAGGAAGATAGATGGAACATACGTGTGGTGCATTTTAATGTCACATTTGTGTTACATTTGCTTGATCATTTTTGTTGTTTTTAATATCACTTCCTTTAATTTCACTTTTTATTCTGTCTTCTCACTTGCAATCTACTTGCCCCCAATCACTGTCATCATTCTGTTCTACTTCCATCTTGTTGCTACTGCTCATTATTAACCTCATCACTGCTAATTGCTACAGTCTAAGGAGGTAACCACAACTTGCAGCATGTGCTGTTATTATTATGTGTTGTGTTCTGAACTCAGAAGTCATTGTTTTGTACTGTGCTGTGTTGTGTGTATTTAACATTGTGCTGGATGTGAATTGTGTTGTTAAACCAGACCCTGGGCAAGGTTCCACAATGTGTTATGATTCCAAAGGGATATCCTAAATCATTAAGCCCCCAGGTGAGGAAGGATGAACTGGCTCCCCTTGGTTGTTTGCCCACCCCTTTGTCTACAACAAGATTTTTTTTCTGTAAATCCGTGCCATTGTGGATACCTTTTTCTCCCAGAACAAAATGAGATTATGTTTTGAAAGGAGCCAATTTAATCGGGATTCCTTGAGTTAACAGAAAGATTGAATTTATTAATTACTAACTGTGAGAACAGATGATGATGCAGCAAATATACACACAGAAGAAATAAGAGGTGAGTCCAAAAAGATAAAAATAAAAAATAGATCAGTCTTTGAATTGTTTGTGAAGAACAGTATGAAGATCTAATGGTTATTATTGGACAGTACTAATGGCAGTGGCATTGAGAGTAGAGCATTCGATATCCAGTTTCTTGTTGGTTGATTGAAGTTTGTTGGTTCTGATTTCTTTTGAACTGGCTGGCAGCACCAAGTGAGAGAAAACCTTTGTTCTTTGTTTTACCTGCAGTGCTTTTCTAAAAGCTGTTGTCTTTAGAGCACTCTAATGCACACAGTCGGTGTATAACACATGCATACCAGTAATGCAGTCAATTTTAATCCCATGTTTTGTATATTTTCAAAGGATAAAAGCAGACATAAAATATAGATAGAAAAAGCAGATAAAATATGTAAAAGATGGCTTAATGCTGAGGGGGGAGGGGTAGTCAGCCACCTTATTTTCTCTTCTTATTAAGTCTCTCCATGTTTGAAGTTTCCCTGACTCTGTACAGCTGCAACATTCCATTAGTTCCACACTGGACTTACAGGATTTTGCAAGTCACTGAATTTGAATCCACTCTTTTTCTTTCTCTGTAGCAGTTATTTTTAAATACATTTTGGAATTAAAAGTTACAAAAAATACTTTGGGGAGCTGATCCCATTATCTTAATAATTTCTAATACATACATGTGGTTTTGCACATCTGTAGTTCAGGATGGGGGCAATGTTTCATTAATAAAGACACTACAACTTTCTACAACTTTCTACAACAGCTCACCGGGATTTTGTTTACTTAAGGGACGAGAAATTAAAGTTGCACATTTTTGTATGTAACTCAACATTGTAAGCTATTCTTGTTCCTGGACAAAGTTGTATTGTAATAAGGGACTTCTACAGAAAATGTCAATATTTTCTTTTTCTTCCTTTTGTGCAGGTTTGGTGTAAGTAAGCTTGTTGGGCCAAGAGGTCATTCCTGGGTTTTAGAAAATAATCATGTGCTTTATCAGCTGATGTGGCATTTTGCAATCTAATACATCTGAATCATATATCTCACCTGAGAATTTTTCAGTAGAAAGCGGAACCTATCCATTAAGGAATTTCACCCCCTTTTTAAACACAGACACTGCATGAACTGGAAGTATTCCATCTCACAAAAAGTGCTGCCTGACATCTTCTGAATAGCATTTTCTGTGAAATGTACAAGATTGCATTATTACGTTTGAACATTTTCACATCTCTTAGAGTTGTCATAAGTTAAATTAGGCATAATTTTATTTAATTCATTGATATGAGAACTATTTATTACTATTAGGGTTGATGTAAACTTTTATGCTCTATGTATCAATTGTTGTTCTTGTAGTTATTCCTTTTTATTAATATTTGATCATCTGCTTATGACAGCTATTTCAATCTGCAGCACATAGTCTGCTCCTCATGACAACAGTGGCAATGCCAGTCTTTAGCAGAAAGAATGAAACTGTGAGTACTTGTGTTCATCTTCTGTCTCTGCTCAATCTCTGTTTGCATATGATATACATTATTGAACATCAGATAATACAAGTACAAACTGGTTAAAACATCTTTGGGTTGAAATTTGTATTGAAAGTTACAGGAAAGACACAGATTGAGACGCACATACTGTATGGGATACAATTCCTGTGTTTTGATCTAGAAGAAAAAGCAAGTCTTAACATGAGTATTGATACTGATGATGCACTCATGGAATTGACAGCAATGTGAATCTGTTGGATTCATAAAATTTACTGAATCTTCCAAGCAGCCATATTTGATAAGCCCACTTTTTGCATTGTGGTATTTATGCATCACTGAAGTTCACAATAGGATATTCTTATATGCAATTTATGGAAAAAGAATCTAAAAAGGCAAAATAAAGGGCAATGAACCTGATTTTTATTTTCAGGAATGGTAAACTGATGCAGTTTGCCACTCTACCCTTTTTTTCAGAGTTGTGGAACCAGACATCTTTCATAGCTCAGAAATTTCGGGGGAAGGCAAACCACGTCCCCTTTTCACAGCAGCCAGTTGCCATATTCTGATATTTAAAGGTCTAGGCAGTCACTTTTAAGCTGATATCAAGTAGTAAGTACACAAGGTAAGAGCAAGGGAGGTTACTGTGCTGGATGGGTAGAAGAATAGGATGTCAGGTAGATAAGGAATAGAATGCCAGGGTATGATGCCAGATGGATAGGATATAGGGTGCAAAGTGGGTGGTGTGCCAGGTGGTAGGGTGCCAGATGAGTAAGATCCCTGCTAGAGGGTCGGGGGGGGGGGGATGGGGACAGGATTAAAAATGGCTGCCAAGTAAGTAGAGTGCCGGCTGGGTTGGGACTAGGTGCCAGGGATTTGGGTGGCAGATAGGTAAGATATCAAATGGGATGTGGGTAGGGTGTCAATGGGTAGGATGTCAGGGTGAAAGGAGCCAAGAGTCAGGTAAATGGTGCACTGCTTAGGGTAGCTTGGGTGATAGAAATTGGGTCTGGCAGGGTAGAGATAATTGTCGAGTCTGGGGTTGGGACAGGAGGGGAGTTTGGGAGGAAGGTAGTGTGGCAGGGGTTGGCATTGGGTCTGGTGATGGTCAAAGGGGATTTGAGTGTAGAGCAGGGTATGTATTTGGCTGTGGAGTGAAGTAAGGTTCGGGTATGGAAAATTGTTGGCTTTTTTCCACTGGTACATGTAGGCAGAATAAGGTCTAATGATCTTGTCCTGACCCAGGCAGAAGGCAGACCATATGTATAAGCTGGAAGGATATATGAACAGGTACATTGTTTCACAACCAACAAGCTTGGGACTAAGTCTGTGGCACAATTCACATCTTGTTGTTTGATTGTACTGCAGAGGATGCAGAAGAGATTTACCAGCACATTTCCTGGGCTGGAGAGGTTTAGTCATAGAGTCACATAGCTTAGAAACAGATACTTTGGTCCAACTCGTTCATGCCAATCAGACATCCCAACCTGACCTAGTTCCATTTGCCATTATTTGGCCCATATTCCTCTAAACCCTTCCTGTTTAGATACCCATCAAGATGTTTTAAATGTTGTAACTGTTCTCACCTCCAGCATTTCCTCTGGCAGCTCATTCCATACACACACCACCGCCGGTGTGAAAATGTTACCCCTTGGGTCCTTTTTAAATCTTTCCCCTCTCACCTTAAACCTGTGCCCTCTAGCTTTGGACTCACCCACCCTAGGAAAAAGGCATTGGATATTCAACCTACCCATGCCCTTCATGATTTTATAAACCTTCATAAGGTCACACCTTGGCCTGCAACACCCCAGCTTATTTGACCTCTCCCTATAACATAAACACTCAAATCCAGGCAACATCCTTCTAAACCTTTTCTGCACCCTCTCAAGTTTAACAACATCCTTCCTATTAGCAGGGAGACCAGAACTGAATACAGTATTCCAAACATGGCTACAGCATGACGTTCCAACTCCTATAATCAATGCACTGAACAATGAAGGCAAGCCACCATGTTTACTTGTGACTCCACTTTCAAGAAAGTATGCACCAGCAGCCTAGGTCTCTCAGTTTGGCAAAACTCCCCAAGGCCTTACCATTAAATGTATAAGTCATACCCTGGTTTGCCTTACCAAAATGCAACACCGCACATTTATTCACTCCTTGGCCCATTGGCCCATTGGATCAAGATCATGTTGTGCTCAGAGATAATAATCTTCACTGTTCACTACACCACCTATTTTGGTGTCATCTGCAAACTTAGTAACTGTGCCTCTTACCTTGCCACTTACTTTTTCTGTCATCTACAAAGTTGGCTATAGCTCATTCATTTTCCTCATTAAGTTGTTAATATTCATTGTAAATAATTGTTGCCCCAGCACTGATCCATGTGGCGCTCCACTAGTTCTTGGTTGCCAGTCTGTTGAAATGATATGACCATCAGTTGCAGATAGTAAGTGTAGTGATGGAGACAAGATCACCAAGAAGAAAGTGAAGAGGAAGGCATAAGGTCAGATGATTGCATGCAATGTTGAAAGACCTTTAGTGTAGCTGGATTGGAAAAGTCATGAGTGATTGACAGAAGGAAGTTGGAGAAGGATAATAAACCAGCATGTGTAGTAACTGCAATTAAAATGGAAAAAGCTGAGAGAATGTGAAAAATATGAAGTAGCCAGGATTTAGCAAGTCTAGGGAAGAGATTTTAGGTTTTGCAGGCATAGGGTGAATAAGGAGCTTGTAGGTGTTGCAGTTCAAATCGGCTCCAAATGCAATTTTCTCAGCCTCAGCCTGCATAGGTGACCTTACATTATTCTCTGTAATCTCAACCTTTAAACTGAAATGATGTTTGTATTACTGTAAATACAATCCTAGTATACAAATATCAGGATGCTATGGTAAGCCTATTTAAATTCAGGGCACTACACTTTAGGAAGGACATGAAAGGTTTGGAGAGAGTTTACTGGAATGGTTCTAGTGGTGAATGGACAAGCAGGAATTGTTCTCCAATCTGAGAAGATTAAGCAGGAAATTGACAGAGGTGTTCAAAATCACGGAGCTTTTAAAAAGAATGAAATTAGAGTAATCTATTCCCAATTCATCGAGAACCGTCAACAAAGAATTAATGTGACTGGCAAAAGATCTAGAGGTGAAATGAGGGAAAACCTTTTGCAACACAAGCATCATTAGGATATAGATTGCACCACCTGGTATGGTGATGAATATAGATTCAATATTAGCTTTTCAGAGGGAATTAGAGTCATAGAGATCTACAGCACCCTTGACCCATTGAGTCTCTGCCTGTGAAGAACAACCAGCTAACTATTCGAATCCCATTTTCTAGCCCTTGGCCAACTACCTTGTATGCTTTGGCATCACAAGTGTGCATCAAAATGCTTCTTAAATGTCATGAGGGTTTCTGTCTATACCAACTTTGCAGGCAGTGAGTTCTAGTTTCCCAGTTTAGAGGGATGTGGGCAAAATGCTGGCAAATGGAACTAGGTTAGATTGGGATGACTGGTCGGTGCGGATGAGTTGAACTGAAGGGTCTGTTTCCGTGCTGTATGACTCTTTGACTAAGTGGTCAGGATTACAGAGTCTATAGCGAGATATAGTTATAGTTAAGTGAGGAGGCAAAAACTTGGTGGATGGAATATAATGTGGGAAAATGTGAGGTTATACATTTTGGCAGGAGGAGTAGAAGAGGTCAATATTATTTAAATGAAGAGAAACTGCAGAAAGCTACAGAACAGAGGAATTTGGAAGTCCTCGTACATGAATCACAGGAAGCTACAATCCAAGTATGTAAGACGAAGGGAACATTGGCTTTTATTTCAATGGAAAATGGAATATAAAAGTAGGAAGGTTTTTCTAAAGCTATGCAAGGCATTTGTCAGACTACAATACTATGAACAATTCTGGACCCTTCTCTGAGGAAAGATCTACTGGTTTTGGAGGCAGACAAGAGAAGTTTCACTTGGGTGATACCAGTTATAGAGGTTCATCTTATGGGAAGCAGTGAATCTGTAGAATTCTTTACCGTGGAGGATTGTAGAGGCTGGGTCATTAAGTATATTCAAGGATGAGAGAGACAGACAGATTTTTAATCAGAAAGGAATCCTGGGTTGCAGGGAAAAGGCAGGAAAATGCAACCAATGGTTATTAGATCAGCCATGATCTAATTGAATGGTGAAGTAGATTTGATGGACTGAATGGCCATTTCTGCTCCTACACATAATGGTCTTGTGGTCTATTCTCTTCTCAGCTATTTCCTTCAATGCTCCCACAACCTTCAATCACCCCTATGTACTGGTTCCTAATCTTCTTCTTTCTCGTCACTCCATACATCTGTTTCAGCACCCAAATCTCATTAGTATCCAGTCATTGTTCCACTCTTCTTGATGTTATTCAGGTTTCTGCACAATATAACACGGCTGGTTTGTAGATGCTTGGTTTTAGTTTCTGCAATCTCACCACACTCTGCTGCATTTCTTCTAATCATTCTAGTTAGCACTAAATTGGCCTGATTTCATTGCTGCCACACCTCAGATGTCCCCCGGTGCTGTCAAATCTGAGATTAGTTTCATACATGCAGGTTGTCTCAGTGCTTTCACATCCCACCAAGTGTTTCAGATACAACCTTGCCTTGTTTTCTGCTAAAGGTCGGACGGTTCCTTAGTGCTTCCAGGTCACTACTAACACATTACTAATGACCCCAAGCTACAATTTCTTCACATCTACCCCAAAAATTACAGGTCACAGTCTTTTCACTGGTTTTTGAATCTGATTTCACTAAGTGCACATGGATCCCTTCTCTAAGTTGGCAGTCACCCAGATTTAGACACTGTGAATCGATTTCCATCCCATTATGAAGTGTTCAAACTCAATCCGATGACTACCATTTATAGTAGCAACAATATGGAACAAACTGGGTTGTGTTGAACTTCAGACTATTTTTTATTATGACTGAATCTGCCCTTTCACACTGTCTTTCCCTAGAGAGCACATGGTATCCTTCTTGGGGTTGTAGGAACAGATGTTCCATTGAAAGAGCTGTTAAAGTTAGCTCCGAGGTATAAGGTAAGTTCTAAAATGCATTTAAATTTTTCATCAGTGATGGTAAGCCGTTATGCTTGTTTGGAATTTGGATCAGAAGAATAGCTGCAAATTATTTGGAGATAAATCACAGCATCTTAACAATTAACATGTCACACCATTTTTCAATGCCAGTCAGGCAAAAGGAACGATATCAAATGTGCCAACTCAGCAGTAAATAAATGCCACCAGTGTTCCAATGCGGTGTACTTTTCTGGAGCCTTTCAAATCATATGTTCTTTTATATTCCTGCAATTCTCATAATGCATTTTGTTGACAAGAAACTGAGATGTCACTGAGCATATACACTATCCTCTGCTTTTATGCTCTAATTGATTTAGTTGTCTTTTGAATATTCAATCATTCACAGAATGCTGATTCACTGATACTTTCTCTACTGCTGTAAAGGCTAAAAGTATTTAATAATATATTTAATAAGGGACACTTTCAGCCAACAAACAACCTGGAGCCCAGCCTGACAAAATGTGAGCAAAGGTTTGATTTGCAGCATGAAATCTTGAAAAGCTACCCAATGCATAATAACTTAGGGTAGCATTATCTTGCTAGATTCCTTTAATTGTTCTATTTCTTCCACATCTCTTCCCAAGTAGATACTTGTTGAACCCAGTCACTTCTTCCCGGCAAACATTGACCAGTGCTTTATGATGGAGATGGTTGCTTTGCACACCAGATAGGGCAAATCGTCTCAGGGTCAGGATAGCACTGCTCTGATATTGACCAACAGATACTATTTCATGCTATGTTTTGATTGATATCCTTTTGTTCTCTCCTGTTATTTGTTTCCCAGCAGGCTTTCTGAAGGTTGAAGATATTTACAATCTTTCTTGAGCCTTTAAAATCTTCACTTTTTTAACTGCACAAATTTTAGACTTTCAGTTTTCAGCATCAGAGTATGGAATTTTAAATGTAAAACAAATAAGTTTTTTCTAGCTGTAAATCTCTCTTAGGAGACAGAACCAGGTCCATTGGCTCAAATTATGGTAGTTGTCATTATATAAAGTATCGACCATTCTAAATATCTTACCATCAACCTGACTGAAATATTCTATGGTAAACAATATGCCTTCATAGTCCTAAAGAAACACTCATATATTTTACAAGTTGTGGACTATTATTCAAAAAATAGGAAATCTAAAGCTTTTAGGTTACTCAGGTTTACAACAGATCAACCAGATCTAGTTAAGTCAAATGCATCACAGTCAATTTTCCCTTCCCAGAATCACTTCCCTCTTCACTCCTACTGGTTAGCTGAGTTGCTCTTTCTGTTCTATTCATCTATTTTAGAACTCATTTTTTCACTTGTGATTCAATTTCACATACTGGCCCTTAGTTCGTACTGGTACTTTTCAATCTTGCTAGATTTATTTCATTGTTGGCATTATATTTTCATTCAATTCTGCTGCAAGCAACTTCCCTTTCTTGCACCCACAAAACTCAAAAGCACATAACAAAAAAAATTATCATGAGCAAATTTTGTTGTGATGTTGCTTTTTAAATTGCTATTCCCTTTAACATATTGCAGCTTGGAGTCCATGGTTATGCATTCCTGAATACCAATAATGGTTACATACTAGCCCATCCTGATCTCCGGCCTTTAGTAAGTAACCTCATCATTTTATATTGATGCAAACTATTGTATGCAATGACAATAACAGAGAAGGAAAGACTGACTTTCTTGAGAGGGATAGATACCAAATGTTGTTCAACAGCCTGTATTCTCTGGTCATATACTAAAGAATTACAGATAACAAAGGCTTGGAAATAACATGTGGCAACATCTTTTTAAAAACTATAACTGCATTTTAAAGGGGTATATGCATATTGACAATAAATAATTGGATAACTGTTTCAGAATCCACTTAGAGGAAGTCCATCCTTTAGCACTTTCTAAGCTTTCTAATTTGTTCAGAGGTCTTTGCTGAATTGGGGATTAATCTCCTACACACTGTCGTGAACAACAAAGAGCAAAATGTCACCTGTTGGGTAACCTGGAGCTTTTACTGAGCCAGGCTCAGTGATACTTCTCCGTGAAGTCCATTTCCTCCTGTCTCCAAATTCTGTTAGGCCAGTAAGTTTTGTAATTGAAGTTGTTGAGAAAATTTGTAACTCAGGTTGCGGATGAGGTTGTAGACTTGCTTGCTGAGCCGGTGTGTTTGATTGCAAATATTTTGTCACCCTGCTAAGTAACATCGTCAGTGTGCCTCCAGTGATGTGTTGGTGTTCTGTCCCACTTGTTATTTATACGCCTGAGTTTGCTGAGGTGGTTGGCATCACATCCGGTTCTGTTTTTCAGTGGTTTATATAATGGATCCAGTTCAATGTGTTTGTTGACAGAGTTCTGGGTGGAATGCCAGGCGTCCAGGAATTCCCTGGCCTGTCTCTGTTTGGCTTGTGCTATAATGAATGTGTTGTCCCAGTTGAATTTGTGTCCTTTTTTGTCTGTGTGTATTGAGACCAGTGAGAATTGGTCATGTCTCTTGGTGACTAGCTGATGTTAATGTATCCTTATTGTCAATTTTCTTCCAGTTTGGCCTATGTAATGTTTCTCACAGTCCTTGAATGTTATTTTGTATATTACATTAGTTTTATTGGTTATGGGCATAGGGTCTTTACAGTCATCAGTAGCTGTAGCAGGGTGGTTGTTGGTTTGTGGACTACCCTGATACCTAGAGGTCTGAGTAGTCTTGTGATCATCTCTGAAAGGTCTCTGATGTACAATAGGGTGTGTGTGTCTGGCCGTGTTGTGTCCTCTTGTTGTGGTCTGTCATGGAGGTAATGGTGGATTGTGCATTTTGGGTATCTATTCCTTATAAAAACTCTGTATAAATGTTCTTGTTATATTTTGTGCAATTCTGGGTTGCTGTAGTGTGTTGTGGCTTGAGTGAATAATGTCCTGATACAGCTCCATTTATTGGCGTTGGGCTGGTTGCTGGTGTATCTGGTCTGTATCGGTGGTCTTTCTTCTTTCTGTATACTTTGGTCTGGAGTTCCCATTGCGTCTAGGAAGGGTAGTCGGTTATTATTTGTCATTTTTTTTTGTGAATTTTATTCCAATGAGGATGTTGTATGTGTGTCAGTGGGTTTCTTCTATTCCTGTGCATTTGATAATCACGAAGGTGTCATCTACATACTGGACCCAGAATTTGGATTGTATAATGGGGTGCGTAGTCCATTCTAGCCATTACATTACCGCTTCTGCAATCAGTCCTGATATTGGGGATCCCATTGGTTTCTGTTGATTTGCTTGAATATCTGGCTATTGAAGGTGAAGTGGGTTGTGAGGCACAGATCCAGCAATTTCAGGGGGCTGTCCTTGTTGATGCTGTTGGTGCCATGGGGTGTCTGCCTTCCTGATTCGTCCAGCAGGGTGGCAATTGTCTCTTTGGCTACAGCGATGTTTATGGATGTAAATAGTGCTGTTACATCGAAAGATATCATTATCTCACCATCTTCTATTCTGGTGTCCTTGATGATGTTGAAGAATTCTTGGGAGGAGTGAATGGAGTGGCTAGTGTTATCTACTAAGTATTTCAGTTTCTATAGTAGTTCTTTGGGTAGTCTATATGATGGTGTACCTGGTAGTGAGGCAGAACATCTGAGGGGGACTCCTGGCTTGTGTACTTAGGGAGGCCAAAGAACGGGGTATGTTGGATCCCTTAGCTTCATTTTTTGGCAGTCTGTCTTGTTGATAACTCCTCAGTTGTGTAATTTCTTCAGGGTTGTTGTAATCCGGTTCTTGGATTACAACATTCTCCTCTTGACCACCAGCAAAACAATTGAAGATGGTATTGACAGCACTATCAAGCAGCACTTACACAGCACTAACCTAACCAGTTGGGGTTCCACTAGAGACTCTCAGATCCTGACTTCATCATGAGCATTGTTCAAAACAAGGACAATTGAGCTCAACGCAAGATGTGAGACAAGCATGACTGTCCTTGATATTAAGGTAGCATTTAACCAAATTTAGCACCAAGGAGCATGAGCAAAATTGAAGTCACTGGGATTTTGGAATGAACATCTCCACTTGCTAGAGTCATACATAGTTAAAATCATGATGGTTTTGCTTATTGGAGGTCAGTTATCTCTAGACATCTCTGCAGGGGTCGCTGAGGATAGTGTTGTAGGCCCAACCACCTTCAGCTACTTCACCAATGACCTTCCCTCCATTTTTAGGGCAGAAGTGGGGATGTTATCTAATGATAGCTCACTTCTCTGATGCTTAAACCATCTATGTTCATATGCAGCAAGGTCTGGACAAAGTTCAGGCTTGCTCTGATAAGTAGCAAGGAACATTCCTGCCACACAAGTGCCAAGGAACAATAATCTCCACAAGAGCGAATCTAACTGTCTCTCTTTGACAGTCAATGGCATTACCATCAATGAATTACCCACCTCATGGACGTTACCATTGACCATAAACTGACCTGAATTAACCAAAGAAATACTGTGGCTACACAAGCAGATCAAAGACTGGTAATTTCTTCAGTTAGTGAGCTCCTGATTGATGCACAAATCTTAGGCATCAAGAGGGTACAAATCAGGAATGGGATAGATTACTCTCCACTTGCCTGGATTAGTGCAACTTCAACAACACACAGGTGGCTCTATCATGTAGGACAGAGCATCCTGTTTGATCAATATCCTATCTGCTGCCTTAGACATTCTCTCCCTCCAACATGGTGGAAACACTATGTACTATCTATATGATGTCATGTGGCAACCCACCAAGGCTCCTTTGACAAACAAACCATCCAAATCCATCATCAGTTCCTCCTAGAAGAACAAGGGTTCTCTTGAAATTTCTTTCTATGACGTAATATCTTGACTTGGAACTGTATTGCCATTCTTTCACTGCAATTCTTTCAAAATCTTGGAACTTACTCTTTAACAGCATTGTGGGTGCATCTATACTGTATGGACTGCAGCAATTCAAGAAGACAGCTGCTCACCACCTTCTGAATGATAATTGGAAATACACAGCAAATGCCAGTGATACTCACAATGTATGAAAAAAATGAAGAAAAGCACTGAGCGTCTCCATGACAACCCAAAAGTATAGGGAAGTTCTGCAACATAAACAAGCCTTTACCCATGTTTGGGTGACAGGGTCAGTTACCTGAAACATTAACTCTATTTCCACTCCAAACCCATCTCACCTTCTGAGTATTTCCAGCATTTTCTGTTTTTTCTTTCCTTTGGTTAATATTAGTGAAGAAAAACATAGCTGTGAAGCTGTGATTAGCTCACGTATCACCTCTGAAACACAGACTGTGTAAGAATTCAAATCTTTGATGAAGAAAAGCATTTCAATGCAATTTGTTTCCTTTTTGAAATCAGGCCATTATCTTAAAGGGCTAAGATCTCTAACTTGCTAGCCACATGATGGATAGAAGTGCAAAATTTCTATCAGGCTGAGATTCCTCATCTGTTTAATCTCAGCCAAACTATCTGTTTCAATGGTCTCCTTTCCTCCTCTACGTTACCTCTGGTGTCTGCCAGTAGTTCTCTTTGGCCTTCTCCTATTTCTTCATGCTGCCCTCCCTGGCATTATTCAAAGCCACAGTGTCAGTTTTCACATTCAAATGACACCCAGCTCTATCTGACAACCATCTCTCTTGGCTCCTCTGCTACTGATAAATTATCAGATTACTTGCCCAACATCCAGTGATGGAGATGCATGCATTTCATCCAGTTGAACATTGGAGAGTCTAAAACAACAGTTTTTAGTCGCTGCTTCCACTCCCATTTCCTAGCTATCTCTTCAGTCTCTGCCTAAGGTAACTGTTTGATACTAAACCAGTCTGTTTACAAACGTGTTTAATCCTGAAATGAACTTCTGACTGTCTATTCGAGACATCACCAAAATTGCCTTTTCTCCCCTCTGTAACAAAGTCAGAAGTTACATAACACGAGGTTATAGTCCAACAGGTTTATATGAAATCTCAAGCTTTTGGAGTGCTGCTCCTTCGTCAGGTGAAGTCATTTTTGTCCGCGCCAGTCCAACACTGGCACCTGCACATCATGGCTCCTCTGTAACATCACCTTACTTCAATCCTATTTCAGCTCTTCTATTGCTGAAATCTTCACCATGCCTTTGTTATCCCAACGCCATCTGACCATCTTTGTATTCTGCAGTCTCTAAACTTGAGCTCATCCAAAACCCTGTTGTCCAAGTCCTTACTGTCACGTCTTGTTCAGCTATCCTCCCTGGACTCACTGATCTCTATGGTTTTTGCTGTATTGTCTCTTTATAGGTTTAAGAAAAGCTGAAGGATAGGAATAAGTGTTGGATACAGGGCTTTAATGGAGACTTCTGTTGTTTCAGCTTCCACATGCCAATCGACTGTGTAAGAGAAAAGGAAAGTGATATTGCATCATTTTCTGGGTTACATAATGTGTGCTTGGGCATATATTTAAGTGATTATTTTAACAAATTAATGCTACACCATTACATTTCCTTCTCTTAAATAATAACTCAATTTAGTATTAAATTGATGTGTTTATGAATAGGCAACACTTACAGAACTTGAGATTTGCCAACAGTAATATAATATATGTATAACTATGCACTTTACGAAGAACATTTGGAACATTCCTCTTCAAGCAAATTTCTATGTTTTGAACCAGAGCTGTCATTGGCAAAATTAACCAGATCACAAGTCTGTGACATGTCGGTGTGTTCTCAAACTGCCCAGCTGTCCTCCTTCTGAAGATTTGTCGATGGTAGAGTAGTCTTTGATGCTTTTGTTCCTTGTTGTCTTTGTCTGCAAGATGTACACAGGTCCATATAGGCATTGCAATTTGCTACAGACTTTGCAATGGATGCAGTGATTGAGCAGACGTGCTGGACTTAGCACTGATGATCAGATCCCACGAACTAATGAATAAAAAAGACATGGTTTATACATTAGAGCTGTCAGCCATGTCATCAGCAGAGTTATTCCACACACCTGTACTTGCGTGGTGGCTCAGTGGTTAGCACTGCTGCCTCACAGCGCCAGGGACCTGGGTTTGATTCCACCCTCAGGCGACTGACTGTGCGGAGTTTGCACATTCTCCTCGTGTCCGCGTGGGTTTCCTCCGGGTGCTCTGGCTTCCTCCCACAGTCCAAACATGTGGAGGCTAGGTGGATTGGCTGTGCTAAATTACCCCGTAGTGTTCAAGGATGTGTAGATTAGGTGGGTTATAGGAGGAGGGTCTGGATGGGATGCTCTGAGGGTTGGTGTGGATGTGTTGGGACGAAGGGCCTGTTTCCACAGTGTAGGGATTCTATAAGAATGCCTTTCCATTTGTCAAGCTGGCTCATTACAGCTGGCATAGTGGAAAATGAAGGCATTATCACTTTAGGGTATTGACATGAACAATTTGTTGTGCAATGTCATGCAACAGCTGGCTGTTGAGAGAGTTGAAACTGTTTTGGTTCTCGTATAAAAGTGAGATAGCATGTGGTACCTTCAAGTTCTCTGGCAACCAGCATTATGGTGAAGTCTGCAATACTCAAGATACCAGATGCTTTTCTACCTGATTATGTTTGGCAAAAATAACATGTAATAAATTCTGTTTGAAAAGCCTCATGACCTTCTTTATATAACAGTGGATGGCAAATTGTGACATGTTGCAAAAATTTCCAGCTTCAGCCTGGAAGAAGTCCATAGCAGATAATTCATCATCATACTCAGGCAAATAAAGTTGTTGTCCTATTCTGAAGTGTGTTTTTGGCAATAGCACTGAGTGTCTTTGAATGGGGCACAGCAAACCTTACCAGCCTGCTATCAGCTTTACTTATCAGGTTCCTTTCATGGTGACTCCCCAGCCCCTAATTGTTGAATACCAGTAGCAACATGGTAATAAGGCTCTTAAGTGGGCCTCAGCTAGCATCTGTTTGAGAAGGCTTTCTAGAGGTCTTTCCTCCTTGTGCTTAACCAGCAGCAACAGAAAGTGTGTGCCCATCTACATCCTCCCTCCCAAATGAATGCCCTTGGCTCCAAATCTGCCAATGGGTGTGGCATTAAATTCTTCTCATTGTTACTTTCTAAAGTTTAAGTGGAAGGATTCCATCTTAACACACTTTGTGGATAAACCCTTCTGCTGAGAGTCCTTACTGCTTTCCTCCTCACCCTTCCAGCAACTTGTTGTGGTTTGTGAGATCTCTATTTATTCTCCATAATTCTATGTTGCAAGAGAAATTCCAATTTGTACATCCATGCCAGGATGCAAATGGTTTGTGCAAAAGTCTTTACATTGCCAAAAAAAAATCTGCTTCAGCACCTGTTACACCATGTGCTATAGATTTTTAGTGTGAAACAGCTACAAAAAGTATTGAAAATACCACAGGTGTCCAACCAACTGATTGATGCTTTTTCAGTTGTGCAAGTCTAAGAGTGTAGTAGCTAGATCTTTGCCATTAAAGTAGCATTTTAGAGTGTGCTATGGAAGAATGAGTTACTGTTGTAATTTGGGGATTTGGATTTTAAAGGTAAAACTAGAATTGGGGTTTCAGTTCTGTGAAGCTAGCTTTGTTTGATGTCAGAAAGTCATTTGGAACAGGGAATAAAGACATAGTTCCTAAATAAGACATGATTTAAGTCAAGTACCTAGCAAGATACCTGTGATTTAAATGATAAAACATTTATAAAATTGAAGTAGCACAACATGTAAAGAAAACAAATGAGAGGCCGTTTGATTTTTAAATTCAATTCAGGAGAAATGTTTTACCTTAGCGGAAGGGTTTCGTTTATAAAGTCTCCACATTTACATAAAAGTTTTCAAACTGTCTGAAATTAAGAGGTTTAGGTAATCGGAATTGGAAAGAAGTCTGTAAGCCTAAAAACTGGAAAGAGACAGTTCAATAAGAGAGTAAGAGTTAAGATTGGAAAAACATTTCACTGGCATTGAGCAGCTGTAAAGGATATTACTGGGAAACAAATTGAACTTTGTTTTGCTTTGTTTTCTTTTTATGTTAAGATCCTTCTAAACTGTCTTATGTTTTGTTTCTTTTTCTTTTCTGCAATAAACTTGTTCACTTTTTAAATTAAAAAGTTTAGCAGCATTGTGTAGATGTTTTGAATGACGAACCACCATAGTAACTATTGCCACATTTAAAATTATGATCTATCAGGGTAGGTTTCACTCTAGGATCTGATTTGTCCAGTATCACCATCAAGTGGGGTTGTAACAACAGTTGCATCAACATTGCATACTGACATTATGACATGCTTACCTTGCATCCTTCTGATGACTGTGTCCAATGCATTTCATCCCCATAAATATGCACTGGCACAGTGGGGGCTATTTTGGAGTATATGGCCACTCACATCCCAAAATAGATACTAACAGAAAGGCTGAACTCCTTGTCAGTATTGTTCTGTAATCTACCATTAGGAGATTTGCAAAACTGGCTTTGATCATTTTTTTTTTCTTGTTCCTGTTGGGGAATGTCTGACCTTCGCTTAACTCTTCCTTTCCCCATCCAGATACCAAACGACAAGAACTTACTACGAAATGGAATTGCTCGAGGAAAACCGTGTAATATTGTGGCAAAATGCATTTGAGTTCCAATATAATGTGCCATGTATCTTGTATAAATTTGTCTGTTCTAGTATAAACTTGTCTCTAAATGTATGAGAATTCATTCTTATTAATTGCAGTACAAAGATGGAAAGAAAACAAAGCCAAAACCAAATTACAACAGTGTGGACATTTCAGAGGTGGAGTGGGAAGACACCTATGAAGTTGTGAGTAATTTTATTTTTATCTTTCTTTCTTCCGCCTCTGCAAGTATCTTTTCCCTTGCTTCAAGTATCTATTAATGAAGCCTTACATCCAGGGATTTGTTACTTTCAGAGACATTCATTCTAATTTTCTCATTACCAGGCTCCTATATTCCACCCTCCAGAAATTGTGCTACTTGTATTCTAATCTATAATTGTCTTACTCTCACAGCATATACTTGCTTTTTGACCTCCATTGGCTCCTACTCCATCAATGCTTCAAATTTAAATTCTCCTCCTCTTGTTTGAGTGCCTCGGTGGTCTTTCCCCTTCCAAACTTTGTTGTCTCATCCAGACCTCCATGAACTCTGCACCCTTCCAATTCAGAGATCTTCTGCAGCCCACACGTTTTCTCCCCACCATTGGTAGTTCTGCTTTCAGACATCTAGACTCTATGCCATGAATTCCCTCCTTAAACATTTCTGTGTTTCCACTTTTTGCTGCTCATTTAAGAACCGCTTTAAAATTTATCTCCGCAACCAAGCTGCAAGACATATGCTCTAATGTCTTTTTCATGGGAACATTGGAACGTAGGAACAGGAATTGGCCATTCAGCCCCTTCACCTTGTTCCAATCTTTAATGAGTTCACGATTGATTAGTGACTTAACTCCACATACGTGTGTTTGACTCTGTGTCAAATTCTAGCCTTCTTGTACTTCTGTAAAATGCTTTGGGATGTTAAAAAGCTGTCCTTCGTTTTAAATAACATTTTCAATTGTGTATTATAGGAACAGAAAAAAGTTAAATTGAATATCACATGCTGCTAGATAACCTTCTCCCCACCATCATCAAAAGTCTAACTATCTCACAGTATTGCCAATGCCATTCTGTTTTCAGAACACTGCTATTGTCCATTCAACTCTGCTTTTGAATTTATTTACTAAACTTCCTAATCCTTAAATCTCACTGCACACTTCAGTGCATTTTCATTGTCATTTGTATTCTTTGGGAAAGCATTTGCAAACATCAGACCTTTAAAGGCATTTTACTCAGTGTCACATTTTCTTCCCTACACAAAATTGACATGTTTATATCATTAATAAGGTCATAGAGCTGAATCTCACATGTTTTGACTAAGTCAGTTGGATCAAGTTTATTGATGGGACTTCCACAATGAGGCTTATGGATTTCTTGTGTTTTACCAAGCTCATCCCATTAAAGGAGCCCAGTCAGGGTGACGTGGTAGCCCAATGGTTACTACTGCTGCCTCACAGTGCCAGGGACCCGGATTCAATTTCAGCCTTGGGAAACTGTCTGTTTGGAGTTCTCCCTGTGTCTGCATGTGTTTCCTCCTGGGTACTGCAGTTTCCTGCCACAGTCCAAAGATGGCAGGTTAGATGGATTGATGATGCTAAATTGCCCTTGGTGTCCAGGAAAGTGTAGATTAGACAGATTAGCCATGGGAAATGCAGTGTTATAGGGATAGGATGGGTTTGGCTGGGATGCCCTTCAGTGGGCTGATGTGGACTCGATGGGCTGAATGGCCTGTTTCCATGCTGTAGGGATTCTATTGATGATTCTATGATTAACTACCTACCATTAACTACCTACCACACCCCTGTGATGTGTCTCCCATCCGATTTTGATCCAGTTGTTCTGGAAAAACTCATTGCTCAGCAAATATACCAGGGTTCATTGACAACCCTTGTGCTTGTGCCATCTTTTAAAGCTCATTGTACACCTAGACAAACATAGTCTGGAACTGTCCAATACGATCCCTGATTTGCCCCAGACATGGCCGATGGGGTAATTCAGTGCCCTGAAGATCTTTTTGTACAATGGGATACAGAGACGGGATTTCCTCCTCTCCCATGAGGAGGCCAGACAACAGACCATGCCAGTCCCGTCTGAGGTTCCTATCTGGGTCAAAGCAGTGTTGGTCATCTAGAAGAATGCACTGCAATGTAGGAAGAAGATCAATGACCTTCTCCACTCTGCCAGCTGAAGTGCCATCATCTTCTCTCCAATACCTTACACTCACTCCGTCTCTGCGACTGTACCCACCTGCCATCAAAGCTCATGGTCTACCACTCTCACTGTTGCCTGAAACATTTTCCTCAACTGCTGTCACCCATACCGACACAACCTGGTCCAGTTCATGAGCTGGATGCGAGTGTCCCTGAGCTCATGTTGTCCTTACAGCAGCATTATCATGATAGTTGAAACAAAACCAGAAGTTTCAGTCCATTTTTCTCTTTACCGATGCTGCCAGACCGGCTGAATACTTCGCTTTGTGTTTCAGATTTCCAGCATCTACAGTTTTTTTTTGTTATAATAGTTGCTGGCACACCCTAAGATGTTGTATTGAAATGCAGAAGCATCCTGTGTGTACTGGAGTTGTGCCATGAGTGTTCTTAAAGATTGGCGTATAATCAGGTGTCAATATCCTTGGGTATGGGGTGCATCTGGCAGTGCCTATTTACCGTGTTCTTAGATGTTGCTGCCTTGAGTTCAACATGGAGTTCCTTCAGAGAAAGCAAAGAGCTGAAGTTGTCAGGTACCCATTTAGATTTTCATGTCAAAATCTTGCAAGGCCCTAACTGTTTTGGCGTGGTTGGTAAGACAGGAAACTGAATATTTAAGAAGCAAACTGGGCTGTAGTAAAGAATTTAATGAGAAATAATCCCTGTTAATTGACCACTTGCCACTGCCTCATGAGAAACTCACTGTGATGGTTATCAAGAGAATAAAGATGGAGCAAGATGCTCCTGACATCAGAATTGGCTTTATTGGACTCCCACAAAATTCTGCCACAAATCTTGCCATAATCCATATTGCTGAGCCTCCTACCTCTGTCCATGATGACTCCAGGGTACACAGCACAACATTCTTTGAGGCAGAATGATTTGAAATTCCCAACCAAGATCTGTTGCCTTTGTATATTCAAAGTGATTGAGGAGATGATATTTGACTTTTGATACTGTTTTACAGAATGAAACAACATTAAAATAAAGTGGTGTTCCTTGGCTTAATACACAATGTTTTGGTGCATTAATATGGTGAATCATGCAATCCTGATCAGAGAGCTTCTACTTACTGATGATGTTAGCTCATGGACTGTATTTTCCATGGTATTAGAATTTTCTTGACAGTAATACTGAGGGAGAATTGTTATTATTGGACAGGGTATTATGTCCCTGTCTGTGATCTGACTCATCAAAATAGTGCTGGAATTAGTCAGAAATTCTGCCACCTGAAATATACAGTGACAGCTAACCTGTGTCTTAACAAAGAGCTCATTGGAAAGGCAGCCACCAATTCTAGTGAACTAAAACCTGTAATAGAAAAACAGCAAATTGACCTCCACGACTGAAATGTTTATCACAAGGTCTGTACCCTCTGCACATTGCTTTATGGTAGATGACAACTTACATCTAACAAGTAAAAAGGCACAGTAATTTTCACATCCAGTATTCCATATCCCTAGCATCAACGGAAGGACAAAGTTACCAAGAAACTATGTCATTCTAAGCAAACATACCAAGCATACTTGTGCTAATGAGCAAAGATTTCACCAGCTTGGATATAAATAATTTTTGGAATTTGGATTTCAAAATAGAGGCAGGTGTTGATTACTCTTGTGAGGTTTATAGTTAACAGAAAAGAGGTCAAAGAGCTCTTCTGGAATACTGATCTAAATCTAGCATTTTTCAGAAAGCAGGTGACTGCAGATCCCAGGGTGTTAATGGGAGTAGGTTTACAGTAATTGGGTTTGGCTAAAAGCAACCAAATCATTAATTTCCATCACTGAATTTCCTTTTGATTGTATGTGAAACTTGCTTTTAATGGTTCCCCAGAGACACTGACATCTTGTCTCCGACAACAAAATTTTGAACTATGGCCTTCCTCTTTGCTCTAGTTGTCATTCATTGTTGAGCACTCTGCAGATGCTTTTTAGCCAATTTGAAAGTTTTGGTCAATTTCTTTGAAGTTTGAAGAATAAGCTGGAAATGTTTATCAATTTTTTAAAATTAAGTAAATAGTGAATTAAAATTCTCACTTTACATCAATATACTAGTTTAAAAGGATGAAAACTTGTAGATTCATTTGGAGCGTCCTTAATTGTAACAAACGAATTCCTTTATCCCAATCATTAACTCACATTCTTAAGTGTAGGCTGTAACCATAGTCTTCAAAGCAGCACGCTAACTTCTGGAACTTGGATGATGAGCAGAAAATGTAATTTGTTTTATTTCCAAGTTGGTCAACATTTCCCTGGATATGTGTGACAAAGAATTTGATTGCTATCTGATTGTATTTCTTTGGGTAATCTCTATTTTCTAAAATATTGAACTCACTTTTCTGCTATCACTTTGGCAGTAATTTTTCCAAAAGGCAATGCCTGTGGAAATATTATGGAAACATCTATAATCATTCAAAGATACTGATTCCTATTCCTGTTTTTGGTTAGGAGTCATACACCGTCATCAAAAGTCGAAATTCAGTTAAAACTACAGGTTTAATTGAGGGTTGTGCTTTCCCACTACCTGACATGTGTGACATTTCCTGGAAAATTGAACAACATTCTTGTGTAATTCTGGCTAATAAAACTTTTAATATTTTGGCATGCCTGTTCCTAATACTAAATGACCTGTTTTTGGAACTTAATGAGCCATTTCTAAAACATTGTTGGGGTTACTCGGATAGAAATAGCATCTGATCGACCAGTGCCCATTTCTCATCTGATAGTATTTGAGATGGTTTCTGTTTTCTCATTAATACTTTGGGTAGGGATATGGAGAGAAATGTGACAAAATTGCTTGAGAGTCCAAGAACTAGCTTGATATTGGGAACAATTTTCTGCTTCTTTTGACTAAGTTCTGAGTGTCTAGGCAAGATTTTCACTTCACAATGGTGAGTTGCCCATTTAAGAGGGATTGTTGCTAATGACCTTATTAACTGCACATCTCACCTCATTAATATGCTGTTTCCTATCCTACCACCTGCAGCAAGCAAATTAGATACCTAGAAATCACGACATGGAATTCAGAGTTAGTACCCGGTGACAAATTTTGTCGCTGGCTGTGAAGGCTCTCCATGTTGCTTAGCACCAAACAGAATCTGAGGGCGTGATCCATGGACACCAGTTGCACTCACACTCCACCCACAGACAGCAGCAACCAATTGTTGCCAATCCCTCCAGATTCTCATGGCAATTCTCTGATCCAGTTTGGATGCTACAGAAGTTGGGACCTGAATTTCAGGATGCAGTGGCAACAAAAATTGAAAGGCTGCTGCAAGAACACTCTGCACACAGACACAGGAAGCCAGTTTACACATTAGACCAGGCTGCATCTCACAGTTGCCTGCTTGCCGTCAGCACTCACTCACTGAGAGCCTGCATGCATGCTTGCAACATCCCTGCCATGTCTTGCAATGCCTATTGACATAGTCACACAATCAGGCAACTTGCCTTGCTGGTCAACAGTCTTTAGTCTAGGGAGCACGCCTCTTGCTGCATGGCAGTGTGCTATGTCAGTCTCACAATTGCACCATGTACTAACAGCTTATGTGGCAAGCACACTCCATAGGCAGCAAGCAGGCAGCCATATCACAGTGTCTTGGAAGTCTGGTATTCACAGTCAGCGAAGGGGTTCCCATGGGCTCACTGCAAAGGCAAGTGCAGTCTCCCATATCAGTCCAGGAAGTTGGCCACAGTGAGGGTTCTGGTCATCGTGTTCTTGACTAGGGAGTCCATTTCTCTACAGTCTGGGAGTGGGTCAGGGTTAGTTCTGTGCTTCCAAAATAGTAAGTTTGGGGAGTAGGGCTAGCGCAGTTGGGGAAATGTACAGACATCAATCATGGTGTTAGACACTTCTCATTTGGGGCTGTCCAGTTAGATTACTTGAGGGGAAGGCCATGGTCAGTCAGTTGATCCATCCAGAGAACCTGAGGGTGGGTGAGGGAGGGGAACAAGGACTGTGTTGAATTTGCTGAAAGGAGACTCGGGAAGCTATTTGTGGGGATTAGGGGCAATTGGCTGGGGTTTCGGGAGAAGGGGGGTTAATTGTATTTTGTGTGCTTGGGATGTGGTAAAGCATGGATGGGAATAGGATAATGCTGTACTAGGGCTTCGTTCACATTCAGGAGCTTACTGGCTTCAAGTAGGCAATTATATATGATCATACCTGGCATTGCCACTTTATATGCCAGGAGCTGAGAGGATGGTGGGCACATGCAAATTCATATAAACGGTTGGGTGGAGAACTGGGGAAATGTGAAGCTAATAGGATCAATGCGAAGGGCTTTTAGGAAGGGGCTCTGGATATCTCGGGACTCACCAATACTTGGAGATAAAGGCTGGGAAACGTAGCCCACAGAGCACTCACTGTCAACTTCCATGTGCTGGAAATTGAAATTATGCAACAGGAAAGAAAATGACTGTAATCACACCTAGAAGTGGCTGGGTAAGTGTCTTGACTGTAAGGGATGATGCTGCAAGATGCACTGATGTGAGACTATTTAGAGGGCAAGACATTTCATACAGACGTATGTATTATATACAGCAGGCAAACATGCAGGGTCCTTAATCCTTGGTGAACCTAACGCATTGGCTCCCTGTCTGTATACAGATCTGCCCCAGCTATTGTTGACTGACTAATTTTACATACAGACGCCAGAGAAAAATGTTTGACTAAGAGGGTCAATGGTGTCAGCAAAACATATTGCCCTAGATGCACTTTATTCCACTTGCTGTAGCAGGTACTCAACATAGACTTCGATCTGTAGTACATCCTGTATGGAACTGAAGTTAGCTATGCTGGCACAGTTACATTCAGAACTGCACAGAGACACAAATAAGCAGATGCATTACAAAGCTATTTAAATTTATGCAAACTTGATACTTTATAAACAGTGCATTGTCACCTGTGCCACCAAATTCCCTTCAGTAGGTTTTTTTCTTTCACTTAGCACATCTCAGTGTAGTTCCTGGTTCCACAGTAAGGGTGAGGGAGACTGCTAGAGGTCAGTGGAGGACTCCATTGGCTCTGGAGGTTTGGTTGGATGATCTCCAGGTGCATTTAGGACTGATGGCTCAGACTTGTCGAGGGATGTGCCAGATGCAAGTGGCCCCTCCGCAATTTCAACTTCCAAAGATTGGAGAGAAGCAGGCAGGGCAGGGGGGATGCAGATGGTAAACACCTCTGGAATGTGCTGAAAGGCCCGAGGGGCTTTCTGTCACCACCCTATCTCTTTTTGATAAAAGAGCACCTGGAATGGGTGCCAAGTTCCCTGTCCTCCTGTCACCATGCCTTTGATAATAAGGACCAATAGCTGAAGTGATGGAGTGTAGATGTGAACATGTACCCAGCAGGGTCAGGACCTGTCTCTCCATGGCAGTTTGAGGCAGTTTGATCTCCATTGCATAGCTACATTCCTACAGGCTCTGGGCTGTGAAGGCCATTGCCTCCCACATACCTGTTTGCTGCTCCCATTTTCCCTCCCATCATCCCTCTCAGGCATGGATGACGTGCCTGATTGGCTGACCCAGGGATCCTATCCTGCCTGGGGCTGAGCGGCAGGCTGGTTTCCAATAAATCCTCCAAGAGCCAGTGGCTTGGAGAGCTGTCGCTATGTTGTGTTCACCACATTGAGGCCCCACACTTGCTGAAACTGTTGTTGCCAACAAGGTCACAGGCAATAGTGGTAGCACACAAGGTGATTCAGCAACAGAGATAGAGTATCATGTAACAGCGAGAAGACTGTGGCACTTAACCCTGGTGAAACAGAAAATGTCACTGAACTTGTTGCAGCACTTCTGATTGTTCCTGTAGTGTGTGGAGATGGCACGACCTGGGTGGCAACTTGGGATCAGACTGCCAGTGTCTGGTGGTCTGGTGGTCCTCTAGGAAGAGGTAGGCCCTCCGCTGGACCACCCAATCCATCAAGACTTCCAGGTCACTGTCTGAGAATCATGGCACCATGTTACCCTTGACAAACTTCTTTTGAAAGGCTCTCCTTCAGTGAGTGGGACGACGCTGGAGCACCAGTGCTTGCCTGTATGAACAGTGGCCTTTTAAAAATAGTGCAACCACCAAGTATGCCAGTCTTTCAGTGGATATCTGATGAGTGGCAATTTGTCTAACCAAGGTGAATAGTAGAATTAGGCTGGAATTGGTGAGGAGGGCCACCATAGGAGCAGCGTAGGTAAGATGTGATGAAAGATCTCTCTGAACCTTATGAAAAGAAAGCCTCCAATAATTGCCAACCCCTCATAATCTTAAGGCTGCTTAGAAAGCACAGACTTGCATTGTGGTACACACAAACAACTAGCTGTGAAAGGCTGCAGCAAGAACACGTTGCATGCAGGAACAGGCATCCAGCTCACAGATTGGATCAGGCTTCATTTCAGGACTGTACACTTGCTCTCTTAGTTCTCGCTCACTTTCACTACGCCTGCTTGCACACAGCATCCATGCTTTCACAAATTAATCCAGTTACACAACCAGCCCGCTTGCCTTGCTGGTCCTATGGCAAACATTTTGCTGTATGGCTGAATATTAAGTCAGTCTCACAACTACACCTGTGCCAGCAGCTTACACAGCAATCTCATTGCAAGCAGGCATGTCTCAAAAGTTTTAAGAAAGCAGTCCTTACTGAAGCAA
The DNA here is from genome assembly GCA_024137785.1 of Ginglymostoma cirratum. NCBI lineage: Eukaryota > Metazoa > Chordata > Chondrichthyes > Orectolobiformes > Ginglymostomatidae > Ginglymostoma > Ginglymostoma cirratum. The sequence goes on from JAHRHZ010000021.1 coordinate 36,377,119, forward strand.
TGGAGGCACATGTCAGTTAAGGATTCTGGCAGAATAAGTCAAGGGCATCCTCCAATATCAGTCCAGGGGCTTGGCAATGATCAGGCATCCAATCAGGCTGCTCTGTCAGGGTTCCATTCCTCTGCAGTCCAGGGAGTGATTCAAAGTCAGGCCTATGGCTCCATTGTGACCAGTCTGTGAAGTAGGGCGTAGTCTGTGGAGATGGATGAGTGTTTCTGTACGGTGGTGGCTGTCACATTCGCCTCACTCATGAAAGATCCCTGGTTCGAAATTCTGCAAAAAAAGTGTTGCTACATCAGGTGCAGCACACTGGTTAGCACTGCTGCCTCACTGCACTAGGGACCTGGGTTCAATTCTGGCCTTGAGTGACTCTCTGTGTGGACTTTGCATGTTCTCCTCTTGTCTGTGTGGGTTTCCTTCAGGTGGTCTGGTTCCCTCTCACAGTGCAAAAATGTGCAAGTTAGGTAGATTGACTATGCTAAATTTCCCCATAGTTTCCCAGAATGTGCAGGCTAGGTAGGTTATGTAGGAAATGTAAGACTATGGGGATAGGGTGGGATGCGCTTCAGAGGATAGGTGCAGACCCTTGGGCTGACTGGCCTCTTATCTGCATTGTTGGGATTGTTTGATTCAATGTACAAACACTAGTCAAGGAAGAATTCTCATCAGGGATGTCTGGTTTAGGTTGCTTAAGGGGGTAGGCCATGGTTCGTTCATCAGGTCTGCCCACAAAAATTAAGGGAAAAGAGGGAGGAGACATGGGAATCAAAATGCAGAGACTGGGGGCTGCAAGCTGGGTGTAGGATGGATAATGAAGGGAGGGATTGTGAAGACAATTACGAAGGGAGGCAACTGTATTTGTAAGAAGCTTTTGGTAGAGCATGTGTGGGAAGGAGGTAATGCCACAGGTGGATGCCTCACAGGTGGGAGTGCTCTGCTTTCGAGAGGGAAGACTGTCTGACCACATCTGGCATGGCCTGGGGCCAGAAAGATGGGCAGGTGTAGGATCACGGTTTGGGTAGAGACCCTGGGGAGGTGCAAACCCTAAGGACTCACAGGAATGACTACAAGGAAGGGCATGTGGATGTTTGGAGCCTTTACTAGAGGCATAGGCTGGAAGACACTAGCTGAAGAGGGCTCATTATTGCCTTCCATTGTGCTGGAAATTGAAAGTGCACAATGGGGAAGCAAATCACTCTGTTCATACTCAGTGTGCAGATTAGGTACATGAATAAGAAAGGTTTAGAGGGAGATGGGCCAGGTCTGGGCAAATAGGACTAGATTGGCATGGTCCAGTTGACCAAAAGGTCAGTTTCCATGCTGTATGATTCTGTGACTCTAGTGTCTTGACCTGTGAGAGAGTAGACTGCAGAATCTACCAATGCAAGGTCTTTTACAGGGAAACAACCTTACACACAGACCCATGATAACAAGGTGTGGAGCTGGATGAACACAGCAGGCCAAGCAGCATCATAGGAGCAGGAAAGCTTGACGTTTTCGGGCCTAGACCAAGGGTCTCCTATGATGCTGCTTGGCCTGCTGCGTTCATCCAGCTCCACACCT
>JAHRHZ010000021.1:36379081-36396231 GCA_024137785.1 Ginglymostoma cirratum
CTGGATGAACACAGCAGGCCAAGCAGCATCATAGGAGCAGGAAAGCTTGACGTTTTCGGGCCTAGACCAAGGGTCTCCTATGATGCTGCTTGGCCTGCTGCGTTCATCCAGCTCCACACCTTGTTATCTCGGATTCTCCAGCATCTGCAGTACCTATTATCTCTCTTACATACAGATCCATACCTGCAGGGTCCTTAATCTCTAGCAATTGCAATATATTGGCTCTCTTTATGCTGTACACATCTATGCCATAGACATCTCTAACTACTTCATTCACACCACTGCATTTTGAGAAATAATAAGGATGTTTTAGGATGAGGGGCAGTGCTGTAAACAAAACCCATTGCCCTATATATACCTTGTTCATTTTGCCTCCACGTGCTGCAGCAGGGTCTCAACACAGACATCAACCCATGGTTAGAAACAACAAAACTGTGGATGCTGGAATTCAAGTTAGACACACAGGAGGCTGGAAGAACACTGCAAGCCAGGCATCATCTGGAGGAAAGGAGCAGTCAACATTTCGGGTATTACGAAAATTTACCAATGCAGTTCTGAGGAAGGGTCACTGACACCAAAACGTTAACTCTGATTTTTTCTTCACAGATGCTGCCAGACTTGCTGAGCTTTTCCAGCAGCTTCTGTTTTTGTTTTGGATATTACCCTTCACCATCCTGTCTCCTTGTGAGGGAGAGATCAACTGAAGTGCTCGCTGGATTTCCTGTCCTCCGTTCCTGTGACTTTGGTTCTGAGGACTAACATCTGGGACAATGAAGTGCAGGTGTATGAACATCTGAAGTTATCATTGATCCACAAAAATCCAAAGCAGCACCTCATCTCTTCAGAAATCCTAGCAAAAGGTGATTCAGATCTGCAATTGTGGTGGCACCTGATACATCTTCAACAGATTTGGGAGCAGGGCTTTTTCTGTTGCAGAATGAAAAAGTTAATCACTGCACTGATATGCCTCTACATTGCTAACAGAAATAAAGCTTTACAGAGCTTTACACTACAATTGAGAAAGAAGCTTTAGCAGCAATGGGAGCGTGTGAAATTATTTCAGTCACAATTATTTCAAGACCAAATTTGTGTATAGACCATTGATCAATCTTCTGAACACAACAAAAATCACGAAGATACTACCTAGAATTCAGCAATTCAGATTTTGTCTCATGCACTGTGACTCAGATTTAGAGTATTGACAGGATAAATATCAAATGACAGCAAACACATTGTCGAGGACATCATCGATTACAATGGAACAAGAAGATTCAAACTTCATTAAACAGTTTGAAGCCTGCACCTTAGATGTTCCTAAATACTTACCAGCTAATGAAAGCAAGCCACCAGCTATCTAAGAAGGCAATGGGATGAAGAATGTATCTAAATCCAGAAATACTCTCTTGATGAATGGCCATTTTATCAATTCTAACAATCCAAAGGTACACCAGTATTTTGAAACTATAAGAACTTCTATCATTGATGACTTGCTAGTCTTCAGTGATAGATTAAGAATACAAAGAGCTTTTTAATTTGAGATTCTTCAATGAATTCATTAAGGATAATTCATAGTTACAAAGTGTTATGTGAGAGCACCACAATCAGTCTGGTAGCCAGCCATCACACAATCAATATAGAAAATTGTCGCTGTCTTTTGTGCTGCAAACAGCCAAAGAAAGAAGAAATTCTATTATCTTTTCATCTATTCATTCTATCCATCTTTTCCGTCAATATCATTTGAGTTTCTGGGAATGGGTTTATTTAAATTAAACAGGAAAATGCTCATTAGTGTTGCAGACAGCTACTCAAAGTGGATTGAAGTCAGTCATCTGCACAGTACCACAGTAGAGGCAGCAATAAACTTGCTCAAGAGGATCTGCAAGGGAATCTGGATATTATAGAGTCAGACAATGATGCATAGTTTTCAAAAAAACAGCTTAAGAGATATGCACATAAGTACAATTTTGTTCATGTTACTGGTTCATCTCACTCTGCTCAAGCAAATGGAGAAGCTGAGCTAGGAGTGTTAATGATAAAAGCATTGCTGAAGAAGAATGAAGATTTGAACCTTGTATTTATTAAATTACCAATCTTCACTCCGAATGAGTTATCACTGTCACAGATAATGATGGTCAGGAGGCTAAGAACACAAATTCTATCTCTGACTCTGATGTTAAACCTTCAGATTACCAAGAGTGATCATAACAGACTGAAACAATACAAAGAGGACCACAGAGGCAATGAGTTTCAAAAGTTCAGTAAAATTCACAAAGCACATGTATTACCAGAGCTGCAGCACAGGGAGAGAGAAGGGTGAGAGATCAGTAGAGAGAAAGAATGATCATTGCAGAAGTAGATTGTGTAAGGTTGAAACAGATCATGTGATTATAAGGAGAAATCATAATGCATTGGTATCATTGAACAAGAAACTAACAGAAAAATAGAACTATTTCTCAGAACAAGAAAACTCTACAACCATCACACTGACAGAAGGGACAGTCCAGAACATCCTTGATTCAGAATGAGACCAGAACTAGATCAGGGAGATTGGGCAAAGCCCCAAAGTGACATCTGAGACACTGGGGAGGAGATTAGAATGTAAATATAACTGGAATGAAGACTTTGGGGAGACAAAGAGTAATTGCAATAACATCAGAAGCATACATAATGATGTAGTCATGATATCAGAGCAAATGATTAAGTAAAGAGAGCTGGAAGAGAGCAGAAGCTGTAACCTAATGTGAAAGGGACATGCCTGAAGATCAAACTGTAAATAAAGAGTTCGTGCAGAAAGTTGCATGGACTTCAGTAGGATTATTTTGAGTGGCTAAACAGAGTTAAATTCCAAGCATGCAAATATTTTCACTGTCTTTGGCATGTGCCACCACCAAGCCAATCATTCCTTTCTGGGATTTCTAAAAGAACATTCCATCCCTGTCACTTCTCCACTTCTCAATCACATTTAAATGCCATTTTCTTTCCAATGGAACTATTCCATCTAAGTGCATATAACTCTACAACTTCTATTTTCTCTCTCCTCACCGTCCAAGTCACCATGTGCTCTTTCCAAATGAAATAATGATTTATATGTAGAATTAATTTAGTACACTGTGTCCACTGTTCAATATGCGGCCTGCCCTACACTGAGGAGAGATTAGTTGACTGCTTTGCAAAATATTTCTGTCCACAAGCTTGACCCTCAATTTTCCAACTGTCACATGTCATTTTAATTTGCCACCTTTCTCTAATGGTGACCTCTTTGTCCTCAAATCCTCAGTGTTCTGATTTAAGTTAAATGTAAGTTTGAGGAACAGCACCTTAAGTTTAAAGTAGGCATTTTACAATGTTCTCAACTTAACATGAGATTCAACAGTTTCACACTAATTTCTGCCCACAATCTATTTAGTTTTCTTTGCATGTTTCAGTCTTAACTCATTCTTTTTTCTCCTTTTCGATTGCAGCTATCATTTCTTCTCATGGCTCATCTTTTGTTTCTTGTCCCATTATTGCTCCTTTTGAACCATTAAATTCTTCTGATATCTAATCTTTCTAGTCTTCCATCCTATCCCAAACTTACCCTTTTGCGATTTTTGCACTGCCTCATATGCTGAATATTTTGAGTATTTTCTGTTTGTTTCAGATTTCCAGCATCCCCAAGATATCGCTTTTTCTCAGGGATTTATTGCAGCTTTTACATGAATACCTAGCTCTTAGATTGAGCTTTCCATATGAATATTTGAAAATAGCAGTATAGTGCTCTGTTGTTTGCAGAGATGGTAGCATTCTGCTAAGTCTTGAAAGGCCACTGCTACATGTTTCTGTGACTTCATGAATCATGAGATTCCAGGCACATTGAAACGATTTTACTGGTGCTCCTTTCACTCTGCAGTAATGTTGCTTAAACCACACAAACATCCTTGACAGCCGACTTTATACCATCTGTGTCAAAATCATATCTTTACTTTGGCAGGTTTCGGGAGTGCATAAAATTGGTTAGAAATTGAAAGTAACTTACTTGCCTGCAATTTCTCTTTCATGTGTAGCTCAGAACAGCTATGGTGAATGGTGAAACTGGATCATTTTCAATGAATGTTAAAGTACCTGTTGATGACGGGGTAAGATTTGCAATTATTTTAACATGTTCTACTTGTGTGCGATGCAATATGATGTCATCTCTATGTTTTGGAAATTACAATAAGTGCACTTGGACTCACCAGATAGGGTTTAGTGGGTGCTTGATTTTATTCACTTCTATCAAATTTGATTTGCAATTCACAATTCCACACAAGGACATTTCAGTTCTTGGAACATCTGAGACATACTATGAGAGCAGATCTCCTGGCCAGAGTAGCTATCAAGTAGCAACAAACTGGTTAAGGGGTTAGTGATATCTGTCCCAACCTGTGGTTAGTTCCTGTTTGCCCAACCATGGCACAGTTGAGATCAAAGATGATTTTGTGAGGAAATGAAGGTACATATGATCAACTGCCAGTGATCTTATGCGTCAAAGACCTAGGCTGTCTAACCCTGCAGATCTCAAAATCAGTGCAAAAGGAACAAGTTTGAGAAGTAACAAATTCAGATTGACACCCCACTGAGGGTATAAACTTTAGATGCTTCACTGCAACAAAAATAGCAGTCCAACAATGTGCACTGTTTCAAATGAATATGATCTAGGTACTGTCTTTGATCTCCATCTGTCAAGCCAGTAAACCTCTTTCGGTACTGTGTTGTTGATAATGGGTTGTGAAGGTGGCAGCCGCTGCTTTAACTACCTCCCTGTGCTGTGTTTTTTTGCCTTTCTATGCCAAACAATTCTGTCTTTCTTCTACACTTGTAACTGTAGATTTATCCCAACAAAAGAATTTGACATTGTTTTTCCTACAAGTCTCCTTGCAGTTACATGCTTCTCTTCTCACCTGGATTTGCACACACTTCTCCTTTTAACCTACAATCGGGCTGTGAATAATGTAACAACACAGCAGTTACTGCTCTTAATGATGTGAATTTATATAAGTGATAGTTAAGAGATACAGAAAGCCAGGCAAATAGAATTTCAAATTTAATAAAACCTAAAATGTGATCCAATTAGGAGTTAAAGGATCAAAGTCAACTTTTTTTCCTTTTTCTGTAGTGAGTTGTTATTACTGTCGTGACAAACAAATTCCATTTTTTTAATAATATATATCCGCTACCCTTTCTGATCACATACCATTTATGACTGGAAGGCCATTCTTAGTTCCCTACTCTTAGACTTCTGCCAATATTTTCCTGTAATTGCCAGTTGCTGTGATTGGCAGAGTCTCTTCATTTTGTTCCTCCACGACCCCACCCATTTTATGATACATCAGCCAATCAATATGATTGTGTACTAGAGACATACACCAGCTATCACGTTGTAGCATACTTAAATAGAGAGCTGCTTCAATATTCTGCCTTTTGGTAGTTTACACTTCTAATAGGAATTATTGACCACTACCATAGTTTCTGCAGCAGATCAGAGCTTTGTAAAGCTTCCAGGCATCCAAGGATTTTCCGCCTTCAGGGATACATTGATAATATTGTGATTACATATCAGATGTCTCTTTATTGTTTGTTAGTGGAGTTGCAAGAGTTTAAAAATGTAAGAGAGAGCAACTGCTGGAGATTGATTACCAGCAGAGGTTGAAACAACTGGCTCTTAATTACACAGTGACCTATAACAATTGTGACATTGTCTGGGGCCTGAAGTAACTGTCACCAAAGTTACTTTGGCATGCAATGTAGATGCATAAGATAGAATAGTTGCATTAAATTACTTGTTTATACAGATCTGTTGTGGTTATTCTGTGTTTAGCAGTCTGGGAGATATTGGTGCCAAATGGGCATTAATTTGGCTCATGCTAGAGTCTGACTGAAAGGTGAAAGACCAGTGATACTGGTGCTAATAAAGCATTTGAAATAGTTACTATGATGATACTATGGCTTTAAGAGATGTATTTTGTTCTTTTTTTTATGAAGAAAGTTTGAGACAGGAGAAAAGTGGTCTGCTCAAAGCCAAGAAACTCAACAGCTTGTGAGGCCTTAGGTTCTTTTTTTGAAGTTGGAACAATAGAAACCACCTGAATGGGTGAGGTCAAGCTTCCGCAGAACCAGGATTTTTAGTTTTTAGCTTTGTGCAGTTGCTGGAGTCTTGAAGCTGGAAGTGAAAGCTCTTATTCCTCTCTCTGTTACGGCTAAAAGGTGGGGTTCTCTTCCTGCAGCTACAATTGCATGTGAGACAATCTGTTTTATTGAATCTACCTTTTCCAAGAGTGTGTTTATGGGATGTTACTATATTAGAACAATTAATTAGTAGTAGTTATATATTATTTTGTTAAGCATTTTGACAGAGTTACAGTTAAGCCAATGTTCTTTCTCATCCTTTTATTTTGTCTGTATTTTAACTGTAGTGCAAAAATAAAGTGTGTTTTCTTAAAGTTGTGTAGTCAGACCAAATTGAAGAGCATCTCAAACACAATGCCTTACACTTACTGTTAAAATAAGAAAAGGTTAGGGTCTAGGCTATCTTATTAATTTATTTTGAGGGGGTTTGGTCTGGACCATAATACTAATCTTTTCTGTGGAATACAACTCCTGAGGAATAACAAAAGATGTAGAGTGTACATTCTTTCCCATAGGGGTGAACAGTATTTACATAATCTCTAGGTTGTCAGTGTATTCAGGTATATCGCTAAAATTTACCTGGCTAAACCTGTGTGGTGTGCCTATCCTGGTTGATCTGCAGGCATTAAAAGTCACTGTCAGAGTGAGACACTGAAGTCACATGTCAGTCAGTATGGATAGGCTTTCAGATCCTCCTCGCTAAAGGACATTAGTAAACCAAATGGCTTTTCACAACAATATGACTATTTTCGTTGTCTTATCTGAGACAATAAATGAGCAGATTGATTGAATCAAACCTTACAATTTGCCATGGCAAGATTAAATTCACAATTTCTAGTTTGCTGAACCAGGACTTTAACTACAAGGTCATTATAACCATTGCTGACTAGGGCACTATTATTGACAGAACAAGTTAGTAGAGTGTCAAAGTTCCATGGCATGGAAAGCTATCTTGGTATTACATTAATCCCAAATTGACACCATTCACCTCAACTGCAAGAATGATTGCCAGTAATTGATCAGCACTACATATGCAAGTTGTGGTCTAGGATTAGCAGTAGTTATTTTGATAAAGTATGTGTTGTCATTTTAGTTGCATACATAGTTGACTTTGCACATTGCTAGCCAAGTATAAGAGGATTACGTAGTTGACACATGTCAAGATATCTGTATATTCTAAATGAGCTAATGTGCAAAGCTTTCTGTGCATATTCACACGCACAATGTGTTAGTACCCTCACTGATATTTCATTATTTTTGTTTGATGGACTTTTGGTACAGCCTGTGGTAAAAGGAAAAGAACAGACCAAAGAAGCTTTGTTTGTTTGTAAGGCCAGCCTGGAGGCTAATTTCAGGCTGAGCCTTGATTAAAAAGGTTCTAACAGACACTGTGACCCCAAGAAAAGTATTGTAGTTAAACAGAACAGAAGTTGGCTATTAACAAAGTCAGTACCTGAGAATTGGTTCTGGCAAGTCTGGAAGAAACCCCACTGTTCAAACAGGTAGCAGTTGTTGAATGGTAATTGATGCCTCAGGAAGAGTCAATCAGTCTATCAGGCTATAACCAGAATCAAAATTGTTCTTTTTCAAAACTGTCTTTTCTGAGAAAGGGTTTTGGTTGATGCTGAGACAGCATAAAGATTTGAAAGTTCCCTGCCTAATCTGATACCCTGGTTTCTGGAACTTGAATGAATAGAAAGTTGAGTAAGAAGTGTTGCTGCCTTTGCCTGGATGAACTGAGAAGGTGACCCTTATCAACATTTTAGAGAAACAACCAAGGAGTCCACATTTACACCTGGAAACACTGCATTGTGAAAACAATTTAAGTAATCTGCCTGGTTTGTTATTTTCTTTTATTTGTCCCTTGACTTTGTTTGTCTGTCTGTCTTTTGTGTGGACAGGGCTGAAAGCAAACAAATGTTTTGGGTTCAAAGCATAGACATTAATTAGCTTACAGTATTATTTAATCTTCTATCTGCTGAAGTTTTGTGTATTTAATAAATTGTTAAGTCTTTTGTTTAAGTTATTAAACTGGTATCTGGAAATTAATTATACACAAAGCCTATGATTGGTTATTCAAAAGTCTGGCTAGGAACCATCAGAGTGACTACTTGGGGGCCTTTGATTTAATTTTACTATGTTGCAAATGCAGGGGCATAGATGCTGGACAATCTGATAACAAGTTGTAGAGCTGGATGAACACAGCAGGCCAGGCAGCATCAGAGGAGCAGGAAAGTTGACATTTTGGGTCTGGACCCTTCTTCAGAAAAACATAGAAATTTGTTCAGCTATCTGTCTCCGTGTTGTAACAAATTTGCATGTGTGTCTTCGGTTTTCTAGTAAAACATTCAAGTATTCTTAAATCTATCTTTTTATTCTTTCAGAAACGTGTCTTGTTTCTAACCAATGACTATTTCTACACACACATCGATGACACGCCTTTCAGGTGACATTCTGTTCCCACCTCTGTGGTTCTCTAATTTCTAGAAAAAGTAGCTTATGAATAAAGGGTAATTTTTAGCTTAAACTAGCTTAAAAGGCAATGAGAATAACATGGGCTAACGACCCACGATGGTGGAATGGTATTGTGTCACTGGTTTAAGAAGACTTAAGAAAGTTTTTTCTGCTTTTCAACACTGCTCCAACTCTCATGCTTTGATCCATTGGACTGTTGCCCAAAAATGCCAAACCAAATGTTTATTGATGGCCTCAGTTGAAAGCAACTGGCAGGAGATTGGACTGCAGTAGAGTGAGAGAAGGTCTCGAGTATGTTCTTCCCTACCTTTATAAAATTCAAGGCCATTATCAGTACTACTATCTTTCATCTTTCATTTCTGAGGTTCAGCTTTGAGGCTGTACAATGAGGGATAGAAAGCAAAAGGTCACTATGTTAGAAACCTGCAACAAGGATGGACTGATCTGAAATATTCCCACCGACCAACCTACCGGTCATTTCCCGTTTCCCACCTAGCAGAATAACTGACATTGACCATACTTTCAGGATGAGCAGTATTTATGGAGCAAGCAAAAAATATTAATGATTGTAGAAGGCTCTTCATCAAAAAGGAGCCTGTTTTTCCACACACTGTGACAGGGCCATTGTATAGTGCCTTATTTTCAAGGATCTTCTGCATGCCCTGAGTACAAACACAAACACCTCATACATCTCATAATAAAGATACTATCAGGTTGGGTAGAATATTTATACAATGTAATGTTTATGACTTAATTATTTTCTTTTCAGTCTGTGTATTGTTCTTACAAGAGGACATGGTGAATCTCTGTTCATTGGAAATATATCTGTGGAAGAAGGTGAGAATGTACTGCTTGAATACAGCAAATTATCATTAGATCATAAGCCATTAGCATTCAAGATCCTTTTACATCTATTGGAATACTGAAACCCAGTACATTGATCAATAACCCAACAGTATAGTTAGCAAAAGAAAATTCAGTTTTTTCTTACAATGGTTATTTGCATACTGAAATTTGAAATAAAGCACATGAGATGAATGACATTTTCAAATGAGTAAAGTAAAGTAAGGTAGGCTTCTCTCTCTGTCAATCATGTCTGAATCCAGTGATAAGACAAAGTTGAGATATCTGTGATTGAAAGTATTGCATTAACTAGTGCATCAACACGAAAGGGCTGAGACAGCTGTAAACTCTAGCCACTATGTACCAAAAGCTGGTGAGTTAGTATATCTCTCTGGACTGCCAAATTTTCCACAACATGGCTCCTGCGTTGAGAAAATGGATGTCTCAACAAAACTGGGATGTAAACTTATGAGTTGAACCTATACTTACATTTGGTTGTCACCATGCACAAACAACTGCCCAGGACCAAAGATATGGGTTATGTAAGCAGAAAGAAGCAAAGATTGGGGATCATCTGAGGTGCATATGGCAGATAATGGAAGCTTGCACTCCTCAGTCAGGGCCAGAATTGAATTCTGGCAACTTGAAGAAGTGGGTTGTCCAAATGCTTACTTTCATTGTTCTTGATCATTTCTTATGTTGTATATTGTGTCTTTCCTTTGACTGTTGCTGATACTTATTTACTAAGATTTTAAATATTCATTCTCATCAAATTGACATAACCTTAGAAGCCAATAATACATAACACCAAGCACTCTAGGCCTAAAATAATAGTAAAATACTGCAGATACTGAAAATCTGAAATAAACATAGAAAATACTGGAGAAACTCGGCAGGTTTGGCAGCATTTGAGCACTTACAGATGCAAACAGATTGGCTGGTTTCTCTAGAACTTTTTGTTTTTACTCTAGCCCTGAAGTTGAATCTGTACTTGTGAAACATTGCTGAACATGGTTTCCATCGAATGTTCTTCATAATCTTTCCTCACAAGTCTGATAGTAGTCACCTTCAAAAGTGGCATATGCAGAATATGACTTGCTAACTACAATTGCAGGAGTGAGTTTAGTTTATTGTAGTTTATGAGTTTATTCAGTTTGAGGAGAAATTCCTAAAAGTATAGAGACAGGCATTCCTGAAGCTTGTCAGGAGTAGGAAAGTACAGGGTTTTAAGCCAAAGAAACCTGCTGCTAAATCTATTGCCAATCCTCTCATAAGCACTGACGTATGAGCTCACTAACATCTGCAGCATCATGCTACTTACCTAAGGCAGATCTACAATAATGCCTACTAAATTCCTAACTTTACATGTGTGGCTGAATGAGGATTAATTTGTGATTCCCTCTCAGCCATTTACTTGGTACTGCATCTCACTGTCTGAGCACATGTACGTAGCCATCAATACCAGAGGATTTGGGCAGCAGGTTGAAAGTTAGCACACTAGGTTATGTAAAAAGTAGAAGTGAACAGAAAAGTTTGATGAGCAGCAAGCACAACAACAGTGAGGAAATCAAAATCTTCTGTAGCTGGTAAGAACAGGAACCTAGATCTGTGAGTCAATCTGTGAGAGGTAATGAGCAGCTTTCAAACCATGCTGGATAGGGTTTATGATTCCATAACTCTCAAAGTTTGCCAATCTTTGCATCACAACTGAATGCTCAGACTGTTGCTTCACAGGCCTTGGTGCCTCATCCTAGATCAGCTAATTGAATTGAAAGAGATATTGATGAGGACTTCAAAATAATATCATTGTTGTAGTAGGATCTTTTCACCTGATAAATCAGTGCTGATCTTTCCACAACTTCATGTTTAGGTTATCATTGACCTCCTTTAACCTTTGTTGACACAGTTAAGCCAACTTTTATCATTCCTTCCAAAAAAACCAAAGCCAAAACATGTACAACAATGTCTTGTTTACCTCCTTATTACCACATGATTATCTTCAGAGGCCTACAAACACAACACCTTCCTGTTCTGAATGGACTGATTGCCTTTTAGTGAATCAATTGCAGAAATCAGTTTCCACATTTTCACTGAATGCAGCATCTCTCTTGACAACTCCAACTGTACTGTGTTATCAGATTGTTTGTGCAACTTCGAGTCATCAATGAGTCCAACTTCATCTCTTTAAACATCAGGAGGGGCACAATCATGCCTTCTGTAACTGCAACAAATATTTTACACTTAAAATTAATTCACATTCCGTCCCTAAACATTGTCACAGGTTGAATCAATCTCGTGTAACATCGACATTGTATTTGACAATTAACTGAGCTGCCGACTCCACATCCTTACCATAATAAAGACAATATAAATGAAGTGTCCACACACAGTAAGATCTGAACAATATCCAGGCATGGGCTAACAAGTGGAAAGTAAACTTTGTGTCACAGGAAGTGCCGGACAACGACTGTCTTCAGCAAGAGAAAACTTCACCCTTTGACATCAAAGACATTACAATTACTGAATTCTCCGCTAACAATATCATGAGGGGTTACCACTTATGACAAATTAACTGGACTAGCCGTATAAATATTGTGGCTGGAAAAGCATGTTAGAGGCTAGGAATATTGCAGTGAGTAACTCACCACATAGCTCTCCAGAGCCTGTCCACCATTTACAAGGCATAAGTCAATTTTTATTAATTTTTATATCTTCCATCGAAATTCAGCTCATTCTTCCAAATTGATCTCTGAATTTCTATTGTTCTTTTTCTTGTCAGAATAATGTTTGGTATTATCTTACATTTTATTAGCAAACAAATTCTGAAAATTTACAAACTTTCGGGAACACTTGCACTTGCTGGAACATAGTCCATGGACTGTGAATTGGCCTGAGAATTAGGTGAAGTCTTGAATGCTACAACTCTTGACCTTACCTACAGTTCCAGTGAGAATTTATTTGGAGCATCTGCCTGCTCCAAAGAAGGTGACTAGCACCAGGCGGAAGTGTAGTGAACAGGAGGGATGTATGCCAATTGGCCAGCATGTAATCTGTAGTGTAGTTTGTAACATCTACACAACTACGGTTCTGTGCTCTCAACCTTGCCCGAATAAAATTGGGAGTTTTTCTGTCATTTTTTAAAATCCAATGTAGAGAAATTTAGCATTATTAATTAATTTATCTATTGCATTTCAGGGTTGCATGACATAGACCAACCTGACCTGACACTTTCAAATGAATGGTAAGATAGTTTTGATTCCATATTGTTAGATCTATAGTTATATAATGAAACTTCAGCGAAGCAGACCATTCTATTGATGTCTATTTGTGATTGAATTAGAATCCCTACAGTGTGCAAACAGGCCCTTTGGCCCAACAAGTCCACATCGACCCTTGGAACATCCCACACAGACCCATCCCCCTATAACCCACGCACCCCTGAACACTATGGGCAATTTAGCATAGCCAATCCACCTAGCCTGCACATCTTTGGACTGTGGGAGGAAACCAGAGCACCCAGAAGAAACCCACACAGACACGGGGAGAATGTGCAAACTCCACACAGACAGTCACCTGGGGCTGGTAGGGTACACACATTCCCACTAGAAATGGTTTTAAAAGAAAGAGACTTATATTTATTGAGTACCTTTCAGAAGCTCAGGATATCCTGAAATATTTTAATGCAAAATATAAATATAGCAATCAATTATGCGTAACAAGCACACACATCCTGCAATTTGATATTGACCAGATTAATGATCTAAGTGTTATTTAAGGGATAAATATTGATCTTGACACTTGGAAGAATATTCCTATTCCTTGTAATGGTGTCCTGGGATATGTATGTTGGTCTGAGTGAGGCATTGGGACAACAGCTTAGTGTTTCACTGGAAATGTTGTACCTCCTCCTTCTCCCCCCACACCACAACTGCAAAGCACTCCCTTAACACTGCAGTAGAGTGTCTAACTTAATAATCAAGTCTCTGAAGCATGATTTAAATCACTGACTTCATTCTTAAAGCCAACGATGCTAACAACAGTGCTGGTTCATTGACATGTTTAATTAATTATTTGATTAATTTAATTAATTAACAAGCCTAATGACTTGCTGGCAATAATGCACGATAGTTTCGAGTGCATTTTAATTAATTAATAAATAAGGTAATATTATCTGAACAACAGCCTGGATAGCCTTGTACCTCCACATCAATAAACACTCATAATCTAATTATTGCACGAGATGCAATTGTCTTAAAATCTTCAATGTCTGTGAGTAGACACAAAGAAAGACATGCAGATGCTATAAATCAGGAACAAAAACAGAGGATGCTGGAAAAGCTCAGCAGGTCTGGCAGCATCCGTGAAGAAAAAAATCAGAGTTAACATTTCGGGTCCACTGACCCTTCCGAAACATTAACTCTGATTTTGTTTCACAGATGCTGCCATTCCTAAGACCAAATTTGAACTATTAGGAAATTGGTGTAGAATCACCAAGAACAGAGAGTTAGACTCATGGCCAGGGATGACAAATTTCCATTAAATGGCAGACTTCCACCATAGGGATTTTGGAAATCTGCTGTATGGATTTTTCTTTCTGACCTTTGGATTTTATTTTGAATCCTCTCAATCTGTCAGTTTGTGGAATTGACTGAAACCAAGAGCGAGGTTTGATTATTTTCAAGTTGTATGGCCGAAACTCTACAAAGCTGCCCAGGTGGTCCCTTAATTAAAATGGCAACATAATAATAAAAGCAAAGCATTACGGACGCTGAGATCTGAAATAAAAACAGGAAGTGCTGGAGAAACTGAGCAGATTTGTGGAGAAAGAAACTGTCGTAATGTTTCAAGTCCAATGTGATTATTTTTCTGAACTGAAGCATCTGGCAAAGTGATGGATTTTATGCTGTCAGGAAAAGATGGAGGGGGACCAAATTTAACAGATGGGAGAGAAGCCCAGAGCAAAAGACATTAGCATGTTGGTAGAGAAGGGTCGTAGATGAAGAGTAAGTGTTAATGGTAGGCGTTAATAGCGGAAAATAGTTAGTATCTGCTGAGTGCAAACCCATACCATAAAAACACTGGAAGAGGGGAAGAAGAATAATCAAAATGGAGGACAGAATTCATGGTCTGAAATTGTTGAACACAAAGATGAGTACTGGTGTCTGTAAAGTGTCTAAACAGAAAATGAGATGCTGATTGCATTGGACTTCACCAAAGCTTTGCAGCAGGCCTGAGACAATAATGTTAACATGACAGCAGGATAGTGTATTGAAGTGAAAACAATTGTAAGGTTGGGGTAATTTTTGCAGACAGAATGTAGGTGTTTCACAAAGCAGTCATCTGTCTACATTTGGACTCACCAGTATAAAGGAGAGCACGTTGTGACCAGTGAAATAGTAGATTGAAAGAAGTACATGTAAATTACCATCCACCTGGATGAACTATGGGGCATAGCCTCAAAATAAGGGGGTAGCTGACTTAGGACTGAGTTGAGGACGAATTTCTTCACCCAAAGGTTTATGAATCTGTGGAATTGCCTGCCCAATGAAGTAGCTGAGGCCATCTAGTTGAAATGTTTTTAAGGCAAAAATAGATAGATTTTTGAACAGCAAAGAAATTAAAGGTTATGGTGAGCAGATGGGTAAGTGAAGCTGAGTCTACAAAAAGGTTAGCCATGATCTTATTGAATGGTGGAACAGGCTCAATGGGCCAGATGGCCTACTCCTGCTCCTATTTCTTATGTTCTTATATTCGTAAGATGTGTTTAGGAGCTTAGAGAATGAGGAGGGAAGAGATAGACATAAAAGTGTTACACCTCTGCGATTACAAGGGAAAAGGATTGAAGGGATATTGGGAATGGTGGAGGAGTGGACCAAGAGGCATTGGTCTGTACAGAATCCTGACAAGGGACAAAAGGGGAAGGAATGTTTGGTGGCATCTACTGAAGGCAGTGGAGGATGATCTTTTGAATGTGGAGACCAGTGGGTGGAAAATGAGGACAAAGAGAACCTTCCCATCAATCTGGAATGAGGAGAATGGCAGAAATGGACCACCGACAGCTGATCAACAATGGTTGAGGAAAAATTAAGATTTATCAGAAGCAGCTCAGTGGCAGGGGGTATTATCAGAACACATGCAACGGAAATCGAGGAACTGAGTCAATGTCCTCACAGGTGGCAAGGGATGAGTAAGCATAGTCCAAGGTAACTGAGGGAGTTGATAAGTTTGTAATGGACAGCCTATTGCTAGAAATGGAAACTGAGATGTAAAGAAAGGAAAGGGAAGATTCGGGGACTGGCCAGGTGAAGGTTGGAATGATGGAAATTGGAAGAAAAATTAATGATTTTTTTAAAAAATCTGGACAAGTGTAGAAGCAGCGCCAATGATATAATCAAAGTACTGGGCTGCAGTTGTGAGAGGGGAACCAAGTATGACTCGAACAATGAATATTCCACATACGCCAAAAAGAAACAAGCATAACTTGGACCCATGTGGATACTCATGATGGCATGTTTAACCTGGAGAAAAATAAATGAGCTGAAAGAGAAATTGCTCAAAGTGAGAATGAGCACAGCCTGGCAAAGGAGAGTGCTGGGATAGGGACAGTTCAGACCATTTGCGTGGAAGAAGCAGAAGGTCTTCAGGTCATGGTGAACTGGAATGGAGATGTTGACGCTCTTCCAAGGTTGACAAGAGGAGTTCAAGAAACTGGGAATTGTGGAATCTCTGTAAAACATCAGAAGAATCACAAGTTTTCAGGGAAGAGACTGGATAGAGAAAGGAAGGAGAGAGTCATGATAGGAAAAAAGTAAGTTAAGTGAATAGGAACAAGCTGAAATAATGGATCTGCTAGGGTAATCCTGCTTTTGGATTTTGGAAAGGAGGTTGAAGCAGGCTGCACAGAGTTCGGGAACTATGAAGTGGGAAACTGTAGAGGAGACATTTCCAGAGGAGATGAGGTCAGTGAGGGTCCTAGTAAAAACAGCTTGATGTTCAGTGGTGGGGGTATAGTTCAGAAGGAGGCAAGAGAAAATGCCTGAGGATTGGCACTCAACCTCAGCAAGGTAGAAGTCAGCATGCCAGATGACAACTGCACCACTCTTATTGGAAAGTTTTATAACAAGCCAGAGTTAGACCTGAGAGAACAAGGTACATCAAACTCAGAGGGTGGCAGGTTAGAATGGGTAAGGAGAGCAGAGAATTTAAGGCAGCCCTTGTCACATTGACTGTTTTTGATGAACAGATCAGGACAGAAAGAGAGATCCAGGTTGAGGAAGAGTATTGGAGATAGATGAAAAAGACCCCATGGAGTGAGAAGAGTCCTGCCCAAAGAAGGCAAAAAGGCAAAAATGATAGAAAACGAGTTAAATGTTATGTTGTGCCTGAAATTCATTGAGGTGCAGGCAGTAAGGGGCAAATTTGAGGCCTTTTCTGAGCATGGATTGTTTGTCATTGGAAAGAGAAAGGTCAGATTGTACAGTAGATACATAATGAAAGGTGGGATTAGAAAAAGAGATGCAGTCAAAAGGAAGGGGAGAGGAGGAAAGATCCAAAGGGACATTGGTATCTTTCAGTTGTTGGAGCTTGTGTTCCTTAACATGTGAAAGGAAGCAAAAAAGATTTATTGTTACAGAAATAGTAGAAACTGCCGATGCTAGAGAATCTGAGATTACAAGGTGTAGAGCTGG
>JAHRHZ010000021.1:36396631-36434152 GCA_024137785.1 Ginglymostoma cirratum
CTTTCCTGCTCCTCTGATGCTGCTTGGCCTGCTGTGTTCATCCAGCTCTACACCTTGTTATCTAAAAAAGATTTATTGTTGAATTGTCAAATGAGGTGAAGGTGAAATGGAACTGGGGGCGAGGAAAGCTTTGAAATAGTATGAACAGTACTGCTGAAAACAGAAATCAAGAATATGCCAGTGGTGGTGCACAGCTGTCTGAATAACGTTGTATGTTTCAGAGATTCCTGTATTCCTGTGTGAATTCAGCACACAAAGGATAGAACTTCACTTAGTCAAGTCAGAGCTGGAGGCAAACACTGAGGAATAATGAAACACTAGGAAGAAATAGAAATTAATGCAGTCAAACAAGTTGAGAAACAAAATGGAATAAAGAGAGAGCCAGAACTTCTTTGAGATGGACATTCCAGGAAGAGAAGTAACAGTGAATTAAAGACCTAATTAAAAGCAAAGTTTTGTGGGTGCTGGAAATTTTAAATAAAAGCAAAGTGTTGAAGGAACTCAGTAGGTATGACAGAACTGGGAGAGGGAAACTGAGTATACACTTTTAGTCCAATATGACTCTTCTTTAGAACTGAAAGGAACTGGAAAGATAAAGGGGTTTATGCTGTGAAATGTAAGGGGTGGTGGAGAAGAGGAGCAAATGGAACAAATAGTAAAGGTGCCCCAGAGTGACAGCGAAATGGAGTGCTGGTGGTAGTAGAGAAGCGATTATCAAAATGGCTGTCAGCGAGCTGATAGATCAACATTTGTAAACTCACCAACCAGGAAGCTGGTCTCAGGCAGCAAATTCATTGGTCCTAGGTCTTGATGGTAATGGAAGATTAACAAAGGAAACTTGTTATTCTACACAATTTGAAGTGATCTGGAAGCATTTGTATTGATTACAGATAATTTATACGGTTATGGTTATTTGATTCCTTGTCAAACTAAAATTCAGACCTGTAAGTCAGAATTCAGACAATTTACTCAACTGGAGGAGGGGGCTCCACAAATATCCCCATCCTCAATGATGGAAGAGCCCAGCACATCAGTGCAAAAGATAAGGCTGAAGCATTCGAAGCAATCTTCTGCCAGAAGTGCCGAGTGGATGATCCATCTCAGCCTCTTCCAGTGGTCCCCAGAATTACAGATACCAGTCTTCAGCCAATTTGATTGACTCTACATGATATCAAGCAACGGTTGGAGACACTGGATACCGCAAAGGCTATGGGCCCTGACAACATTCCGGCAATAGCACTGAAGATTTGTGCTCCAGAACTTGCTGCCCACCTAGCCAAGCTGTTCCAGTACAGTTACAACACTGGTATCTACCTGACAATGTGGAAAATTGCCCAAGTACGTCCTGTACACAAAAGCAGGACAAATCTAACCTGGGTGAATTATTGCCCCATTCGTTGATCATCGGTTAAGTGATGGAAGGTGTCATCAACAGTGTTATTAAGCAGCACCTGTTCAGCAATAACCTGCTCAGTGATGCCCAGTTTGAGTTACACCAAGGCCACTCTGCTCCTGACTTCATTACAGCCTTCGTTCAAACATGGACAAAAGAGCTGAATTCCAGAGGTGAGGTGAGAGTGACAGCCCTTGATATCAAGGCTGCATTCGACTGAGTGTGGCATCAAGGAGCCTTAGTAAAACTGGAATCAATGGGTATCAGAGGACAAACTCTCCAGTAATTAGAGTCATACCTTACACATAGGGAGATGGTCATGGTTGTTGGAAGTCAATTATCTCAGCTGCAGGATATCTCTGCAGGAGTTCCTCAGGGTAGTATCCTTGGCCCAACCATCTCCAGTTGCTTCATCAATGACCTTCCCTCTATCATAAGTTCAGAAGTGTGGATGTTCGCCAATGATTGCACAATGTTCAGCACTATTCATGACTCCTCAGATACAGAAGCAGTCCATGTTCAATGCAACAAGATCTGGACAA
This sequence comes from Ginglymostoma cirratum, assembly GCA_024137785.1. Taxonomy (NCBI): domain Eukaryota; kingdom Metazoa; phylum Chordata; class Chondrichthyes; order Orectolobiformes; family Ginglymostomatidae; genus Ginglymostoma; species Ginglymostoma cirratum. The sequence continues at coordinate 36,398,567 of JAHRHZ010000021.1, forward strand.
TATTCAGGCTTGGGCTGACAAGTGGCAAATAACATTTGCACCACACAAATGCCAGGCTATAGAAATAATAGGTATGGTCTAGTCACACAATAAGAGACAATCTAACCATCGTCCCTGATATTCAAAGGTGTTACCATCACTGATTCTCCCACTATCAACATTCTTGGTGTTATCATTGATCAACTGGACTCACCACATAAACAGAGTGGCTACAAGAGCAGGCCAGAAGCTAGGAATACTGCGGCGAGTAACTCACCTGACTCCTCAAAGCCTGAACGCCATCTACAAGGCACAAGTCAGGAGTGTGATGGAATACTCCCCACTTGCCTGGATGTGTGCAGCCCCAACAACACTCAAGAAGCTTGACACCATCCAGGACAAAGCAGCCTGCTTGATTGGCATACATCCACAAGCATCCACTCCCTCCACCATGCTCAGTAGCTGCAGTGTGTACTATCTACAAGATACACTGCAGAAATTCACCAAATATTCTCAGACAGCACCTTCCAAACCCATGACCACTTTCATCTAGAAGGACAAGAGCAGCAGACATATAGGAACACCACCACCTCCAAGTTTCCTCCAAGCCTCTCACCATTCTGACTTGGAAATATATCGCCATTCCTTCTCTGTCTCTGGGTCAAAATCCTAGAATTCCCTCCCTAATAGCATTGTGGATCAACCTACAACAGGAGGACTGCAGCGGTTTAAGAAGGCAGCTCACCACCAACTTCTCAAGGGCAGGTAGGGATGGACAAGAAATGCTGGCCAGCCAGTGACGAATGAATAGAAGGATTTGGCTTTGCATACTCTCACCTCTGCTTGGCTCAAAGATTGGGAAGGGAGAAATGATTTCAATTCATGAGAAACTAGCACCAGTGCTGGGGAAGCTAATCATTTGGATTGGCATTGCCCAAGTCATGCTGAGATCTATGTCTTGGCAAATCAAGCAGCTAAACTGTGGTAGGACCTTAAACAAAATTGGGAAGGAGGAGAGAGCAGATAAGTTCAAGTGATGTGAAATTGATCAATTTAAGGTGAAAGGACAACACAGTGTTGCAAAGGAGTGATCTGAGGATGGAAATCAGAGTGTGACAGAAATAGACCGGGTGTGCATGTAAAATCAGTTCACTAGCACAATAAAGTCAGAAATGGGGAAATGTGATGAAAGGAAAAAACTGAAGGTTCTTTAACTGAGTTAACACAGCTCATATAACAAGGTAGATCAGTTAGACTTACAAATAGAAATAATAGGTAAGGTCTAGTCACACTTAAGAGACAAATTGCAAAGTGGACAATAAGTGAACAAGAATATCATTGTGGACAAGAGTTGGAAACAAGCTGAAAACCTCCAATTCTACTTTCCTTCTGTCCATAATCGGGTTAGGTTTATTGCTGATAAGGCTGAAATGTGTTTCTAAGCCTCCAGTTGTGTTTGGTCAGTTTTTACAATGTCACTAGCAGCAAACTTAAAAGATTTTCAAACAAGGAGCATTATTTATTCCCACAATTTACTTGGAAAGGTTTATCGCTACTTTATACATGCTACATATCAATAAGAATGATGCGGTAAAACAAAGGGGTTTCACTGATACAGTATATTAGACCATGCATAATTAACATTTCACATGAATGTATTGGTCCGGTGCTTTTGCACTCTGGAGTTGAAGTTCATTTGAATCCAAATATATAAAGACAGAATTCCTTGGAATAAGAGTTGCAAAGCAGATAGGGTAGGCGGCTTTGATAATTGTTATAGCTAGAGCGCTAGTTTTCTTTTCCAAGTGAACACACCACTTTTGGAAAAAAGTTTTGTTGAGGTTTTAAGCTTTAAGCCCTTTGTCTCTGTAAAGGCTGGATGTTAAAGCCTGTTTTTTGTTGTGATTTTTCTTCTGTAATTGCTTCTGTCCACTATCACACAAAAGATCTTTTAAAAATTAGAGTTTTGGCTATGTGACCACTGGCCATTGATTCTACATGGAAAACAATAAATAGTTATTTTCCTATTAATGAAGTAGCTGTCAACTCCCATAGTCAGAACCATTGAGATACTTCAGAGGCGTGTTGAAATTTTTAGCATCTCCTTGTGCCTATCAATGTTGTTAGTTTCCTTTTTTACCTGGCAGATCTGAAGTTAGAGTGTCTGAAGGCTTGTTTTCCTTGTTATTTTGGGATGATTCGTGAAACTTACTGATATGACATCCGCAAGGAGTTTTTCTAGGCATGCCCTTGGTTGTCCACTTTTAAAAGTTTCCAGAAACTTGGACAATTGAAGTTCCAAATGTTATGTGACCTGTGACACCTCCCTTAAAGGTCAACGATAGCCTTTTAAAAAGTGCGCACTAATTTTATCTTATTTAAAAATTGCAACACACTTCAGTGTACTCAATATGACAATATATAGGGCAATTTGTCATTGTAGAAGGATAGGCAGGAAGGAGAAGTGGCTGAGATATCTGATAATAGAGGATTTAATCAATACAGTGGTGAGGAATCAAAAGGAGAAATTCTGGAGAAACTCAGCAAGTCTAGCAGCATCTGTGGAGAGAAATTCTGCCAGACCTGCTGAGTTTCTCCAGCAATTTCAGTTTGTTTTAGTCCCTTGTTCTATTATTGTAGTGAGGAAAGATCTTTGCTCATAAAAGCAAGATAGAATCAGGTTGGTCAGAGATAAGAAATAGCAAGACAATTAAGTCACTTGGGAGAACACTTTATTATCTCTAAAAGTAGCTACACAGTAGGGCAACAGCATAACTCAAGCCAAGATGGGAACTTGAAAGAAAAATACTTGCAAACAATATGGTTGATTTTAATCATCATATCGATTGAACACATCGAATTGGTAATGGTAGATTTGAAGATGAGTTCATGAAGTGTATTCAGCATAGTTCATGAGAACAATAAATCTGGGACCAACCAAAATACATTTGGGGTTTGAACCATGACTTTCTAATCAAACGAAAGAGAGCTACCAATGAAGCATGGCTAATTATGGTGTGTTATCTTAAATTCTGCCCAGTAATTGAAAACATTGATTTATTTAGTGGGATGTCATTTTTGTAGTTAGTTGATGCTAATATATTTTTGGAGACTGACGGATTTAAAAACTCAGCCTTTGATGAAAATAGTAGATGTAACTGATGGAATCTTTCCTTATCTTTCCTGGTAGGATTTATTGTGTAACTGACATTGATCCAGACCATCGCAAGCTATCACAAAAAGAAGCTGTAATTCGTTATCTTACTGGACAGGAACCAGATTTGGAATGTGAGTATTATCACACCGAACCTTATCTATATCTTGACCCTATTGATGGCATAAGCAACAGCAACCGAATAGTCTGCGAAACTCAATATTTTTCTCATCACAAGGAAAGTCTTGTGTCATCAGCTGAAAATAGCTACATTTATAACACTCAATTAAGCTTTGTCAGTTAAATGACTAGTTACTATAAAATTGTACAGGAATCTAAGCTTGTAAATGCCTTTGGGGGAGATATTCCTTCAGATTGTATCCAGTAAACAGCTAGTTTCCAGGTGCCATGCAGAGGAACCAGGCAAACTGCAAAAGTTCTGGATCTAGCAGCAGTCAGGAAATTAAGGTGTTAAATCGAGAATAGTTGAAATTGCTTTTTCCTGCATTGCTAGTGAATTTACAATGTAACTCCCACATGTTAGCTTGCTATGCTGTCAGTTCCAGAGCACAAGGGATCATTATTTGTCATGGCAGGGCATTGAACGGGATCTACAATTAGTTAGACTTGCCCTTGCATGTTTAGGTTTTATAAATTTTAGTATGTCAATTTGTTGAGCTCATTCTTAACATTGTAATGAGAGGAAACAGCATCTGGCATATGAGTAATCAGGACAAAGAACTGTGTTTCTCCTTCACAAATTAAATTGAAGACTTGTGAATTTTTAATATATCTCCAACAGCATTGAAAACCAAAGAATGCAATTCAACAGTGGTAATAGTTAATTTTCAGTACCTGAGAGGCATTAATTAACACTTTTATCTCATTTTTTAAAGAGTACTTAGCCCGAAATGAAAACACGATCATTTCAGTGTTCAGTTTAGTTTATGTCTATTGTACAAGGGCACCAGTTTAATGCTGTTCATTGCATTATAATGACTAACCAAATAGATGCTGTTTTCACAAATTTTGGGCTGGTATATCTTGGACTGCAAATATTTGCTTTTCGCATTTAGCCACATATATGCTTTCATCTGATGTTGCAGTATCATTTGTGCATAAATAACACAGGTGCTATTAGCCTTGAGTTTGTCTTCACAGAAAGTTATGAACCAAGATGTTTGATGCACTGATAATCTCATTGAAGAGATAAATAACTTAAAATATAACAAGTGGTTTTTACACTTTAAATATTACTTACACATTTAGTTTGCTGCTGTTTTCTGTCTGCATGAATTATATAGATAATTTCCATTTGCCTATGACTGTCTGGCGTGTATTTTGAAGTGGCAGGTCCCATATGTGACAAGCAAAATAAGAACATACCAAATGAGAGCAGGTGTAGGCCATTCAAACCTTGTAAACTTCATTCTGTAAGATCATGGCTGTTCCGCCCACAGCCTCAACTCGTCTTTCATGCCAGCTTCTCATAGCCCTCGGCTCCTCCATGTTTCAAAATCTATTTACTTTCTCTTTAAATGCTTTCAATGATCTAACTTCCACAGCTCTCTGGAATAGGGAATTTCAGGCATTCACTACTCTCAAAGAAGAAATTCTTTCTCCTTTTAAATGAGTATCCTCTTATTCTGTAACTCTGCACCCTAATTCAAGACTCCATGACTCTTGGCAGCATCTTCTCAGTATCTACACTATTAAGCCCCTTCAGAATCTTGCATGTTTCAATCAGATCACCCTCATTCTCCTAAATTCTAATAAATAAATTCCTAACGATTTAGCCGTTAATGATAAGTTAATCCCTTCATTTTGGGAATCAGCCTAGTGAATCTTTTTTTGAAATGCCTCTAATGCCAATATATCCTTCTTTCAAGGCCAAAGTTGTACACAGTACTCCAAGTGCGGCATCACCAACAGCTTACACAGTTGTAACAAGATGTCTCTATTTTCAAACACCAATTCTAAAGCAATATAGGTTAAAATTCCACTTGCCTTCTTAATTACTTGCTGCACCTGCATGCTACTATTTTGCTTTTCAGGCACAAGAATGCCCAGATCCTTTCTGCTTGTTATCTTGGAATTAACAAAATAGTGTTGTTATACAGATGGGATGCAGAATTTGGCTCCTTAGCACTTGTTTTGTCATTATGGTGAATACTGTTTTGGCTCCAAAATAATGTCTGACACATTTGTAGTGTGAGTTGCTCAAAGGACAATTTAGAGAGGACGTTATCATGCATGCAGGAAGCATCTGCTAGAAGCATGCAGAGTAAACAGATTGTGATTTTAATCAGTGTGTAGTTCTAATTTAATACCAGCCTTGTATTTTTAGAGAATAATGCTCCAGTTAATGTATTCCTTAAACCAACTTAAAGGACTCCCCTACAATTTCTATTTAGAAGGATCATACCTCACCTCTCCCCAACTTTTACATGAGTTGTAGATTTATTTCCACCTGCTATGATTTTGAAGTTCTCTGACGATGTTAATTTCTCTGCAAAGTAATATAGCACTCGCTAAAGGTCTTTATCCTGACTTCAAGAACTCTGTACAAGCCATATGGTTCTAGATATGGCTATGGCTATAGTAGCATGGATTCCCCATAATAATGAACAGAGGTGACACAAAGCTGGATCAGCTGATTTTTTGTTTTTTTTTCTTTATTCATTCATGAGATGAGGGCATCGCTCGTCAGGCAACATTTATTGCCCATCCCTAATTGCTCAGATGGCAATTAACAGTCAACCACATTGCTGTGGGTCTGGAGTCACATGTAGGCTAGACCAGGTAAGGATGGCAGCTTCCTTCCCTAAAGGACATTAGTGAACCAGGTGGGTTTTTCCCCAACAATTGACAATGAATTCATGGTCATTGTTAGATTCTTAATTCCAGATATCTACTGAATTCACATTCCACTTTCTGTTGTGGCAGGATTTGAACCTGAGTCCTCAGTACGTTATCTGGGTCTCTGGCTTAACAGTCCAGTGATAATACCACTAGGCCATCACCTCCCCTAAAGAGGGAGGAGGTAGAGGGAGAAAAGATGGCCATACCCACCCAGGAGGTTCAAGTAGAAGTTTACTCACCTGATCCTCAGTAAGAAACAGTGTGCCAAACATTTGTACTTTAGTAAGAACATCCTCATCACAACATGGAACTAGATTGCAGCCAGAGTTGCAACCTTAGCATGATATGGATAGCGTTGCCAACACATATGAAGAAACCATGACTGTACATTTTAGGGACCTAGATCCTTCAAGGCTAGAACAAGCAAAATTTTGCAGCATTTCCAAGTTTGCCATCCACTTTCACATAAGGAGGTTGCTGAGACTCTGTATTCCAAGACTGTAGAAAATATTGCATTCTCACTCTTTAGTTGCATTGGGCACGTGACTTTGTGAAGATTGTAGGTACTTCCATAGAACAGGATTGTTTACGTATTGCTTTGGAGTATCACACTTCAACATGTATGACATGTACAGCATTTGCAATGGATTCCACTCTTTCACTGGCTACTGTGTGACCATGCCAGTGTATCAGGTCCTTGACATTGCAAGCAAATTTTCTGACATGCCCATCAGTGGACCAGATATTTTATTCTGCATATCCATTAGCATTCTACAATAGCTGTCTATCTTGAAATGCTTATGAGAGTTCTTTGTGGCAAAACTTGTGTGTGACCTTGCCCTATGGAGATCTGACATCTGAGCTAATTCTGACCCCTTCCTTGGCTACCCTTCCTTGTGTCACCACGTGCACATTCTGCTTCTATTGATATCCAGAAGTGCGCTTACACAGAACTGAATGTTTCTTTCTCCCCCAGCACTGAATCACTCATCATATTTTTCACCTGTTAACCCATGTGCTCCAGTTGATTAATTTACATACAAAGCCTGCTAAGAGCAATGCAGACCATCAAAAGTGATGAGGAAGGAGCTAAATCAAAATGCAATTGTAAGAGGACACATTCACCCTCTAAGCTATCCTCTAAATTACATGCGGTGTAATTATCACAGCTGGTGGCTATGAACATGAGAGCAACTGATGGTACTTTGTTTCATGACTATCTTTTTGCACTCCCCTCTTGTTTTTTCGCCACTGCACCATCAGATTGCAATTGTTGTGTTTCAGAAAGGAATAACACCAAGGGTTAAGTTGTAGTTAGCTGAGGAGGAAAACTAGGTGGTGCATGCTTAGACCAGCTTGTAAAGCAGAAGAGATTGTGAGATGACTGGTAAGTGGGATGTGGAGAGAATCTGGAGAGAGATCTCATGGAGGAGACACTAGGAGCTTATGCAGAACTCTAGTATGTGAATAGAAAGCAAATAAGTGAAAGGATCTTCTTGAAATGACCACAGATTGCAGAAGAGTTATTTGAAAGAGAATCAAACCATAACATACCATTAAGAAGGCAAACACAGTGACAGTAGAAGACAGCAAAAATCCCAGAAACTAAGGTAAACAGCAGCAAGCATTGAAGAAAAGTCTAGAATGGTAGCATTCCACAGCAGTACTTTGACAGCAGATCAAAGTCAAAGAAAGAAAGACTTTAAATTCACCAGGAAGCAACCAGTGCAAACTAGGGATGAGAATCCGAGTACCAAATTGGAGAACAACAGGAAACCATAAGAGCTTCAAGCCTGCAACATTCTGGGATTCAGAGGAACATGCAATTATCACAACCACTTCAGAACTACTCCCAGATGATGAAGGCCCACTACCGGCTCAGAAGGGGACAAATGGAGGATGCATTACCAGGTATTGAACAACTTCCAGATTAAACAAAAAAGGGCAAAGCTATCCAATCAGTACCCAGCTTTATGAAATCAGAGCCACCACAAATGATGTGTTGACTAGACAAGGAGAGGATGAGACATTCCTTTCTTACAGGCAAGTCCTGCATGCCTCCATGTAAGTTTTGGCATCTGTAAGACCATGATCATTGAATGAGCTAAATTTAACAGATGGAGGCAGAGAACAGGGAAGTCTATTCTGAGGAAGGGTCACCGGACCTGAAACATTAACTCTGTTTTTCCCTTCACAGATGCTGCCAGACCTGCTGAGCTTTTTCAGCAACTTTGTTTTTGTTCCTGTTTTACAGCATCCACAGTTCTTTCGGTTTTTATTTAGGGAAGTCTGTTGATTCCTTTATCATCAACTTTTACATATTAACATGAAATTGTACATACAGTAACCTAAGAGATGATCTAATACAGGACTGCATAGTTGTCATCAAGGTGATATAATTGAGGGAATACAGGCACTTCTTTCCATTACCAGTGGAATGTTAAACAATTAGATGAAGTTCAAACTCAATGAGTATCAGTTCACTTATTTTTCGCCTCTTGAGGTCAACTTGTTTATGCATTCTTAGACCACCTTCCAAGTCTGTTCCAGGATGCTGCTTGGGCAGGAGGGTCTGAGATATGAAAACAGATTACACAGGCTGAGATTGTTTCCTTTAGAACAGTGAAGGATGGTAGCAATCTATTAGAGGTGTGTAAGTTAATTCAGTTGCCTAGACAGCTACCTTATAGTGCACAATGATGCAAACAGCACAGGTTCAGTTCCTGCACTGGCTAAGTTTACTATCAAGGTCATGCCTTTTCGAGCTTGCATGTCACCTGAAGCTTGATGATCCTCATGTTGAACTGATTACCAACCATCTCTCTATCTCATGAGAGAGCAGCCTTCTAGGACTGTGGTAACTGTACCTTTTACAAAATTACAAGGGGCATCAATGGATGAAGACCTTTGGAGGGGTAAATAACTGGGGCTGAGTCTTAAGGTGCGAGGTAGAAGGCTTAGGGAAGAGTTGAGGAGAATTTTATTTCATTAAGGAGGTGGTAGAAGTCTGAAACTCAATGTCTAAAAGGGTGATTGAGTGAGAATCTCTCAGCATTTAAACATTATTTAAATATTCAAAACCATTGTCATAGTCTCCAGGGCTATAGGCCAAAAGCTGAAAAATGGGATTAGTGAGTGAGAAATTTGTTGACCAGCATGGTCACAGTGGGCTAAATGACCTGCTGTGCTGTAAATGTTTGAGTTTATAAATTCTCACCTTCATCTTCATTCTCAAAAGATTGCTGTTGTTCCCCTATTTTGCCTGCTCACAGAACATTTCCTTTTATCTGCACCAGTAAAGAGCATTGCATGCCGTTATCTTACAGGGTACCCTTTCTGGGCTATACTGCGAAGGTCCACTGGAGTGATCCAGGCAGCAAAAGGAGGCCTAATGCCTGTTCCATTATGGCTCTTGTGGCAGTGCAAACAACATTGTAACTTAGTTCTGTCTCAGTCTCAGGGTTTTGGAAAGGTGGCATTAGCCGTGTTTGGAGGGGTAGACTAGCAGCCAGCCTTGTATGGCCCTGGTTCATTGGAAAGAGGCAGGAGCTCGTGAACTCTCCAGTTTGAAAAGATTATGGCAACTCTGAGGATACATGACACAGACCTCAAGAACTTGGCATCAGTGGTCATATATAATTTGAATTTTGAACATCAATGGAGTGGAAGCCATTTCTGTTGATTGAACTCTGGAAGTTGGTGGTAGGGTGCTCTTAAAGCAATAGGGGTACAGTCTATTGTGCCCTGGACCTAAGGAGCACAACAGTGGAGGAAGAATCCCCATTGCCCAAGCTGCATGACCCTCATCATCACAGGGGAAGGGCAGCTGTATTCTTTACAAAATAGCATCAGTTACATCCCAGATACATTTATGTGTTGAGGATTGGAGATGCCACACAGGTCCCCAATTTCTCCTTGAAATGAATCACTGGCATAAAAATTCAGGACAGCTTGACCTTGACAACTACTGGGATGGGATTTCCATCCAGTCCTGCTGAACACAAGCCCTGCTCCAGTAAATTACATTGTCCAGTGATGATAGATTAGAACATCCTTAATCAGTGCCTTTGCTGCCTTTTAGACTGTTGAAGAAAATAGCAGAGAAACCTGTAGATCCAGGATTTCAATATTCTCCTCTGCCTCCTTGGTGAAGCTTCACCTGCTCCTTCTCCCTCTGCATGCTGTGCAGTTGCCATTGGACATTGCTGTTCTTTCAGGGTTCATTGATTAAGTGTTAATTACCGACTCCTTCTATGTTGTCTTCAGAGTTCACCAAGGTCACAATAACTCTAGCCATTGTATTCTCCATGTGACAACTATCAGCAAATAATCTGCAGGGAGTGAGGAAAAGTTAATATAGTTTTATTGAAGGTACTCCTGTCACATCCATCACAATGAAGCTTTGTTACGCCCTCCCAGAGGGTGCCATGGAGGCTTCCCAAGGTGGTCAATGTCACACCTTTATAAGGAGCCCTGAGGTATTTGCTGTTATCCACTTATACGTTTTGCAAGCAAAGTTTTCATGCTGGCATAGAATTCTGGCAGTAAACTACCATGACAGCACCCACTCCCACAAATAAAAGAGCACTTTTTCACATCACAAAACATGTCCTCACAGGCTTATAGTTCAGTGTGTGAATCAGGCTGCAAAGCATTTTCTTCTTCATTATTGAAGATATTTGTGAAATGAGAAATTCAGATTCTGCTTTAAGTACCTTGTTTGCTTGAAATCATAATTTTTAACATGCATTCTTGGATAATGATGACCTGCTAATGAGTGCAAATTGAAGCCAGATTGGTGCCATTACTGAATCAGTGAAGTAATGATTACTGCAATTGTCCCTAATAGGGTTTCCACTTCTAAGAGTTTTAATCTACCCCTGAAGAAGTAACGGTAACTTATTCGGCTCACTTTTCATGCTGTACCAGCCATTTTATGTATTTTTTGTACAGTTAACTTTTGACCTGATATGGTAAGGTTTCGACTTTGGTTTAATGTGAGTGACTTACTGGCTCCACTTGTGATGTATAAATTTCCTGCCATCCTTGAATATTGTTGTTCCTGTGGCCCCTGTGACCTTCTAGTCTCCCCCATTTCTGTTGAGCACCTTTATGCAAGTATTACTATCCCCACGTTACCCCCAGAACCCATGATCTTGGAAATGCCCATGTAGTCATTGACCCTACATCCTTCCCACGTAGGAGCCAAAGCTACTATGATCTGTTTGACATCCCCTCTCCCCCTACTTCTGGCTCTCCCAGTTCTCTCCCATTCTCTAGGAAGTCCCAGCTGACTATCTCTTTTTGACCCCTGGTACTGTCATCATTCCCTCAGTGATGCAGTACAATGAAACCTATTCCCAAAACATGAGGTTGCTTGCTTTCCTCAGGACTACAAGGATTGCTCCCTGATGAACCCCTTGACCATTACTGACCAAACCCACCGACTGACTAGGAAACCGAGCCCTAATTGACCACAGCTCACCCCCTGTAGTAATGTCTCCACAATGCCTTGACTGACCGACCAGTAATTGCCAGATGGCTTATATTTGACCTGCAGGACCGATTGGACCCTAATCCCTGGACTGCAAGGAATGGAGCCCTGGACACTGGTAATACGAAACACCTGCCTGGCATTTATGGTACCTCTGACTGACAGTAGGACTGCTTCACGCTGTTAAGGATTGGTCCCTTTGATTTTCACACATGGCCATTTGCGCAAAGCACATGTGGTATGTTGCCACCTAGTGTGTGTGACTTCTGACTTTGCCATGTAAGCTGCCAGCACATGCTGCAGGTGTGATATTTACATATCATGATGCTGCACAACCAACATGCCGACCCATAGTACTGATAGATTGCCTGTTCAGTGCACTCTATAACATGCTGTCGCTTCTCCCTCTGAGTTGAAAAGCAAAGCAAGACACAAAGACTGGAAGCCTGTAACAGCGCAAAACACTCTGGGCTTGAAGAAAACAATATGAGTCATACATAGGCTGGTAGCTGGTAACTGAGCTCTAAAAGTCATGTGCACAGAGGCCAGCAGCCTGTAAATGCTGAAGTTAATGACTATGTGTTAAGAAAGCAATGTAAAGAGCACAGAGTTTGACAACCCACAAGCTAATCCAAAGTAAGTGAACACTAAGAAAGCAATCTAAGACCCACAAGTTGCATTTGTGTCCCTGCGTGCAAAGTGACCTGGAAGAAGCATGCAAGTCATAGATCTCCCTGATTTCCAAAATAAAGTGCGAGTTTGTCAAGGAGTAGGCATGATGATGTGGCAAGATGATGGTTTGCCGATGCCAATTTGCATGGATGCAAGGTCAAGTGGGAAGATGGCCTTGGAACATGCAGGTATGTTGTTGTGAAGCAACATTCACACAATGGCTGAGATCAGCATTTAGCAAACTGCAGCCCCTAGGACCTGCTCTGATTTAAATGGAGAGGCAATGGTATAATGGTAATGTCGTTGCACTTGTAATCCAGAATCCCACAGTAATGTTTTCAAGACATGGGTTTGGATCCCACCTTGGCAGATGGTGAAATTTGAATTCAAATAGAAAAATATGGAGTAGAAAGCTAGTCTAATGATAACTATGCAATCACTGTCAGTTTCCTAGTGAACTTTAAGGAAAGCACTCTGCCTTTTTCACCTGGTGTGACCTACATGTAATCCCAGACTCACTGCAGTGTGGTTGACTCTTAGCTGCCTTCAGGGCAGTAGGAGATGAGTAATAAACACTGACCTTGCCAGTGATGCTCATTACCCATGAATAAATGAAAAGAAATCAGGAATTTGTGCCATTGAGTCTCTATTTGAAAGAGAGGAGGATCGGAAGTGTCATGCGAATAAGATGAGTTAGAGATTTAATTAGATGCAAATGCATGGAAATAATGTATTCTGAAGTTGTCATTTAAGAGAAAAACTTTTCTAAACAACAAGAATCTGATATTTTCATTCTCATGGAATTTTCTTATCTCTGTCACCATTATTCTTGCCACACTAAGGAGGGGATAATTCTGCTCCTAACGAAGAAACAGAACAACATTTTATCATCCATAAAGGAGGACCATGATCATAAATTTATGAAAATTCTGAAAACGTTGGAGGATGCTGGCCCAACCTTCAAGGACAAATGTGAATTTGCTTAGCTTATAGTCAACGTCTTGGTTCACATTGTCAAAGCTTCGGTAAAAATAGTGAGCCTCGGTTAAGAGTGACAAAGATTCCTGGGGATGATAGATAAGAAACCAAGTAACTAATCTATTAGCAATTGAACTCTTGAAACAGCTGTTGCTATAAAGCAGACAATGATATGGAATATCTATCAGAGAAAGTCTTTCAAAAGGTTTAAGAAATTGTTAACTTTTACAAAGTATTGGTGCATTACAATCCGCAGTTATCAACAATATCTCTGGATTCAGCATCCATAGATTTGGGTGCAATAATGCTACAAATCCTGTAAGATGTAAAACATAAGCCAATATATTATGTTTCAATGACTGTAGTAGAAACAGAGAAAAGATTCACTGTAATTGAAAAATAAACCTTACAGCAAAGTGAGTATGGGGGAAGTTCTTGGACTATGCTGTGGGGTTGAGGTTAAAGATTGAAAAGATGACTAAATCATTGATTTCTCGATATGAAAACATCCTCCAATCATTCCTTCATATATTGAGTTTCCTCTCTTCAAATTATTGTCCACTCCACATCCCAGTATGCTGCCTTCAATACCCAGAATTGACTTGCAATACTTCCTTACCTTGGCAATGACCCCCAATAATCTTCCTTGACTTTCATTGAGCCAAGCCCTCAAGGCTAACCATGGCTCAGCCCCTGATCTACTTGGATGGACAACCCTGACTGATCCTTATGCACTTCTCTGACTGACATACTACAATTCCTCAACTGGTTGCACTTCATCTGCAGGACTCATTGTGGCCCATTCTGTGGACTGCAGTAACCTAGACCTCTGATCCTGAATGCCCCAAGCAGACTGTGTCCAAGCTCTGGACTGATATTGGACACTAACTACCACACTGGCTTTTATGTCAGGAATTATCCCTCTCATTTCTATTTGATTGGTCAGAGAATGGGAAACTGCCTTGTCAATGAGGCAGGATTACGTGCTAATAGCATGCTAATGTCGGCCCATGGATACAAATAAGTCTCTCCCCATTCAGTTGTGAGATTCTCGTCTCGATATTCAAAACTTGGTTGGAGAATTGGATTATTTATTCTCGATGTCAAGAATCTCATTGCTGCTGAGCTCACCCTATTTTCTCAACTGACTCACCAATGCCCACAGGGGCTTTCAAGATTCTGCCTATAATCATTGTTTTTGTATTTATGGTTAGCATAGTTCATCACAAGGTTAATATAAGACCTTTTGTCTGCATCTAAATTTTTTATTATATTATATTTTACAGTCAGAAAAAGTACAAGCCCTTTACTTGGTATATTTATGTATTTTTTTCACTTTCCTGCTCTTTATCTGTCAGTCTGTTTAGTATCTGTTTCTTTATATAACATTGCAAACATCCTTCTAATAACTGTTAACTATATGTTTCCATGTTAACACAAGAATTTTTTAAATCTAGTATTGAGTTCTCTACATCAAATTGTCAGTCTAGATAAGTCTGTTTTTCCATGTTTTTATCTATCTAAATTTATCGACTATCCCACATATTTGCTAATATCTATTGGAATTTTTTTAATGAAGGTGATGAGGAGTTGCTGCAAGAGGTTCTCTTTGATGCTGTAGTAACTGCTCCAATTGAAGCTTACTGGACAGCTATAGCCATGAACATTTCTGAGTAAGTATGGCAATTGCAAAAAACTTCAAACAATAGTGAAGTATGTTTTAGAATTATGCTAATTGTCAGCATTTGACATTCTTCTACTTTTAAAGATAAGTGAACAGAAATTTTAAAATGTATAGTTTTGTGGGGGGCTTCTGCTCCATGAATGCAATCATTTAGGTGTGTGTTACTGATTAATTATTGCTTTGATTTGATTGTCTATCTGCTGATCTATGAATGTATTTGTCAACATTCCTGTTATGGAATATCTTGAGTAATTGCTGATTTATGTTTAATAAATTATTAACTCCTTGATGTTCCCATTAGTTTAATTTGTTAATTCACTTGCTGTCCCAATTAATTATTGGTGCCAACTATTCCATTCTTGATTGTTTTTTCATTTTCTCGGGATATGAGTGTCACTGGCAAGGCTAGCTTTTGTTGCCCATCTCTAATTGCCCATGAAAAGGTGGAGGTGAGCTGCTTTCTTGAACTACTGTAGCCCATCTGGTGCAGATATATCCACAGGGTACTTACTGCCAAGTTTACCCACTGCTTCATTAATCTATTGACAGCTGACTGCTATATTTTGATTCGTTTGTATGTCTGAAGCTCTGTTAATTTAATTCATTAAGTCACTGATGCATTCATAAATAATAACTTGTGCAAAGTTTGTAGAATAGAGAAAAGAGTGAAAAATATTCATTGAGTATAGGGGTTACGATTCATATTTTACATTTATATTTTAATTTTAGTGGCATAGGCCTCCATAATATTATTAGGCTTACTTTATAGCTGGAACCATTATCCCTTTATTATTTGACATATGCCAGATGCTCTGTGAGGGTAATTCATGCTTTTATCCTGATATTATATAGAGAAAAGCACATATTTTGTCAACTTTCTTTGACTCTTCTACAGAAATAATAAAGATGGTGTTGAAATGGCTTTCCTGGGCACTCGTGCAGGCTTGATGCGAAGTTGTCTCTTTGTAGGAAAGGAGAAGAGCTCAAACAAGTAGGTGCAATTTAATCAAATATTGGTATTATCTGAACTGATGCTATTACTGGATAAGTCAGATCCCAGATTGATATCTGGCTTAATAGATCATATTTTGTTTTGGTTTTAATCTGGTTGCCTCTCACTAAAGCACAAGCATGCAGTGTCCAGATTTTGTCTTAACAATAAAACAGAAGTTTATTATGCAAAATAAATTAAGGTAAATAGAATAAACCAATATTTACTTATATCACAAATTTTAAAAAAAATTTAAACACACTGGAATTGCTTTTTTAACAACTTGATAAAGTAGTATAACTGTGACGTTAACTCCTAGACCAGCTATAACTTTAACTTCCAGACTGAAGATACTCATAGCTTATTCTAGGAGTTATCATATATGCTCAGCTTCAAGTAACCACTTCAAGTTTGGAACAATTACTAACTAACTCTAAGATGATCTAGTTTTACTATATTCTCCCTTTCTCAGGAGTGCTGTTCCATTCATGCATCTCCATACAAGTACTTCACAGAAATTCCCAAATCAAAATAAAATTGACACAAAAGTATCTTCCAACAAGCTATGGGCGTTTTCCTTAAGTTTAAAAATACTCCCTAAGTTTTGACAATTCTAACAGACCTTAAAGCGCAATGGTTCACCCTGCCGAGTCATAAAATCTTTAAGGAGACGCAAACCCATTAGGATGTCAAAGTGACCTTCGCAAACTGATTTAAAAGAAATCACCGCGACTACGTAACTTCTTACCAGTTAATGATTAATTTCAGGCATGCAGAAAACCCATATGTTATTAACTCAAAATTCAAAACTCTAACTTAAATAAATAATATTTTATATATAAAATATATATAAATCTCATATCATACAGAAATATGTGCACTGGCATTTCATCCTGTTAAAAGTAAGATAAATTGCAGAGAGGATTTCATAATTTACTGGAAATTTAACAAAATATGTTTTGCAAGAACATGGTAACTGATTAGTTAAGCTTTTCTATTGAACATTAAAGCAGTTAATTAAGTATTCAGTTGTTAGCAATGCTGGCAACTTTACATTTCAGACATTACTAGATTAGTTTTAACTGAAAAAGCCTTCTGTATTTGCTACGTATTGCAAAATTGTAAATGGATATTTGTTTACATCTACCTTTTTTAATCATAATTTCCAAAGACAGTAAATAGCCTTTGCTAACACAGTTAAATATTTGATCCAGGTAGTGATAAATTTGCTGTAGATCCATATGGATATAATTGGGTGAGGATATCAGTCAGATTTCCCTTTCCTCCCACACAATCTAACATCTGCTGTTCTTTATTAGGGATGCAGTAAAAATTGTCATGGATTTTCTACAGCTTAAGTATTTGTCTCCCTGATCCTCCTCCTACATGCTATGATTCAACAGGGTATTTAAATTTTGACTGGAAATCTCCTTACAGCTTTTAGAATTATCCTGCCATAACTGTACAATTAACAGCAAAGACTTTTAATTCTGTCAGCAGTTTAAAAAAAACAGATTGCTTCTTTATTTATCTGATTCCCAAGTGGTTCCATGTTGCTCTCTGCTACTTGTCACAATGCAAGCAGTATCAATTTAATTATGATAAAGGATATCCTGTATTATGTAAACTAATGACTCCTGTCTATTTCCTCCTCCATTATGCAAAGTATAATGAGATCCATGTCAGGCCTTGTATTATTGTGGAACCAACATAATCTTCCACTGTCTCTGTAGACTGGGGAAGAATTGCAGCATAAACAATCAAAGTCTCCACAATAGTAGTGCTGCACTGGATTTGTAGTGCCATGTTTATTGAAGGGCCTTCCAGAAGCACAGCTGAAGAACAACTGAATGAGATCTCAAAGAAGACAGATTAGACAATATCTGCTGAACATTGCCTTCTGCAACCTACAAGTAAAGAGGCAACTGTCCCTTGCGGATTTTACCATGACACATTCATGCATTTTACCTTTTCCCTTTAACTATCTTATCTTTCTAAGTGAAATCCTCAAAAAAAGGAAACAAAATAACCTAAGAGCAAAAAATCTGAAAACAGAACTTTTCTTCAGTGTTTTTTATTAGCCTCATTAGTATTTGCATAAAATGCTTCTTTCTCTTACTAGGTGTATTACTACTTGCTAAATATTCCATTTTAAAGTTTGCATCACTATTTATAACAAATCCTTCCTTTTTATATTGTGTTCCTTCCTGGTGTTGCTTCATGGTGTTTTTAGTTCTTTCCTGATTTTTCCAATTGAATGTTATCTGACGTACAGGAACATGAGATGTTTAAGTGCAATTTGGTGTCCTGTGGCTTTTAATGAAAGTTGTGTTGAAAGAGTTAACACTTGGTTAAGCGCAATAAATATTACCCACAGTAATGATGCCATGAGGACTTGGTCAGTGTTAAAAAAGAGCTTGTAGGAGATAGAACTGGGGTAAGTGGGTTCCTCACTGCAGTAAAATTGAATATATGGAATCTGAGATAACAAGCATGGGGCTAGATGAACACAGCAGGTCAAGCAGCATCATAGGAGCAGGAAAACTTGACGTTTCGGGCCTAGACCCTTCATCCTATGATGCTGCTTGACCTGCTGTGTTCATCCAGCCCCATGCTTGTTATCTCGGATTCTCCAGCATCTGCAGTACCTTTTATCTCTGATATATATGGAATCTGAAATTAGTTACAGTAATGCAACACACCTCAATGCTTACTCAACAAGACTCCTTGAGTGAGGCCAAAAAGGTGGATATCATAATTCTTTCGAGAGCACTTCAGACTTGAAGAAAACCACACACAAGAAGGTGGCAACAGTGTGGCAACACACAATACAGATTGAAGAAGGAAGCCAATGGCACAAAGCATTTCTGACATGACACGAGATGTGCAGGAACAAAAGAAACCTGCAGGCCCAAGATAGAGCTCACATCATGAAGCAGTGCTTTGTGGGAATGGTGCTTTAAACCAGTGAGCTAATCAGATGGTGAGGATTCCATGAGTCAACACCAAAAATCGTTTGTACAAGATGAAAGTATTAAATTGTGCAGTAATTCAGTCTGCAACAATTGCAATTTTAAAGAGAAGTCACACTTCAATTGGGTGCCGCCATGATAATGCATGGATATCATGAGTCAGGGTTGTGAAGATGAAACTAAAGAGGGCTACAGGAGAAAATTTATACAGTGGAGAGTGCTAGGAGTGGAAAACTGGAAAAATTGCTGGCAAAAATACTTAAAGGACTTAAGTTTGGAACAAATTAAAGAAATACGTAGCCTGATCTGAGTAAAGAAATTTTTTTAAGGAAGGGCTACCCACACAAAGAGATAAATGAGGTACAACAGTGTCCTGTAGAGGTTAATCCCACTGTTTTCCTAGAGAAAATCAATGACCCAGATCAATCATTTACATCAATGGGCATCTCATTAATTTCAGTTTAGACACTGGAGTATGCATCACGTTATTGTCTTTTAGAGAATTTTGCTTCTGATTACAGCTGATAGAAGTTCAGCTAAATGGTCCAATGGGCCTTGAACTTAACTCCTCAAGGTACACTACAAGACACTCTCCAACATAAGGGACTTCAGATACAAGAAAATCTTTATGTACTGTGTAATCAAAAGTGTCACTCCTGAGTAGAAGTTACTTGTATTGATCTCAATTTTTTTCATTAGGTGGAAGAGGTTAAACAACAAAAAGTCAAGAAAAACCCAGTAGAATGTTTTATGGTCCCTGTAAACTCATGGTAGAACTTAAAGAAAAAAACAAAATTTTGTAAGATTGGTCATATTGGAGTGAAAATTTTGTTTTACACTATCAAAGAAATGGAAACAGATCACTATGGTGATCAAGGTGAAATGTTTCGCACTGCTATCAAAACTGAAAGAAATTCAAATTTCAAGTTACAACAAAGTTCAAGATGAAGTTCAAGCAAAAAGGCAACAGCTGCACTATTTACATCATGTGAGTTTGTATAGTGATAGACGGAATCTGCAAGTAAATGGATTCGGATTGCACAACAGTGCATAAGTCTTCGTGGCAAATACAAGTCTGACATTAGATGCTGAGATGATTAGAAGGGACAAGTTCAACCAAAACATCCTACGTCTCCATCTTCCAGTGAAGAATCTTCAAAAGCAGCAAATTCCACATGATTCAAATTGAAGATCTGGCACACTCGATTCCATGGAGGATAATTAAGAAGAGTCAAAAAATGTGCAAAGATCCAAGATGTTGCAAAGAGAAATCACCTGCTACAGGAAGGACTACACCAACAGCTAGAAGGAAAAGACGTACATTCCCAAGTGCTTTGCAAAAGAAATAAAAAAAGTTCAAAAAAAAACTACAGAGCTCAGACCACCAGGAAGACATTTCAAGTCTCTACCCATCAAGCTAACATTCTTCCAAAGCTGCAGGGAACATGTTTTCGGAGAAACTTGGAAATTCCAGATCATCTGAATTTGTGAAGTCAAATACATGGGTTGCAAGGGGAGGTGAGAGAAATGGGATAGGGTAGAGGTAGTAATCAATATGTAAACAACTGTATAACAATTTAATAATTATGAGGGAAAATACTTGTGAGGGAATATTGTATTTGGATCTGAAAGGGTTCAGAATGTATATACTTGATTGAGTGCAATAAGTATCATCCACTGTGATGATGTGAAGGAAACTTGGATAGAGTAAAGAAGGAGCTTATAGGCAGTAGATCTGGGGTTAGTGTGCTCCTAAAAATCTCCATATTAATATTTATGTAATACACTTCATATTGTTTATTCAACAAGACTCTTACAGCTAAACTGGATTTCAATACTCAATCAAACCGGGCTTGAAGGAACACACATGCGACAGGTAGCCCTTGGAGGCCGGTGACAACCACTAAATTAGCTTTTCAAGTGGAAAAGCAGTGTGATCCTTCAGCTTCCTATTTCTTTGACCAAATATCTGAGGATGCCAATTGGAAAGTTCAAGAGGTGTTATCAAAATCAATCTCACTCCTTCTGAACACACAAAGGTAAAGGGGAATTCACTTTTAAATCCCGTGTTCTACAGAGTCGCTATATGATATTGACAATTATCCCACCAATTCAGTCCAAGAACTGTAACTGGATCCTGGATATGATGTATGATCCCAGTTTAACTCTGTATAGTTCCAGTTCTCCAACCATGGGCTAAGGGACTATCACATTGTGGCAACAATGGGGCAGTAGACCCAGCCCCTGTTTTTGGACAGTGCAGCCCCATTACTGACTTGAAGGAGGGTAAAAGTTAGGCTCCATGATTTTATAAGAAAGTAGGTATGGTGTGATGCAGATGAAGGAAAGCAACAAGATTAATTGATTCAAGAGCAAAATGCAGTAGATGCTGGAAAACTAAATAAAAATGAAAAGCTTTTGACATACCACAAGATCAGGTTGTATTTGCGAAGAAAGCAAGAACAATAATAGCTAGAGTTTTGAGGTCTGGGCTGGGAGATGGGAAGACATGGGTGAGCATGGAGGTGGAAGTGACAAAGGGATTGTCCAGTTGGGAAAATGCCCTGGGAAAGCCATTGAAGACTGGTGGTCTCCCAATGAGGTTGGAGGATGGGTGCTTCTTTCTTGATGGGCCACCCAAACAGTAATTGTGACACCATGGCAATAACTACCCTCTCTATCTATGGCCAGTCCAGTAAACTTCAGCCCAGATATTCACATTGATGCTATATTGTTGAAATGTATTCATTTGTGGCTATCTTGCTGTTCCCAAAGCCTTTTCTTTAAAATTATTTTTTGAAAAATTCAGTACACAAATATTTTATTTACCTTTAATGTTTGGGCAATGAATGCTGGAAAAGTCAGTGAAGTCCAAATCCCATGAACAGATTTAAAGAAATGTTTAATTCTTTGTGTCTGTGAAGCTTAACTTGCATTTATTCATTTGTTGAGTTTATTTGTTGAGTACCCAGTGGTTTGCTTCCTGTGAAGTTAAATTGAATGTATTGAAGGTGGATTGATTAAAGCCTGCTGACTGCACTTCTTGATTTAATTCTTGGCTGCAGTGTTCCTTGGAGTTACTGTTGAAATGTGTTGAGGTCAGATTGACGTAGTTGTTTAATTATGGACTGATGTATTTAATTATCGTGTGAAGTCCTACTTTCCTCAATTTATCTAGAATCATCCATAAGTGCAGCAACTGTATTAATGGTAATTTATCTTCTGTAGAAAAGATGAATATTTCCTACAGCTATGTATAAAGGCACTATATAAAGATCTGTGGTACCTATTTACCAATCATATTTTAGTTACTTTGACTGCCCCGCTGTAGGTAACTGGATTACATTAGTTCTCTCAACAGAATATAATTGGATTTCATTCTATACATTTTTAGGTTAATTACCTCCAGCTAATTTTCAGTCACTTTGAGGTTCTCAGACTGTTTGTACGGACCAGAAATTCCTTCATGTTCACTAACATTTGTGATTCTTCTCAGATAAATTGAGATAACATTCAAATATTTAATCCTGAGTTGCTGAGTCTCGAGTCAAAGCTGTGTATCTGGATGTCTGAAACATTTGCTACTACATTTATCCAAATCAGCATCTCTGCTGAAATGTCATGTTATAAGCGAACTTCTGTGTTTAATGTAAAACAACATTTTATTGCTATGAATTTTTGGCCAGAGGGCTGTGGATACTCAGTGTTTGGGTAATCAGTGCTGAAAGCAATGGATTTTCCAACTCAAGGGATATAGGAAGGGCTGTGAGGAGGGGTTACTTAACCCGAAACGTTAACTTTGATTTCTTTCCACAGTTGCTGCCAGACCTGCTGATCTATTCTAGCAACTTCTATTTATGTGTCAAAGGATATAGGGATCAGATAGGAAAGTAAAATTTGGCCTACATCTTGCCTACTCTTGTACCTATTTCTTATGTTTTCATTAATAGCAAATTTCTAGAGAATGAATAAGAACAGCTCTGGAATGAAATGAAGGCAGTAATCTAGGCATTCATTTTTGCTTGTGAAATCTAAACTTGACATGTTGGGCTGAAATTTTTTTTTTGGTTCTGTGTGAGTTGCAACAGGCATTTTGAAGAATTTTTCACCATGAAGTCTAGAGAGATTTCTTACTGTAACCTACTAAACTCACCTTATTAAGTACTTATTTCACCCCTACGGCACCATCTAATTCTAGCGCCAACTTACCACATGCCATTCCCAAAGCAATTCTCAACTCAGCAGATATCTGCCAAATGACTGGCATACCTTGTGCCAACACCATCTTTAAAAGGTCACTGTGCAGCCAGACCAGCCTTGACATTCCAGTGTTACCTCTCAACAGCAATGTAATGGCATAATAGTCAAAAACCAATGCTGACCACGCACATAGCGGCGTGGTTGACACTCCCTTGTGTATACAAACTCACCTTTTCACCTTAGTTGCTGTATAACTACCAGGCCGCAAACTTCACCTGTCTTTAGCTGCATCCAATTTAAACAGCCTCTCTAAGTTACCATTACTCTGTTCTCAATGCCCACTGGACAGTTTGTCATTGTTCAGTAGAGAACATCACAAACAGGCAAATAATTAAACAATTCTAGACAGAAGCTATTATATACAGTCACTAAAACTGAACTCAATCAAAATGAGTAAAGGCTGCAGTTTGCCCTCACAATGCAAACCAAATGCTAGCGTCATGTCCAAAGACAATTTTACACTCAATGATGGTCCACTGCACCCAGCTGTACTCTAATTGTAACAAGGTACCAATCATATCCTGTCTGGCTTGTAGCCCCTGATGTAGATGAGCTCTATCATGCCCAAAGAGACCTTCATTCTCTTCAATATCTTGTCCTCTTCCTTGGAAGACTGCTCCCATTCCAACAGTTCCTCAGTATCTATCACATTGCCTCATTGCCTGCTCCAATCGTGCAGAGCACATCATGCCGGAATGATGTGACGTACTTTGTTTAGCCTATACTAGAGTACCCCTCCAGCACCACTCCCAAACCAGTCCAAGCAGGGGCACAATACCTTAAGGAGCTCTATTGTTTAGTCCACCACGGTCCTGGTTGTAGCCTGTGAACCAACTCGGTGAAGGTGCCATACCAGCTGAGTGACCAACATATTACATTGAAAAAAGAAGTGCCTGTTGTGCTCCAATCCCCTTCCCACTGAGACCCACCTCAATCATTCAAACGATCATTGCATTCAGCAGGGTCCACTATCGTATTCTCCTAAGATATAATTCAGTGATGTTCCTCTCATCACACAGCAACCATGTAAGTTTCACAATTGATGGAACACTTTTGGCCAGCATTCGCCTCCTTTTTAAGACATCATTGAGATGGCAATGTTAGATTTGCAGGTACCTATGTCATGGTGCAATTCAACTTTGTCCAACATTTGGAACCTAAGCATGCTCACTCCACTGTGTTACAAATAGGCAAAGCAATGTTTGCAAATGAAAGATAGCTATATTTTGCAGATATGTACTTCATGTATTTGCCTCTTCAGTGTAGATATGGATCTCGTGCTTTCATCCATCAAACTGATTCTGATTTCATCATCCTTTGCTTTGTCCCAGCAATTTTCCAGTTGCAGGGAGCATCTATAGATCAGCAAGAGATATTAGGCATCACATCTCATAGTGGAGACCGTCAGCACCATGTTCTGAGCTCCTCCTTCATCGTGAAATATCTCCCCTCCAACGTACACGTGTGCACATGCACACTCGCATGCGCATACACACATCCATATCCATGTCACCTTCTACCTCACTCTACCCTGACATTCAATTTCTACTATCACATTCAACCCCATCACATTGAACTTTGCCTCTTCTGTCCTCCTTGCCCCTGAGACCCATCATTACATTGTAATAATGCCCACTCCGTTCCTGTGCCCTATCCTGTGTGGATGCTGTGGTGGTGGTTACTGTTAATAAAATGTCTTTCCACAACCTGTCATGCTTTCCACTTTTGTTCCATTTACCTCCCATTCACCTTGAGTTTCCCCTGTTTCCATCCTTGCCCCCACCTCTGCACATTCCTCTGCTTTACACCACCTGTTTTGACAATAACTCCCCCACTGCCCCAGTTAAAAGTTAATTGGAGTAGACTGTTTACAGGTAAAGGGATGACTGCCAAATGGCAGGCCTTCAAAAAGTGTGATAATGAGAATTCAGAGGCAATATATTCCTGCTAGGGTGAAAGGCAAGGCTGGTAAGATTTGAGAACAATGGATAAATAAAGATGCTGACGTTCTAGTCAAGAATAAAAGAAATCATAGATATAGATAACTAGGATCAACTGAATGTCTTGAAGAGTATAAAGGGTGTAGAGGCATTCTTAAGAAGGAAATCAGGAAGGCAAAGAGGGGATATTAGATAGCATTGGCAGATAAGATTAAAGATAATCTAAAAATATTCTACAATACATTAAGAGAAAGAGAACAAAGAGAGAGAGAGTAGGACCCCTTAAAGATGAACCACGTTGCCTTTATGTTGAACCTCAGGAGGTGGGAGAGATATTAAATGAATATTTTGCATCAGTGAATACTGTTGAGAAAGAAATGGAGACTAGAGAACTGAGGGAAATAAATATTGATGTTTTGAAAACAGTTCACATTACAAAAGAGGAATTGTTGGAGGTCTTCGAAAGCATAGAGGTGGATAAGTCTCTGGGACCTGATCAAATGTATCCCAGGATATTGTGGAATGTTAGGGCAGAAATTGCAGGGCACCTAGCAGAAATATTTGTATCATCTATAAACATGGATCCATAGAATCCCTACAGTGTGGAAACAGGCCATTCAGCCCAACCTTCCAAAAAGCATCCCACCCAAACCCATCCCTCTACCCCTGTAACCATGCGCTTCACATGGCTAATGCATCTAATGGCCTCTTCTGGAGTACTGTATGCAGTTCTGGAAGGATATTATTAAAATGGAGAGGCTTCAGAAAAGACTTACCAGGCTCCAGACTGTGCTCAGATCGATCCCCTGACTGTGAGCATTTCTGGCTGATGCCTGATGTTGGCCAAGCCCTTGACTCTGTACAGACTGTGCCCATGACTGATCACACTCGGACCCCCTGACAGACAGCACCCTATCTCCGCCCAACTCTTTACTGAGGACTAGTCTGCACCCACTTCTTGACATGGCCATTTGGTTGAAAGAATGTGCAGGGTGCTTGCCATATAGGCAGCTGTCATATCCTGCAGATGTTAAATTGATGTCTCAGTGTACTGTGCAGCAAGATGTTCTCCCGCAAGGCCCAGACAGATCTCAATTGATAAGTAACTTATCCACGTGCCTGTGCTAAATATTGCCTCAATATTGGCAGTACTGACACAAACACGGAGATTGCTGGAGAAACTCAGTTGATACTCGCAGCATCTGAGTAGTGAGAAACATTTTGAGTTCTTCTTCAGAACAAGGTCAAAAATCACATGATAACAAGCATGGGGCTGGATGAACACAGCAGGTCAAGCAGCATCATAGGAGCAGGAAAACTTGACGTTTCGGGCCTAAACGTTTCAGGTGTTCATGCTGTGTTCATCCAGCCCCATGCTTGTTATCTCGGATTCTCCAGCATCTGCAGTACCTTTTATCTCTGATACAAAAATCACATGATACCAGGTTATAGTCCAACAGGTTTATGTGAAAAGCAACCTGTTGGACTATAACCTGCTGTCGTGTGATTTTTGACCTTGTCCACCCCAGTCCAACACCGGCACCTCCACATCACTTCTTCAGAACAACAGTAATGATATCTGCTGGCTCTGGCTGAAGTATCAACTCACAACAGGCATGGCGTGGCAAGACAGGACATGGACTGTGAACATACAGGTAGGGTGGTAAGAGAGCAAGCGAGCATCTCTGAGATGCGGTCTGACCCAATCTGTGAGCTGGGTGCCTATACCTGAATGCCAAGTATCTTTATAGTAGCATCCCAATGCAAAATGGGGATTTTACTTACGGATGCTGCTGAAATGCAAGTCTGTGCTTCCTAAGCATCCTGCAAGAGGATTGCAGAAGTCCCATGATGATCATGAGGGCTTGACAAAGATCAGATGCCAATGTCTGTGGATGAGGGGGTGCTTGCAGCTGGTGCCAGTGGATTGTGCTCTGAGATGCTGTTTGGTGTTGAGCAAATATGGAGACTGTACATAGCTAACGGTGTGCTGAAGTCACTCAGTACCTGCTGTTTTCAATGTTGCGAATTCTCAACATCTAGCTTGTTCAGCACATTTGGTAAGATAAGATGCTGAATATTAATGAAGTGGGTTGTGGTATTAATAAGGCATTTTACAAGCTATAATAGACTTATAAGCCAATGACTAACAAGAAACTCACCTTTAGATCATAGAATCCCTAAAGTGTGGAAACAGGCCCTTTGGCCCAACAAGTCCACACTGACCCTCAGAGCATCCCCCCTGAGATCCATCCCCCTCTCACCCACCTAATCTACATATCCCTGAACATTACAGGCAATTTAGCATGGCCAATCCACCTAACCCTGCACATCTTTGGACTGTGGGAGTAAACCAGAGCACCCAGAGGAAACCCACGCAGACACAGGGCGAATGTGCAAACTCTACACAGACAGTCGCCTGAAGATGGAATCAAACCCAGGTCCCTGGTGCTGTGAGGCAGCAGTGCTAACCACTAAGCTACTGTGTCACCTCTCTATTGTAAATGCACAAAAGATGTATTGGGTTGCTCCCAACATTGAGATGGACCTCACCGGATTTCTCATGCAATTCTGCCACAAATTGCCCTGTTGCCCGTGTTGTCAAGCTTTTATAAGATTCTGCCCATAAATTTTGTCAATCCTTTTGATCCTGATGCTCTATAAATTGTTAAGGAAATCTTAAGATCTTTATACGTCTTTTCATGTGCTCTATCCTTACTAATTAATTATGGCATGACAGATGTTATTGTGAACAAAGACTCCAGTAATGAGACAGTTTCTACAAAGTTGGGATAGTAAATCTAATTATTATCTAGGTGTGTAACTAATCAAGCTGAATTCATTGTCTTGATTCCTTATCTTGAATCTGTCTTGCCTCTCTCAATTCACAATGTGGCAACGAAAATAATCTACAGGCATGAATTAATTCTGCACCTCAAAAAAAACGGCTGTAAACAGTGCAGTCAGTTAAATTATACCCTGACATTATTAAACCCTAAATCATCCTGGGAATGAACAGCTCTAACCATTTCATTATTTCTTGCTGTCATATCAATCTACAGCCATTTATAAGTAAAAGGAAGGCAAAAACCTTAATCACATGAGATTAGTCTAAATCCTAACTCTGTATAGGTATGTATTCATGACTAGTTTATGTAACAATATGAAATATTCTGAAATTCAACTTCTTTTCTAGTATTTCTTTATAGCAATGGCTCCCTCTGCAGGATAAATGATAAAATCTCAAAAGATTCCCAACAATACTAACGATTTGGATGAATGTTAAAATTTTCCTGAAAAAGCTTTATGTTTCAACCTTAACAGAGATGTATAAAAAATGCCTCTATATGCATATCTTGTGACAATGGTATTGGAAGGAACCTGTTTCAGAAAGCTAGAAATATAAACAGTCAAGGTGCTGTGTCGAAACCACAACGAATCATTGGATATTAAGATTGCACATCTTCAAAGACAGAGGGTTCTTAGTCACACAATTTCACTTGCACATATTTTCTTAATCCTCTCTGCTTGTCCCTCATCTCCTCCCACCAAGCATAAACACATACATACATAACATTATTACGGGAAATTCTATTAACAGGACATTCTCCTTGCATTATATTGGAGTGATAATTCCATTTCAATTATACCTCTGGTTATGGTGACCATTCAGTTTAAGATGACTACAACTATATACATAAATAGATCTTCTTCACCTCTTAATATATTATTATAAATTTTATCTCAAGTGTTTTCCCAATAATGACTGTTTTGTTTACCAGGAAGACTGACTATATGTTCTTTTCACTTTAACTGGTAAACCACTTTATTGCATAGGAAACTGGACATATCTCCCAATCACTCTGCTTGGACAATTCCATTCACATTCCAAAATTTGTCTGACTTTGCAAGTAGACAGTTTGTACGCAGATGTCTTCCCCTTGTTTTACTTGAAATTTGACTACATGCCTCACCTCATTACTCCAAGAGTTCAGACACGTTTCATCCCTCCATCAAAATGTTTTGATACAAAAATGAGCTCTGCGATCAGAGATATTTCCAGGATCAGTGTGCGCTCAGTCCTATGGGTTATATAACAAAGTCCAGTCTCATGAGAACTCCATTATGCAGGAACTGTTTATGGACTGTTCCATTACGAATACACTGTCTTCAGTAATTGAGTATTTTTTGGGTGGATATTAGCCTTGCCACTCCCTCCAAACAAAACCTACGCTTTCCCAGTGGGCAAGGGTCAGTCATGTGGTTAAAACTGCAGTCAAAGGCTTCCTGCTGCATTCACAAGTGTGACCAATTTAACTACCAAACTATGTTGCAATATCAGACTTTTGTAAGCAATTGTAATTTAAAATGCGCAAGAGGTCAGAATTAGAGGAACATGGTTTGGAAGGTTTGTGGGGCTAGAGAAGATTACAGGGGTTATGAGAGATTTGAAAACAAGGATAATAATTTTAAACTCAAGATGTTGTTTGACTGGGAGCCAATGTAAGATAATGAACACAGGAGCGATAGAGGATTGGGTTGGCTGGGAGATAAGAAATGGATAACAAAGTTTAGGATGACCTCAAGTTTATTGATTGTAGGAAGCTTGAATGAGATTTTCTGCAGTAAACGAATAAGCACAAGGGCAATTTTGAGTAATGCTGCAGAGTTGGAAGTAGATGGCACTGATCTGAGTTGGAAGCTCAATGTGGGATCAAGTTTAGCACCAAGTCTATGAACAGACTGGTTTAATACTTCAAGATAACAAGGTGTAGAGCTGGATGAACACAGCAGGCCAAGCAGCATCTGCAGTTCCTACTATCTCTGGTTTAATACTTCAACTGACAAAGGAGCAATGCTCCGAAAGCTTGTGATTTCAAATAAACCTGTTGGACTATAACTTGGTGTTGTGTGACTTCAGACTAGTTTAATGTGGACTATTGCCAGGGAGAGAGATGTAATCATTAGCCAGGGGACAGAATTTAGGGACAAGGACCAGAAACAATAGTTTCAGTCTTGCCAATCATTCACTGGAGGATTTTTCCATTCATCTAGTTCTTTTTTTACTTTTTTTGGTTACCTGTGGACCAGATGGTTTGGCAGCAGGAGAGGAATTTCCATTGCTCTTGTCTTACACTCTCCTCCTCTGGCCATGATGAACCCTATATCCTCTCTCATTCCTTAATTTGTGTCATGGTGATAAAAAATGTGGACAATTGATTTTTAAATTTCAACTGCTGATTTAATGCCTGGGATTTTCATGGGCTGAGATGTTTTAAAACAGGACTAAAAATGCAGGCCTAAAATGACATAGGTGTCACAGGTTGACTAAGCTTCAGGAAATTGGAAGTGTTAGACAATTTTAGCAAAGACAGTCTGAGCTGAAATGATAATTTATCCAAGGGCAATCGAACCAGCTAACCACTCACAATATGATATGTGAAAAGATCCTCCTCTCTTATTTGATTTGTACTGTCAAAAGAACATCCACATGCTGGAGATGAGAAATGGAAAGTAATGTTAGAAAATGTGATGGACGCCGATTCAGTTGAGGCATTCAAGAGGTGATTGGATGATTATTTGAATAGAAATGGTGTGCAGAGATATGGGGAAAAGTCAGGAGATTCACAATAGGTAATAGAGCCAATGCAGGCATGATGGCCAGATGGCCTCCTTCTAACAATTCTGTGATTCTGTGAAACACTGCAGAATGAACTCAGCAGATGGAATATACTAGAAAGGTGCTATTTCAATGGGTAGTTTTTAACAGAGATGATGAGATGATTTTAGACTGCAGAACTGCACACGGGCTGGAGAAGGTGCTCTCTTTCTCTTTCTCTCAGTGTCTTAAGAAGAAGAGTATCTGGTGGCAATACTGACTAGAAAGAAACAATAGGAAACAGAAAACGTAAAATATAGCGACATTTGCTACTGCTGCTTGTCCAAAAAATTCAACTAACCTATTGTCTTACACCTCAAGGTCACCCAAAGGAGTCTAAACAATATATTTTACTCTCCATTTATACTGCACACTTTTACATGTGTGTGTGTGCAAGGGTTGTGATGTGACTGCACATTGGCTGTGTGCTTGATATTGTAGCTTTGTTATTTTCCTTGGAGTTAGCAGTTAATAAGCTTGCTATTTTTGAACTCAAGGAAGCTTTGTCATTGACTTCTCACTACTGCAATAAAAATTAGTTAACTATTTTAACTGGTGAGATATAGAGCTTCATGCTAAAAAGATCTTAAACCTTTGTTGCGACTTTTCTAGAGGGAGTCAGTTCACCCTTTCTTATCTGGTTGTATTACATATGCCAGAGATTGTTCCCTCTAACCTCATGACATGCAAAATCTCACTGTTGGCCATTAGCCAACTACATATTTCTACCAGATTTGAATGGCAATACATTAAAAACATTTTGATGAACTAGAGGACCTGCACAAATACAACAACAAAAACAGAAGTTGCTGGAAAAGCTCAGCAGATCTGACAGCATCTGTGAAGAAAAAAAATCTGAGTTAACGTTTCCAGTCCGGTGACCCTTCCTTAGAACTGATGGTAGCTGGGAAAATGTCAGTTTATATACAGAAAATAGAAAGAGTGATGGGATAGGGAGTAAACGATAGGATAGAGCCTAAAGAGAAAGAAGAACACAAAACAGAAATTGCTGAAAAGCTCAGCAGGTCTGGCAGCATCTGTGAGGGAAAAACAGAGTTAATGTTCCAGGTCCGGTGACCCTCCCTCAGAACTGATGGTGGCTGGGAAAAAGTCAGTTTATATGCAGAAAAAAGGGGGAGGGGGATAGAGTAAGGAGTAAATGATAGGATAGAGCCCAAAGAGAAAGAAAGACAGTTGGACAGACAAAGAGTTGATAATGATCAGGCTGGGAGGGTGAATAGTTGTTAATGGGGACTATTGGTGACTAATAGCGGGTAGAGTGTAATGGCAGGCTATGTGGTAACAGGGCCTGGTGTGTGGGGTTGGGGGTGGGACATGGGAGAGTTTAGGCCCTAAAATTATTGAACCCAATATTGAGTCCAAAGGGCTGCAGGGTTAAAGTGCCACTTTAACGCAACACCCTGTTCCCTGACCAACATGTCTGTCTCTGGCTTGCTGCAGTGTTCCAGTGAAGCTCAACGCAAGCTAGAAGGACAACACCTCATTTTCTGCTCGGAGACCTTGCAGCCCTCTGGACTCAATATTGAGTTCAATAATTTTAGGGCCTAAACTCTCCCATGTCCCAGTCCCCAACCCCACACACCAGGCCCTGTTACCATATAGCCTGCCATTACACACTACCTGCTATTAGCCACTAATAGTCCCTATTAACAACTATTCACCCTCCCAGCCTGATCATTATCAAGACCCTGTCCAACCTCTCTTCTCCCTCTTTAGGCTCTATCCTATCATTTACTCCTTACCCCATGCCCTTCCCCCTTTTTTCTGCATATAAACTGACATTTTCCCAGCCACCATCAGTTCTGAGGAAGGGTCATCGAATCCGAAATGTTAACTCTGATATTTTTCTTCACGATGCTGCCAGACTTGCTGAGCTTTTCCAGCAACTTCTGTTTTTGTTACTGATTTACAACAACCACAGTTCTTTTGGTTTTTATCCAGCACAAATAGTCTGAATTAAAATTTGGGCTGTTGACTAGATAATCTAACCACTTTTTGTTAATTTACAGGAAGTTCTTCACGACTCAGGATAGACATAGTATTTTCACAATGGACCATTTTCCACTCTGGTACCGACGGGCTGCTGAGCACCCAGCTGGACATTTTGTTTACTACATAGCTTTTGAGGAAGACTTAGGTTAGTGTTCTTCTCAACCATTGTTTCTCAAATACTGCTCTATTAGTAGTTATGTCTCATAGCCCATTTGTACATGTGTCTTCTCATGCCACATCATTTGTGTGAGTCTCTTAAAGCTGTGCATTTTGTTGTGTGCATTAGGAAGGAAATTACTGTCTTCCCCCCAAAGTCAGGAACTTGCTCACATTTTGTAAGAAAATATTTAGTTGGCCCTTCGAGGTTATAAATATTGAGTACACCTGAAATTTGCACTGTTTTCTACAATTTATGTTACCTCCATAGGCAAAATGGTGGTGAGTGGGATGTACATCTTGTCGGGTGAAGAAGGGTGGTAGAGTATTTTAGAAAGTTCAGCGTGCATATAATGAGAGGGAGGTTGGAGGCAGCAGTTAATACTGCAGTAGATGTTCAGGATTGTAGACTATTGCTATTTTCGAGACTCTCCATTGAACTAACATCACAAATTTATGTGATTAATACTAGGGTTTCATTGAGTGACCATTGCACATGGCTGAGTGTTGGATGTAAGGTTGAACCATAGCAGTTTTGCAGTGAGGAAGAATTTGAGTGAAGGAAGGAGAGGTGAACAGTTGGTCAGGGTCAGTCAGGCCACTAAGAAAGTTGGTGTTGCAGTAGTTGCAGAATGTGGTTGAGCCAATCATCCCTAAGATCATCCATACACTATTGGATAAGTCTACAGAGGTTTGACTACCTACACCCTTTTAAGCACCAGTACATTATCTCACCTGTGACTTGATAAATAAGCTCCAGATGCTCGGGAGGCCACCCAAGTTTGGCAACAGTTAAGGTGACAGTAGCCTTGACATTCTACATCACTGGATCATTCCAGGCAGCAGACAGGGATCTCTGTGGAATATCGGAAGTATAAAGGTTATTACGATTCCTTATTGTGGGGAGCTTGGAAATTCATAAACCACACCAGACGAGGCTGGTCATGATATGAGAATAAGAGGCTCTTATGCCCTAGAAACTATTCCTAACATGCAGAGAGTTGTAGACTGCACCTGTGCGGCTAGTAGAGCACATATGGGCCAGCCTTAATCCTTTGAAAATCACAAGGGGATATACTTTTTCAACATGCAGAGAGTGTCCTCCACCAATTTATTATACAGTCATGTGTGTGGTACCCTGGGTGTAATCATGACTACCACATCTTTCAAATACTCCCAGGTGCAGAGGTTTTTCAACCCAGCAATTGGATGAGTGGATTCTAGATGACAAGAGGTGTCCATTTAGGAGATGGTTAATGACCCCAGTGAAGAACATAAGAACAGAGCCAAAGCAAAAAGATAATGAGATCCACGTGACCATGCAGGTGACAATTAATCAGACCATGGGCTGAATCTTATGGTCCTCCGCCAGTATAGTTGAAACTGGAGATGTTCACAAAATAAAGCAGGTGTTCTGCCTACTGCCTTTCTGTCTACCCCAGACTTGTCTCCTAAAATACAGAAGGTATGTAGTGCACCCACAACCTATCTAACCCTGGACAGTAAGGACCATAACAGCTTCGTTCTGCCTTTATCGCCTGGAGGCCAGATGGGGAAGCCAACAGCTTTCATTGTGCATGCTGCTGTTGGGCAGAAATGGGGAGGAGGTCTGCCTCCTTATTGGGAGCATTCTGTCTCGGTCCCAAGAATCATGGTCTGCCTCTTTATTCCAACCCCTCTAAAACCTGACCCCATACCTCCCTCCCCAACCTCACTGGTGACTGCTAGGCATGCCCATATAAAATTCCTGACTTATCTGAAGTCTTGAAACCATCACTTCTTCATCTTATATAGATGGCTATAATCCCAGAAGTGGCCACTATTTGATTCTAACACTGCTGCGACCACAGAGCTGCTAGCTAATCCCATTCTGATCTAATTAATGCTGCACCCGGCATGTTACTACAGCAGGGAACTGGGATTCTGGTTGCTCTTCTCTGATGGACTTTTTAGTTGGGAGGTAGACAGATGATGCATTCTCTTATAAATTCCACCCTCACAGGTCTGCTCTGAATGAGATTTAATTGCCAAGACAGCGCTTTTCACTATTTGCCAGCGAGGGTCTCTAGCATCATGGTTTTGTGCATTATCCACAACTTGACATGAAGAATGGGAGAGGTGTGAGAACAGAAATTCATAGAATCATAGAATCCCTATAGTGTGGAAACAGGCCCCTTCGGCCCAACAAGTCCACACCGACCCTCAGAGCATCTCGCCAAGATCCATACCCCTATAACCCACCTAATCTACACATCCGTGAACACTACGGGCAATTTAGCACAGCCAATCCACCTAACCTGCACATCTTTGGTCTTGGGAGGAAACCAGAGCACCCGGAGGAAACCCACGCAGACCTGGGGAGAATGTGCAAACTCCAAACAGACAGTCGCCTGAGGCTGGAATCGAACCCGGATCCCTGGTGCTGTGAGGCAGCAGTGCTAACCACTGAGTCACCGTGCCGCCACATTCTTCAGTGAGAACACATTCTTCAGTGAGAATTCAGAGAAGAACGGTGAGGAGAACAACGAGGCAAAGCAACAGCAAGCATCACAGGCAGACCCTGAGCATACATGTAACTAGGGGCATGTGCTCCTGAAACTCAGGAGGTTCTAATCTAGTGATGCTTCACAGAACAAAGAAATGTCTGTGGAACTTCATTTGAAAGGGTTTCTTCCCAGACAGGTAAAGCTCTTTGATAACAAGCATGGGGCTGGATGAACACAGCAGGTCAAGCAGCATCATAGGAGCAGGAAAACTTGAGGGTTTAGGCCC
>JAHRHZ010000021.1:36434552-36478110 GCA_024137785.1 Ginglymostoma cirratum
TGTTCATCCAGCCCCATGCTTGTTATCTCGGATTCTCCAGCATCTGCAGTACCTTTTTATCTCAGGTAAAGCTCTTTCACCATTTTAAAACTTCCCTCACTGGGAAACCTTCACAAGTAGGCCACTTAAAATAACAGCCTGTCATACACTAAATCAGTATGTCATATTGTAGTGGAATCCCTTTAATCAAAATCAAATACATCCAAAACCATACATCCTATTGAAATCCATTCAAGGTCAAAATAAAGTATTAGAAAAAGTCAGTAGATATCTGCAACACATCACAAGTAATGATGTCTTATATGTGCTAACCAAATTTTCTTAAATGTTATCCACCCGCCAGGCTTTAGTATTGCTCCACTACTGCCAACAGAGCTGGATGCAGGCTGTTGAAGCTTGCCTGTAACGGCATTGGCAAGTTTTGTCTAGTGCCAGAAATCCATTTCCATTCAGTTTTTTTTTCATGATTTGTTGTTACTAACTTGTTTTTAGGTAGGCTAAATCTAATTGCCAGATCTAAAAATATAAGATAAAAATATTTCTCTCTTCGTCCAACAGCTTTAGATCTATAGATCTATCTTATTAATGTCATTTGTCAAGGTAAGGTTTATAATTGGACATGGCAGTTTCTTCTGATACTTTTGCACAACTCTCACAACTTTCTGTAGTCTCTTCTATTAGCTTTGGATACAGTTCATGGGACTCTCCTTCTCAATCTCACTGCTTGTCTGGTATGGTGACCCTCAGGTTAAACCACTACCGGTCAGTTTGTCTCTAATGAGAGAGTAACCCACTGGTCCACTAGGACTTTGGTGACTTTTGCACTTCATCAACAATGTCTGCATTTTTAGTAGGATTTTCGAACGTTTAAGTAGTTAAATTGTCTATGTAACCTTAAAGCAACATGCTTCTTTCTTCCTGATTCTTATTACCTTATGCTATTGCTATTTTCTAACAATGCTAAAAACATAAGGTTTTGTTAGGTGAATACAGTAATGTGTGACTAGGGGAACTACAGATTGACTGGCTTTCAAAAAATAGTTATTTTATTACATTTCATATTAAGTTTCATTTGTGCCTTTTTCATAGAAAGCCTAGTTAAAAGTGCCTCACCCTAACTATTTACATAAAAATTACAACTCCCTTTAGTGACTCAATGTGCAATTATTTTTATCGAGTACTGATCCTCACTGCTTAATGAATTAAAATAATAATATTATTATTAATATTATTAGTAATACTAATATTATTAGTTAAAATAATATTTTTACTAATCCACATACTATCAAACTTCAAGCACAATCTCATACTGCATAGTTAAAAAAAGTCTGCATTAATACATTCATCACAAGACTAAAACTCCTTGAGGCCTGTATATCTTCTTCACGTGAATCTTTATTTTCATCCTCTTCCTCAGAATTTCTGTCATCTTGTGTAATTTCAAGAACTCTGCTTTGGTCAGTTCAGTACATAATGATACTTTCCAATGTATCTGAAACTCCACTTAACAGTTTCTTGGACATTGTTTAATCATTGACCTATTCCTGTTCTAATTTTGTCTTCAGTGCTAATAGCCTGATTTATTAAACATGCTTTCATCCTCATTCTGCCTGTCTCTATTCTTTTCATTGTATTGCCCACCTCCATCTGGAGGTGGTATCTGGACCATTTCAAAAGTAAAAGTAAAACATGTTAATTATATGGCTATGTATAAAAGCAACATCCTGGGGAGTACCAGTGACCAGAAACTAAACTGGATGAAGCATGTAAATACTGTGGCTGCAAGAGTAGGCCAGAACCTAGGAATTCTGCAGCAAATAACTTGCCTCTTGACTCCTTAAAGCCTTGTTACTATCTACAAAACACTTGTCAGGTATGTGATAAAATACTCCTCCGTTACCTAGTTCAGTTCCAACAATGCTCAAAAAACTCAGCACTGCCTAGGACAAAGCAGCTGCTTGATTTGGCACTCCCAACTAAAACCTTCAACATTCATTCCTTCCACATAGATGTACAGTGACAGCATTGTGTA
Source organism: Ginglymostoma cirratum (assembly GCA_024137785.1). Taxonomy (NCBI): domain Eukaryota; kingdom Metazoa; phylum Chordata; class Chondrichthyes; order Orectolobiformes; family Ginglymostomatidae; genus Ginglymostoma; species Ginglymostoma cirratum. Next base: position 36,436,585 of record JAHRHZ010000021.1, read on the forward strand.
ACATCTACAAAATGAACCGCACCAACTCCTCTTGAACAGCACTGGCCAAATCCACAAACTCTACTACCTAGAAAGAAAGAGGCAGCCAACAAATGGCAATCCCATGATCTGCATGTTGCCCCCCCAAACTATGTTCCATCTTGACTTGGAACAATATCACAGTTCTTTGGATCTACATTCTGTAACTCCCTTCATAGTGGCACTGAGGGACTATAGCAGTTCAAGGAGGCAGCTCATCACCTGTGGTTTATCTGCTGTTTACAGAAAGTCCGTGACTTTGGAGAAGTAGGTCCTTATTGTCCTTAATTGCTGGAAGACTTGGCTTTGGAAAAACTATTGGGTCCTCAATGTTAATGATTCTGGACTTAGTTTTCTGTTTTACAGACTGAAGTAGAGTAAAGAAGAAACCCCATGATCTGCAAATGCCTCCTACTCTCTTTCCATAGAAGTTTTGGGAGCTTGATAAAGTTTCCAAATATCTGTAGAAGCCTTGAAAAGCTGACCTGTGGTCACTTTCCAAAGACTTGGATCCAGTTTGGTTTCAATCTGAAGATTTTCTATTAGTTTAAGGCTGCCTGCAACTTAATTTTGTCAACAGGAAACCTGGTGGACTATAAAAAAATCAAGTTCTATCTTTAGTTTCCAACATGGTGTTTTCTCTCTTGACCTTTTCTAAGAAAATCATCATCTCTCTGAAAACTTTTGTGCGTGTGTGTGTCTGCGTGGGAGGTTAAGGTGGTATTGTTCTAATTCTGGATTAAAATATGTATGTTAACCAGTATTTACCACTTGTTCTAAGAAAAAAACTGGTGTTATAATAAATTAATTATTTAGAGTTCCTTAAAGGTGAGAGTCTCTTTCATACTGGTGGTAGTAGAATTAGCAGTTTGATTTTGAATTAGTAGTAGTAGTTTGAATCAATATATACTAATGGTGCAACCTGGTGGATCTTGATTATCAGCACATTCCTTCTGTCACTATTGGGTGACAAGAAATAACAAGAAATATTTTGAAAAGGAAATGCCTGTAGACACAGAAATAATAAACAAAATATTAAAGCAAAGATAGGACCACTGAAGAAGGAGCAAGTTAAAGTCACAGGTAATTAAACAGAGGTGACAGTCATGTTGAATAACTGCTTCACTTCAGTTTTATTGATGAAACAGATACGATATTAGATGATGATCTTAAAAAGAGCATTCATGTTGTTGGATTTGACAAACTAGTAAAACTTATAAAGGATCAGATCCCAGGTGTGGATGGAATGCACCCGTATTAACAACCCAAATCAAGGATCTCATAGTCAATAAGATCCACCTCCTTCTAATAACACTGCATCACCACCCCCACCCCCCACCTCTGAAGTCCACGAATGTAGGCCTGGTCTTTCTGAGATAGGTTTGCTGCGACGATTTCGCTCCAGGTCAGGTTCCTCCGCCATGGGCAGCATGTACTTGACTGTAGCCCATCACTTGTGCCCGGAGTGTCTCAGGTGAATTTTCTCCGTTTCCTCCTCTTCTTCCAGCAATAACAGTATTGAGGCTGCATCCATCTCAGACTCTGAGATTTCCTTGACACTAGACAGAGGGGAAGAACCCATAGTTTCTGACAAGCCTTCTGGCTGTTCTGAGAGGCCGAGTAAGATTTGCTCCTGCCCCTTTTATGAGGTAGCAGTTTTCATGTGATTTACATGTTTGTTCAGGACTGCCACAGCTACCTGAACTTCGTAAGTCACGGGACCTGGTCTCATGTTGACCTCACCTCGTACCCATACAGGGCCATTTCCATTGTTCCAGCACCAAACTTCGTCCGCTGAAAATATTGTCTCTCTTGCTTAGAGGAAGCATGTGGCCAACATTGGCATTCTTTTCACCATTACCCTCCCCACCCCCCCAACCCTGGGTCCAGGAATGTCAGATTTAACCTGGTGCAGAGTCTTCTCACCATCAGCCACTCTGCTGGAGCTGTCCCTGTGGTTGCGCAAGGGGCAATCTTATAATTGAACAGGAACTGGGACTGTTTGGTATCAAGTGAAGCTGTAGGCTGTTTTTTTTTAAGCCTGCCTTCAACATTCAGACCGCTCTTTCTGTTAGACCATTGGATGATGGGTGGAATGGAGCTGTTTGAACATGCCAAGTGCTATTGGACTTTAGGAAATACTCAAATTCCCTGCTGGTAAATGACATCCCATTGTCCATGATCAATACTTCCGGGAGTCTGTATTGCCATCGATGTTGGTAGCTTTTCAACCATCATCCCTGAATTTGCCAAATGAACCCGATGCACATGCACAATGATCAGGAACATTGAGCCCATGAAACGACTGGCATAGTTGACATACAGCCAAGTCCAGGGTCTACCTGGCCATTCCCACGAATGTGGGGGCTTTACTGGCAGCAATTTTTTATCTTGTTGGCACTCTGGGCACTGCCCCACCATTGTAGCTATGTCACCATCCAACCCTGCCAACCAGACATAACTTCTCGTTAAGATTTTCATTTTGGAACCCCCTGGATGACTCTGATGGAGTTCTGGCAGTATCTGGCAGCGACCTTTATGCAAGACATTGCTCTCACTCCTAATTGTAATATGGTATCCTCTACAGTGACCTGGTCTCACCGGGTCTAGAAAGGTTTCAATCCTGGTTGTTATGACTCTTCTGTTTCCCTGATTACCACCAGCTGTTTTTCGTAGGAGACCACAACCAAAGTTATACCCTTATTTTGTAACTGTTCCCCAGTGTATGTTCTCAGCCTGGCCGAAGTCTTGCACAAACTTAACAGCTGGAGTCCAGAGCTAAAGTTGTTAAAAACAGGTTCAGTGACCACAAATACAGACCACCAGTATCAGCCTCCATGAGAACTTGGTGACCATTTAACAAGATGTTAATTTGAATTGGTTCTGATTTAGATGTTGCTAAGCAATTTAATTTTTCCAACCCACATGTAGGTAGACTTTCCAGGATGTGCACTTTCCTGGATACCAGCCTATGAGTTTTCTTACTCAAATCAGGCCTTGTGGGACCCTTTTGCTGTCTCAAGTCCAAGTGCCAGCAGCAACTACAGTGGCTTGCCGACCAAGATCCTGAAGAACATTTTAACCACTTGACCAAGGCTCAGCTTTGTTGTGGGGTCACTCTGCTCAGGATATGCTCTGCGTGAGGCTCTACGATTGCCTATACTCATGTGGTGTTCCCTGATCTCAATCAGACAGCTAAGGGTGTTCACTTCTGTTGCGATGCCCTGTAGCTCCCTTGCTCCACATGCCACATTTTCCAATGACAGAGCCAATTGTCGTACTGGTTTGAAATCCAGGTGGGTGTTAGCTAGTAGGCAGTTTTACATGGTTACGTCATTAATCCCTCCTACCAAACGGTCTCTCAGCTTCTCATTCAGGATTAACCCAAAATCATTTGCCTTTGCCAGTCATCTTAATCTTGCCACAAATAACTGTACAGAGGCTGGTACCCCATCACCAAGTCACCCTTTGTTTGCATTTACACAGTACATTGGCTGTGGTCAGCCAGCTCGGAGTCAGTTACTGAAGTGAGGAGATTCTGAATGCCTTGTTTATATCTGTCAGCCAGGGCTCCCTGATTGGCCCAAGTTAACAAGCCCAATCAAGGATCTCATAGCCAATAAGATCCACCAAAATGTAAATCACAGCAAAATGTAAATCAGAAGCACAGATGTATCAGGTGAACAAGACTCGTTGCACATAAGAATGTGCGCAGTAGAATTTTGAATGATCTCAAGTTTATGGGAGATAGAATGTGGGAGACCAGCGCAAATAGTAGTCAATATGCTAAGGCAGACACAAAGTAGTGGAATGTTATGGCGGTGAAAGTAAGTAGTTTTAACAATGGTATAAATTGAAGGTTAGGAGCTCACCTTAGGGTCAAATGTGACATTGATTGATTAAGTCTCTGACTGTTGTTGGGGTAAGGGTTAGAATCAGTAACTAGAGAATAGTTTGGAGTGGGAACCAAAACCAATAGCCTCATCTTGCCAATATGCAGTTGGAGGACACTTCTGCTCATACATTGCAATGTTGGATAAATAGGCTGATAATTTAGCAGTATTGGAGACTCAAGAGAGTTAGTGACTGTACAGAATATAAAGTTGTCACTGATGATGTCAATATACACATGAAAGCTAGTGCTGTGTTTTCAGACGATGTCACTTACTATAAGTGCAAGATAGTTTCTAATAAATCCAGTGAAGAAATTTGTAAAGCACCAATTTGGTGAGCTGTGATAAAGTTTCGTGGCTCTTGGCCAGGATTTTGGAACAAAGACAACATAGGATTCGATGTGGAGTAATAAAGGATAAACACCAGGCTTTGAAATGAAAAAGGTGGCATTAGAAGCTGCTTATTCCAAACTGTAGCTGGAATTGCTTTCCCTGATGGACTTTTAAAATGATAACAAAATTGAATCGAGTATAAAAAACAGAATAGACTGGTTGGCCTAAGTGATCTGTTTCTTTGCTGCATGTTTAGGAAATTTTATGTACCATTTAAAGGTCATGTTTTGGTTATTCGTTTCAGGAAAGAAGAACAGAAGTAAAATGGTAACAGCAAGTACGGTAGTAAGTGTTACTGTGAGCAAAAGGATGGCCATTGCAGCAGGTAGGAAATCTTTGATTAAAACTATAATTAAATTTGACTTTACAATACCAAATATTCTCACTTTTGTTGTCAATAACTTCTTGTTATGAGATTTTTATTCAGAATAATTACATTTACCAAAATTTATCTTGTGTACCTTGTCATTTGTATGCTCAAGAGAAATTGTCATAATTCACATAATAATTTTAAAAACAGATTCTCATTAAATTGTTTCAAACTCTTACACCTAAATTTCACAAATTATTAGGAGTGAATCAACAATACTGTATACTTTGCTCTAACAGAACACCAGGTCAAGTTGGCTTTCTCTACACATTGTGTCACTTGCGGAAGTATTTTCTCAACATAGAACATAGAACAATACAGCACAGTACAGGCCCTTCGGCCCACGATGTAGTGCTGACTTATATTCCTACTAAGATCAGACTACCTGCATACCCTGCATTTTACTATCCTCCATGTGCTCATTCAAGAGTCGCTTAAAAGTCTCTGAAGTATCTGACTCTGCTACCGCTGCTGGCAGAGTGTTCCACACGGCCACCACTCTCTGTGTAAAGAACCTACCTCTGACATCTCCCCTATACCTTCCTCCAATCATCTTAGAATTATATCCCCTCGTAATTGTCATTTCCACCAACTTATGTGATTTGACCTGGGCTGATTGGAGAAGTATGAAATTCTGAAAATAATGAACAAATCAGTTGTGTGTGTTAACTGTAGATTTTAAGGGTGAGCCTATTGATTTGTCTAGATTATTAATAATTGTTTAGTTGAAAAGTTAACCAGAGATTTTTCTTTCCAGTAGAATTATCATCTATTGGATTTGTTTCAGTGAACCTTGTGTGATCTGGTATTGAACTGTGTTCTAGATCTAAAACCTAGAGTTTCTCAATTGGTTTTACCTAATCTGAGCCCAACTGTGCACCATCAGTCACAGTGCCTAAACAAAGCACCGGCCAGTCTTTTGAAAAAGAAAAAAAATGCTTCTTGGTATCCTGTACCCATTTTTAAAAATTTTCTCCCATTGCATTATAAAACTGACATCTGGGAAGTGAAGATTTAAGAATAAAAGAGACAACATGACCACTGCTGACATCTCAGATGACATGAAATGAGATAATGGTCAGGCTAAATATAAGAGAGTGATAAACGACAACAATAGTTAATAATGCCTACAAAGCCTCAGAGTAACATTGACAAAGCCTGTTTAATTCTGAAGAAAATGAGCAAAAGAATGTGTATGTCAGCTGGAATGCTGAAACTGGAAACTGTGAATTAACAATGCAAAGGTAAGAATAAATACTACAGACTCAGACAGGAAGAACAGAGTTAACACATGACTATAGAACAAAAGAAACAGTAACATCACAAAACAGAGGAAGAAAACCAGTATGCACACGCTCTTAAATTGGCCTAGACTGTACAGTTCATTTAGTCATTACTCTGTAGGGAGTAATTTGCTAAATATCAGGGGACCCAGATTCTGTAATTTTAAGGGAAAATGGGAGTGATCAGTGAATTTTATCCATGACAGAAATGTAGGAAGAAACAAAAATCCTGCCTGAAAATGCTGAAAGACAGCTTGCAAAATACTGTTGTTATCATGAATCTATCTATGTTCTAATGCTTCAGCTTCTTTTGGTGCTTAGGTGTTCCCTGAGTTTCAGGGATGCTGGTGGTGATTGACTATTGTGTGGTGCCACTTTTTTTTCTCACCAAGGATTCGGGCTTTCGAATCTTGGAATAACTCTTCAAAGGGGTATTACAGGACTGAGGGAAGTTTTGTTCTGCAGAGATGATATGTACCTAGAGGTGTTTTACTTTACTGTTGCAGGAAGCATTAGAGAGCTTCTTAGTTTTCTCCATCTGTTTATCCTTGACACCATAGCCTGACTACCTTCTTTCCCACTTTAAAATAGACAATTCCTCAATCCATTCCCCATTATACCACATCAGCCATCAGCCTACTTTGCCTAGTCATGACTGTGCCTATAATCATTACCTGAATGAATAGGTCAGCATCTCCACATGCAATAAAGAGCTATGCCAGTGCATTGCCTATATTAATGCAAGAATTATAAAACTGCAGCTACTCTCTTAGTTACTACCAGCTGCTTCCAATGGCCAAAGTGGGGTGCACAAGATGTAAAGCACCAGGACCTGTACTCTAGGAAGGGAGGTGGGGAGGTTGGATGGTATGGGGGGAGGGGTTCAAGCAAAAATTTCCACGTATGTGATGCCAACAAATTCTCCTTTTTTTATGTTAAAGTATTTTTGCACTGCTGCATGTTAAGTGTACCTCTGGGACAATCTTAGGTAATTAAAGTTCTTGTTGATTTCTACATGCAAGTTTTCAAAATTTGACATCTCCCTGTCTTTGAATAGAGGAGTGTGTGGTTTAACTAGGGAGGCAACATTAGCAGCCTTCTCCTCAGCCTCTGCTGGAAAGATGTTACATTTCAATCCACTTTTTGTTTCTCAAGTTCGATGCATGAACAGAATATTAAGAGGATTCATCCATATTTTGAGGCAAAACTGAAGGCTAACTAATAGAAGACAGAGAGTTGAGATAAAGATGTCATTTTCAGGATTGCAACCTGTAACTAGTGGAGTGCCACAGGGATCAGTGATGGGACAATTGTTTACAATATACATTAATGACAGTGCATTGACTTCCATCAACAATCATGACATTTGCGTACAAACCAAAAGTAGGTGGCAAGGTAAGTAATGAGGATGATACAGGTTAAGTGAGTGGATAAAAGCTTTGCAGATGGACTATAACGTGGGAAAATGTGAAGTTATGCACTTTTGTAGGAGAATAGAAGAGCTCAACTTTTTTTTAAATGAAGAAAGACTACAGAAAGCTGCAGCACAGAGATATTTAGAGGCCATTTTTATAAGCCACAAAAAAGCTAGCATCCAAGTCCAGCAGATAATAGGGAAGGCAAATGGACTGTCAGCTTAATTTCAAAGGGAATGGAGTATAAAACAATGTAAGACACTAGTCAGACCACTCCTGGAATACTGTGAACAGTTTTGGACCCCTCATCTAAGGAAAGAGATATCGGCACCGGTGACAGTCCACAGAATGTTACATTGATTGATCCTAATTATGGAGGGACTATTTAATGAGGAGGGGTTGAGTTCATTGGGCCTGTGCTCATTGGAGTTCAGAAGAATGAGAGGTGACCTTATTGAAACATATAAGATTCTTAGGGACTTGAGAAGGTAGATGTGGAAAGGTTGTTTGCTTTGTGGGAAAGTCTAGAACCAGAGGACATAATCTGAGAATAAGGAGTTGCACATTTAAAACAAATATGAGGAATTTTCCCCCTCAGTGGACAATCAATCTGTTCAATTCTTTACCATGGAAGGCTTTAGAGGGTGTGTCATTAAGTATTGTCAAGGCTGAAATAGATTTTTAATCAGTAAGAGAATCAAGGTTATGGGGGAAGGGTAGTAAAATGATGTTGAGGATCAGTATATCAGCCCTGATCTCATTAAATGACTAAATGGCTTTATCTTATTGTCTCATGGTTACAATGAGATATTGTACTTTTTAAATAGAGGCACCACAAGGTCAACATGTGGAGCATGGACATATGTGTCAAAGAAGAAGAGACTATTCTGGAGGAAGAGTGTACAGGCAGTGCTCCAATTACCTTCAAATTACTTATTGTCAGAGCCACATAAGGCAACAACTCTGTAAGGAATAAACCCCATCTGCAATATGATTTCAGGAGATAAAAGTTCCAACTGTGTGGGTCACCATCAAATATGGTGGAATGCCACCATAAAACTGAGCTGGATCAGCTCGATAAATATAGTGGATACAAAATCAGGCTGGCAGTTCTGAGGTGAGTAATGTACCTCCTGACTGTTCAAAGTCTGTCCTTAAAGCACAAGTCAGGATTGTAATGGAATTCCCTCCACTTGCCTGAATGAGTGAAGCTCCAATAATACACAAGAAGCTTTACATCTTCCAGAATAAAACAGCCCACTTGATTGGCACCCATCCCCTATCGCCAGCGCTCTCCACCATTAGACTAACTGCAGAGTCTAATAACTGCAAGATGAACATCAGCAACTCACTGAGGCTACTTCCAAAATCAAAGCCTCTCTCACCTAGAAAGACAAGTGCAGCAGGTACATGAGAATACCACATTCTGGAAGTTGATCTCCACACCACACACCATCCTGACTTGGAACTGTATTGTTGTTCCTTCACTGCTACTGAGCCAAAACCCTGGAATTCACTCACAGCAGTGACACACACAACATGGATTGTGGTGATTTAGGAAGACAGCAGCCTACCACCACCCTTTTAAGGAATGCCACATCCAGCAAATAAATAAAGGCTTGAAAACCTCATAATATTCAAACCACAACTATATCAACCAGACTTTACCCAGCAATTACCCACTTGCAGCTTGTAGGAAGAAGGAGTCTGGTATCATTTACTGACAGCCTGGAAGATGGTATCCAGGAATTCATCATTAAACCATTGTGTTGTCCTTTCACTGTATAAAGTTCTGTTCTTCAAGGCTCCCAGTGAATTAGTACACAGTGAATTAAGCACAATGGAGTAACAGGATCACTATCGGTCTGATGCCTACAGCTGCCCTTTACTGCCTTCCTTTGCAGTGACTTCTACCTTCTCCTCTAGCAACTGTCTCAAGTAAAATATAACTGCCGTTGTTTATTTAAATGTCTGACTGGCAATTGCTTCCATATATGAGTCCATCCCCATTGCTAAGGCCACTGTTGGTTTTTCTGATGTGAGAATTTCTACTAGCTGACTGTTACTAGGCTGGGTAATGCCTGATGGATGCAGAAAGACAGTACTGGGTTAAAATGAACATTATGCCCAATTCTGTTTCAACACTTATGACCTACTGGCTCCCTGTTAAGTTCTGCTTTTATGATTCCCTGACTTTGTGAATCACCCAATAGCAAATCTTTATTGCTATAAATTCCATCCAGGTGAGTACAACATGGAAAGGTGATGGCATTTTAGTGCTGCTCTTAATTATTATTATTATCATATATGGTGGAGAAAGAAGATGGCGCTTAGGCCAGTTATGATTTTTTAAATAAATCTTCAGTAAAGATTAAAATTTTACTAAGTTGTCAATTTCATGACATTCGTTAGCACATTTGCCTGCATTTATGAGGTTGTTGAGTTGCTCGCCAAGCTGGCTTGTTTTTGTTCAGACGTTTCCTCACCATACTAGGTGACATCATCAGTGAAGCCTACGATGAAATTTCATTGGAGGCTCCACTGATGATGTCACCTAGCATAGTGATGAAATGTCTGAACAAAAACAAGCCAGCTCGGTGAGCAACTCAACAACCCCATCCACATCCCAAGTTACAGATCTTTGCCTGCATTTACTTTGGATCAAACAGGGGAGAAATTGGACCATCTTGTATCCAGTTTCTGGGCAGAAAACAGGTGCAATGAGGCAGCCAATCTCCCATACTTGAATTGCAGAAGAAACACATTTGTCACCAAACTGGTTCTAGTGTTACAGAGCAAACCTTAACAACTTTTCAAAATAGTCATCATGCACCTTTACTGAACAACAGTTTTAAGGTGCAAGCAGAAAATTGGTTTGGTTGACTTCTGCCACATCCAAGATTATCTGATTTGCATGTAACCTAACCAACAGCTATTGAAAGGATCACTTGACATTGGCATCAAAATTATAAGTTTAGACAATGTTTAATCTGCTTAATGTGGAGCCAGCTCAATATTAACACCAGTCACCATTCATGCACCTTCCCTCCTGACTGTCCCTTCTCCTACACACCTAACTCACCTCACCTGGAACACGCTATCAAATCATCTCTGAATAGCAATTAGCACCCATGTTTACCAATACCATAGGAAAAAAGACTAGGGGACCAATTCACTGTGGCCCTGCCACTGGTCTCATGAGGCAAACTATTCTGAGATTGTCCAATTTCTAGACTGCGGTTTGACTCTTGAAATTCATTAAAATTTCATATGCAATTGTATTGTGTTTAAATGTTAATTGAACAATTCGGAAAATAAAGGAGAAAAGAAAAGTTGCACCAGGGGTCTTTATATGCTTGTGAGTTGTCCCTTAACTTGGCTGTACTAAAAATGTAAGACAGCACCCATTAGTCCTGATACAGTGACGTATATTTTAAAATTTTATATTTTATATTTTCTCCTACATTCATCAGTTTGTTCTGCAGCTATTTCTTTACAGCAGCCAAATATTAATGAGTTATTGGCCAAAGTTGGAATAAAAATGAAATTTTGATTTAAAGTTAAATACAAATTATGTTATTGGTAGCGCAATATTATTCAAATATCAGCTGTTTACTCATGTGCGAAATAATAGCATGATGCCAATTTGATTGATCTCAATGACTCACTGCAATAACTTCTGAACAATCACAGTACTAGGGAACTCACAAATTTGAGTCTCTGACAAGTTTGATATAGGCTTGGGGTCAATATAAATGAAAGGAATTTATCAGTAATCTTGCTTTACGCAGCAGTTTAAATGCACTGTGTTTACATACTGACAGACAAATGACAATTTTCTATTTTTGTTCGCTCTTACAGTATGTATGCTCCAGATGGTCTGCCTCAGCAATGACTTTAAATGAAATTTGCACATCTTTTTTATTATAAGATTTTTTTGGGATTTTTTTATTATCCAGTTTGCTTCGTTCAATATCAGAGAGAGAAAGCGCAGATCTGTGGGTAAGCAGTAGTGTATTTTGGCCTTTTTTTTGTATGAGACAATTGTATATTGTTATAAAAATGCTGTGAACCCCCTTTAGCACGGAAGTATATTTTCTGCATTTTTTTTATTAATAGGATGTGAGCTTCGCTGATTAGGTCACAATTTAATGCTCATTATTACTTGTCCTTAAGATGCTGGTGAGCTGCCTTCTTGAATCACTGCATTCCTTGGGGTGTTATGAAGGGAGTTCCAGGAATTTGACCTTACAACAGTGAATTAACAGCAATGTAGTTCTAAGTAAGTATGGTTTGTGACTTGGAGAGGATCTTGCTGTTCGTGGCATTCCAATGATCTGCTGGCCTTGTCCTTCTAGTTAGTAGAGGTTCCAGATTTGGCAGTTGCTTACAAAGGTACCTTGATAAGTTCCTGCAGTACAGCTTGTAAATGGTCCATTCTGCTGCCACTGTGTGCCAGTGGTGAAGGGAGTGAATAGTAAAAGTGGCAGATGAGGTACCAATCAAGCAGAGTGCTTTCACCTAACTGGTACTGAGCTTCTTGAATGCTGTTGGAGCTGCACCCATCCAGGCCAGTGTGGAGAATTCCATTGCACACTCCTGACTTGTGCCTGTACATGATGGGTAGGCTTTGGAAGTAAGGATATGAATTATTCATTTCAAAATTCCAAATTCTGAGTAGACCAACCCTTGAAGCTGTTTTGTTCATGTGGCTTGTCACTTCAGTTTTGGTTCAGTGGAAGTCACGGGAGTTGATAGGAGATTCAACGATGGTGATGCCTTTGAATGTCAAGAAAGGATGTCAAGAAAGGATGCACTGTTATTTGAGATGAGAAGTGTCTGTCACGTGTGGTGTGAATGTTACTTGCCCATCGTCAACCCAGTCTTGGGTACTGTCCAGGTCTTGCTAGATATGGACAGGGTCTGCGTTAGTTTCTGAGGAGTGAGAATGGTTCTGAACATTGTGCAATCATCAGCAAACATCTCCACTTCTGACTTTAGGATGGAGAGAAGGTCTTTGATGAAGCAGCTGAAGATGGTTGGGTCCAGGACACTACCCTAAGGAACTCCTGCAGTGATGTCCTGGAACTGAGATGACTGACCTCCAATAACGATCACCATAACCATCTTCCTTTGTATCAGTTCTGAAGCCAACAAGTGTAGAATGTTCCCCTGATTCCCATTGACTTCAGTTTTGTTTGGGTTCTTTTTGGCAGATCCGTTCAAATGCAGTCTTAATGTCAGGGGTAGTCACTAGCAGCTCACCTCTGGAATTCAGCTCTTTTGTCCATATTGGAACCAAGGCTGTGATGAGGTCAGGAGCTGTGTGGCCCTGGAGGAACCCAAACTGTACATCACTGAGCAGGTTATTGCTGAACAGGTGCTGCTTGATAGCACTGTTGATGACACCTTCCATCACTTTACTGATGATTGATGAATGGGGCACTAATTCACCCAGATTAGATTTGTCCTGGTTTTTGTGTACATACCTGGACAATTTTCCACATTGTTGGATGGATATCAGTGTTGTAGCTATATTAGAACGGCTTGACTAGAGGTATGGCAGGCTCTGGAATGCAAATGTTCAATACTGTTGTCAGGGGCCACAGTCTTTGCAGTATCCAGAGCCATCAGCTCTTTCTTGATATCACGTGGAGTGAATTGAATTGGATCTGTGATGCTGGGGATTCCTGGAGGAGGCCAAGGTGGTTCTTCCATTTGACACTTGGAGCCAGAAGATTGCTGCAAATATCTCAGCCTTATCTTTAGCACTGTTATTCTGATTTGTCATCATTAATGATGGAGATATTAGTAGAGCTTCCTCCTCTATTAAGTTGTTTAGTTGTCTACCACAATTCACGACTGGATGTGACAGGACTGCAGAGCTTAGATTTGATCTAGTGGTGTACAATAACTTATTATAAAATTAATTCCTTGCTGCTGCTGTTATGCATTTAACATTAAAATCTGACTTCAATGAGTTCACTGCAGTTGCTTCAACATATCTGGCCTTGGGATTGGAGAAACATCGGCCCGAATTCACTCCATTATCATTTTGCTGGAAACATATATATATATTGGTATATGGTAAGAAAAAAAAGAAAAAGTCTTGACTGAAATGTAACACATGAATCGAAAACTTTCAGAAGATTATTGCTCTGAGGCATAATTGAAGAATGGATGTGTGTAGAAAATATCATGGAGAACTATCAATGCCACGGCAGGATATTTACCATATGTCTTTAGAAAAGGCAAAATTGTTCTCTGCATTTTGCTAAGTCTTATTGAGTATAATTAAAAATTAATATGATGTATTTTTAATGGCAGTTTTAAAATTTGTCTCAAATTATTTCATATGTTTGTTCTGCTAGCACTCAGTTTTCAGTGACTGAGAGAATTCTGCATGACATGGTCCAATATTTGCATACCTTTTGGCCTACAGCATGACAGAAAAGTAAAGTAGTTGTAATATAGCTGCGACAAAATGGAGGAAGGCTGGAATTTGAGAAGAAGCATTTTTAACCTCAATGTTATGGCCGTGTCAGCCCAGAATATTGAGGAAGCAATGCTGCAACATGAATGTCACTAAGGACTCATGCTAGACGTCTGTGCCTATGGAATACCTCATTGAAACCTGCCACAAGCTGCATCAAAAACTCCTGTCAATCATGGTTAACTGTATGCATGAACATTTATGCATCTTGCTCCTTCCAAGCTGGAGCAGGTATCATCTTAATTTTGCTATTAACTGTTGCACAAGGGAGCTTACAGTGACTGTACATCCCAAAGGAACTGAATATATCTCATTCTTTCTTACCAGAGAAAAATAGATGGAGAAACACCTTGGATAGTTTCAGGTTTTTCATGCATGCGGCGTGCCATTGAATGGACACAAATTATTTTGCAGGTGCTATGTGTTATTTCTGACATATACCATAGCCAGGAAGCATTCCATATCCTCAATGTACAGCTGATGTGTGGCCATTAAGTCAAGTGTATGATACAAGACCGTATATGAGATCCTGGCAGCTGCTATGATGCTTTCATTCTACAAAGATACACTACGTCATCTATATAAACTATCAGTGCTGGAACACATGGCAGTGGCTGAAAAATCCTCCCCAAAATCATCTAACGGCCTAAGAGGTTACAACAGGTGTTGGAGGAGGCAAGGGAATTGCAAGATGGATGTGGGGAAATTGGAAGGCTGCAGGGGAATGTTGAAGGACAAAGATGCTGTGAGAGTTGTGATTCAAGGAGGCTGCAAGCTGGTGGTGGAAATGGAGAAGGTGCAACGGGGATAGGTCAGGGTTGTGGTAAATGAGGAAGATAGGAAGACTACAAAAGGAATGGGCAAGAAAGGGCTGCAAGGGTTTGGGAGTTGATAGGAAGTCTGTAAAGAGAAGTGAAGAATTTCAAACTTGTGAAAAACGGGTCATACAACTTGCTAAGAAAGAGGAAAATCTGAAATCATGTAGGTGATGAATTACTTGCAAATGAATAGGCTTTCTGGCTTAGGGCTGCATATAGGGCAACATGTAGTGGATGCCATTGTATTCAATATAGTGTCAATTATTAAGTTTAAATCTGAAATTGAAATCTAAAAGTCAGTAAAAAGAGTTGTAAATACTTGGTTAAAGTCTTCCAGCTTTGTCATTGTGCGATGGAAATGCATTAGCTGTGATCTCACCAATGCGGAAGATATATTTAAGGTGGTGGATTTTGTGTGTAGGTGTGTGCATCAGCTATTCTGAAGAAAACTGTTTCTAACTTTTGTTTGTTGCCTTGTGCCAGATTAAATACTGTGAAATTTATACTTTTTTGTGTGTTGTGGCTCTAATTTTAATGGACAGTGGATAATTATTCAGGATATTGATGAATTCTTCCAGTTCTGCTTCTGTAAATCCAAATTCCCCATGCACCAACACAACTACAAAATATACTTGACATCATTGCAGCACCTAATAAAGGTCTTGGTGAGAATGAGAATGACTGTGTAAATAAATAAGAAACCCCCAAAATCAAATAAAAACCTTCAAAAGGAGCTACTGGAAAAAGAAATAAATAGGGAGAGAGGGGGAGGTGGATAGAGGATGGATAGAGGAGAGGATAGGTGGAGAGGAGGCAGACAAGTCGAAGAGGTGGGGATGGAGCCAGTAAAGGTGAGTGTAGGTAGGGGAGTAGGGAGGAGATAGGTCAGTCCAGGGAGGACGGACAGGTCAAGGGGGCGGGATGATGTTAGTAGATAGGAGATGGGGGTGTGGCTTGAGGTGAGAGGAAAAACAGGTCCTGCAATGCCACAGTGATGCCACCCGAAGGCTGCAGGAACAGCAAATCATATTCAGCCTGGGAACCCTGCAGCCCAATGGCACCAATGTGGATTTCACAAGCTTCAAAATCTCCCCTCCCCCAACCGCATCCCAGAACCAGCCCAGCTCATCCCCACCTCCCTAACCTGTTCTTCCTCTCACCCCAAGCCACACCCCCATCTCCTATCTACTAACATCATCCCGCCCCCTTGACCTGTCCGTCCTCCCTGGACTGACCTATCTCCTCCCTACCCCCCTACCTACACTCACCTTTACTGGCTCCATCCCCGCCTCTTCGACTTGTCTGCCTCCTCTCCACCTATCCTCTCCTCTATCCATCCTCTATCCGCCTCCCCCTCTCTCCCTATTTATTTGACCTGCTGTGTTCATCCAGCCCCATGCTTGTTATCTTGGATTCTCCAGCATCTGCAGTACCTTTTATCTACTGGAAAAAGAAAATTGTGTTCAATTTGCCATTTTGATAAAATAGAGGATTTCTGTTAGGCAACAAAAGCTATCTACTGGCCACATGGTTCATGACTATGGTGCACAACCCATGCTGTCATGGGCAACATAATCATACATGTATCATAAAAGCCTTGTTGCCACATGAAATGTGTTCTGTAATCTATCATCTGATGTCATGCAGTGTCAGCACCTTAGCTGATGGCACCAAATGTCTGAATTAGTGATTGTGTTTTTTCCGCATTGTTTTCTTTCCCTTTCATCTTTCTTCTTCCCCATTGTAGGTCTTGAGTGCCTGAAAAGAGAGAGTCAAGAAACAAAGGTTGTTGTGAGAGGAGGCAGGAGGGAAAGGAAGAGGTTGCTGCTTAGAGCACATGCAAATTATAGATGTAGGAAACATGTGATGTGCGTAAGAGAGCTAGGTGTGAGAATACCATTGTATTTGATGGCGACAGCCCTGTCATTGGCCATAGGACCAGTAATAGCTGCCCCATTGATGACAGCTACAATGTTACCCATGTGCGTGAGAATATTCCATGCTGCTGGTCCTCAGCTAGGTATGTATTGCTAACTGAGATTGTAGATTTACCTCTGTCCTGACAAGAAATAGCAAATTATGTTACTGCATGTACTGTCTGGACTGAAGAAGGGTCCAGACCCGAAGCGTCAGGTTTCCTGCTCCTCTGATGCTGACTGGCCTGCTGTGTTCATCCAGCTCCACACCTTGTTATCATCTACTTATAATACGATTTCAAAGATTTTCAAACATACATTAGAAGTATAATCTCGTTAATCCCAAAACAGTCTTTTATACTTTGAAAAGAAACAAAATAGCCTTTGTATAGTACTCAGAACACATCCCTGGCTCAGAATCCAAAACAACACTCATACAATACACCAGTCTTGGTATATGCCAATTGGAAAAGTTTGTAGAGTCATAGAGTCATATAGCATAGAAACATACCCTACGGTCCAACTAGTCCATACTGACCAAGTTTCCCAAACCAGAACTAATCCCACTTGCCTGCACTTGGCCCAAATCCCTCTACACCTTTCCTATTCATGTACCTGTCCAAATGTCTTTTAAATGTTGTGACTGTACCTGCATCTACCACTTCCTCTGGCAGCTCATTCCACGTATAAACCACCCTCTGTGTGAAACAGTTGACTCTTAGGTCCCTTTTAAGTCTTTCAGCTCTCACTTTTAAAATATGCCCCCTAGTTTTGAACTCTCCCACCCTTGAGAAAAGACCTTTGCTATTCACCTTATCCATATATCTCATAATTTTATAAACATCTATAAGTCATTTGTGACTTCAACATTTAGACTAGAACAGCAGAAAGCTTCTCCCTGGAGCAATCATATACCTGAGCTTCAATGTACTCAATTTTAGGTAACCTCTTCAGGGTTTTATCCCAACACTTCTGGTCTGGGATCAACTCTAACTCCTCACTCTAAGATAACCTAATTCACTATATAACCTTCCCTTCTCAGGAGCATGGACTTGTACAGCCATCCAATTACAAGTACTTCACAGGACTGCACCACTCAAAGTAAAAACTGAAACCTAAAAGTCTCCCTCACTAAGTTATGGATCTTTCCCTTATGCTGTCAAAGCAAAACAAAAATGTTTTAGAAGTCTCTAACAAACCCGTGGTCCCATTATTTACCTTACTAGGCCAAAAAAAGTCTAAAATAAAGTCCATTAGGAATGCACAAAACCAATTTATTCTAAATCCAGGTCTCAAAACTGTTTTAAAAGAAATGACTGTGGCTACAGGAATACTTACTAGTTAACTTCAGACATCCAGAAAACCTATCGGTTATGAAGTGAAAATCCAAAAACCCAAATTTACAATAAATAATATTAAAAATGATATAATCCCAGTTTATATCACACTAACTTAATATAAAGATATTGAACTTTTTGAACTTATAGAACCTATATTGTGATTATAGATTGTAAATAGATGAGGTCTAGCATTGATCCCTGTGGTAGTCCACTAGTAACAGCTTGTCAATTCAAAAATGACCAATTTTATCCCTACTCTCTGCTTTTATTTGTAACCAATCCTCTATCCATCCCAAATTGTTACCCCAACACCATGAGCTCTTATTTTGTGCAAAGTACTGCTATTCCACCTCCCTTTTCTCCTTCCTATTCTTTCCTGAACACTTTGTATCTTTGAATAGCAAACATCCAGCCCTTCCCATTTTAAGCCATATTTTTGTTGTTGCCAACAACATCATATTCCCACAAGGCTATTTGTGCTCACCAACCATAACTACTTCACTTTGAGCATCCACTTACATACATTATAAACATGTCTCTATATTCCTCATGGTCTTTCTTAGTCTGCTGTCTTAGATGGAACTCTCCCTTCTCTAGTATTTTGTAACACTTTGACCTTATGCACCTTATCCCTCCTTTCCACTTTGAAATACAAACATCCGTCCCTCCTAATTTAAACCGTTCCCAACCACACTAGTGAATCTGCTCTTTGGAACCATGTCAATGATTCGATTCCTTTAGAATTGGTGCCTTGTATCTTAGAACTAGTCCCAGGGAGAATTGGAATCCAAGAATTGGAAGCTCTGTTTTTGGATCATTCATCAAACCATTCAAGGATTCTCACCGTTTTCGTATTTCTAGTCTCCCTGATGTGTGGTTTTGAGAAGTAAAATCAGAGATCACTACATTAAAGGTCCGACTTTTAAACTTACACCCTAGCACCAGAAAATCTGACCTTAGGACTTCAACGCCTTCTCTTTTATGTCAGTCACAAGATGAAATTCAACATGTGAGAAAAGCAACATCAATGAGACTGGAACACAGGCCTCTAGCTTTCTGAAATGTGAGATTCCAACTTAAAAGGAGTGATCTCAGAGTTGTACATATTTCAGCAAAAGAAAAGAAAATTTAGAAAGCTCTTTAGAATGCTGAGAGGCGTGGATACTGTGAAAAGGCCACACTATCTGAAATGTTGCATTTGGACTAAAATCAGCAATCCTGTTTATTTTCAAGTAGGATAATTACATGGAAAGAGGAAAACACAGCAAGATACTTATGGTAGGACTCCTTAGAGAACAGTTAAGATTGAATCAGTCCACAAGGGTTTAATTTATTTACCAGAAGGCATTAAAAATGTCTTTTAAAAAGACGTTTGAGGAAAACAGCCCTCTGTGGTCTTGTTTATATAGGGTAAGAATTCTTAGTCATTACATAGTTCAGTAGATTTTCAATCAGTAACACTTTACACCCAAACAGCTAGAAGTGGGGCCCAGGCAGGCAAAATGAAAATGTTCTCTTTTTGCACATCCATTGTAATTATGTGTAATTACAAGTGCAGATTTTAAATGTCCAAGAAGCATTCATGTGATATAAAGATAATTTTATATGTAATTCGTACAATCATTGAATAGTTACGACATAAAAGGAGGCCATTCAGCCAAATGTGTCCATACTGACTTTTAGTGCCACTCTCCTTCCTTTTCTCTGAAACACTGTAAATGTTATTGCTTCAGATAATTATATAATTTTCTTTAAAAAACCTCATTTTAATCTTCCTCCAGCACAATGTCAAGCAGAGCACTTCAGATCCTAACCACATGTTGTGTAAAAAGATTTTCATCACAACACCATTACTTCTCTTGATAATTATCTCAACCTTCTGGTTCTCAATCATTCTGCCAGAAGGAACAGTTTCCTTTCACCTATTCTGTCCAGATCCCTCATAATGTTGAAAACCTATCAAATCTCCTCTTAATCTCCTCTTAATCTTCTCTTTGCTTCTCCAAACATCTATGCATCTAACTGAATTTTCTCATCCCTAGAATTATTCTCATGAATCTCTTCTATACCCTTTCTAATGTCTTCAAATCCTTTTAAAGTGTGGTGCCCAAAATTGAACACAGTATCCTGCTGAGGTCAGACTTGGGTTTTACATAGGATCATCATAAGTTGCAAGCTTTTGTATGTTATACCTCCATTTATAAAGCCCCATTTGAAATTTAAAATGGACGATTAAGGAGTAATACCATCATCAGAGCAAAGTTGGGGGAGATAATTTTAGAAAGTCATTGAAATGATTCAAAAGGCATCTAACGAATTGACAGCCCTTACTACATCTAAAAGGAAAAGGAAAATAAAATACTGCAAATGTTGGAGATCTGAAATAAAACCAGAAAATTCTTGGAAAATTCAGTAGGTTTGGTAGAATATGTGGAGAGAGAAACATTGTTAATGTTTCAAGTTCACAATGACTGTTCTGGAAGGATTCTCCTTGAATCCTCTGTCTGAAGGAACACCTTCCATAATTATTTGTGAACAAGCACTGTACCGTGACTCTTAAGACTTGGAGTCTGGGCTTGGTTTTACTTCAATCAGAATGGAGATTGAATGGATGTCGTTGGTGTTATTCAAACCCACATACTAGTGGTCTACGCGAATGAGCTAATAAGTCACTGATTATAACTTTAAGACATTAATTAATTTGTTCTGTGCCCCTCATTTCCTGCTACCTGTAAATAGAGAACCTGTGCCTAAAGAAATAGAATGCAGGTTCACCCACTCATCTATTAATTTTTAAGTGAAACTTTCACCTATTTCCATCACACTTCTAGCCTCTGTTACATTTTACAGAAGTAGAGATATGACATGCAATATAAGTTATAGATGTCTGGCTTACATAAGTCCTGACACAAAAATCTATATTTATGTGCCAATTACATCAAGAAATTTAAAAAGTGCTGATATTTATATTCTGCCCCTTATGATCTCATGATGTCCCAAGGTGTTTTAATAATAATGTACTTTTCAAGTTTAGTCTCAGTTACACAGAATCACATTGAAAATACAGTACAGAAACAGGTCATCTCGCTCAATCAATCTGTGGTGTCACTAATGTACCATTGAGCCTCCTCTTACCTTTCCTCATATAATTCTATCAGCAGAATTCCTTACTGACTGTGGTAATAGGCTACACATTACTCACCACTGTCTACATTAAGAAGTTTCTTGCAAATCTACTTGATTTGATTTATTAGTGATTAAATTGATGACCTGTAGATTTGCTCTTCCCCGAAAGGTTACCTAATAGTTTTGTTAGGTTAGCCCTTAGTCTTTACAAGAGGAAAGGCAGGCCTAGTCTGATTGACCATCCCTGAAATGTTTACCCTCACATTTATGGTTCATCCTTGTAAATCATTTTTATACCCACTTGAATGCCTGTATATCCTTTCAATAATACAATAACCAAAACTGTACATAATATTCCAAGTGTGATCTAATCAAGACACAATTAGGTTTAAAGTAGCTTCTCTACTTTTTAACCCTATTTAGAAACAAATGATAGTGCTTCATTTTATTTCATTCAATGGCCGTATTAATCTACTTTTTGTATATTTGTTTATGTACTTCAGTATTGCCGAAAAAGGAACTTATGTGTTGTTGAAAAAGACACATTTTGTCGAAGCTTTTTGTCATACATTCAGGTACAATTCACAAAGATACCAATTATACTACATGAGAGAATGGTGTTGCTTGGTTGGCAAGTGGACTGAGATGAGCAGAGATGCTGCCATGGAGAGTACAACAATGAATGATGATTGACAGTTAACTGTTAGACTTTGTTCAACTTTTAAACCAGGCAGGTTGACTAATTGGTCAGCGTATTGCTCTGAAAACTTAAATAGCCTATGACTATCATCTATTTTGTTGAGTGGAAACAGGCACAGCGCAGTATAAATTCTTTCTGTTTATAAATAACAGCTCCCTATGTATTGATTAATGTAACTTCCCATGCATAGAAGTGTGCCAAGCTGCAAAACAAACTGGCAATCCTAAATTGGCTGTCAGTGTAATTCTTCACACACTCAGGATTATATAACAAATGTTGTCCACTTGCGGGCTGGTTGGGTATGATCTGTACCTTGCTTATTTTTTATCAGTAATCATAGGGATGTCCTGGCATTGCAACAGCACTGAGATTCATATACCACATTACACATTTGTGTGATATACAGCAGCACCCTGTTAATGCGACCAACACTCATACTGCATGGTCGTAAGCATGAACCAGCAAACTTCATCTGTTGCACAAAAGTCTGAGGTGGCTTAACCTTCTAAAGTAATCTGAGGTGGCCTGGCACTTTTAGAGTAATAGAGGAAACAGGCCCTTCAGCCCAACTTGTCTCTGTTGACCAGGTTTCCTAAACTGAATTAGTCCCATTTGCCTACATTTTACCCACATCCATCTAAGCCTTTCTCATCCATGTACCTGTACAAATGTCTTTTGAATGTTGTAATTGTACCCACCTCTACCACTTCTGCTAACAGCTTGTTCCTTATACACACCATCTTCATTGTGAAAAATATGCCCCTCAGATCCTTTTTAGTTCTTTCCCTTCTCATCTTAAACCTATGCCTTTTAGTTTTGGACGCTCCTACCCAGGGAAAAAGACCTTGGCTATTCACCGTATCTATGCCGTCATGATTTTATAAACCACTATAAAGTCTCCCCTCAGCCGCCTACACTCCAGGGAAAAAGTCCCAGCCTGTCCAACCTCTCCTTACAACACAAACCTTCCAATCTTAGTAACATTCTTGTAAATCTTTTGTATCCTTTTTCTTTAGGACTAAAAGTGTTTGTCTTAGAGTCTTGCAAGACTTTATGCGATATAAATTATGGCCAACGTCCTTGGGTAAGGCGAAGGGTGGTGGGGTATACTTCCTGATCAACACTTCCTGGTGCTCAGATGTAGTGACGCTGGCAAGCCACTGCTCCCTGGACCTAGAATGCTTTACAGTAAAATGCCATCTCTACTACCTACCACAAGAGTTCACCTCTGTAATGCTGACAGCAGTCTACATACCACCCCATGAAGATGTGAAGAATGCCCTAGACGAGATTTACACCGCCCACAAACACTCCAGAGACATGATTCCCCAAGGCCCTGTTCATTGTGGCCGACAACTTCAACCAAGCCAACCTCAAGCAGGTGATGCCAAAATACCACCAAAACATTTCCTGCCCTACCAGAGGACTGAACTACTGCTACACAGCCATCAAAATGCCTACTGCTCAATCCCCCACCCACACATCAGAAAATCTGACCACAACACTGTGTTCCTCCTCCCAGCTTACAAGCAGAAGCTGAAATGGGAGAATCCTTCATGAAATGAAGTACAGTGCTGGTCCGAGGCAGCAAAAGATTGTCTCTGGGACTGTTTGGACCTCAATGGACTGAACCATGTTCAAGTGTTCAGCGAAAAACCTAGACGAGTGTGCCACCACCATCTCAGACTTCGTTAAGAAATGTGTGGAGGACTGTATACCAAAGAAATCAATCCGAGTGTTCCCCAATGGTAAACCTTGGATGAACCAGGAAATCCATTCCTTACTGGAGACCAGAAGTGCAGCATTCAAGTTGGGTGACCTGGACCAGTATAAAAAATCCAGATATGACCTCCACAAAGCTATCAGGGAGGCCAAGAAGCAATACTGGACCAAATTATAGGCTCAGACCTACCAAATGGACTCCTGCTGTCCATGGCAAGGCCTAAATGACATTATGGGATACAAAATGAAATAGTGTAAGATAGTGGACAATGACACATCCTTCCCTGACATGCTTAATGTTTGCTATGCTTGGTTTGAGCAGAATACCACTGGCGTGGCAATGCCTGTCCTGACAGCCCCAGACACCCCTGTTTCCTCTGTCACCACTTCACACGTCAGATCAGTCTTCCTGGGAGTCAATCCAAGGAATGCGACGGGCCTGGACAGTGTCCCCAGCCGAGCGCTCAGGTCCAGTGTGGACCAGCTGGCAGAGGTTTTCACTGACATCTTCAACCCCTCCCTACTACAAGCTGGAGTCCCAACCTGCTTCAAGAAGACCACCATCATCCCCGTAACCAAGAAAGTATATGTAGTGTGTCTTTATGGCTACTGCCCAAAAGCTCTGACTGCAATAATCATGAAGTGCTTTAAGAGGCTGATCATGGCCCACATCAACTCCAGTCTCCCAACCTTCCTCGATCCCCTACAGTTTGCCTACTGATATAATAGATCCACAGAAGATGCCATATCCCTAGCCCTACACTCATCTTTGGAAATCTGGACAACAAGGACACTTACTCAGACTCCTGCTCATTGACTACAGCTCCACCTTCAACACCATTATCCTCTCCACACTGATCTCAAAACTGTGTGACCTTGGTCCTGGCTCCGCCCTCTGCAACTGGATCCTAAGCTTTCTGACCCAAAGCCCCAATCAGTGAGGATAGGTAACTGTATCTCCTCCACAATAAAACTCAACACTGGAGCCCCCCCAAGGATGCAGCCTCAGCCCCCTACTGTACACCATGTACACCTATGACTGTGTTCCAAATTCTGAACGAAAGTCATCTACAAGTTGTTGATGACACCACTGTAGAAGGACAGATATCTAACAATGTCAAGTCAAAATACAGAAGGGAAACTGGGGACTTGGTGAGGTGGTGCAGTGAAAACAATCTGTCTTTCAATGTCAGCAAAACTAAACCACTGATCATTGACTTCAGAAAGAAGGGAGGAGAATATGCCCCCATCAACTCAATGGAACTGAGCTTGAGAAGGTGAAGAGCATCAAGTTCCTCAGAGTGACAATAACTGATGACCTGTCCTGGATTTCCCACGTAAGTGTGACAGTCAAGAAGGCACAACAACACCTCTTCTTCCTCAGGCAGCTCAGGAAATTTGGCATGATCATAAGGTCCCTCACAAGCCTTTACAGATGCACTATTGAAAACATACTGTCCAGGTGCATAACAGCCTACTATGGCAACTGCTCTGCCCAGGACTGTAAGAAACTGCAGAAAGTTGTGTGCACAGACCAGACCATCACGGAAGCCAACCTTCCATCCATGGAGTCTATTTACATGGCTCACTACTGCGGAAAAGCGGCCAACATCATCAAAGACCTATCGCACCCTGGTAATGACCTCGTACAACCTATCTGTCAGGCAGAAGATACAGAAGTCTGAACACATGCATAAGCAGGTTCAGGAACAGCTTCTTTCTGGCTGCTATCAAACTGTTAAATGGACTGTAGCCTCAAATAATGTAACCTGCAATGTAACCTTTATGCCTCTAAGCCTTTTCGATCTGGACATCCTTTGCTTGTTGTGATCTGCCTATACCACTCATAAACAAAACTTTTCACTGTATTTCAGTACACGTGACAACAAAATCAATCAATCAATCAGTATAGTGATAAAAAATCTGCTCTGGGTATCCTTTGTCACACAGGATGGCTTTGATATGCTGCATTTCAGCTTCAAGTTTGCATGGTGAACAAATGACTCAGGTGCTACTTATGAGATTGCTGATTTGGCTAATCATACAGTCTTGCAACTGTAGGAATTCCAATTGTATCTTGATCAAACAAAGTAGACTTTCAGGAGAAGTAACTTGCTAAATGGTTGGATAAATCGCTACATACATGATGAATGATTCTTCCACATTTGTGAAGAGTGTACGGGACTTGCACATTGATAGCAAAGTAAAGTCTATGTGCACAGTTGGCATTGCCAACCGGTGCACTAATACACCACTCAAGGAAACTATAATTATTTACAGTGCAGCACCATGTTATGGTGATCTAGTTGTGTCAGTATTATGTAAATCATATCCATTGAACTTAGAAACCCAGTAACTCACAAAATTGAGTTCAGTTTCATTGACACTATGCTTGCCCAAATATTTGGTAGTGACGCTACCATGGTACCACAAGGGTCCTTTTTTTTATTGTGTCCTTATACTGCCAGACCCTTTTTGCTTATTTTAGTAATTTAGAGACTTATTACAATTAATATGTGATCTGATGTTTCTTACCAAAATGTAATTCTGCATACTTATTTCTGATGAAAATGATTTGACAATTTTTGCTTATTCTACAGACTTATTAACGTCTTCTGGTAATTTGTTGGAATTCGTTCCAGTACAGTCTACTCCCACAATTAGCTAAAGTACATACAGTGTCAACAGGCAAGCAGCCCTAAAATGTAGCCTAATCCAGTTTGTGAGTTGGATGCCTATTGTTACATGCTGAGTGGCCATATCATCACCTTTCCGAGCCTGTTGCTGGTGCACCCTGAAACACAGGTCGATATGTCCTGCTAGGGGATCAGAAACGAACAATGAAGATTCTCAGGATTCTGAGGGATCAGCAAATATCAAGTGCCAATAATGATGGAGGGGTGCATTTGACTGGTGCCCATGAATCATGCCCTCAGATGCCATTGCATGGTGACCAACATGGAGGCTCTTTGCAGCTTGGTAGCCACTCTGACTTCCATGTTGAGAATTACCAATGTTCATATTACTCAGGGTGGGTAATAGGAGAGGAAGCAGCATATTAATGAGATGATAGTGCAATTAATAAAGTTTTAAACAAGCAATAATCCCTTTTACTAGGTAACTCACTCCTTCTAAGTAAGAATCTTGCCTTGATACCTGGAATTAATTAAAAGATGGAGTGAGTTGCTCCCAACATCAAGTTAGGCCTTGCTGGGCTTCTCAGATGATTATGCAATAATTCGCATTGTAGCCCATGTCATTCAAAACCCCCATAATATTCTACCTTTTATTTATCCAGAGTTTTCAATGATTCAGATTCTTTATTTCCTCTGCTCCTGCTTTATGCTGCATTGCTAAATGCATACCTACCAGAAGACTGACATGACTAAAATAAACTTTTTCTAGTCTACAGAAAGGTGGCATTAGTTTTAGAACATAGGGAGATCCTTATGCCTTGACACAATAGCAAGTAAACAATGTCCTGTTACTATCCTGGGCAGCTGCATACTAGCCTTATCTCTTGCTGCAATGAGGCAATATGTTATTTGACTGGTTGCTATACTCATGCTGCCATTTGTTTGGAACGAATGACTGAAGAATATCAAAATCATTAAAGTCTTATCCGATCTTTTGTTCCTGTAATGATAATGCCTGCATTTATCTAATAAAAACTCCTATAATAATTTGTGACTCTGCAGTTCCACCCTCTGGTTACCACGTAGCACTGCAAAGGAACTTTAATCAACACCCATTACAGTCACTTCATTTTATTTTCTCTCCCTGGTTTATTTCTCAGATGGGGGTCTATAATTAATTCATTGTAAATATTTTTAGAATTAATATTGAATTTTCCACTTATTTATTCTTATCCAATCACTGGACACTTCCATCAAAACCAATTTCTGCTTCTGCCTCACTTGCCCCAACCTAATGACCCAGAGTCAGCCACCTGCAAACTCCACAATTTTTGTTTAATAAATGTTCACCTTTGATGTTCTGCTCTAATTTCTTCCCAATGACTGTGACCTGGCTCCCTGCTCCCCGTTCTCTACTACTCAAGCTTCCATGTTACTCCATGGTTCTATATTAGACTTTGGGCTCCCCACACTCACTATCACTGCCATTGCATGCACATACTATTGACTTAAAGTATTTTATGTCTGGTTTTTTGTTTTCTTTGCCTGTTCTTGTCCAGTGTCTCTATTGTGATATGGCCCTTATTGCCTGTTAGCTTATGAATATAAGAAGGAAGTTGTTCTTTGCAAATCCTGAATTTAGAAGACTGAATTTGCTGTCTTGGAGAAAATGTAGCCATAAACAGAAGAAAATCAGCATTACAACTGCTTTCAAATGATCAAAAAAATTTGACTTCAGAAAGAATCAGTGCTCCAAATCAGCTGGACAATGAAGCTATTATTAAAATCTCTATTTTTGATTTTCTAATCAACCTGTTCAGAGATTTAAACCTGGAAGCTACATTACTATTATGCCACTATTACTATGGCATGAGAGGCCCTTCTTTAAACTTTTCCATTACTTTTGTTTCACTTTGCCACAGGAGCTTATATCAGACATCTTTTTATTTAACATTTAATGGAAGCAAAAGGGCTGAGGCTGCACATGCAGCACCACAGAATAGCAACAGATTTTTTTAAAACAACATCCGAGAAAAGTAACAAGAAGCAAATCCAAGTTACAAGAAGCAA
Organism: Ginglymostoma cirratum; assembly: GCA_024137785.1. NCBI lineage: Eukaryota > Metazoa > Chordata > Chondrichthyes > Orectolobiformes > Ginglymostomatidae > Ginglymostoma > Ginglymostoma cirratum. Next base: position 36,464,778 of record JAHRHZ010000021.1, read on the forward strand.
ATTCAAACTTTATTGACATGTTTTAAAATCCAGAACATTCTAGAAGAGGGTTTCTTACAATTTCACTGCCCTGGAGAAAAAATAGCATTTTATCCAAATTCCTTTTGTAAAAGCAATGATTTCTTCAATATTTTATTCCATACACCCATAAAAAGCTCAATCAGTTTTGAACCATTATATATACATTGTAGGATCTAATTCCTAAATCAAGCATTTATTTAAAATATCAAGTATTCTATGTTTCAAATTGCCAGAATTTTGGTGCTAAGTCTCTAAAGTAGAAATAAGCTATTTCCATTTTGACAGGAGGTTTTAAACACAGTTTATCAGATTTATTTATTCATCACAAGTGTAAAGTGTACATGCAAGAAATTGTTTTTTCCCTGTAAAACTGGCTGGACATTATTATAATGTGAACTCCTCCATCCATCTACCTTCCTCCCACGACACACACACACACATTTTCTCTCTATCACTTTTTTTAGCTTCAGCTTTACATTGAAGAACTGTGTCAGTACATGTTTACTTTTGTTGTTTGATTAATATACCGGGCCCTGTTCGATAGGAAAATGTAAAAATCTTCTTTCAGGTTAATAGCAAAGGAAAGCAGCTAATCAGTGTATAAAATACCTACAAGAGACTGTATACTCTGAAATAGATTTGCCAACTCCAGCTGAGGGCATTTCTGGAGTTTCCTTTTGACTGCCATCTGACCTGTCAAGACAAACAGTCTTTGCTTCCCAATGTCCAATATTTTTACAGCTGATAACAAGGTGCCCAAAGAAAGTAGAAAGAATAAGACATTTTTAATACCATTATGATTTTTCTCCCAGATTGCTCACACCAGTGTCCAAAAAAAATCTTTCATTCCTGGATGCTCCAGGATAATCTTTGAGAGTTGGCAGCTCTATTCTGAGAAGGTATGAAAGTTGCAACTGGTAACTAAGTTTGGAAAGAAGGAATGCAAACTATAACTTCAAATTGATAACAAAACTATCACTTATAGACCAAAAGCATCCTTCCCAACTCATTGGTAATAGGCATAGATATCCTCCATTTTACATCTATACACCTATGTAAAGGAAGAAGCAGCTGCGTGATTATTCTGCTCTGTTGGCAGCTAGCATTAAAATGTATCAGTAGGTAATGAGCTCATCAAAGTGCCAGTGTTATATTTTTCATTGTTGTCACTCAGTGACAGTAGTCACCATCAACAGTGTACGATGAACACAGCACAAAATCCCTACTACACTTCCCAATAATATGTTGTTTCTGCAGTCCTTGGAGAGTATATTTTCCTGCATATGTGTGTATTGCATTTTCTATATCAAACAGTCTTTAGACCTCACTGAAAGGAAAGCTTGCTATGTTGTGTTGCCTTGTGGACCTGTGTTTAGCTGAAACTTGAGGCTTAATAAACCTATTTCACTTAGGTCCTTTATAAGAAGCATCTCCCATTATAAGTAGCACATAGATAGTGGACTGAAGTTCAGTTCGATTTGATGATAATCCTCCTGAGGTGAGTCCCAAGAATCCTGGAGTTGGAAATTTAAGTGACAAACTGGTGTGTTAAGAGATTCTCTTGAATTGATTTTAAGGTGCATTGCTAGGAGAAAAAGACAATTTTACTCAAAGGCCCAATTTATACATTGGAGTTAAACAAATACATGAGACAGAAGCTGAAATAAAGGAGACATAAATGTTTCCTGCAGGTAGACTTTTCTGCCATTAAATTTCAAACGATTTCAACAAAATGACATTAGCAAAGTCCCAATCATTAATATAGCAGCATAGGTGTTGCTCGTAGCATCAATGACCAATATGCCGATGGCTACTGCAGGCAGAACAACAAAGTCAAAATCAAATGACTCCTGGATCACAAACACATGAGAAATTAGAATGAAATATAGAAATCTGAATACAGTATCAAAGAGTTGAATGTAGAAATTTCAGGGATCAGAATGTTTGTAACACTGAAGCTTCATTCTTTCAGTTCACATTGATCTTCCTGATAAAATTTGCTTGTAGCATATATATATGGCTTTATATGGTTTGCAACCATTCCTCGTAATTCATTATTCTTCAAATATGAAACCCTTTTTTTCAGATTCCAGCCTGCAACACTGCCAGATATCTATTGTATTACATATTAATCATCTCAGTCTTGCTGTCCGGAATTCTATTCCAAAGGTTCTCACTCTCTTACACCTTTTATCACTTTCAAAAAGCTCTCAAAACCAACCCTTTTGGTCGCCTCCCTACTTTTTCTCCAATCACTGCTTAGTACCCAAATTCCCTTCCTATCATGAAATAACTTAGGCTGAAGACAGCAGCGAACAATCACTTTAAAACTTTGGAGCCAAGTGTATGGCAATTTTAGGTGGCATAATATATTACTAGGAATGCCATTTTTTTTGGATGCTCAACCAAGAACAAAGATTAAGTATGTTTTAAAAATTGTGGGCAACGCAAATTCAAGAAATTAATTCCAGGGGGCTTGGCTAGTCCTTAACCACAGATCTTCACGGATAAATGAGAAGTTGCCCACTTCAATGGGAAAGCTAGAAAGGTTAATGTTAGGAGGGACCTGGATGTCCTTGTACACTGGTCATTGAAGGAAAGCATCAGATACAACAAGCAGTTAGGAAAATAAATTGCATGATGGCCTTCATTGTAAGTGGGTTTTAATATAGGAACAAGGAGATCTTCCTGCTGCTGCAGGGTGTTGCTGAGACCACATTTGGAGTATCATGTGCAGTTTTGATCTGATTACCATTGAGAGAGGCAGCAAACATTCACCAGACTGATTCCTGGGATGGCAGGTTTGCCTTTAGAGGATGCAGTAGGTCAACTGGGCCTGTATTCACTGAGAGTTTAAAAGAATGAAAGAGGACCTCATTGAAACATGTACAATTCTAATGACTGGATGTGGGGATGATGTTTCACCTGGCTAGAGAGTTCCAGAACAAGGGGTTACGGTCTCAGAATATGTGGTAGGGCATCTCAGAGAGAGATGTAGTGAAATTTCTTCACTCAGAGAGTGGTGAACCTATGTAATTCTGCATCACAGAAGGCTGTGGAGGACCAGTCATGTGTCCCAGCAACATGAATCAGAGCAACCCCTCTCTCAGGAATTGGAGTGCCCTCAGGGGATTGCACATCCTCCACACTGTCAGACATGGTGACACCACCTGGGATATCTTATCATACAGCCTCAAGTATTCCTCTCATGACTGGAAGCCAAGACTGACAAATCAAGCAGGCTTCCAGGTGGAGGGCCAGTCCATGATATAAATTACATGGTGTGAAGTAGCATTTGAGGAAAGACAGACTTCTGGGTCTGAATTTTTTCAGTCTTTTGGAGATGGGCTGGCAAGCGGGACAGCTGGCAATATAGCAGTGAAATGGAACTGTAAAGTGAACTCAAGAAGCTCAGCCACCGTGGCATATCGTCAGCTGTGGGAAGCTTAGCAGCAACTTCACAGTGGGTTACCACTGCCATCAGAAATGGATGTTGCATGTTCAATAGAACGGCTCCCCAGTGTCAATAATATTTTCTGCACCCAAGGTGGTGCCACTGGAATGTTCCTATCTGCCTGTCCCTTCTTTCCTCAGAAATCCCAACTCTCTTCAAGGGCACCTGAGTACAAAAGGGCCTTCTGCTTGGTGATACAATCTTAGAATTGATAAGCAATTGATAAGCATTGCCAAAGCTGCTGAAGGGCTAGCCCTCTGAAAGTGCTCAAAGCTATCATATTGGACCAGAGTCCTTAATTGCCATGGGCAAAATGCCTCCATAGAGTCCTGCCACATGCTGGAATAGGATCACCTCTCACCTTGGTTACAACAGTGGATCTTCAAATTCCTCAGAACAATTCAGCCTTCAGGTTTCCAACATGTCACTTCCACCTACCCCCCATTCGAAACAAATCAAGTATATTAAAATTCTCCCTGTTATTTCATTGATGCATTACTTCAAGGTATATTTTCATAATTATGATTTTAGGACATTTTAATGAGATTTATTATCTTGTATACATTATCAGAAAAAAGCATCTAAAGCCCTGCATTAAAATTCTGCAACTTCATTAAATGGAGTCAGAAATTAAATTTTATAATGTTGCTGCCCATTCAACCCTAAAAAATAATTTTGTTCTTGTTATATTGAGTACCTAATCGAACAACTGTTATTACACTACTGTTCGCAATGTTTTGCTATTTATGTTGCTGTTGAACCTCTTGATTATAACTTTTCGATCACTCAAATATCCAACATTTTGTGTCAATCTGGATGGTAAAAGGTCTTTCTCATTTTTATGTTTGTAATTAAATAGGACAGGTAAATGAATGTATGACAAATGTATTAAAATGACAAAGAAATATCTAGCAACTTTAGTTGAGATGCTCCAGTGAAATACTTAGAAAAATTGTTTGATTGCATACCCTAAAAATAAGCTGTTAAGTATCATTAAGTACCAAACAACGTTTTACAATTACAGAAGATATTACCCAACTGGAATGAGGGTTAGCTTTACTTCTGAACAATATAAGGAATGGCTTAATGAGATTCCCATAATGAATAGCAGTTGATGCTGAAATTCAGAGTTATTTCATGCACACAAAAACCCTAGAAAAAACTGAAAGTTTCAGTATATTTTCCTCTAAGTACTGGAGCCAGCTGCAGGTACAAAGATGCAAACAGCCATTTTTTGCCTTGAATTCTAACTACTGTCAAAAAAATTTCATGCAAAAGAATTTTCAAGACAACCTTCCTCCTTTCTCTAGAATTCTCCATATCAGAGACTAAAATATCCTGTCAAGCCTCAGAAAACAAATTAAGCAGCATTCTGGCCTGTAGGATATGTTTCATTAAATGATTTGTGCTTTCCAATACTGTGATGAAACTAACAAGTCAATATTTGTATCAACACTGCAACAAGCACATAAAGGCCAGAGCTGGAGAAAACTGATGAAGGCAGCTTTTTTTTCCCATTGAAACCAATGCTATCATTGTACCTAATCCTCATGCCATGGAGGAAGCCTGCTTTTGATCCTCCTGCTCTTGCTCACCCTCTCCCATCAGCGGCTGTCGTTTTTTAAGCTCTCGATGATACTTTGCCATCAAGGAGGCATAAATGCAACCATATGCCCCAGCCACCACCATCATGATGCAAACAATGCCACACAAGACCCCAGCAACAACGACTGTTCCAATGGCTCGCCTGACACTGACTGGGCGGTAGCGTTGTCTCATGCAATCTGAAGTGTGAAAGTAATGTGGCCTTGGGGTGCTGACCTCCTGTTTCATACAGGGAGGGCTTGTGACTACTTTTCCATCTCCTGAGGATTTGTTTTCATCCTCCAGTTGGATGCAATAGTTGAACATCTCTATTGGAACTGCTCTGAGATCTTTCCCACGGAGATCTTTTGGCAGAGAACATTCAATTCCATCAAGTTTTCCACCTGATTTTAAGACAAATTAATCAATTAATTAGGACTTGTATTCTGCTAGTCAAAACAATACATCATATTTTCCCAGTGTAACCATTTCCTCAAGTAAGCAATGCTTACATTTATTAAGCAAGTTTTAGCAAACACATTTTATTCAACAATTTCCCATCTTTTTAACTGCCCCTCATAATATTTTGTTATTTCACTGGGGCGAGGACTTTATTGGGGCAATTCTGGATGTTCTGTAGGTGATGGCACTCTGTAGGGAAGTATCATGTGAAATCATTGGCATAGTGCTTAAGATTTTTATTCATATTTCCTCTGGTTTTAAAGGAAAGAAAATCATTGGCTGCAGTCTTTTATTTCCTCACTTTGAGCAGAAATTCAGCCTTCACAGTTGAATTAAATGGTCTAATATTTATTGACATGCTTCTTAGAAAAAATTGCAAGCTACAGCAAGAGCAGAAATACATTTAAATGTCCCAAAGTGCCTTATAGGAACATTATCAAACCAAATTTGAATTCAAGGTATTGAACGTGGCATTAGGAAAGGTGACCAAAAATGTGATCAAAGTGGCAGTTTTAAAGAATTGTCTCAAAAGAGTAGGGAAAGGTAACAGAACAGAAAGGTTTAAGTTGTCAGTTTCAGAGTTTAGGACCTTGGTGTAGCCATCAGTGTGGGCAAAGGAAGTTCAAGAAGTCAGAATTGGAAGAGTTTCAGAACAAGGCTGAGAATGTTATAATTGAGACATTGCTGGACCAGGAGCCAATGTAAATGAGTGAAAAATTGAGGTGATGCGAACAGGACCTGATGTGAGCTAGGATAGAGACCACAAAACCATAATATAACAGTGCAGAATTAGACTATTCGCCCCATTGAGTCTGCTCCACCGTTCGATCATGGCTGATATATTTCTCAACCCCATTCACCTGCCTTCTCCCTGCAACCCTTGATCCCCTAACTAATCGAGAACCTACCTATCTCAGTCTTAAATACACGGACTTGGAATCCACAGCCCTCTGCGACAATGAATTCCACAGAGTCACCAACTGCTGGCTGAAGAAATATCTCCCCATGTCAGTTCTAAAGGGTCGTCACTTCGCCCTGAGGTTGTGCCTTTGGGCCCAGTCTCTCCTACTAATGAAAATATCTTCTCCACGTCCAGTCTATCCAGGCCTCTCAGTATCCTGTAAGTTTCAATCACATCTTCCTCATATCCTTCTAAACTCCATCGAGTATAAACCCAGCAGATTTTTAAATCAACTTTTATTTAAAGGAGACTTGCAAACCACTGCCACGTCTCCAACTCCTATTACCTCTCAATGTTGTTGTCATCTCTCAAATCTGTGCCCAACTTGCCCAGAACTCCATTCTTGAATCATGCTAAACAGGTTTTTGGCCTTGCCATAATAACAACCAGTTATTTTCAAAGTCACAAATTATGCCCTAAGTGACTGGGATAAAGGTAAGCCATTCCTCCTCATCCTTATCAACCTGTCTACAGAATGAATTCTACACCAATGGCTCTACAAGGTCGTCCAGCTGAATAAAACCACTCTTTTATATATCTAAACTACCCTGCTCCCATACCATTACCCCTGGCATCCCTCACAAATCTATCCCTTGGTCCACACCATTTCATTTTGACATGCTTCCCACTGACAGCATTAGTTTTCACATGTATCGAACAACATTCAACTGTGCCAATCTTACTGATCTTTCAACCACTGACTGTCTGTAACATGTCCGAAAATTTGTATGATGTCTAGAATTAGATGAGCAGAAAAGTCTTCCAATTAAATATTAGGAAGACTGGAGCCATTGTCTTTGGACGTACCATAACTCTGTTCCCTAGCCATTAACTATGTCTCTCTCCTTATAATTATCTGTAACTAGCTATTCATAACCTTGGTGTATATTTGATTTTGACATGAGCTACTGACCACATATCCATATCCAATAAAGATTCTATTTCCACCTCTATAATATCACCTAACTCTGTCCTTGCCTGAACTCATCTACTGCAGAAACCTTCATCCATGCTTTGATAACTTCAAGACTTTACTATTCCAATCAACTTCTGGCTTTTGTTTTATTCATTTGTGGGATGTGGGAATCACTGGATTGGCCAGCATTTAACGCCCATCCCTGGTTGCTCTTGAAAAGTAATGGTAAGCTGCCTTCTTGAACCACTGCAGTGGTTTGATCCACAATGCCATCAGGGAGGGAATTCCAGGATTTTGATCCAGCAACAGTGAAAGACAGTGATATATTTCCAAGCCAGGATGATGAGTTGCTATGAGAGACATTTACAGGTGGTGGTGTTCCCATGTGTCTGCTACCCTTCTCCTTCTAGATGAAAGCGGTTGTGGGTTTGGAAGGTGTTGTCTGAGGATCTTTGGTGAATTTGTGCAGTGCATCTTGTAGATAGTGCACACTGCTGCAGCTGAGCGTTGGTGGAGGAGGGAATGGGTGTTTGACTTGTCTACATTACATGCCTGGCATTCTACCCTTCATAAACTTGGGGTTATCCAAATCTCTGACACCCATGTCCCAGTCACACCAAGTCATGTTCACCATCACTCATCTGCCTGGTGTACTACATTGGCTCCATTACAACACCACATGCATACTGAAATTCTTATGCATGTTTTCAAATCGCTTCATGGCATCCCTATTCATTTAAACTCTTCAACCCTATAACCCTCCAAGATATGTTCACTCATGCAATTTTGGCCCCTCTGATTTTAAACATTTCATCATGGTTCACCACACCTTTAACTTGCAAGATCCCAAGTTCTAGAATTAACTCTGTAACCTTCTCGGCTCTTCAACTCTGCTTTGTTTCTTGAAGAAAATCCATAAAATTTAAATCTTTGATCAAGCTCTGCTTCAATATTTTTTATTATGGCTCAGTGTACAATTTTATTTGATAATGTTGCCATGAAATGCTTTGGGATGTTTTACTATATTATGGAAGCTATATAAAATCTGGGTAAACAGCCATTGGGTCCCACAAGGCACGGTAGAAATTTCTCTCTGTTAGAGACAAGTGGTAATAGAGATTAAGGGCCAATTCCAGATTGATTTCAAGTATCTCTGGACATCAGGGCTGTCTAAGAAAAATTAACAAACAGTGAAATTCACAGCTGACCTTGGAGAAACCTATATGGGAGAGCTCACAGCAGGGGAGCAGCTCAGTATAATTATAAAACATAGGTACTAAGTTATCCTGGAGCAGTGTTTATTTTAGAGCGGCAAGACTATGCTATTTTCTTGGTCTGTAGATTGTTAAGGTGCAAAGATGGCCTTTACTAGAGTGATGTGCTTTTCCTGTCGGATGTGGGAGATTAGGGAGAGTTTCCATGTCACTGATGATAATGTCTGCAGCAAGTGTGTTTGTTATGAATCCTATCAGATAATTTGGAGTGTCAGTCCAAGGCAATGAGGAAATTATAGGAGTTAGGGGGTGCGATGGATGGCTATTGTAGGAAGGGAGAGAAAAACCAAAGAAACTGTCAGGTAGATGGGTTACTTCCAGGAAAGGTAGGAGAGGGAGGCAGGTCATGCAGGAATCTCCTGTGGCTACTCTCATCTCAAACAAGTGTGCTGTTTTGGTAAATGTAGGGGGTGATGGACTGTCAGGGAAATGTAGAACTGACAGCCAGGTTTCTAGTACCAAGACTGGGTCTAATGTAACGAGGGGTCATCAGGTTCCAAGTGATTGATTGTGATAGGGGACTCCCTAGTCAGAGGCAAAGACAGACATTGCTGCAGCCAACAGCGAGACACCAGATGGTGTGTTGCCTCCCTGGTGCCAGGATCAAGGATGTCTCGGAGTGAGTGCAGAATATTCTTGAAGGGGAGAGGGACCAGCAGGAGGTTGTTGTACACATTGGAACTAATGACATAGGAAGAGAAAAGGATGAGATTCTGAGGAGAGAAAATAGGAAGTTAGGCAGGAATTGAAAAAGGAGGTCTTCAAGGGTAGTAATATCTGGATTACTCCCCATGCCACAAGCTAGTGAAGGTAGGAATAGGAGGATAAAGCAGATGAATGAGTGGCTGAACAGCTGGTGCAGGGGAGAAGGACTCACATTTTTGGATCATTAGAATCTCTTCTGGGGTAGCGGTGACCTGTATTAGAAGGACAGATTGCACCTGAATTGGAAGGAGACTAACATAGTGGTGGGGAGATTTGCTAGAACTACTGGGGAGGATTTAACTTGGTAAGTGGGGGAGGGGGAGAGGTGGGACGCAGGGAGATAGTGAGGAAAGAGATCAGTCTGACAGTGGTACAGTTGAGAAAACGAGCAAGTCAGATAGGCAGGCAGTATCGAAGCAGAGAACAAGATAGGACTGATAAATTAAACTGCATTTATTTCAATGCAAGAGACCTAACAGATAAGGCAGATGAACTCAGGGCATGGTTGGGAACAAGGGACTAGGATATCATAGCTATTACAGAGATGTGGCACAGGGATGGACAGAACTGGCAACTTAATGTTCCAAGGTATAGATGCTATGGGCAGAATAGAAAAGATAGAAAAGAGAGGAGGCGGAGTGGTGTTTTTGATTAGGGATAACATTATGGTTGTACTTTGGAAGGATATTCCTGGGAATATGTCCAGGGAAGTTATTTGGGTGGAACTGAAAAATAAGAAAGGAATGATTGCCTTATTGGGATTATACAATAGACTCCCCAAAATAATCAGCAAGAAATTGAGAGACAAGTTTGTAAAGAGATCTCAGTTATCCGTAAGAATAATTGGGTGGTTATGGTAGGGTATTTTAACCTTCCAAGCATAGACTGGCACTGCCATAGTGTTAAGGGCTTGGATGGAGAGGAATTTGTTAAGTGTGTACAAGAAAATTTTCTGATTCAGTATGTAGATGTACCAATAGAGAAGGTGCAAAACTTGACCTAGCCTTGGGGGAACTGTCAGGGCAAGTGACTTAAGGCATCAATGGGGGAGCACTTTGAGGCCAGTCACCATAATTCTATTTGTTTTAAAATAGTGATGGAAAAGGATTGACCCGATCTAAAAGTTAAAGTTCTAAATTGGAGGAAGGCCAATTTTGACAGTATTCAGCATCAACTTTCAAAGGTTGTTTGGGGGCAGACGTTTGCATGTAAAGGGATGGCCGGGAAATGGGAAACCTTCAAAAATGAGATAATTAGAGTCCAGACACGGTATATTCCTGTTAGGGTGAAGGGCAAGGCTGGTAGGTGTAGAGAATGCTGGATGTCTAGAGAAATTGAGATGTTGGTCAAGAATAAGAAGGAAGCATTTGTCAGGTGTAGACAGCAGAGATCGTGTGAATCCCTGGAAGAGTATAAAGGCAGTAGGAGTATACTTAAGATGGAAATCAGGAGGGCAAAAAGGCGACGTAAGATAACTTTGGCAAATAGTGTTAAGGAGAATCTAAAGGGATTCTATAAATACATTAAGGACAAAAGGGTAACTAGAGAGAGAATAGGGCCCCTTAAAGATCAGCAAGGCTGCCTATGTGTGGAATCGCAGGAGTATTTTGCAATACTAAACGAGTATTTTGCATCAGTGTTTACTGAGAAGAAGGATATGGAAGATATAGAACACGGGGAAATAAAAGAGATATCTTCAAAAATGTCCATATTACAGAGGAGGAAATGCTGGAATGCATAAAACGCATTCATTTAAATGCATAAAGGTGGATAAATCCCCAGGACCGGATCAGGTGTGCACTAGAACTCTGTGGGAAGCTAGGGAAGTGATTACAGGGCCCCTTCCTGAGATATTTGTGTCATCGATTACCACAGGCGAGGTGCCAGAAGTCTGGAGGTTGGCTAACATGGTGCCACTATTTAAGAAACATAGTAAGAAAATGTCAAGGAACTATAGACCAGTCAGCCTGACATCAGTCGTGGGCAAGTTATTGGAGAGAATCTTGAGGGACAGGATTTACATGTATTTGGAAAGGCAAGGACTGATTGGGGATAGTCAACATGGCTTTGTGTGTGGGAAATCGTATCTCACTAACTTAATTGAGATTTTTTGAAGAAGTAAAGAAGATGATTGATGAGGGCAGAGCAGTGGGTGTGATCTATATGGACTTCAGTTAGGCGTTTGACAAGGTTCGTCAAGGTCGACTGGTTAACGAGGTTAAATCACATGGAATACAGGGACAACTAGCCATTTGGGTACAGCACTGGCTCGAAGGTAGAAGTCAGAGAGTGGTGGTGGGTGGTCGCTTTTCAGACTAGAGGCCTGTGACCAGCAATGTGCCACAAGGATCGGCAGTGAGTCCACTACTTTTTGTCATTTAAATAAATGATTTGGATGTGCACACAAGAGGTAGGGGTAGAAAGTTTGCAGATGACACCAAAATCGGAGGTGTAGTGGAAAGCGAAGAAGGTCACCTCAGAGTAACCTTGATCGGATCTTGATGGGCCAAGGAGTGGCAGATGGAGTTTAATTTTAAAAAATGTGAGGTGTTGCATTGTTGGTAAGGGAAATCAGGACAGGACTTATACACTTAATGGTAAGGTCCTGGGGGTGTTGCTGAACAGAGAGACCTTGGAGTACAGGTTCATAGTTCCTTGAAAGTGGAATCGCAGATAGATCGAGTAGTGAAGAAGATATTTGGTATGCTTGCCTAATTAGTCAGTGCATTGAGTATAGGAGTTGGGAGGTTATGTTGCAGCTGTACAGGACATTGGTTAGGCCACTTTTGGAATACTGTGTCCGGTTATGGTCTCCCTGCAATAGGAAGGATGTTGTGAAACTTGAAAGAGTTCAGAAAAGATTTACAAGGATATTGCTAAGGCAGGAGCGTTTGAGCTTTAGGGAGAGGATAAATAGACTGGGGCTATTTTCCCTGGAGCATCAGAGGCTGAGGGGTGATGTTATACAAGTTTATAAAATCATGTGGGAAATGGATAAGGTAAATAAACAAGGTCTTTTCCAGAGGGTGGAGATGTCCAGAACTGGAGGGCATAGGTTCAAGGTGAGAGGGGAAAGATTTAAAAGGCACCCAAGGGTTAACTTTTTCACACAGAAGGTAGTGCATGCACGGAATGAGCTGCCAGAGAAAGTGGTGGAGGCTGGTATGATTACAACATTTAAAGGCATCGAGATGGGCCTATGAATAGGGAGGGTTAGAGGGATATGGGCGAAATGCTGGCAGATGGGACTAGATTTACGTAGGAAATTTAGTTGGCATGGACAAGTTGAACCAAAGGGTCTGTTTCCGTGCTGTGTGTCTCTATGACTCTAAGTATGGGACAAGGCAAGGAGGCATTCTTCCATGATCCAGTTGGAATAGGGATTGAAATTATGTCACTGGAATCAATCTGTACCATACACTACTCATCTAACCATGATAAATTGAAGTTATTGTGGGGTCATCAAGAGACTGTTGAAATTGTCAAACCCCGATATAACAGTAACACAGATGATGGATTTAACTGCAACTAAAGTGAGGCACCACCAGAGGTAGGTAATGTTCTAGATGTGAAGTTGAGGCCCAGGTGATAAAATGGTTACAGGTCAGACGTTCATCTCTGAACCATTTAAAATGCCAATGCTTACAGCTAATTTAGCTTCAGAAAATGGCTGGGGAAGGGATAGAATTGGTGTCAAGTGAGTGGCGTTTGTGGCAAGGACTGAAGACAACACCTCTTCCCAATATTTATTTAGTAACTACAAAAACTCTGGCTGATGTCTCCTGCCCAGACTTAATGAAGATCAGTTAGTTGAGCTGGGATAGTAGGAACTGCAGATGCTGGAGAATCTGAGATAACAAGGTGTAGAGCTGGATGAACGCAGCAGGCCAAGCAGCGTCAGAGGAGCAGGAAGGCTGACGTTTCGGGCCTAGACCCTTCTTCAGAAAAATTTTTCT
>JAHRHZ010000021.1:36478510-36515529 GCA_024137785.1 Ginglymostoma cirratum
GCTGCTTGGCCTGCTGCGTTCATCCAGCTCTACACCTTGTTATCCCAGTTAGTTGAGCTGTTTTTTTTTTACTTTTGTATGAGATAATTTAGCTTTACACAGATCAAGAATAAAGCCTATAAGTTTTTTCAAATAAGTTCAATATATTATTAATGAGATCTGTTTTAATTTTAGTGCATGTGAATTACAGCCAGTGTGGCCAGAAAGTATGTATGTGATTGCTAAAGTTTGTTCTACTGACCTTTGTAGAGGAACCACTCCATCCAATGTTTGAAGTCCCTCAGGCTGCAGTCACATTCCCAAGGATTTCCACCAAGTTGCAACTGCCGGAGAAGTTCCAGTGGCTCAAAGGCCTCTCTTTCGAGGTTTGGCATCCTGTTTTCTTCCAAATTCAACCAAGTCAAGTTCTGCATTTCATCAAATAAGAGCAATGGAATCTGAGAGAGGCCATTAACAGAAAGGTCTAACCTTTGCAAGTTAGTGGTCTTGTAGAAGATACTTTTATCCAGGCTTCGAATGCTGTTGTTTCTTAAGTTAAGATCAGTCAGGTTCCTGATATAATCAAATACATTTGCTGGCAATTGGTCCAGGAAATTGTTAGACAGATCCAGTTTCTCCAATGTGGTAAAGTTAATGAATGTGAAAGCCTGTAAGCTGCTGAGCTTATTGTTGCTGAGTGAGAGAAATTTAATGTTTGATGGAATGTCTTTTGGAATGGCCACAAGACCTAGATTGCTGCAGTCTACTTCATATTTTTTACAAGAACAATGTGTAGGACATGCTAACAAGGCTTCAATAATTGTTAGCAACACGAAAAATAAGCAGAAGTGACCTGTGGAGAAACAGAAGCATGCGTTAATGAATTAGAAATTTCAACAATTGTGGATGTAGGATTTTTCTGTTTCGCTTTGAAATTTCAAGGAGTTGCTTCATATCTTTGAACATTTGCCAACTACAGTTTATGTGCCTCTTTTATTTCCTTGGCCCAAGGACAGAACTAAGACGTTTTTGGAAGCAAGTTGAGAAAATCAGATGATTTGTTATGGTGGACACTGCAGAGATTGAATATAATGGCTGTCGGAACAGTTGCTGAGAATAGTTCACAGAGAGCAGGGGAAAACTGATATAAGTTTTACAATATTTTGAATCCTGGTAATTATTAACTGTTGTACAATAGGCTGATAGTCTTTAAAATTGCAATTTTTAAGACTAGTACAAAGGCTAATATGGCATGTAATATGAAGGAATGAACAAATACTAGAGTGAACAGATATTAAGTATATCACTTGACTGTCCTAGAGGGGGACACCTTGCATATTCTTTCCTGAAACACTATCAAGAGAGTAAGAATCCGGAGGTAACCCTAGATCTCCCAGGTAGTGATAATCAAAAAGAAAACAAAAAACTTAGCAAAAGTACAATAACAAAAAAGCAATAATGCTCTGCTTCACTTCTGAATTCGTTTCACTTAAGAGGTTGTTCCATTTGCTTTTAATACTCAACTAATCAGAACTAACTCTGGCAGAGTTTTCCACACAAAGAAATCTTTCTGACTCTTGCTGGCTCCCACTTGTATGTAGCATATGACCATTGGGAAACTTGCACTGAATCTACATTAAGCTCAATTACAGAATCACACAGAAATTGAGGAGAAATTGAGTCAACACTGAGTGAGATCATAAGATATCTAATTTCCAAAACATATAAGCTCAAACTATGACAATGAAAAAAGCTTGCCAGTTCAAAGCTTTCCAAACTAGTGGCAATATATCCAATAATCATGAGTAGTAGTAATAAGGAAAACAGTGAACTGTTTTATAAAACAGAGCAATGCCGTTTCTGAAATGAGTTGCAACAGGGCGTGATATTATTCTTGGTAATCATGAGCAATTTTGTGCTTGAAAATAGTGCAAATCCTGAGGAGTATTAGGACATTTGTAATGTGAATGTATAATATTATAATGTATAATTATTTCTTTTAATTATCAGTTTTGTAATAAAAGGCATGATCCAGGTATTTATTAATAAATGATCACTTTGAGATGAGAGAGAACAGGCAGACTTTGCTAATGCTCTTTCACACATTATGTCTTGCCTTTGAGATTGCTGAAAAACCAGGGAATGCTACCAGGATGACATGTCCATTCTGTCAAACGAAAGATTTCTAATTTAAAGGACCACAGCATTCTTTACAAGAATTTGGTGGTACTTTAATTTTTGAGGAATCGAGAGGGTGCTCAAGAAGGTTTTTTACAGGTCTCATTTATACCTAAAATTCCAATTGTATTTGAAAAACTATTTGAAGTGAGCTCTCCAAATTTGGAAGAGGACAGTCTCTCCAACCAAGCAGGTGTGGATGCAATTACCAAAAAAGTAAACAGCAGGAATGTGGTCCCTCCGATCATGGAACTCTGCCCAAGGAAAATCAGATAATCTGACTCAGACAAATGAGTCACATAGCACTTCTGAGTGCCAAGCCTCACACTTAGACTTACCTAGTGTTCTATTCCACAGCATTTTTAGATTAACACATTGTGCAGCTCCACTCATTCCTCTCTCCATAGCCACCTTATCTTTCCATCTGAATACTCAGACCGATCTATTTCCCTTCAACACCCATGCCTCAAAATAACCTTTCACAAATACTATTCTTTCCTCTTCACCACAGAAATCAAATCTGCAGCAAGTAAATCACCTCCTTACTTGCCAAGATCCGTCCGCCATCTACAAGGCACAAGTCAGGACTGTGATGGAATACTCCCCACTTGCCTGAATGAGTGCAGTTCCAACAACACTCAAGAATCTTGATACCATCCAGGGCAAAGCAGCCCACTCAATTAGCACAATATCCACAAACATCTACTCTCTCCACCAGTCAGTAGCAGCAGTGTGTACTATCTGCAAGACGCACTGCAGAAATTCACCAAACATTCTTAGACAGTGCCTTCCAAACCTATAACCACTTCTATCTAGAAGGACGTGGGAACAACATCACCTGCAAGTTCCCCTCCAAGCCACTCACCATCCTGATTTGGAAACATTTCGCAATTCCTTCACTTGTCACTGGGTCAGGATCCCCCTCTAACACATGCAATGTGGTTGTACCTGCAGTGTGTAGACTGCAGCAGTTCAAGAAGGCAGCTCATCACCACCTTCTCATGGGCAACTAGGGTTGGCTAATAAATGCTGGCCCAATGAACAATGCCAACGTTTCTCAAAAGAATAAAAAAAGACATGTTCTCCCACCTGTCTGCTTTCACTTCTTTCAGAAGACAGTGCTCAATCTGGCAGAGGCAGAGACCGAGGGTGGGGTTTGGAGAGGGGGCCCTCCAGTTAGAGAAATATCAGGCATTGGCAATGTGTTCCCATCTTCTCCATTGGATTGGAAGTCTTGTTTCAGGAGATTGCAGATGTCAGAAGTTGCCTGTCTTGAGAGTTTGAGCCCCTGAGGCACTCGTGTTCAGATATGTTGAGATTCGCTTCCTTCAACTAGTAATTGGGGCTTTCCCCCTTCCATCTGGATTTTGGTTCAGTTAACTTTGTCTGTGGAGGAGCATATAACTGAAAAGAAGACAGTTGCCTCTGCTAGTTGTGCTGATGCTGATGGTGTTGCTTCTGCCTCAATGAAGCTGCAAAGTGTTGCATGCATGCCACGTTGAAGGCTGGAAGCAGCAAAGTTGTGAAGTGACTTAAGGCTTAGACAAGTAAAATGAAAAGAAATTGGCAATCATTTAACAAGAAGTGATGGTATTCTTTAAGAGAAGAAGTACAGAGAAGAACAAAGGTCTTCAGTGGCGACAGTTTTAATGACTGAACATTTTCCAACTCCTCATTTTCCCTGAAGAAGCTCTATCTGCTGTACGCTGACCTTGGTGACTTCTGACAATTTGGGAAAGAGATGCCTTGACTGGAAAATACGAAATTCACAGCCTTCAGGGTTATTTTTCCTTTAAAGTCAACCACTTCAAACACATTATAACATACATCTGGGACAGCTGGGCCTTGGACATGGACCTGCCGGAAAGGTAGGAACAAGACTCTCTTAAAAAAGGCCTTAATTACTTATCCATCAGATTCAAAGGTTTGCCGCAAGCATCTTCAATTCCATTCAATTCAGCCTGGAGGAGACTGGGATGATATTTGAAATTGGAATGGATAATAGAAGTTATGAACTCACAAACGTGGTTTGCACCTTAATAGGCTTTGCACGTAAATTATTCAAAGGGAAGTCTCAAAAGTGATAAAGCAGAAGTGATAATTGCACTAATATAAATGCTTCATAATTACAGAAGCAAAAGAAATTCAAACATTTCACAAAATACTCAAAGCTGAATTTTATAACCTATTTGTAATTTGTTCTTTTTGTATGGGATATTACCCAAATGTCTCAAATATGTCACAGATGGTTCTTCTTTCATGTAAACCAACTCTTCACAGCTTTTCTAAATGATAATTGAAAACAATAAAGCAAGAAGTTTTGGTATCCTGGTAGCTGTAGGCAGTGTTTGACAGTTTATTAATGTCACATATTGCAGACAGTGGGTGGATGAATCTTCAACTAATCTGGCAAACAAGTGCGACCTATTTCTGTTTTGTCAAAAAGTTAGGTCTGTTCTTTGAAGCTGTTTGTTGCAATGAATTGTTGAAGGATTAGTGAAAATCCTGAGAAACAAAACAACTTTGTAATTCAATTGCAGCTTCCATGCAGAATACTGGACAAGTATTACATTTGAATGAGTACCTTCACACTCTTCCTATTCTCTCCCACTACAGCACCCTGGTTTAGTTGACCTGTTCTGACTACACCTCAGGTATCCACCACTTGCATGCAGGGTTGAAAAGTAGGATCAGAAGTAGGTCATTTAGCCTGTCGAGTCCACTCCACCATTCAATGAGATTATGGCTGATCTGATAATTCTCAACTCCACTTTCCTGCATTTTCCCCATAACAGTTGTTTCCTGGAACAAAACATTATCAAACTGATCAAGAAAGAAGCTAGACTTTGCTCTGCGTAATAAAACAGGGTTTATTAGTAATCTGAAAGTAGGAGATCTTTTAGGGAAGGGTGTTCATGCCATGATAGAAATTCACATTTAACTCAAGAGTGATGTACATCTGAAACTAGAGAGTTAAGCTTACATAAACCAAATTACACAGGTATGCAAGTGTTAGCTAAAGTAGTAGAGGAAATTAAATTTTAAAAAAGGTATGATAATAGTTGAGCAAAGTGAACATTTAAAGAAGTATTCCTTACATGAACTTACATTTCATTCAGAAATAAAGACCTTACCAAAAATCTCTGGCAAACTAAGAAGGATACAGATAAGCTTAAATTAAGAGAAAAAGCTCAAAATAGCAACAAGATATTTAATAAGCCTGAGAGTTGGGGGAGTTTAAGAACCTAGCAAAGGATGACAAATGGAATATGAGAATGAACAGCAAGAAATATAAAAATGGATTGCTCTACAGGGTGAAAGCTGTCTGTATAGAAAGTTTTCAAACATCAGACCTGAACCCACGTGAAAGCATTCTCATGTATTAATTGCGGAAAGAACTTTAACTGGCCATGCAGCCTGAAAATTAGTGTTTCATCTCTTTCCCAGTTACAGCCTTTGAATAAATGGTTGCTTACATATAAATATGCTACAACAAGTAAGCAGGCTATTTTGACAAGGAAACATTTAATGATTACAGCTGATCATTTAAGTCTTTTCTGGAATCTAACCACTCTCAATCAATTCACCAACTTCTGTTTTTTTTTTCTTGAATGTGCCCCTTATCTTGTTTATGGAATTTTGTTTGATTTATTCTGTTTACCTTTTTTAAACTTCGAAACTTAGAACTACGCTGAAACTGAGAATGTTAAAGAGGGACTTGAAAACGTGACCAAAACTATGAAATATTTTTTCCCACTTGTTTATGAATTGGGAACTAAAATAGTCCAAATTTAGAATTGAAGTTAGAAGGTTATGGAGGAGTGAAAAGGATTTTTTGAAATTATTATAAAGATTATTTTAAAATCATCAACTATTGAAGCTGAGTTAATCATGAAATGAAGAGGAATTCAAGAGAAGAGAACTTATGAACAAAATTACAGCTTAAGAATGTTATGAGGACAGATAATTCAAATGTTAAGCTCATAGTGGTATAGGCATGATGAGAACAGCACCTTTTGTGCTGAAATTGTGTTTTCTATTCCTATTACCTGCTCCTTGTCCTTTCATCATTCCCAGAACCTCGTAATCGATATAGCAAGCAACAATCAGGAACGTGTTAAATAAGGTTTATCAAAAGGGATGATCTATACTCACATGTGCAGGAGGCCTTCCTCCCCAGCTTCATTATTTCATTTGTCACAGGCTCCATATTTAAGAATTGTTGATTTGTGTCTTGTGACTGATGTTGTGTGGAATCGGTTTCACAGTGGTATCCAATGTCGCAATTCAGTAATAAAACCAGTGCTTTGGTCTCCAAAACTAGAAGAAGACATTATTTTGTAGATTATTAAATGTGTTTTGTTATCATAACCAACTATTTAATTTAATCAGTTGTAAAGCTTTGCCCAATTAGATGTTGATACAGTGAAACTGCGATAATAAATGCCTGTTCCAACTCTTTCTGCTTTGACATTTATAAAACTGTGTTATGCTAAACCACCAATGCTTTGACACAGGTTGAAGGTGACTGATCTCAACCATGCTAACTAAGGAAGGTGGCTCACCAGCCTGTGCCTGGTCTACTCATGTCTATTTTCAGCAGTAAATTATAAAGCATCATCAGCAGACGTTTTGGATTGCCATGTGTTATGTGTAAGCCAAGGCAGGGGACTGGAGTTGAAAAGTTCCTTTAAATGTAAAACAATCAGCTATTTTACAAAACCATTTTAAAAACTCAAGAAGGGGCCTTTGCGTGGCAATATGCTGAATTCAAATAACGTAATGTGAAGAATCAAAGCATGTTCCAACACGCTGGAGTTAATATCATATTTTACAGGTGGTGAAAAGTGCAATTATATGGCTATGTAGTGTTTCTGCTGAAAAATCTAAGCCATTTTGAAGGAAGCTGTAAATATTGTTCTCTGGTCAGCAAGCATTAATTCATATAGGAGGGGTCATGGGTTCTGAAGAACTTCTGGCTCCACAAAAGAACAAAGAAAGCAACAAAATAATTTATATTTTCATGACTGGCCTTCTACAAACTTTTTAATGATCTCTGATTAGGTCACTCATTGCCTGCAGTTAATAGATAGAGAATGTGTAGTCCGTGAGACCTAAGAATTGTGTTGGACTGCTCTGTACTTTATAGGAAATATATTAACATATTTGGATATGACTCCTCTTGAAACATGTAGATGTCTGGGTCCCCATGAAAAATTGCATCTGGTGGGAGCAGAGCAGAAATTGTGGGGTATGTACACAATGTCACAATTTTCCAATCATCTTTGGAACACAGGACAGGACCAGGAAAATGGAAGCAGTAAATGTGTACATCTTGTCAAAAGAAGGAGGGAGGTAATATGCTAAGAATTCAGCCTACGGGGAAATGTTAATGCAGCAATATTCAGCTACCGACTGCTGTTGCCTGGCAGAAGATCTCAAAAATTATTCTCAATTTTGTTTCGTGCAGTTCAGATTTTCAATTTTCTATAGTATAAATAGAACAGTGGATAATGTGCAGTGGTTTGATTTGATTTCATTTATTATTTGATTTGATTTATTATTGTAAAACGTACCTATGTACAGTGGAAAGTTTTGTTTTGCACACAGTACAGGCAGATCATACCATACAAAGAACATATGGTAATAGAACAGAGTGAGGAAAACAAAGTTACGGCTGCAAAGAAGATATGCAAAAAACAAGATTAGATTTGAAATCTGAGAGGTCCATTTTAGAAGTCTAATAACAGCGGGGAAGAAGCTGTTCTTGAACTTGTTGATAACTGTGTTTAAGCTTTTGTATCTTCTGCCTGATGGAAGAGATTTGAAAAGATTGTAACAGGGTGGGAGGGGTCTTTGATGATGTTGGCTGTCTTTCCAAGGTAGTGAGAAGTGTAGATGGAGTCAATGGATGGAAGGTTGGCTTGCATGATGGATTGGGCTGTGTTCACAACTCTCTGCAGTTTTTCTTTTGTGGGTTAGAACAGGAGCATTCCTTTCTTCTCTGAGAGATAGTTTTGGATCAAGCCCATGTTAAGAGCATAAGATCATAAATTAAGTGGATTAAGGTCTACCTTCGCAAACCGTAAGCCTCTTAAGTCAATGAATTTGGCGATGTTCAACCTGAATGCTAACGGTTAATCATGGTACAAAACTGAACAGTTCAGCCTAAACTTTCAGTCTCACTCAGGGATGATATAAGAATGCTTGGTGTGGGAAATGGTAGTGAAGTAGATAAGTTTATTTAACTATCTGTAAAGGTGTCTTTTACAGTGCAAAGGAGGTAGGTCTGGAGGTGGGTTTGCCCACAATTGTCCAATCATCTTTGGAACTTGGGACCTGGAAATTGGAAGCAGTAAATGTTATACATCATGTCAAAAGAAGGAGGTGAAATGCTAAGAATTCAGCCTATGGGAAAATGTTAAAAGACTGAGGTTACAAAATTTGTCATCAGAATATTATTGCTGTTTGCATAACAGGAGCCTGGAGATGAAAAATTGAAGAAAGGTCAGCTCCACTGACTTCTGGCATGGCCTGCATTGACTGCCACGTTAGGATGGGCATACTATATGGGTATACCGTAGGCAGCATGCAAGTCAGACAGCTTGTCTGCATCCAATATTGATTTGACAATCAACTTACGTTTTGAAGCTCATGGGTCCTGTTAATGCCTCTGTGTAAATGAGGGGAGGCAATGGCCAAGTGGTATTATCACTGGACTGTTAATCCAGAGACCCAGATAATGTTCTGGTGACCTGAGTTCAAATCCCTTCAAGGCAGATGGTGGAATTTGAATTCAATAAACATATCTGGAATTAAGAATCTAATGATGACCATGAATCCATTGTCAATTGTTGGGAAAAGCCGACCTGGTTCACTAATATCCTTTAGGGAGGGAAACTGCCATCCTTACCTGGTCTGGCCTACATGTGACTCCAGACCCACAGCACTGTGGTTGAACTCTTAAGTGCTCTCTGGGCAGTTAGGGATGGGAAATAAATGCTGACTGGCCAGCAATGCCCTCATACTGTTAATGAATAAGGGAAAAAAACCACACACAGCTGAACATGTATCAATCTGCATGTTTTAGTTTTATAATCAATGTGTTCAGGTGCGCTGTGATACACCTCTGGAGCAGGTGGGACCTGAACCTAGATCTCCTGGTGCAAAGGTAGGGATACTACCACTGCACCACAAGAGCCCTCTGCCACTTTTATCAATTCGGCATTGATTTCATTTAGGTCCTAGGTATAAGTGATGAACTCATTTGTTATAAAATGTAAGGGAACCAACTGAAAGGGATATTAAAGGCATACAATATGCAAAATAAATCTTTTAAGCATTCTATCCTTCGCCATCTGCCAAATTAAGTCCAAACATAGTTGCAGAGAATGGTTACTTACAGGTGAAAGACACTATAATGTTTTCGAGATAATAGCCAATTGGATTTTAGCTTTATGGCAAATGGAAAAACATAAGTTTAAATTACTGAGATTCTCAGAGACTAAGCCATATGATGAGGGGAAGAATGAGACAGACATATTGGAAGGATAGAGTTTCCCTTTGAGTGTGAATGCCATGCAGAATTGGTGCTTGCTACTTTACCATAGTGATTAAGATGGGAGGAGTGCACTGTCTTTCTCCAGCTCCACTATTCCAGTTTATCCAGTTCCTGATATGGCTGTTCATATGCTTTATTTATATGTATTAAATTTACAAACACAAATTAGCAGTGGAGTGATCCATTTGCCTCATCAAGCCTACTCTATGACTAAACTGATTGTGTTTCACATTATATATTCCCATCTATCATCAATAACCTTTGATTCCCTTACCCAATATGAATCCATCTACCTGGGCCTTAAAATATTAAGTGACCCCATGCTTAAAATAAAAAAGATCTATCAAACATTTAAATTTAATAAACACAAAATAATTATAGAGTCGTACAGTTGTACAGCATCTGCCACCCCTTTGCACATTGGACCATCTGGTCAAGGACCCATTGTACTCAGATAACCTTCTTCACTGTCCACTACACAACCAGTTTTGGTGTCATCTGCAAACTTACTATCTATCCCTCCTATATTCACATCCAAATCATTCATGTAAATGACAAAAGTGGACCCAGCACCAATCCTTGTGGCACACCTCTGGTCACAGGCCTTCAGTCTGAAAAACAACCCTCCACCACTATCCTTTGTCCTCTACCTTCAAGCCAATTTTGTGTCCAAATGGCTAGCTCTCCCTGGATTCTATGTGAACTAACCTGGCTAAACAGACTTCCATGTGGAACCTTGTTGAACCCTTGCTGAAGTCCATACGGACAATGTTCACTACTCTGCCTCCATTAATCTTCATTCTCACTTCCTCAAAAAAACTCAATCATTAATTTATTATAAACAATACTCTTATCAAATAATATAAGACTGAATGAAACACTCAGTTTGTAATATGAAAATAACCCAAAATTCATAGACAAACATATACCGAGTAAAAGGAAAAAGTGAATTTCTGTCTGCGGCGATTCACTTCAGAAATAAAGCATTTATCCAATGTGTTTTAGCTCTTGAAGGTAAAGAAAGAAGTATAAAGTGTGGAATATCCAGACAGCGTGACATCCTGGCACACAAAAGTTAATGTCACAAGCTCGGACAGATATCTCTGGAATCTTCGCCAGCACAGCTTGCTCAGGAAAGACTCATTGAGGATTCTTACAGCCACATCTCAGGAGGATAATTGAGGTTCAGAGTGAATCAGGGCTCTGGGTACTTCACTGGACCCATGACACAAAGTTTTTCAGAAACAGAAGAGCAGGTTTGGTGATGGTGGAGGGGGTGGCTCTTGTCCTTTCCCAGGCTGACCATTACCTAAAAAAAATCTCCAAAGCAGAAGTTGCACCCTGACAGGCAGTAACCAAGACTCTGCAGTAAACAAGCAGTTATCAAAGGTATGACTTTCAAGAAATGCCTTGTTAAAAATATTAAATTTTGTGACTGAGGAAAGAAAGTGAGAATTCTTCAATACAGTGAAGATTTCTTTACCATATGTTTGACATTACAAATTCTTATTATCATACACCTCTAACAAGTAGCTTATTATAAACTATACGGATTTCTTTTTGTTTGCAGCATCATATTAAAAAAGCAATAAAATATTAACTCAAACCAAAATAAGTACACATGACAAGTACACTTAGGATTTAAATATCACAACATTATAAGCGAATTGTTCCAAGTCATAATTTCTGAACTGAACAGAAATGTTTTATGACATAATTGGAACTGAATTATGTTGCAACAAATATTTCTATAATGTCATTTTGACCACAAGCAGCTTTGATCTCAAAATAGACTTGTGCTATGCAGTATATAATAGCTATACTTAACTGGAGTATCTGATGACTGAATCCATTTCAATTACTGTATAATGAAAGCAAATAAAATGTGTTGAGATTGTAAGATTAATATACCTCAGTTTTTCTGTATGTATTTGTTTTGTTCACTTGTCAAACATCAAAGATATGAAAGGTAATATGTACATTTGGAAATAAAAGGTGGCAGTCCTTTCAGCTGATGTCCTCTGAGCCTTTTCTTGGTCTAACTTCAGAAATGCACAATAATTCTGTACTGTGAAGGAGTGACACTGAAGTGGTATATCTATGTCATCACAGAAATTAAACAGACTATGCTTTTACTTCCTTGGTGGATAGGTTTGTGATATTAGTGAGGCAATTTGAGAGGAAAAAAAAACAAATGTGAAATTAGATATAAATCCGTGAGGTAGATGTGTAGCAAAAAGGGAAGTGTTGCAGGTAGAAAGAGTTCTGATTTATTACTGTCTTAGAAGAGGATTCGAGTTCAAAGCCTGGATTAAGCAGGTGTGATGAGTAATTTTGCAGTGTGGTGATGGACCTCTGGATTTCAAAAATTGCTGTCTAATTATTTGAAACATCAAAAATTAGACAAATATTGCAAGTTTATATTACCTGCATCTTATTTTACCCATAATGATCCAGGTTCATTGGAACTTCATTCGTTAATAGGACTGGAAATCATATTACAAGCATTAATAAATAACTTGGGGTCATTTGATGCTCAAATGTTTTCCTTTTTGCAAGCCTGAACCCTGATGTTGCATTTTCCTTTAACAGTATTAAGTGCATCTTTTAGTTAACCTGTACAATGAATATTCACTTAGTTATTTTTGGCTGGTACTAATCATAGATCAGCATTATTAACATAGTTTTAAAAATAGGGGGCATAATTTTAAGGCGAGAGGAGAAAAATTTAATAAGGACCTGAGGGACAGCTTTTCACGCAGAGGGTAATTTGTATGTGGAATAAGCTGCTAGAGGAAGTGATAGATGCAGTTACAGTTATAACATTTAACAGACATCTGGACAAGTACATGTATAGGAAAGATTTAGAGGGACATCAGCCAAATGCAGGCAATTGGGACTACAGTCATAGAGTGACAGAGGTATATAGCATGGAAACAGACTCTTTGGTCCAACTCATCCATGCTGATCAGATATCCTATATAAATCTAGTCCCAAATGCCAGCATTTGACCTCTATCCCTCTAAAACCTTCCTATATATCCATCCAGATGCCTTTTAAATGTTGTAATCATACCAGCCTCCACAGCTTCCTCTGGTAGCTCATTCCATGCATGCACCACCCACTGTGTGAAAAGGTTGCCCTTTAGGTCCCTTTCAAATCTTTCCCCTCTCACCTTAAACCAAGGCTTCCAGTTTTGGACACCCTCATCCTGGGGAAAAGATCTTGTCTATTTACCCTATCCATGCCCCACATGATTTTATAAATTCACCCCTCAACCTCCATCACTCCAGGAAAATAAGCTGCAGCCAACTCAGCCTCTCCCTGTAGCTCAAACCCACCAGCCTTGGCAACATCCTCATAAATCTTTTCTGAACCCTTTCAAGTCTCACAACATCCTTCCTATAGCAGGGAGACCAGAATTGCATGCAAAACTCCAAAAGTAGCTGAACCAATGTCCTGTACAGCCACAGTATGAGCACTCAACTCCTATACTCAATGCACTGACCAAAAAGGCAAGCATACCAAACACCTTCTTCACTATCCTATCAACCTGTGACTCCACTTTCAAGGAACTGCGAACCTGCACTCCAAGGTCTCTTTGTTCAGCAACACTCCCAGTTTGGGAAATTTGGTTGGCGTGGAAGTGTTGGACTGAAGGACTGAAGGAACAGATTTCCATGCTGTTTGATTCTATGAATGTTTGACTCTATTAATCAGACCCTGCACTTTTTTTAATGCCTGTCCTTTGAATTCTAGAAAGAATATCAACAACTGCATGTTCATTTTTCCATAATGTTTTCATGGCCAACCAGTTACAGTAAAGTTTTCTTTAGAAACCAACACTCTGGCAGCCTGCCCTTCTTCACATATTGAAGTATATTAGTCATGCTATATGACACGTTATTTTTGCTTAGGTTTCTAAACTTTGATACAAAATAACATTTAAAATTTCCTGCGCTTCTCTGTTGGTGGAAATATGCCTTCAATTTTACCTTAAAGTTTGCATGGGAAAGCACTTCCCCATATTGTAATTTTACTGCTTGAACAGCACAAGATGAATCAACTAGTGCCAAGGGAATTTTGATCTTTTTACTGAAGTCATTTTCTAGTTTGTATGTGAGATTGCCTGCAGCCTTTTGTACACATTCATTTTTTTCTGGCATCAAAAATTGAGTTTTCATTTGCACTTCTTTCACAAGCTTCTCCAAATATTTGATTACTCCCTTACTTTCCCATTTTGTTTTTGATCTCTTCATTGAGCTGAGCAACTACTCTGATGGGCTCTGTCGCCTTTTGTTTCAGACTCATCTATAGAATTCTTACACCGTTTGACAATTTTACATGGGCATTCTGTTCATTTTGTAATTTTTCCTCCACTGTTTCTGACAGCTTTTTAAACTCAATCTGTTACTTAATATTGTCCTTAACTGCTGTAAAGTTTGGAATGGGTCTTTCTTACCACATTTCATCCTAAGTGGTTAGCACTGCTGCCTCACAGTGCCAGAGACCCGGGTTCAATTCCACCCTTGGGCGTCTGTCTGTGTGGTGTTTGCACATTCTCCCCATATCTGCGTGGGTTTCCTCCAGGTGCTCTGGTTTCCTCCCACGGTCTAAAGTTGTGCAGGGTAGGTGGATTGGCCATTCTAAATTGCCTGTAGTGTTCAGGGATGTGTAGATTAGGTGGGTTATAGGACGATGGGTCTGAGTGGGATGCTCTGAGGGTTGGTGTGGACTTGTTGGGCCTGTTTCCACACTGTAGGGATTCTATGAATTCCATGATGGATCACAAACCGAGTTCAAAATATTTATTGTTCTTTTTGTGACAATGATCCAGTAGTTTGCTAAGCTAGGTTTTGAATTCAGCATTTAATCAACTGTTCTGATTTATCATCAATTCCTTTTCTAGCTCAAGGGGTATTTTCATGATATTATCTGATCATTGCATTTCATTAAGTTTTAATTGAAGATCTATCTTCATGGAATTAGCCTCTTTAAGTTTTCATTTGGAAGTTCCATGACCCCATTCAAGTATTTTACTTCTTGTAACCAACGTTGAAGTGTTTTCACCGGTTCTCACTCTTCATTAAGTACCTAGTCTATTGTGCATGAATATTGGTTCTTAAATTTGTCCGTTCTTCATTTGTATATAATCAGCAATATTATTCTAATGTTTGGCCATGGTGATTTTGGGAAGTTTAGCATGATCAAGCAACTGCTGCAGCACAATCTGTGTCATGTTAGCAGCTCTTCTGTATAAATCCTTACCAAAATAAAATATACCCCTTAAATGGGAAAGGTGGAACAATTCTCATAATAGCAGCTTGATTTACTGAGTCACTTGTAATTTAACTTTTAAGAAGGATGCAGATACATTATTCCCATGAATATGCCCATTAATACTTTATCTTTCACAAAACCATTGGGAACACAAATTGTATCATCAGCTACTGAGAATGACTGAGAATGACTGAGCAGCCCAGGTGTATCTCAGAGTATTGATTTGTTTAATAATAATAAATTGTTGGAGAGTGTCAGGAGGTCTGGCAGCATCTGTAAAGTGAGAAACAAAGCTGATATTTCCAGTCTGATTTGACTATTTTTCACAAGGGACTATATCTTGAGTCACCTAAGGCTAGAATTGTTGAATGTACATTTTTCTAAACGTAATCTTTTTAATGTTGTATTTGCTCTCAAAACTTCCTAAACAGTGTCATGTTTTATCATAGAATTCAGCTTCAATACTTCACATGGGCAGTGTTTTTGGTCCCAATATACTACCAGTTTAGTTGTCTTGTCAAACTTATTAATTGTCTGTTTCTTCTTTGGCTGCAAAACCATCTTTCTGTGAGGACCTGGTCCAATTCATCAGGACGCAATTAACATCTTCCAAGTAAGGCCACTGATGTGAAATCCTTCCTAACTTATTCTGCTTAATATTTAACCCAACATATTTAAAGAATCACTTCCAATCTAATTTCCCTTTAAATTTACGAATCACAAATATTCAAATTCCAGAGAACTTCACCTAAAAAAAATCATCAACATGCATCATAAGGTTGCCTGTCTGTCTTTCTGTTTGACATCAGTAGAACAGTGTTGGGTCTGTTTTAAGCTGGATATGACTTATTTTCAGCAATTTGGACTGAACTGAAAAATACCATACCCTCATTGTGTTACTCAACCTATAAGTATGCTTATTTAATTTGCACAGCTTCCCTTCTGTATCATTTTTTTTGACAGTTTCAAAAATACTTCTCTTTGAAATGTTAATCCTGAAAAAATGCAGCCTTTGTATTGACTGCCTTACATTTCCATGAGTATGGTGCTAAAAGAGCTAAGGTCACTTTTTTTTACAGTAGGAAAATCTATTCAAATTTCTCTTTGAACTACCAAGCTAGTAGTCTGACTACTATGCATATGCCCCATCAGGGAACACTGTCCCCTCTTGGTACATCATTGTACACACCAATTTTTCCCAGCTCTCCAACTCTTTTTGTTTGCATTATTAATTAACCCATCTTCTAATTTGTAAACACTACAACTTCTCAATCGTAAGGGCTTCTGCTCCTCATGGTAGTCATGATCTGTTCCATAATTTTTGACCTTCTCAAATCTCCACCAGTCCTCCTATTCATTGAGGATTATGACACTGCTGTAATCAGAATTCCTTTTTCCCAAGATCAAGGGATATGTTCACTCTAGGACAATCTCTGAACTTGTACAGCATTTTCTTGCCTTCCACATTTATATTTCATTTTGTCAATCCATAGATCTCTGATTCCTCAACTTGCACACTTTGCTAGTATTTGTAGATGCCAGTGGCTTTCCTTGTTCTCCCTAGATTGGGGATATTCTTCCATTCACTGATCCGTTCTGGCGTTGGTGTTGCTTTTGGTGCCAACTTTCCATTGTTGACCTCTGGGGCAAAAAGCCTTATCCTGTATCTTTGTATCTCTTTATCTATATTCAGTCAGCTGTTCATCTACCGTAACTTGTTCCACATAATTGTCCAACATACATGTCTATGAATTATAATGTGCCACATCACTTTCTATGACTTGTTCAGATTCTGAGTGTGCAAGCAGTGTCAATTAACTTCAAAGAATGCAGTCTAACAATTAGGTTTTCTTATTGTTTTCTCATCACTGCTTATAACCTTACCCAGACCTTTCAAATTTTCTGCCCTTCTTGCTTATAATATTTTATGTCCTTTTATTAAAATTTATTTCTGATAGCTTTATATGATGTCATAAGGCTTGCAGAATTTCCTCTGAAACTTCAGCCTTAATGAATGCCCTTCTTCTTGTCTGCAGGACATTGCAGTGCTCAGAGAAATTGTGCAAACCGTACGGGTATTTCTCCTAGCGCCCGATAGTTGCATTCTTGTGTGACCTCATGCTTTAGAAAATCATGCTATAGGGAAATCGCCATAGAAAAATGACTATACCTGACAGCAGAAAGTTCGTGTTATCCATATTCATCAATTACATTACTGCCAATTTGCGTTAATGAAACATGCATTTTAGCAGAGATATCTGTAGTCCCCTTTGAAGCCAGAGAATGATCGCTCGGTACTGATGAATTCTAGGATTTCTCCCTAAAACAAATTGATATGGAGAGTGCGCCTAATCATTGGAAATAAGTTCCTCGCATAGACTGCCAATGTCAGGGCAAATGTTAATTTACAACCTATTTAGAATTTTATGAAGCTTATTTATTTTCATGTAATTTCTTTCACACACTTCATTATTAAAAGTGCGAGATAACAAGCATGGGGCTGGATGAACACAGCAGGTCAAGCAGCATCATAGGAGCAGGAAAACTTGACGTTTCGGGCTGATGAAGGGTTTAGGCCCGAAACGTCAAGTTTTCCTGCTCCTCTGATGCTGCTTGACCTGCTGTGTTCATCCAGCCCCATGCTTGTTATCTCGGATTCTCCAGCATCTGCAGTACCTTTGATCTCTCATTATTAAAAGTGCATTCTATTGCCATGTTCAAAGTTCACAATTTTCGTGAATTACTGAATTCATCATTGGCAAATTACCCTAAACTTCGGTTAGAAACTTAGCCAGTGCCTCCAGCCTGGTACCTAACTATTTTGCCATTGCTTGTCTCCTCTTATGCTTTTAGGCTAGGTAATCCAGTTGCATTATCAATGAAATGCAAGGTGAAAGTACTTTTTTCTTAATCCCGTACCTTCAGTTCCATTGCTACAACTTTGGTAGAGGCTGTTGCTAATGGGAGACTCACTATGGGCCATGGTGTGTCCTCATTTTTTTTACATATATCATATTTATCGCTCATCTCTTCGATAAGTTTGCAACCTATCAGATCCAAGGGATTTATCAGCCTTTAGCCATATTATTTTCCCAAGTACTTTTTCTCAAGTGATATTTATTGTATTTATTTCCTTCTCCATCCCTTTTCCCTTTGATTATTTAAATGTTGACAATGGTATTAGTGTCTTCTACCATGAACACTAATGCAAAGTAATTATTCAGCTCCTCTGCCATTTCCTGGATCTCCATCATTATTTCCCCAGCCACATTGTCAAAAGGGCCTCTGTTCACTTTGGCCTCACTTTTCCTTTTTACTCCTAAACTTTTCTTCATCCAGTTTATGCCATCTGGCTATTTTTTTTTCTTTGAAGCCCTCTGTATTTACCTGTTCCTCTGGAATTCAAATTCAAGCATTCATATTTCTTTTTCTTATTCCAGTTTGTATTTATTTTTCTCTTTCTAGTTTGATTACAATAATTTCTTTTTTCTGTTTTAAGCTGTTCCGTTTGCAAATGAATTCCAGCCAACTCAACTGAATTGCCATCTGGATTAATTTTTCCTTCTCCCAATTCTAAATGCTGTGCTCTCACTTCAATCATGATAGCTGTCTTAACTCCTGATTTTTGCTTACACTTCAAATTTTCTGCAGATAATATTAATGAAGCCTTGGTTGTTTTTTATTATTTTCTGTTTGGTTATTCTCAGAGATAATACTTGTTTTGATTGTAGATTTGTAATCTGACAAGAGCCCCCAATTCATGTTACAATCCCAAACAAGTTACTCGTATTTATGTTTCAATCTGATTAGGGACCAGTACCCTTTCCATTTAAAACAAACCATCCTTGAAATCCCAGGTACTTACTATAAAAGTGACATCTTAAGATTCCATGGTTTTGAACAAATAAAATAAACTCGACAAAACTACTACAACAATTTAGAAAAAGGAACATAGCCTCTGTATATATTCGCAATTTATGCTCTAAATTCCAGAGATGTGTTAAACGTGTGTTGGCAAACAATGATCAAACACCCCACAGACACAGCTAAATTAATCTGTCCAATTCTAGATCAGACATTTTGGGAGTGATGTTAGCTCCTTGGGTAGAATGCAGAGCAGGTTTAAAAGAGAAATAACAAGACTTGCTTTTATATAGCACATTTTATGATCATTTGATTTGTCAAAATACTTTACAGCATTACAATCTGATTTTTTTTATAATTCAGACTTCCAGATAATAGCTGCAAAGATAACGTCAAGATTTCATGTGTTAAGACTTTTTTACCAAAAAAGACAAAGCAGTATTGACTAAACATCACCTTTGTAGATAATTTATAATTTAAATCACAAATCTGAACATGCCACTTTTCCTTTTATCACAACGGACAGCACACTACATAGTTATACTTTACATTATCCTTTTAAGTT
This sequence comes from Ginglymostoma cirratum, assembly GCA_024137785.1. Taxonomy (NCBI): domain Eukaryota; kingdom Metazoa; phylum Chordata; class Chondrichthyes; order Orectolobiformes; family Ginglymostomatidae; genus Ginglymostoma; species Ginglymostoma cirratum. The sequence continues at coordinate 36,497,938 of JAHRHZ010000021.1, forward strand.
AATATTCAATTCTTCTGGACCCAATCCAAAGTCATTGTCAACACCCAGGGGTGTACTTTTCTTTTCCTTTCCAAGTCTGAGTTATCTCAAAACTGTCTTTCACGGTGAAGTATTTCCGTTGAAAATTCTTATTCTAACTGAAGCTGGTCAAATCTTCCAGCCTCATTTTAACTCCTCATGAATTTGAGCTTTCTGTTTCTTCTTGAGTGGTGAACCATTGTGTCTTGCTTCCTATAGCTGCTCTCCCTCTGTTGAATCCCAGAAGATTAACCTTGTTTGTGAGTTTCCAGGGTTTTCTCAAATTCAGGAATCAAAAACAGAAGTTGCTGGAAAAGCTCAGCAGGTCTGGCAGCATCTTTGAAGAAAAAAATCAGAGTTAATGTTTTGGGTCCGGTGACCCTTCCTCAGAACCAGACCCGAAATGTTAACTCTGATTTTTTTCTTCACAGATGCTGCCAGAACTGCTGAGCTTTTCCAGCAACTTCTGTTTTTGTTTCTCATTTACAGCATCCACGATTCTTTCGGTTTTTATTTAGTTTTCTCAAATTCTTCTTTCAAAGTCCAGCTCCATCATAAAGTGAATCACATGGGATCTATATTCAATAATGTATTCTAGTTAGCTGTTCTTGAGACCCTAACTCTCTCTCATCTTAGAAGTATATTGATAGTTTTAAAGCACACTTTATGTTGAATGTAATTTTATGATTCACATGTATTAGGAATACAAATTTTAATCTTGGAAATTAAGTTTTTAAATGTAAGATAAACAGAAAAACCTAGGTTTGAAAAACTGGAAACCACCCCTAAGATAGCTCCAATTCAAATGATGGTCTGTGTTTACTTAAAGAGGTCAGAGTTGGAGGTGTGAAAATAGTAAAAAACAGGTAGTCCTCTTTGATAATGGAGTTGGTGAATCTGGTAAGATTCCGGTAAGACGTTACCCCCATTACAAATAAAATTATTAATTTTGTCCACAGAATCAAAGAGATGTTTTCAAGGTAATGTCAGTTAGTTTAAATGTCTATCTGGGACATCCCAAAAATGCCACTTTGTGGTGGGGATATGTTTGAGAGAATTTTCTTTGATTTTTTTGAGTTTATCTCTGTGCTTTCTCACAGAAAAGCAATGAAGTAAATCTGTAATCTGCTTTGAGACAAGCAGAAAGTGGGAATCTGCCAACAGCTGTAGGCCATTAACAGAAGACTACGAGGAAGCAAGTGTTCTTTGATGTGGAAGTACTGAGCAAGGGTATTGGGAAGTCCATGCTTGAGCTGGGATACCATAATTGCAAAGTGTTGAGAGTGAGTTAGAGGGGTTATCTCTATGGATACTTCTGAATAAACCCCCAAAAAGTTGCATATGTCTGAGATTAACATTTCTGAAAGCTGTGGCATACCTTCGTTTGGTTCCAGGGGAGTTGAAGAACTCTCAAGATCTTGTGAAATATAGGTAAACTCATGATGGTATGAAAGTACAACAGGGTGTGTCCTGTTGAGGCATTTAATCTTAAATAATAAATAATTATGAAAGATAATGTCTAAGTTGGTGATACTTGATTTGTTTATCTTTCTTAAATTAAAGATTTTTATTTAAAATGTAAATTATAGTTAAAAACTGGAGTTTACATTTAGTTTTGAAGATTACTGCTCTCTCCTCTGAGATCATAGTGATTGTTCACAAAACAATATTTTTGACACCTTTTTTGGAAATTCTCAAACTATCCAATATTAGTACATAGACTGCAGCCATTGACTCCCACTATGAAACTTCCTTCCCAGTAAAACAATTTGGGTTCCATTGACAACTAAACTACTCAAGTTTGCTGTTAGGCAGATGTCAAATGAGGTTATGAAACCCTTCACCTAATCTTAACTTCAAAGACAAAATGCCAAATATAACAACCTTATAAACCTCAAAGTACTTTTGAAGTCTCATCACATTGTACTTCAGGAAAGACGATGGCTGATGTCCTAATAACTAAAATCCTATAATCAGCAATGTGACAATGACCAGATAATCTATTTAGTGACATTGATTGTGTGATACATAATGACCAGGAAATTGGAATAACTCCTCTGCTCTTCTTGGAAATATTACTATGATCTTTTACCCAAGTAACTGTGTGAGGCCATGGCTTAATGTTGCATCAGAGCATAAGATGTAGGCCAATCAGTCCATCAAGTTTGCTCTGCTATTCAATGAGATCATAACTAATTGGATCATCCTTAACTCACTTTCCTATCTTGTATTGTATCAAAACTACCTTTTCAGGAAGTATGGGGCTTAAGTTAAAATGACTAGGCAAGCCACTTTGTGAGATAATTGCCCAAATGTTTACTATGTTGAAATAGTGTAAATTACAGAAAGAGAGGCCAAAGGCCACAAGCAGGTTTGATTCAGAAGCAAAGGTCTATACCAGCAGTGGGCTGCTTAACAGCCTCAAGGTAGACAAAGTTAGAGAAAGGTTAATGAGTTAATATGTATCTGTGTGTATCAAGGAGAGGCAGCAATGGAGAGAATGGCATCTGATGAATGTAAAGAAATTTGCCATAAGGAAACTGCTTGCAACCTTTTCAGCTGAGTAAGTCATTTCAACTGTAGAAATGATGCTTTACTGGGATTGAGTGTCAGTAAAGGATATTGCTAGGAAAAGTGTTCCTTTTTCTTTTTGCTGTTGATGATCAGATCTTCCAATTTCTTTTCTTTATGTTATAAGTTTATGTTCTGCAATCTGACTTGTCCAGTATCACCATCAACTGGGATCATAACAATATCTACTTGCTTGTAAATAAAAAAGTCATAAGGCACACTCGGTTGACAAGGAACCTTTCAAAATAATTCTCTGCCTCACTGTAGCATCTTATATAATTGATATCATTTCTTACATCAACAAATAATTGTACTATACATATTGTTCCCTTTCCAATTGAGAAGTAACAAACTATCTTTCTGTAACTTAATCCTTATGATGTTAGTTGCTTGCAAAGTGTCTGATAGCCCTCATTATAATAGAGTAACATGATACCACTGTTTTAAATGCCCCATATGACATGCTTTCTGAAGTAGTCACACTAGCCCACATTCTCCACTATAGCACCACACTTTGAAACATAGCATTATTAAACTGTAATGTGAAGAAACATCAATTAGACTTCATATGCGTAGACATGAGTAGATCCAAATAAGATGACTGTGAGACAAGTACAGAGAGGATGAGAAATCAGAAGACAGGTCCTGAAAGACTGTCTGACATTGATACATGTAAATATAAGTGTAGTTAGGCAGGCTTGATGATGAGATAAAAATAGACATAGTTGTCAGTAAGTAAACATAAGCACAGAAAGATCAAAGTCAAGCAAAAAGAAGAAGACTGACAGACAAAGAAGCAAAGTTACAAGACATAGAACGATGGATGTGCTCATACAGAGATGTAGTTGGACCAATGAAAAAATACATATGATTGATAGCAAATTCTTATGGCTACAAATGAACAGCTGGAGAAACTAGCAGGCAAGTAACTACAGGTAAATACTTATACAGGTATGTAGACCCAAAATGAAAAGGATACGCACAGGTAGAGAGTTGAACTGGGTTGGTACAGTCAGTTAAATTGATAGATAACATGGAGTATACTGAGTACATGCTTGGGCCCAGGATCTGTGTTTATATAAACATCCGTTTCAACATCTATGACAATAAAGATGAAACTAAATACTGTGTGAAGGAATGCACTTAGCTGAGCCATTTTCATTATACAATCAGCTCGGTGAGGGGAGGGCTATATCACAAACACATTCAGCATTGAATTTAATGTGATCGTCCAAATGCCTGTCTGTTAATAAACTACAAAATACATAATATATAGTACCTAGACCATGGGTGAAAATAGGAAGGATAAAGGCAGTAGACACAGATATAAATATGAAGTCAGGATAAATAAATTTTAAGGTATGCACAAAGACCTTAAGATATGATGCACAGTACATATTTCTATGCTGTAGCAATACAGTTACAGAATTATACAGGGGCAAATAAATTGACTGAATTTCACAGACAGTGCAATTTAACAGAAATATCACAATACTTTGGGGCGTGCAGAAATTAGTAGCAAACAATTTAAAGCATAAAGGATTCCTTATAAGGCATGGTTAGCTCTTGCCATTCATCCCTGCATTGCAACTTCATGCTCACTCAACAAATGTGATCTAATAATTCAAAAGGAAAAGATCTGCTGTGGATTAACCCAGAATGTTTTACATGTTCGGAATCCTCTATAAAATACTGAGAAAGGCACAGATCCTGCTTTAGTATTTAGTCTCCAAACCATCCTCTGAACCATTCATATTGCAACAAAATATTTGAATGCACTTACATGTAACCTTGATTTTTCAATTTCTCAGCCATACTCAGCTGGATGTTGTTTCCATTTGTTGTTACCACAATGTAAGGTGCTGACTAGGGCGCAGTAAGCCCTCTGGCACATTTATCTGTCTGATGGTAGTGGGACTGTGCAGTTTCACCACTGCTGCTGCTATGTTATAGATAGTAACTTGAGATCTGCTGCCTGCTCTACTTACTGCTGATCAGCTGACAAAGCAGAGATCTCGCAGCTGAAATGGTCACTTGCTTATATTTTAGAGATGGATGAGTCAAATTAAATAATGTTAGATGCAATTAGAAATATTTCTGCTCCTTTTGTTTATTTTTACAATGAGCCCCCCAGTACTGTTTCCAGATACAATATCCTCAAATTCAATTTATTTTAATATTCAGAAATGCACAAATTGAACATTAAAAGTATCATGTTTTCTTCCAAAGTACGGTGTCATTTAAATAGCTGTTCTAGAATCTTAGAAAGCATGAATGAGAAAAAGAAGCTTGCTTGTAATGTGTATTTCCCCTTTATGAAAGAAATGCTTAGGTTTGCATTTACATTGCATTTTATCACTTTCCTCAAATATTTCAACTTAGAACCACAGAACCGTAGAAATGATACAGTACAAGGGGTCCATCTTGTCCATACCAATACAAAGAGACTCAGATGCCCTTTCTAATCTCATTTTCTGGCACATGACCCATAGCCCTGCAGTTTATAGCACTTAAGGCATGGTTCCAGGTACTTTCTAAAAGAGTTTAAGGTCTGCCTCCACCACCAATGCAGGCATTGAATTTCATAAACCCACCACCCTCTGTGTAAAGAAGATTTTCCTCACGTCCCCTGCATTCCTTCTGCCACTTAGCTTGAACCTATAACCCCTGGTTTTTGAACTCTCTGCCAAGGAAAACAGGCTCCCTCTATCTAGTTTATCTCTACCCCTCACAATTTTATATACCTCGATCATGTCACTGCTCAGCCTTCTCTGTTCCAAGGAAAACAATCCCAACCTCTCCAGTCTCTCGCAACTACAACTGCAGCCCTGACACATTCTACTATATCTTTGCTGCAATCTGTCCAGAGTAATTATGTCCTTCCTGTAGTGTAATGACCAGAACTGCGCACAATACTCCAGTTGTGGCCTGACCAGTGTCTTATATAGTCTCATCATTACATCCTAACTTTTGTATTCTATACTTTTACCAATGAAAGAGACCATTCCATATGACGTTTTTGCAATCTTATCTACCTGTACTGCTACATTTAGAGACCTGTGCACTTGCACACCAACATCATCTCTCTTCATCTACCCCTCTTAGTATGTTCCCATTTATTGTGTTTACCATTTTACTGTTTGACCTCCTGAAATGCATTATCTCATATTTATCAGTGTTGAACTCCATCTGCCACTTTCCTGCCCACTCCACCAATCCATCTACATCAATTTGGAGCTTACAACTATCCTCTACACAATCTACTACACGATCAACTTTTGTGCCTTTGAAAAGTTTCTAATTGTGCCCCCCACATTCAAGTCCAAATCATTAATGTATAAAACAAACAGCAGGGTTCCCAGCATCAAGTCCTATGGAACAGCTTTCCATTCACAAAGGCAGCCAATGACCATCACCCTTTTTTTCCTGTTACTAATCCAACTTTGGATGCAATTCAACACATATCCCCTGTATCCCATGAACTTTAATTTCTTTTGGCCAGACTGCCATGTTGGACCTTGTCAAATGCATTACTAAAATCCATGTAGACAACATCCACTGCCCTACCCTCATCAATCCTCCTTGTCACTTCCTCAAAGAATTCAATCAAATTTCCCTTAATAAAGCCATGTTGACTATCCCTGACAAGTCCATGCCTTTCTAAGTGACAGTTCGTCCGATCTCTCAGGACTAACTGGCTTATAATTGTTTGACATTTCCTTCGTAATCTTTTTCAACACCTGAACCACATTTGCATTTCTCAAGTCCTCTGGCACATCACCTGTCTAGTGAAGATTTGAAAATAATGCTCAGAGCATCTGTTATTTCCTCCCCAACCTTCTTCAACATCCTAGGAAACAATCCACCCTGCCCTTATGACTTATTCACTTTCAAGGATTCCAACTCCTCTAACACTTCCTCTCATATTATGATTATTTTGTTCAATATTTCACACTGTTATTCTTGGATTACTAGACCTGCATCATCCCTTTCCTTAATGAATATGGAGTCAAAAAATTTATTTAAAATTCTTCTATATCCTCTGCATCTTCATACAAGTTCCCTTCTTCACCTTTGATAGGTCACACATTTTTCCTAACTATTGTTTTGCTCTTTATACATTGGTAAAACATCTTTGGATTTTCCTTAATCTTACTTGCTAATATTTTTTTCATGCCATCTCTTTGATTTCCTTATTTCTTTCTTTACTTGATCCCTGTACTTTCTGTACTCCTCTAGGCTATCTGCAGTGTTGAGTTTTTTTGTGACTAGAAGAAGTGTTCTTATTCTATTTAATCTTCCCCTGTACTTTTCTAGACAATCATAGCGGTCTAGATTTGACAGTAGTCTTCTTATTTTTGGACGGGACATGTCTGCTTTATGCCTTAAGGATCTCATTTTTTTAGTGCCACCCACAGCTTGACTATCAATTTATTCTTTAGCATCTCAGCCAAATCACTTCTCAGTTTGGAAAATTAGCCTTTCCCGGTTTAAAACTTTTATTCCTGATTTATCTCTGTCCTTTTCCATAATAATATTACATCTAGCTGAAGTGTGGCCACAATCTCCAATATGGTCATTCGCAGTCACTTTCCCATCTTCATTTCCCAAAGATAAATCCAGAGCTGTATCTCCTCTCATTGGACCTGTTACACATTGTTTAGAAAACTTTTCCTGGACACAGTACTTGAATTTTTCACCCTCAATGCCCCTTATATTGTTTGAAACCCAATTGATTTTGGGATAGTTAAAGTCTCCTAAGTTATTGCCCTCTTATTCCGACAGGCAGAAATTTGTCTACATCCGTATTCTTCTATCTCCCTCTCACTATTTGGAGATCTGTAGTATACTCCTAATAGTATGCCTGCCCCTTTTTTATTTCTAAACTCAACCCATAAAGTTTCATTTGTTAATCCCTTTAGTGTATTACCCCTTCTCACAACTGTATTTGATTCTTTAACCAAAACTACTACCACCTCTCCTCCTTTTTCTTTGTCATTCATTCTATCCTGCCTGAAAATTTTATATCCAGGGACACTGAGCTGCCAAGTTTATCCTTCCTTTAGCCAGATTTCCATAATCGCAACAATATCATGTTGCCATGTTTCTATCCATGCTCTTAGTTCATCTGCCTTGTTTGTAATACTTCTTGCATTAAAGTATAAACAACTTAAACTTATAAACTTCTCAAACAGTTAATTGTAGATAATATTTTATAGCAAGATCTTTAAAAATGCTAGAGAAAATTGTTAGTTTTTAGAAGTATTGAATGAGGGAATAATGTCAATATATAATATCATAAAGCATTATTAAATACTACATTACCCTGAACAGCTGGAATGGGACACAGGTGTACATCTGACATTACCCTGAACAGCTGGAATGGGACACAGGTGTACATCTGACATGAAGGACAGTGTTTGTAACAATGTAACATCGCTCTAAGTTGTCCTTGATTGTCACATTGATGTGCTGTTTGAACTCAGTTGACAGTTCAACCAGCTGAGCCAGGCTGATCCTAGATATTTGAAGGCGCTGTGGTTTTCACACAGGCCAGCACAAATCAATTTGCTATGAACTCCAAGTAGTTTATGTATTTCCGGTAAAAAAAAACTTCCCTACAAAGCCATTTAGAATGAAACTCGAGATCAGCCATCTTGCTTTACATCCTACATTATTCATCTTTAATCAATTACCTACTGAAGACTGATGTTTCCATGGTTTCATTCACACAGGAACAATTTCACTTCATACTGTATTTGATCATCACACTAGTTACAATACTTACTTTAAATTTACATTTTAATACAGATTGAAAAATAATAATTGATAATAGCAGTTGTAAACTTTGAGGCTCATACGATAGGGAATCAGAGAAACACAGACAATAGGAGCAATTGTATGCTATTCAACCCTTCAAACCTGTTCCACTACACATTATGATCATGGCTGATCATCAAGTTCAATACCTTGATTCCACCACCTCCACACTTCCCCACCACCCCCCCAACCAACCACCATATCCCTTGATCCCTTTAACTACAAGAGCTATATCTACTTCCTTTTTCAAAACATATGTTTGGCCTCAACCACTTTCTGTGATAATGAATTCCACAGGCTTACTACTCTGTGGGTAAAGAAATTTTTCCTCATTACAGTCCAAAAAGGTTTACCCCTTGTCCTTGCTATGACCCTGGGCTCTGGATTCCCCCACCATCAGAATATCTTTCCTACAACTAACCTGTCTAGTCTATTATGAATTTTATAGATTTCTAGGAGATGCCAGAGGAAGTGGTAGAAGCTGGTACAATTACAACATTTAAAAGACATCTGGATAGGTACATGAATAGGAAAAGTTTAGAGGGATATGGGCAAAATGCTGGTAAATGGGACTAGATTAGTTTATGATATTGATCAGTGAGGACGAGTTGGACCGAAAGGTAAGTTTCCAAGCTGTTCAACTCTATGACTCTAATTAATGAGACACAGCTCACATGAAGGTGAAATGAAGAAGCGGTTTCGAGTGAATACCTTGTAAATGATTCAGTGACTTGTGAGTATCTCTATGTCAAGTAATGTTCTGATGTAGACATATTCACACAGCTATACCTTTCTATCAACATTCCAGTTTCCTTCTTTACCTTCCCTGCATGTCACCTGCAGGAGAGACCCCTAAGGCATGGCTGCACAGTGGTGTTTGTTTGGAAGGAATGTCTGTCCCTTACTTAACTCCATGAAGTCTCAAAGTATCAGGTCAAAATGAGGAAGAAAATGTTCTACTGATTACCACCTATGACCTTCTCTCAGATGATGAATTGGTTGTTCTGTGTTGAACATTATTTCAAAGAAACATTTGAGTATAGCAAGAGCTCAAAGTGTATTCTGGGGTGGAGAACTTCAGTGATGGTCTCCAAGATTGGTTGAGTATCACCACTGACAGTGCTTCCAACATCTGGAATAGCATAGCTGCCAAACTGGATTTATGGCATAGAAATAGGAAGTGCTGGGGAATCTCAGCAAGTGTGGCATCATCTGTGGAGAGAGAACAGTTTGAGTTTAATATGATTACTCTTCAGAACTGAAGGGAACGGGAAACTTATGGTTTCTATGCTGTTGACAGAGGGAGGAGGAGGAGCAAGTAGAACAAATGGTGAGCATGCCCACAGCAAAAGACAAAGGCAGTAATGTTGGTGGTAAAGGAGTGATAAAAGTGTAAAATATGGGTAAATGCTAGTTGTTCACCATGTATACACTATGTACATTTCTTTTCATCTCCTTTTCGCAGCTACACATGGACCCCTGGGTCTCTGGTGCTGTGGCCAATATTTATTCCACATTATAAAAGAATTGTAGATTATCTGATTGTTATCACATTACTGCTTGTGGGAGCTAGCTGTGAACGAATTGTTACTATGCTTTCCACATTACAACAATGACTATGCTTCAAAAGTAATTTATTAGATGTACAGAACTTTGGGGTGTCGAGTGGTTATGAAAAGTGTTACCTAAATAGTAAAAGCTGCGGAAGTGAAGTCATTGAGGGGCTTTAAGATAGAGATAGATTAATTAGGGGATCAAAGGCTTACAGGAAGAAAGCAGGAGAATGGGATGGAGAAATGTATCAGACATAATCATATGGTGAAGCATACTTGATGGGCTGAATGGCCTAATTCTGTCTCGTATCTATGGTCTTAAATGCAATTCTTTCCTTCCTACCTACTACATATCTGAGTCTAGTCAAAGGATATTGACCTCAACCACAATTCAGCTAAAGAGTTGAAGATTTATGTTCTAAAACTGGCCAAACTCCTAGCCACACTGCTCCAATACAGTTATAACATTGGACTCTACCTAACCATGTGGGACGTTGCTCAATTATGCCCTGCCTACAAAAATGGACAAATCCAACTCACTCAATTACCGCACAATAGTTCACTCCCAATCATCAACAAAGTAGTGGAGGTTTTATCAACAGTGCTATCCTGGAACGCAAAAGTTACCATGAAGGACTTTACTTCTCAACCTCTCCCCTCACCCAAGGCATGGTAACCCTCAGATTAAACCATCACCAGTTATCTCCATGATGAGCATGATGACAGTTGTGTGCCAGCCTCCTAGCAGTAGTTAGGATGTAGGGAAGAAAATCAATCAGGAGGTGGAAAAGGCATGTAAGAAAGGCACTGTTACAGTATCATGGGGGACCTCAGTATGCAAGTGGCCTGAGAAAATCAGGTTGGTAGCAGATCTCAATAGAAGAAATTTATGGAATGTCAATGAGATTTTTTTGGAGGAACTTGTGGTAGGTCCCACTAGGGAACAAGCAGTTCTATTCAATGATGTGTAATGAGGCAGTCTTGATTGGGGAGCTGAAGGGGAAGGAACCCTTAGGGGGCAGTGACCATAACATAATAGAATTTAGTCTGCAGTTTGAGAGAAGCTTGAATCAAATGTAATAGTATTGCAATTGAGTAAAGGTAACTGCAAAGACATGAGGGAGGTGCTGGCCAGAGCTGATTGGATGGGAAGCCTGATAGGGAAGATAGTGGAGCAGCAATGGCAGGTGTTTCTGGAGGTAATTTGGGAGGCACAGCCCAAATTCATCCCAACGAAGAAGAAATATATTAGGGGGATGGTGAGGGAAGTTAGGGGCAGCATAAAAGCAAAAGAAAAAGCATGCAATGTGGTAAAGACAATTAGGAAGCCAGATGATTGGGAAGCCTTTAAAAACCACCAGAGGATAACCAAAAGACCAATAAGGAGAGAGAAGCTGAAATATGAGAATAAGCTTGCTAGTAATATAGAAGATTGCAAGAATTTCTTTAGATATTAAAAGATAAGAGAGAGGCAAGAGAAGACATTGGACTGCTGGCAAATGAGGCTGGAGAAGTAGTAAGAGGGAACAAAGTAATAGTGGAGGAACCAAATTCGTACTTTGCAACAGTCTTCACTTTGGAAGACACCAGCAACATACCAGAACTTCAAGAAAGTCAAGGGGCAAAGGTGAGTGTAGTAGCCATCACTAAGGAGAAGCTACGGCATACTGGAAGCTGAAAAGTCTGAAGGTGAGTTACCCAGACTGGATGGACTACACCACAGAGTTCTGAAGGAGATAGCTAAGGATTGTAAATGCATTGGTGGTAAAGGAAAAAAAAACTTCTGCTAGCAGCTCATTCCATGCACACATTACCCTCTGCATGAAATGTTTTTGGACTGCCCTACCCTGTAGAAAAGACCTTTACTATTCACTCTATCTATGCCCTCATGATTTTATAAATTTCTATAACGTCACCCCAGAGCCTCTGACACTCTAGGGAAAATAGCCCCAGTCTATTCAGCCTGTCCCTATAGGTCAAACCTTCCAACCCTGCCAATATCCTTGGAAATCTTTTCTGAACCCTTTCAAGTTTAACAACACCTTTCCTACAGCAAGGAGACTAGAACTGAATGCATTTAAATAACCTCACAACCTGGCAATGCTAATACTTCTTCTCCAACATTCATGAACATTTACATCCACTGTAAAAATTGTGCCTGACAGACTGCAGCTTAAAGCCCTTGCCATGCTGGAAATGGGATCCATTTGAAACCAGCACTGAGTTCAAAAGGCTTTGCTAAGTTTGGGCTTCCATTCTGTATGAGTCACACCTCACCGCATTTCCTTCTTGGAAAATCTGGAATCTGTTAACGTGAAGGCAGGAACTTCTGAATCCAGATTCCACCTGCCATTTTTAAAGGTCCAAATTTGGTGACAATCTGATCTGTAGCTATTTCTTCATTGTTGCTTGATTAGAATGCTGGATCTTCCTAATAAACAGCAATGTGGGATTTCCTTCACCAGACTGACAGCCGTGGATCTAGAAAACAGTTCACCTGAATTAAATAAATACGCTTACTGAAAGACTCACATCTCCAGTCACCCAAAAAATGAAGGTAAACTCCCTCCTTTGTGTGTTCAGTGTATTTCTTGTATCATAAACTCCATATCTATTTTAGACAATTTAGAAATATTCATAAACCATATAGTAAAACCTAATGGAAAATCAATGGCAACTTTTCAAATCCCATTTTGCCAAACTGGTATTTGTGAGTCAAAGCACAACGTCTCCCAAGTGTTTTTCCTTACTGTTGCTTTTTGTACATAATGTTATTCAGTGGATTTTTGAATGTGCTCTTGTGATTACAGCTGTGTATCAAAATATGTGCAGAAATGATGATATTCCATGTGCTGAGTGCTTCTTTCTGCCTCTTGTTCAGTGATTTAGATTTCTCGTATGTGCAGGTCATTCATTTATGATCAAAGCACACGTAAACAGCTGTTGATTATGTAAAGGAAGCACATGGGAGGCAGATGGTGTGCAATCAGTTTTAGAGCGTACTGAATTGAAATTAGTGGAATGTAGAGGGTAGGTAGTGGGTGTACTATGGAGGTGAGAAGGCTTAAACCATTTGTTATGGCCTGCCTTGAATTTCACTAATAAAGACACTTCAACAAAAATTGGGGAATTCAGTCCTTTTTCTCTGATGTTATTAATTACTTTAAAGTTTCTCACTCTTATTAGCCACTAGGTCATCTCTTGTTTCTGCTACATTTTCTTTTGGTGAATGCTTGCAAATCACTTTTTAAAATACTTGTTCCTCTTGTTTCATCTGCCTGGCAATCATTTTCTGCTTAGCCCAAATTCACCACTCTCCACAGCAGCCCCCCCCCCCAGTGAAAACAATGACACAGAGACAGCAGTATTATAAGTCATTAACTTGAGCTTCAGCACAATCACTGTGATGCCTGATGTCTGTGATCATGCTCACAGTTTTGGTGTTATCAACTGATTACATAAGTCAAATAAAGCAATGACAATGTTGCTTTTCCATGCAGCACTGCATTTTCAGGATTTTGTTCCCAAAATACATAGCATTTTATGTTCCTATTTTTATTTGTTTCATTGATTTTTATCAATGGATAATGTTTATTTCCTGAAATTTAAACACCAAACTATCATTCATCACATTTAGCCAAACAAAATTCAATTATTTATTTACTACTCATTAATCATTAATGGAATTAAAACAATATCCAGGGCATTGTTGCCTGTTATATGTATTTGCATTTTTATCAATGACTCCAGTGTTACCATCATACATACTGTAATCCAACTGCATTACTACATACTTAGACTGTCTGTATGTAATTATACTGTCTCTGTTTGGTTTTTTCCTGTCTGTTACTATCTAAGTTTATAGCATTCTCCATCTTAATGTAATTATTATGGTATTCTATTTCTTTCTATACAATACCAGTATTGTTTTCCATATGTTAAAAATATGGTTCAGTTGCACTCTGTGGTAATTTCATCTATTTGATACAATATTGACCTCTATGATTCAGTATTCTACATATATAGCAAAAATGCACGATACTACACCATAAAATTAGTCTCTAGTGTAGTATTCAAACACATACATCCTATTCCAGAAAAAAAAATGGGTGAAAATATTCACGTGTCAATTGCAACTTTCGATTATGAAGTTTTGATTGTGAAAGGAATGAGAAAGAAAATGTGCATGAAGAACTTCTCTCAATTCACTTTCTTTGGAATGAGTGGTCAGATATTTGACTCTATATCAGTTCCATTTTTGTTGGTTATTTTGATTGCCATGACATTTGAGATTTTACTCATGAATAATAGAAACGGAAAGTCACTGAGAATGCACAGAATTGTTGTGGTCATAAGTATATCATTTCAAAGATGTACCATGGCAAGTTGATATCAGACACTTATTATTTACAACTGAGTATAAATAATAGAACACAAGCAATGTTTAAGACAACATGTGCATTCCTGTTTATGAAACCCTCAAACACAAGCATTTAGAAAAACTATCTTCATCTTTTTATTTCAGAAGATCATAACTAGAGGCCATCAATACAAGATAGTTGCCAGAAAATTAATAGAGAATTCAGAAGAATGCAGATGCTAGAAAACTGAAATAAAAACATAAGGTGCTGGGAAAACTCAGCAGGTCTAAAGAATCTGTACAGAGAAAAACAGAGTTAATGTTTTGAACCTGGAATGACTCTTCTTTGGAACTGACAGAAAGTCAAAAATGTTGTTTTTATACTGTACGTTGATGGGGAGCAAGTGGAACAGGTTTTGTGGGCACCCAGTGCAAAAGGCAAAGGCAGTGACGATGGTGGTAAAGGAAAGACAGAAGTGTTAAATAAGTGTAAATGATAGCTGTGAAAAGGCAGAAAATGAATCCACTCTGCTGAGAGCAAATCCAACATTTCACCAAGACACAGCATGGGGAGAAGTTGTAAAAATTAGTATTGAGTCCTGGAGGCTATAAAGTACCAAAGCAGAAAGTGAGGAGTTGTTCCTTAAACTGGACTTGAGCTTCATTGGAACTCTGTACGAGACCAAGGATGGAAATGTTAGGATGGGAGCAAAGTGGTTTATTGAAATGGGAAGCAACTGGAAGCCCAGGGCCATTTCTACAGACAGAGCAGAGGTGTTTCATAAAGTGGTCACCCAATTTGTATTTGGTCTCACCAATGTAAATGAGATCACATTGTGAGCAGTATATACCATAAACTAGATTAGAAGAAATATTAATAAAGCACTGCTTTACCTGTAAAGAGTGTTTGGGGCTTTGGTCAATGAGGAAGGAGGAAGTGAATAGGAAATGTTATACCTTCTGCAATTGCACAGGAAGGTGCCATGGAGTGAGGAAATGGGGAGTGATAGAGGGTGTCACAGAGGGAATGATGCCTGTGGAATGCTGTTAGTGGAATGTAAGGGAAGATCAACTTGGTAGAAGTATCCTGCTGGAAGTAGCAGAGATAGCATAAAATGACCAGTTGAACATGAAGGCTGGGGGAGAGGAAAGTGTGGACAAAAGAGTTCCAAGCCCTAAATAACTTTATTCATTGAAGACACCAATACTTCCTATTTAGACTGAATTCCCATCTTCATTCCTTTGTAAAATTGTATTCAGTATTTGAAATTCTAACTTAAAGATATGTTATTTTATAAAGTCCAACAAAACTGGGAAAGGGTAGAATTATTATAAGATATTACCTACATCTTAGAAATGAAGAGGATAAAGGTAATCTGATTGAAATCTTTAAAATGAGTCTTTAAAAGAGAATTGGCAGTATGAAATTGTAACATATAGACTATTAGTCTTGAATTCCATTGATTGATTTAAAGCCAGTGACTCACATTTGAAAGAGAACACCTTTAAATGAGTATGGACACTGTTTTAAAATAACTGCAGAAGCCACCTGGCCCACAAGCTGGCCAAGCTCCACAAGAAATTACAAAATGGTTGCCTACACAACATTGCTAACGAGCCGATTGCTATTAAGATAATTGAAACCAATACGAAGCAATCAGACCACTTGTCTGCAGGAACAGCCAGAGACAAAGAAGGTCTACCAAGAGAGAGCTGATCTATCTGTTTCATTGGCATCTTGGGAGCTTTGACAATTATTACTATGGATTGCCTCCGTAGTGCGCCAACAGCCAGCAGTTACATGATTGAAACCCCATCTGGAAGAACTAACATGACAAGTTTATCCATTTATAATATTAAGATGGAATGCTTTGCATTGAACTGAATACAACTGCACTCACTCTCAACAGTGTTTTTTACATGCTCAGACCACATTTCTGCCATAAGTTGAAATATATCAAAGAGATATAATGGTCTTAAAGGTACAGGCACATTGTGTCTGTAATCTATGTCATAAAAAAATCCCCTTTGTCCTTCAAAGAAGGGGTAGCCTATTTTCCTGATATAAGGATGTACAAGGATACACATCGATATTATCTGTACACATTAAGATAATCATTTGCTGGACTTATGACATGACAAGATTTAGTCCTTAAACAATTTAATGGTGCAGTTTGCTCTGTGGTGTGCTATCTGTCATCATTGATGGACATGTACCATTTGTCAGCTGGCGTGAAAGATTCAGTATCCGAGTTGTCGTCGTGGGTGATTGGTGGTTAGTGATGTGCAGTTCATATGTATTGTCTATTTCTTCACAGGACTTAGCCATTACTCATCACAACATCATCATACCTATGCTGGACATAATGAAGTTGTATTGTTCCATGAATCCATGTGCTCATGCAAAAACTGGCACTTGTGTGCTGTGAGAGATAATAGGTACTGCAGATGCTGGAGAATCCGAGATAAGAAGGTGTGGAGCTGGATGAACACAGCAGGCCAAGCAGCATCATAGGAGCACGAAAGCTTGACGTTTCGGGCCTAGACCCTTCATCAGAAATGGGGGAGGGGAAGAGGGTTCTGAAATAAATAGGGAGAGAGGGGGAGGCGGATAGAAAATGGATAGAGGAGAGGATAGGTGGAGAGGAGACAGACAAGTCAAAGAGGCGGGGATGGAGCCAGTAAAGGTGAGTGTAGGTGGGGGGATAGGGAGGAGATAGGTCAGTCCAGGGAGGACGGACAGGTCAAGGGGGCGGGATGAGGTTAGTAGATGGGAGATGGGGGTGGGGCTTGAGGTGGGAGGAGGGGGTAGGTGAGAGGAAGAACAGGTTAGGGAGGCGGGGATGAGCTGGGCTGATTTTGGGATGCGGTTGGGGGAGGGGAGATTTTGAAGCTTGTGAAATCCACATTGATACCATTGGGCTGCAGGGTTCCCAGGCTGAATATGATTTGCTGTTCCTGCAGCCTTCGGTGGCATCATTGTGGCATTGCAGGAGGCCCAGGATGGACATGTCGCCTGAGGAATGGGAGGGGGAGTTGAAATGGTTCGTGACTGGGAGGTGCAGTTGTTTGTTGCGAACTGAGCGCAGGTGTTCTGCAAAGCGGTCCCCAAGCCTCAGCTTGGTTTCCTCGATGTAGAGGAGGCCACAACGGGTACAGCGGATGCAGTATACCACATTGGCAGATGTGCAGGTGAACATCTGCATGATGTGGAAAGTCTTCTTGGGGCCTGGGATTGGGGTGAGGGAGGAGGTGTGGGGGCAGGTGTAG
>JAHRHZ010000021.1:36530427-36543690 GCA_024137785.1 Ginglymostoma cirratum
CTAAACCCTTCATCAGAAATTTCTGATGAAGGGTTTAGGCCCGAAACGTCAAGTTTTCCTGCTCCTATGATGCTGCTTGACCTGCTGGGTTAATATCTCTTTGGTTGGCTTATGTACATTGCTGAGCTTTCTTCATACTTCCCAAACTTCAGTCAAGATTTGCTTGTGATATTTCAGTGATAACTCGTAACTGAAATGGTACAGAACCACAAAGATCCCAAGTTCAATTTCCAATCTACAGCAAGTTAGTAATGTTAGGCATTAATTGCTGGCTCCCTCATGATCTCGTAGGTATGTTGGATGAAGGTGGATGTATAAGAAGAACAAAAAGTGTCTCAATTTTAATAGGGAAATTCTGACAAACACAACATGAATGACTAGTGAATCTGTTCCTGGTGGAATTGGCTGAGGTAGAGGTATTGACCAGGAAATTGGGATATTTCCCTGCCTTCTATAAACAGTGCACAGGTTACCACATGTTTACCTGAATAGGATAAAAGGAAAATGGGGCTTTGCAAAAATAATGAAAGTTCAAACATTGTACCACTCCGTTATGACTATAATGTCATATCAGGCTAATTCATATGCCACAGGTTAATAACACTTGGAATTTTGCCATCTCTGTACAATCTGGTTTTAAAACGGGGTGGGAAGAATATTTGGACAGGAAATTTTCACATGTTCTATTTTCACATGAATATTCATTCAAATAGAAATACAGAGCCATTGCGCATCAGTCTTCCTTTGAATTCTGTAACCTTATTTCCTCATATTATTTTGATGCAAGGAGACAGTTGAAATGCAACACAAATGCATCATTTAAACAATACTTGACCCCTGTGAACAACAGTATCAATATGGGGTACCTCATGAGGAAACAAAAACACCTGTTTTTACTGCTTTGCATTAAGACATCAAGCACAGACTGCTCAGATCATTTACTGCACTTGTAGAATGTAGGATTCCCCACTCCAGACTGCTGAAAAAAATGTTTAAAATGACATCTCCCCTCCCCCACCTTCCCAACCCTCCTCCATCGTAAGCCTGTATTTAATTTAGAGTTATAATTGATTAAAGTGTTCCTCTCACATCTTTCAAACATTTCTACATTTTTCATTTTGGTCATTATTTATTAGACTTTAGATTTACTTTGATATTTAATGTGTTATTTAAATCCCAATAAATACACAATGTACGTTTCATATAAGTTAATAAATGAATGCATTGCCTTACCTTTTCACATACTCCCATCTCTCATCCTAAGTCTCAAACCCAGCTTTTCCTCCTGATCGTGTTGCTGAGCCGAAGGAAGATGCTGCTAAATATACCAAAGAATCGCAAATAAAATAACCTGGGGAGATACAACCTACCACTTTCACATTTTAAGTGCGCTTATCTTTCATTCCCCACAGTCTAACGTGTTACAAAGCTGCAGTGAGGTTGAATCTGACATTCTCAGCTCTGACACTAGTTCCGTGTGCTACATTGATATCACTTACATTAAAGCTATGGTGATGCAGGCTTTAAAATTTATATAATTCAGTGGAATACCCTTTCTACAAATCAAATTTTAAGGTCTGCTATTGTTTCCTCCTTTTGCCATCACAATCCTATGTTAAACAAAACACCTCAACCATCGTTTTACAAAAGATTAGAAGGTTCTGACCACAATTGAATCTTCATCTAGCTGACACCTGTTCTTTACTCGACTATACCAACAGATGAATTCAGGAATCCCCTTTCCAACAGGATCTTTTATTCTTTCCTCCTGACTGCCAAGCTCAGGCTGACAAATGTCACCCCAGGGGAATATCAGCTCCATGCGTGGCCTACTTAGACTGTCATTTGTACAGTCTCTATTTCTAGTGCAGTCCAATTTGCAGCTGATGATTTAACGGCATTAAACACTCTGCTAAGAGAGCAAAATTAATGTTAGAAGAGCAATGATCATTAAACGGCCTGTGGGAAATTCTTTGGAAGTGGTGAGGGTCAATGTGAACAAAACATCAATGCTTGTGATTCCAACATGAGGCATCAGTACCCTGCACAGAAGCAAGCAATTATCCTGAACATAATTCAACTTAATGGTGGGGAGTAGCTGCTATTGCCATAGGTCAGAACATGAACTGGATAACAAAAACCATCACATTTTTTAGTGTGATTGAATATATAATTATTTTACATTCAGGTTGCAGCAGGAGTAAAATCTGTTCAAGATTTACTTTTTACCTTATATTAACAATCACAGATGACCTTGGGATTACTCATATGTTCTATTCATTTGCTGATGGAAGGAATTTTTTTTTAAAACTTCTGCCCGACATTGGTTACAATTTCAAAAAATGACAATCATTTTACACTATTTGGTCAATATTTTTTATATTTTATTTCACAGAGCCTGTGCAATTCAAAAATTATTCTTAAATCACATAACTGATATTAGTGAATATTTTAAAAACTTGCCTATTTAAACACATTCCTGGCTGACCTCCCTAGTTTTACACTGCATAAACTTAAGTTCATATGAAATTAATTTGCCCATGCTGTGCCTTTCATCAAATCCACTTACCCATCACTTCTGTCATTACTGACCTATATTTGATTCCAGTACAGTAGCATGTCAATTTTAACATTTTCATCCCGGTTTTCAAATCCATTCGTGGTTTTTCTGTGAAGTGGACAAAATTGATAATCACATGGACAAGTGCAGGTTAATTAAGGAAAACCAGCATGGATTTTTTAAATTAAAGTTGTGTTTTACTGACATGCTGGAATGTCTTGAAGGGGTAACAGAGAGGATTGATGAGGGCATGGCATTGGTGTGGTGCACATCTACTTTCAAAACACGTTTAATGCAGAGACACAGAGCAGACATTTAAGCAAAGCTATAGCTCATGGGGAAATAAAAGGGGCAATAGCAACAGATATTAAAAATTTTGGGCGAGTGACTTTAAATAGAGAGAGTAGTGATGCAGGAGTGGTTCTCAAAGTGGAGAGAGGTTTGTACAGGAGTTCCCAGGAGGTCAGTTTTGGACCCCTTCTCTCTCCCAATATGTATTAATGACCGAGACAGTGATGCACAAGATGCAATTTTGAAATTTACATATGATACTAAACTTGGAGTCATTGAAAACTGTGAGGAGGACACGTAGAACTTCAAAGGACAGAGGCAGGTTGGTGGAATAGTTGGATAGGTGGTAGAAGAAATATAATGTGGAGAAATCTGAAGTGATTCATTGTATTAGGAAGAGCATGGAGATACTATACAAAATATAAAGGTACAATTCTAAAGTGGATACAAGAAATGTGGTATCTCACTGTATTTGTACATATTGATAATGGCAGGGGTTGAGTGAGTGGTTTGTAAAGTATACAATACACTAGACTTTATTCATAGGAGCATAAAGTGCTAGAGCAAGGTGAAAATGTTGAATTTGTATAAGAACATAAAAACTAGTTCAACTTCAGCTGAAATATTGTGTCAAGTTCTGAGCACTACACTCCAAAAAGGGCATTAAGGCAATGAAGACAGTGCAGAAGAGGTTCATTAGAATGATTCTAGGGTGTAAGATCTTCAGTTATGATAGAATGGAGATGACTGGGACTGCTTTGCTTGGATAAAAGAAGGCTGAGAGGAAATCTGATTGAGGGATTCAAAATCATAAGATGTTTGGATAGAGTTGATACAGAGAAGCTGTTCCCACTTGTAAAAGGATTGATTGGTTAAGATCTGGAACCCACTGCCTTCAAGTGCAGTGGAGGCAGGTTCTGCAGACATATTCAACAGGAAAATAGCCTTTGTTTTTCAAAAGAAACAATGATTAGGGTTCTGGGGAAAATGGCACAACACAAAATGATTATTCAAAGAACCAGTGCAGACATGATTATGTTACAACCAGAACTTCAGAGATGTTCCCCAATTTGTTATTATTTCATGAAGGATATGTTAAATTGTTAAGCTTCCAGGTAAAAAGGGATGAAGTGGCTTCCCTTCTTTATTCATCCACCCCACCCCACTCAGTTGATTGCAACAAGTTCAATTAAAGAAGGATCCTCTTCCTTGTGGATACCTTTCTACCAGACCAGATAAATTTATATTTTAAAAGGAGCCAATTTAGCTAGGCCTTCTTGAATTAACAAACATTGAGATTATTAATTAATAAATGTGAGAAGAACTAGTGGCAGAACACACATTCACACAGATTGGAAATGAAGTTTTTAAAAAAGATATCTAGATCCGTCTCTGAATTATTTGTGAAGAGCATATGTTTGAACATTGCGGATATTGCTTTGGAGGTTAATGGTAGTATTGGTGTTGATAAATGAGTAGTCAGTCTTACAATCCTTAATTTTGCAGAGTGGGTGAGATTCTTGGTTTTGCAGGCTGATTGAAGTTCCTTTGTCGTTATTTTTTTTTTAAATAACTGGTTTCCAACACTTGGGGTTAGAGTGGGGCTTGATGACCAACACAGGGTAAGTTGGAGATGGTTGTTTGACTGTGACATCCATAGTATATCGACACATGAACCCATCCTGCTATGCATGCAAGCATTCAGTGCCACAAGTCCACTCCAGCAGAAATTAAACTTTTTTATATACCAGGGGATAAACCCAAAGTGCATCTGCAGTTTGAGACATAATCTCCAGCAGGATGGCTTGTTGTTGTGTTAGGAATCATCAGCCCTTCATTATCTTTGTAATCACAAGACCTCACAGTAGAGTCTGTTTGAAGTTTCTTTGACAAGTCTAGGTATTACATATGCAATATTCCAAGTATTTTGCCAGACAGTTACTGAATTTAAATCCACACATTTTCCAATGTCATTTTTCCTTAGAATCAGCATATTTTGGAACTAAAATAAAACAAAAGCCTGAATATATTTTGGTGTTCTAATGTATTGCCACAATGATTGGCCAAATCTCCCCTTTCTGCTCCACAAACAATTTACATATCAGTTAAGTTACATAGAATATACAGCATAAAAATACATGAATGTTAATGTATCGTATGTTTATCTTCCCACACTTTTTCATCTCATCTTCTTAACATCCTTCTGTTCCTTTCTCCCTCATGAATAAGGAGGTGAGTGGGACATTGATGTCTCAGTACATTGATTAAGAGATGACATTAGTTTTCATGTTGACTGAGAAAATCAAATTGGCATGGACAGCGACAAGGAAGAATTCATGGCATGTATTCAAGATAGTTTCCTAGGACAATCTGCTATGAATCAAACCAGTTATCACACTTATTTGGATCTCGTGATGTGTAATGAGTTGGGGTTGACACATTGTCTCAGAATAAAAGATTTCCTAGGGATCCGAGAACAGAACATGTTAGAATTTAGCAGTCAATCTAAGAGCGAGAACCTTGCATCGGAAACAACTGTGCTAAACTTAAACAATGGTAATTACACAGGTATGAGGCCAAAGTTGGCTAGGGTGAACTGGGAAAAAGGAGTTTATCAGAAAAGATGGTTGATGCATAATGACAGATTTTGTTTAACAAAAGCACATGACTCATAGCAAAGGCACATAACAGTGTAGACGAAGGATTCTAGGAAGGGGCTAACCCGACCAGAGTTAACCCAAGGATCCTAAGGCTAGTATCAAATTGAAAGAAAAGTTATAAAATGTGGCAAAGATGAGTGGTAAATCAAAGGATTGGGGAAAAAAAATTAATAACCAATGAAAGATTACAGAAAATAATAAAGAGGGAGAAAATAAATAAAAGGGCAAACTAGCAAGTAACATAAAAACAGTTAGTGAAAGCTCCTTTAAACATATAAAAAGGTAGACAGAGGAAATAGTCGATGTAGACAGCACAGAGAACAAGGCTAGAGAAATAATAATGGAGAATTTGGAAATGACAGAAGGATTGAACATATATTTTGCATCAGTTTTTGCTATAGAAGATAGTAATGCAAAGCATTCCAAAAACATTAAGTAATCAAGGGGCTAAAGGCAGAGTTGGGGGGAGGGGGGGTAGGGAGCAGGTGGTGTGGGGGGCAGAGGTGAGAAATTAAACACAATAACTATCACTAGAGAAAAAAGTGCTGGGGAAACTAATGAGGCTAAAGGCCAATTGGTCCTCAGTCCTAATGGATTACATGCTAGGATTTTAAAGGAAATAGCTACAGAGATAATTGAAACACTGGTAATAATCTTCCAAGAATCCTTGGAACTAGACACTTGAGAGACTACGGTTAGAATACTGCAAACAGTTTTGGTCCCCTTATCTAAGAAAAGATATCCTATCGTTGGAGGCAGTCCAGAAAAGAATCATTAAGTTGATCCTGGGTATGAAGGGATCTTCGTATGAGGAGAGGTTGAGTAGGTTGGGCTTATACGCAATGAAGTTTACAAGAAGGAAGAAGACCTTTTTGAATCATACAAAATTTTTGATGGGTATGACACTTAGAAGCAGAAAATTCTTTCCCATTAAGAGATAGTCTAGGTCCAGAGAGCATAATACCAGAGCGAGGAGTTGCTCTTCTAAGAAAGAGATGGGGAATAAGTTTTTTTTCACTCAGGTGGTGAGGAATCTGTGGAATTATTTATTGCAGTTGGTTGTCAAGGCTAAGTTGTTAAGTATCTTCAATGCTGTGAGAGAGAGATTTCTAAAGAATAAAGTAATGAATGTTCATGGGAATAAGGCAGGAGAGTGGAGTTGAGGATTATCATATCAGCCATAATTTCATTGAATAGCAGACCAGACTCAATTGGCCCCATGTCCTACTTCTGCTCCTACATTTTATGATCTTATGGCATCACATTTGACTTTGGCACAGAGCCAGTGAATTTTGCCCTCTGCATGCCATTTCCTATGGAGCATTGTGTCCTGACCAGCAGAACACAGCAGTGTGGGCAGCTCAGGGACACTGTGGGCTTGGTCCTCCAAGTATTGTTCTCGGCAAGGTAATGGCAAACCTGATGCCTGGAGCACATGTTGGAAAGGGCACATCCTGACACATGGAACATAGGTTGAAGATGGGGCTGAACCTTTCGCCCATAAAATGGACTGAAAAATAGTGAGCCTGATACTCAGAGTGTGGACTTAAAGTGGGGCACAGCCTGATGCCCAGAATGTGGGCTGTAAATGGAGCTGAGCCTAATAACCAAAGTGTGGCTGAAGCCATGAAGAGAAAGAGAGGCAGAGAGCATCAGTGCAAGCAAACGTAAGCTCAGAACTTGATCTGTTGCAGCACGGTAAAATCCAAGGATAGGCTAACCCAGAATCTCAGATCTAGGCTGGAGAATAAAATATGGTAATGGAATAGGCAAACAGCTCCTGGAGACCTAGAAGCAATGCTTTAACAGCATCAGTAAATCTGAGAAGCCACAGGGAGGAAAACATTCCCTTCAACTCTGGGAGACAGTAATCTGGTGCTCATGATAACAGGAAATTAACTGTAAGAGTTCAATCTACTGAATGTCAGAGTTAGAAATGCAGGTCTCTTTAAGACTTAAACATATCAGCTCCAGAGTTTATTGACAACAGTTGATTCTCATTAGATTTTATATTTCACAGTTCAGTTCTGGGCCCTCTTGTAGGTATAGCGGTAGTGTCTTTATCCCTGGAGTAAGAGACCCAATTTCAAGTCCCACTTGCTCCAGAGGTGTGTAATAACATCTTTGAGCAGGTTAATTAGAAAAATGGGTTTAATAAAAATAAAGTCCTTTCAGTTCTAGAGTCCTCTTGTAGTGCAGTGATAGTTTCTGTACCCCGAACTAAAAGACCTGGGTTCAAGTTGTAGCTATTCCAGAGGTGTGTAATAACATCTCTGAATAGATTGATTAGGCAAATAGGTTAAGTAAGAGTTCTGTTCTTTGATTTGAACAATTGGAAATACAACTGATTTACTGCTGGTGGTTAATAGATGAAATAGGTGATTTACTGGTGGTGGGAAAAGTTATTTGGTTGTGTGTGATACCATGTCCAGTTAAAATAAAGGCAAAAAGATGAAGTGAAAATTCTTCCTTCCTCTAAGCTAGAAGATATGGGTTCAAGTCCCCCCTACCTCAAGAGGGTTGATTAGACTTCAGTTAAGACTTCAGTTCTTCCACAATCGGGAATTGGCTTAAGGACAAGGAAAAGGTCCAGAAAGGAAAGGTGCAAACTGATGTGAGAACGACATTATAGATCTGAACCTCTGAAAGCCTTATGCTGCCTAACTAAACCTATGGATATTGGTGAATGAAATGTGAAAGAAGAAAATTAAATTTGATCGCTTCAGGTGGGAAGATAAAGGAAGCAGAAGGAATCCCTGTTTCTGATGGAAGCAAAGATCCCAGTGGCTTTGTAAAGTGAAACAGCTGAGTCATGCTGCAGGGTCACAAAATGTGATTATCCGTTGGTGTTTTTGGAGTTGGGGGCTGTATATGTAGTGAAAGAATGAAGTAGAGGTGTGGGCTCTGGTCACTTCTTGAACTAAGAAGGAGCAAAGTATTGCTCTCGCTTTATCCTTACCTGGAAGGACTAATGTTAGAAATAAAATATTTTCAGGACTTGTTGTAGTAGACCAGGATTGGAAAATTCTAATATGATTCATGGACAGAGTTTACAAAAAGAACGTTTTGTTGGAAGCCTATCAAGGCACGGTCACTATTTGACACGTTTGTAATGAGATGGACAATCAGTCCATTGGAATGATATATCATTGAATTTGATAGGTTATAAAAAAAGGCTAAAGAAATTCAAACTAGAAATTCTGCAATCTGTACTAGTCTTTAAACTATGAGGTTGCACACAAATATCAGATTTTTGGTTTTGACAGGTTTTCAATCTTTTGGCAATGACTCTCTTTTTGAACAAATGGCTGCTGCCTTTAAAGAAACATTTCTAGCTACCTTCGCATGTCATGTTGAGAGTTCTGCAGTGATACAGAGAATAGAAGACTCTGATTATTGACTCTCAAATTCAAACGGACCCTATACTCAGGCACTTATATAAGGATGGAATTGCTGAAAGACATTTTGCGGTTAATTGTACCTGTGATAAATTTTTAAATCAAAGGAATATACAGTTTTAAGGTGATAGTTGTCAATAAATTAATTCCATAAATTCATGGGAACAATTAATAGGTGTTTCCGGTGGAACTCTTAATATCATTGTCAGGAATTGTCTAAGAATCAGGAGCCAAGTGTCTGAAGCAACTCATGAAACAGGCGGTTCCAAAGATGTTTATGATCAGCATAAACAAGAAGACAATATTGTGTTAGAGGTTAAAGATGTATGTTGCCCATGCGTATCTTAGTTGCTGATTCATTTAATTAGATAATGGATGTACTTCAACAGTGTGTGCCATGGATTGGATAAACTGTTTATAAACCATGGGCAAAGCAGAATGAAAAACAGGGTCAAAGAATGTGAAAGCTCTACCTACTTTTGATTTGGGGATGATAATTTGTTTCCATTTGAATGATCTGGTGATGTTTATAAAATAAAAGAGTTGAAGTTTTAATGTGTTCCTTGACCCAATTTATCAACTGAATGCTTTGTTTGGTAGATTTACAAAGAAAATGCAGAGGTCTCTTCATTGCCTCTGGCAGTGCTTGTCATTTGTTAATTGTTTAATTAGTCTAGTGGGTGATTCAGTGGTGGGTGACCAAGAAAAGGTTGAGCTTTCTCTTGGTGACAGTGTTTGTAGTTTTTAATTTTGTTAATTTGGAGATTTGGAAATTCTGTGGTGGGTTTGTTTTGTACTTTAAAATAAAACGGAGTTCTTTGCCTCTCTTTCGCAGTAATGTCCATGCCAGAGTGTCTTTGGTGAGGGATATGCACTGTCTACCAGTATCCATAACGCCTTTTGGGGTGGTGGGGTGTCATGTGGGTTGGGACCCAATATCTCCTCCCTAAATCTGTTACATCTCTCGCTGCTTTAAGAAACTCTTGACAACCTACATCTATGACCAGTCATGGTCATCTAATATCTCCTATGTGAGTCATTATCACAGAATCACAGAATCTGTAATCATGTTTCACAAATCACCTTGAGGGAATTTGTAATGTTAAAGACACTATTTAAGTACTGGTTGTTTTCGTTGTAGCTGACTAGTTCAATCTAGTGTTATGAGAAATTTCTGAAATCTATTCCATGACACAAATCATGTGAGAAAGAGTTTGTAGATTACTCAACTCAACCAATTAAATTGCCATAAAAAAATTGACAGAAATGATTGGCATCGGAGCGATCTAATTAATCTAATCTTCCTAAACCAAAAGTCAGTATGGTTTAACAAGCTTTCAGGGATAGCATCTCCCCACGGGAAACACAGTTATTCTAATGAAGCGGATTCACAGTAAAAATATACACATAAATTATTTAGATAACAAGGTGTGGAGCTGGATGAACACAGCAGGCCAAGCAGCATCATAGGAGCAGGAAAGCTTGACGTTTTGGGCCTAGACCCTTCATCAGAAATCTCCAGCATCTGCAGTACCTATTATCTCTGATTCTCCAGCATCTGCAGTACCTATTATCTCTCACATAAATTATTTATTTGTTTTAATATACTGAGACTAATCTTGTGAAGAACATAGCATTGGGAGTAGCACTGCAATTTACTCTTCAAAAAATGTATTAACCTAGCCATAATTTGAATGATGTGGAGATCTTGTGGATAGTGTCTCTGAATCAAAAGACCTGCATTCAAGTCCAACTCCAGATCTCGATATTCCAGAAATTTGCTTTCATAACACAAAAAATTCAATATCAATCTACATTTCACCCAAAGTGTGCCAATGTCTGGGAGTAAGAGTGTATAAAATTCCTGGTCAGCTTTGTGATGAAGGAAAATTAGAGTCAATACCATCACTGTTCATATCTCTAAACTACAATGTACATGTAAAAATGCACATTACCACAGTAACTCAGTACCTAACCCCTCACCCGACTCGTGGTGCAGTGGGTCAGGTCTACATTTGGGCAGAGATTCGAGGCAAATAAAAAATGATTAACTTGTTTCACAATGGAGCCAATGGCACTTTAAAATTATATTTTACAAATATTAGCACATAAACATTTAATGCATCTATATGCAATGCTACTACCCATTATTCAAACATCATTTGAAATATATAGGTTATATATGCTAAAAGGAGTGAAAGAAATTTAACAGGGTAGGGTTAAGTATTTGTATATTAATTAGAACATAGAGTAATACAACATGGAAACAGACCTTTTGAGCCGAACTGGCTGATACTGACCATGGCGCCCACTCAGCTAGTTCCAATTGCTCGCATTTGGTCCATATCTCTCTAAACCCTTCCCACCCATGTACCTATCCAAATGTTTTTTAAATGTTGCTATTGTACCTGCCTCAACCACTTTCTCTGGTGGCCCATTCCATGTACACACCACTCTCTGTATGAAGAAGTTGCCCCTCAGGTCTTTCTCAAATCTTTCCAATCTCACCTTAAACCTATGCCCTCTCGTTTTCAATTCCCCATCCCTGGAAAAAGACTATATGCATTCATCCTATCTACACCCCTCAAGATTTTACACACGTCAATAAGGTCACCCCTCACTCTCCTACATTCCAAGGAATAAAGTCATATCCTGGCCAACCTCTCTCTATAACTCAGGCTTACGAGTCCAGGCAAATCTTCTTTGCACACTTTGCAGTTTAACAAGTTTTTCCTAAAACACAGTGACCAAAACTGTACACAGTACTCCAAGTCAAAGTGGAGTATTGTTCAGCATCACTGGCCAGACCCTCTGTGGTCTATGTAAAAGAGCTTCCCACCTTAGATATATGGTTACAATTATTGCTAACTTTGTTAAATTTACTCTAGCCTGAAATTCCTAGTTTCCACGGTAAACTATTTTGGACTAGTGTTAACTTGTACAGTTCTGGGCATGCAGCTATCAGGCAAAATGCAGGGTGCCAGTATATCATTCCTTCTGGCTAAAACCCACAACGTATTTTCTTCTAAGGATAGAAGCCACAAAAGTAAAGGTTCAAGTCTAAATCTGCAGAATGTAAATATCTAACAAATTTAGATGTCTCATGATGCCAAGAAGGCATCCCTGCCAGTGACACTGCCACTGATCTTGAGACATAACAATGAACATCACAAAGTTGCAAGCTCTGCTTCAAGTAACTAGGAGGAAATGGAATACAACTATGTATAGTTTACTTAGCAAAGCTTTAGTCAGCATTTTGCAGTTTGCACAAAGGAAACCTAATTCACTTAATGCTCACATTCCATGTGATACTTTCCATTTCTCCAAATAAATTATATTACACTATATATAAACAGCTGAAATAACTTGGGCTGGGGTATTCTCATCTTTCAATGGGAAAATGTTGTTATTATTCATAATTGGAGAAAATATGTCTGGGAATTCCAAAGTCATGATTTGAAGTGAGGTACGTGTCTATGGTGTTTTCAACTTGAAAAGAAAATAGTTTGCATCATGTACTTTGATAACAAAACCATCTATCTGTTCCTGAGTTGTACTGATTGGCAGACCATTCGGATAACTGTGAAAAATCAGATTTTTCATTATTTTTCTTTTACAGTTGACTACATCATCTTCAATTGCAAGAGCTTGTTTTGAAAATAGAACAATTATGAATGCTTAACTTAGTTTCAAAAGCTTAAGCAGCACCTACTTTGATGTGCACAGTTTGATTGACAGTTTTAAGCTTTACCTCTCTTTTTGGAGCTAAAGTTAGATGCCTGCTCGTTTTTACAACTAAAAAGCAATTTGAGCGATTTAATTTTTTTTATTTGTTCTGTAGCATTTCAAGCATGGTGGTGTGCTTTTGTGTGACAGCTCTACTGGACTGTTGGCAATGTCTTTTTCTCATGCCCATCTCAAGGACTTCCCATTGCGACTACACAGCACTTGATGTCTGTACATAGTGTATACTGGTTGACTAGCTATAGAGGATAGATGTAGGGAACAGAAGGGGCTTGGAGGGATGAGGTGTGATGATTGGGGGAATATCAACAATACAAAAACCTAGACTGAGGCTCAGTAAAGTATGGCAAGCTTTTAACCAACCACCTCCAACACTGCCTCAGGAATTAGGAAATCTGAATCCTGCCCACCCAAACTAAATGAGTCAAAAATATGGTGAGTATGGGCAGAGATGACAGGCTTAGATTTTCAAAGTTGGAAAATGGCCTTACTTATGTTTCACAAGACCAGTGATTATCATTGTTTCAGAGATAGTAGGAACTGCAGATGCTGGAGAATCTGAGATAACAAGGTGTAGAGCTGGATGAACACAGCAGGCCAAGCAGCATCA
>JAHRHZ010000021.1:36553690-36681664 GCA_024137785.1 Ginglymostoma cirratum
TGATGCTGCTTGGCCTGCTGTGTTCATCCAGCTCTATACCTTGTTATCTCAGATTCTCCAGCATCTGCAGTTCCTACTATCTCTTTTCAATGGCTGTTGTCTCAGTAATCCTTTTTCACATTATAACGCTATACACGCACAAGCCTAGAAAATTGTGTGAGCCCGTCCTTGTGATCCTGTAGCCTGAGGTAGTCCCAATATTCAGACCTCATTATAATGAAAGCTATGAGATGCCACAGCCATTAGTGCAGCCTGGATTCAAGTGTTAGCATGCTGTGGAGGTCACAGTTGAAGAACTGTTCCCTAGTTACTCCTGTGTTGCAGTAAAGACTCTCTCACTCTGAATGCTAGAAGGCAGCAAACTACCAGACACACAAAAGGAAATGGGATTCTGTCTCCACCTGAATGCTGAAAGTTAGTCACCATCAAAAGGAATCAAAACTACAGAATCTCAAACAATCTTAAAAACGTAAGGTCATAAAACCAACTGTTCGAGTACTAATATCAGTAACTCCATTGCATTAGCCATAGTGTTCAACTAGCCAACTATTCAACTTCGTGAACAATTTGGAGACTGATCTGTATATTTGTTGTTATTAAACTTTTATCTTTTTGAACTCACCTCTGAATTCTAATCTGGGTCAATAATATGTTGTCTTACTAATAATTCAAAGGTTTAGAAATTAATAAATTCTCTCTTTGTTAACTAAAGGAAGCTTGGTTGAAATGGCTTATTTTAAAATATAATTCAATTGGATCTGGGGAAGAAGGGATCCACAATTAACCTTTTTACCACTAATCAAGGATAAGGTGAATAAAGATATGGAGCCAGTTCATCCCTCCTCACCCGGGAGCTTAACAATTTGGCAAAATGTTACAAATTGTGGAAACTAACTTGGGATCTGTGCATGAGTGCAATAAGCACAGCCCACCACAGTGATGAATTATGGAGTTGTGGGATGAATGGCCTAGGATCTCGAGCAAAGAAGTGTTATAACTAGAACCCGAGCAAGGTTCCCAAAATTATTACAGTTTGGGACGGGATACCCCAAATTTCCAAAGAACCACAAATGTACTGGCTACCCTTCTTTACTAAGTCATCCACTCAATTATTTGCAAGAAGGTTAATTTTTAAAGAATCTGCTGCCTAATGGATATATTTCTTCCAGACCCAAGGAATTTATTCTGAAAGGAGTAAGTTTAACTAGGCTTAGTCGAGTTAACAAAAGACTGAATTTATTTAAAGGTAAGCAGAAATAATAGTGCAAAACCTATAAACACAAATGAGAAAGAAGTGAGTCCAAAAGTAATGACAAAAGTTACAAGATGCATGGATCAGTCTCTTTGAGTGGTATGTGAAGAGTAGATAGTGAGACATTGATAATTTGAGAATTTTGCCTTTGCAGATTAGTTGAGATTCTGTTGTCCTGTTTCCTTCGACTGGCTTACTGGCTAACTGACTTCTAGCGCTCAGCTAGGGAGAATACTTACCTGCAACACAAGAGTAACTAGTGGGTGGTTCTTTGACTGTGACCTTCAAAACTCAGTAGCTGTCAAACCCAGGTTTGTACACATAAATACCTCAGCCTACTAGCACACATGAGCATCTTAAACCACTAGAACACACAAACCAGGATTGAATTAGCTTTTAACCTCTATTCTTTTGTATTCTTAAAAGGAGAAGACATGAAACATGTCTTCCACCCAAAATTTTATCTCTTCTCCCATCATGTTCACAGACTTGGGTAACTCCAAAGAGTTGAAAATTCAGTTTGTAGCATATTTCCCTTTTTAAGACCGCCCATTTTAATCTTCATTGACAGCTCATCAAGTGTGATATTCCAGAGATTCTATCTCAGAGAGCCACTGGATTTACATCTGCAAGAAATATTTCAAAAGAAAATTCAGTACATCCATTGATGATTCCTGGTCATGTCATTAAGATCTAACATCCAGGTCCTCCTTGTAGTAGCTGTATTAATGTCTAACATATAAACGTAACCTGTAACTAGTTGCTAACATGCAATAACCTATTTGTTCAATATAAGAGACTCTTTTCGTTAGACCATCAAGTTCTTTTTTCTCTATTGCATTAGATCAAGAAAGGCCTGTAGACCATACACTTAAAGCAAATGCTGGCAGCAAATCTACCAGTTGGTGAGGTGTAGAGACAGTTTACTTGTGTATACAACATGATAATCAACAGAGTGGGTTTCATTTAGTTGCCTCATTCCACAGATGTTAATACATTTTGGATGATAAAATCTATTGAGGTCTGAGGTTGTAGACTTGCTCGCCAAGCCAGTTTGTTTGACAGTAGATGTTTCATCATCCTGCTAGGTAACATCCTCAGTGCGCCTCCAGTGAAGCCTTAGTGTTATGTCCCACGTGTTATTTATATGTTGATGGCTGTCATCAACAAACACATTGAACCCAATATACAAACCACTGAAAAACAGGACCAGAAGTAATGCCAACCACCCCAGCAAACCGAGGCACATAAATAACAAGCGGGACGGAACACCAACACTTCACCAGAGGCACACTGACGATGTTATCTAGCAGGATGATGAAACATCTGTAATCAAACACACCAGCTCAGCGAGCAAGCCTACAACATCATCCACAACCTGAGCTACAAATCTTCTCAAAAGCTCTGTTGAGGTCTGCTGGGATACCTTGGTTTGTGTTAAGTTTTTTTGATCTTCAGTGATTTGTAATGGTTGCATAATTGGGTATGATCGTGTATGCTAGTATAATAGAATATGCATAGTTATATTGAAGTGTACAAATATATTTGCCCTGATGCTTACAACTAACTGAGCTAATGTTTCTTCTTTCTTGCTGCCTTGCACTATTCCCTTTACAGTCTAATGATACAGATGTAAGTAAACTGCTTTCTTGGAATAGAACGTATGAGAATGAGACCTAACATTAGATACAGCTATTGTCCACATACCTACCTATGCTTTATCAAGGAGGTTATCCTGAATTGAAACTGTGTTTTCATTCCTTCATTGTCACTGGGCTAAAAACTTGCCTTGAATTCCCTCTGAACAACACTGTGGGATACCTACACCAGATAGACTGCATCAGTTCAAAGATGTGGCTGATCATCACCTTCACATTGTTAGGGATGGGCAATAAATATTGGTCTAACCAGTAATACTCAAATCCTGAAAGAATTTAAAAATGTGCACTTCCTGTGTTCCTGCCTTGTACAGAAACTGCCTCTAGACTAAAATCCAGGCGAGTATGATGGGAGATGGCTAATTCTAAAATCCAGAAAATATAATGGAGAAAGTGAAATAAAAACATAATTTATTCAACTGCTGTCATTAAAATCTTGTTTTTGCACAAAGGGGCAGAATTTGCCTAAAGACAATGATGTGCAAACAATTAAAACATTAAATTAGTCCCCGATCAATTGAAATGAAATCGGCCGTCTTCTAGCTCTCCTGTGTCAATCATTAGCAGCTTGTTTCATGGGGCAGTGCACTTCTTAAAGGAGTGGCACATTTCGGCAGCCAGCAGATCACACAAGATTGTTTATATTAGTAGCGGAGAAGAAGCTTCTGTATCAATTTAGAGAGGGAAAAGCCATGCTCATTTTTTTACATTGTCCAATTTTCTCATGATGTCAATCAGGAATTTTGCTATAATTTGCACCTTGTTTGTGCGGAGAAATGTTTGCTAAACAGATGCCATGAAAAGAGTGGAGTTTTAGTATTAATTAAATACTATGCTTCTGTCTATCACGTATTTCACTTCTTTTCATTTTCCAGTGCAGCAACATAGAAGGTACATGTCCCATCAGCTGTGAAAATGATGTGAGTATTCATTAACCTGTCTTTTAAACTAGGAGAAAATAACTCTTTAATTGAATTATAGAGAAACTACCAAAAACATTTCACATAATTAAAAACTTTTAATCTATCATGCAGGCTCTGAATTGTTTCTTAATAGATAACAATGGGTTCATTCTGATCTCCAAGAAAGACGAAGAGGTAAGTGTTCTGCTCACATGGAGGGTGATTTTGTCTTAAACACTATAAGAGGCAGACAATGCAGTAGGATTGCAGCCATTTTAACATGGGGTTATGATCTTCAGTATAACTGATGAATATGTATAGTATGAAAGTGGAACAGACTATTTTTATCTCAAATCACATAGGTGTCAGTTGGAGTGTAGGGTAGAATCGAGGGCTCATGGTATTGGCAGGATGTCAAGGTCTTTGGCAAGGGTATACAGCTGGTTTACCAAGTTAATAACAGTGATGGGTAAAAAATACCATTTTGTGAATATTTAAGTGGATGAGAATAAACAAGCAGTAGGTGCAAGATTCCCCAATGCACTTTTATAAAGGGTAGCATTGTGCCAACGTGACTGGATTGGTAATCTGGAGCCCCAGGCACGTGGGTTCAAATCCTGCCAAGGCAGATGATGAAATTTAAATCTGATAAAATTTGCAATTAAAAAAGTAGCAAATGGTAAAAATGTAACTATTGTTGTAAAAATCCATTTGCTTCACTAATACCGTTTTAGAGGAAGGCACTCTGCCATCTTTATCTCATCTGACAAACATGTGACTAGTTTCACAGAAATATGGCTGGCGCTCCAAAATGGCACAGAAAGCTGAATAGTTCAAGGACAATTAGATCAGCAATAAGTTCCTGCCTTGCCAATGACTCCAACTTGGAAGTTCTTATAATGACTCTAGGGAAGAATAAACAAGGTTCATACTCCTAATTGTGAATTACAATGTTGTTGGGACTGTATTTTTGCTATTGGTGCGTATAGCTGAAGCTGGGAATTTTCCTGATTGGCAGACCCTTCTTAGTTTACAGGGTTTAGAATCATGCTATTTTCACTTCGAGTTTGAGCTGGTGTCAGGAAGGCTGACCTTGAAGAAGATCCTAGGCAACCATGGGGGCAGGCTAGAAGGCCTGCCTTGGTTTCTTGGGATTTTGTCCTAATCATAAGAAAACTAGTTTGGCCCTCTATCCTCCATCCGTCTCCTATTCATTCCCCATAGCTCCTCATGCAAACTTACATCATTCACTCAGCACACATTATGTAAATAACTGATGAGCCAAATAACAGCAATGGTAAGTGTGAAACTGCTATTAAAAAAAATCCATTCAGAAATGTTATTTGGAAAAAAAGATGCTTCACAACACTATAACAGTATAAATGAGAGAGAACATTAAGTAGGAACTACAGATGCTTCAAACATTTACAACTGTTAATCCAATACAAAAAAAAATTGAAGCATCGATAAAAGAGATTACAAAATCCACTTAAACTGTCAATCAAGTAAAGTCAACAACTTATATCAATTTTCAAAACAGAATTCCTGTTGAAATCGTGCTCGCATTTGGGCGAACCTCTCAGCCAGTAAGAACAGAAGGAAAGCCAGATTTGCTGAAAATTGACCATGTGGGGAGTGAGAACTGGAATCGCAGAATTGCACCCAGACAACCATTACTAAATGACTGAGAAAACCCAGTCCTTAGGGCAGAGTTTTTTCAATGCTGTTATTCCTGAAAGCAGGACCGGAAGCTGCATCACTTCTGCCCTTTTGCTTTTTCTCCATTTCATAGAATCATAGAATCCCCACAGTGTGGAAGCAGACCATTAGGCCCATTGAATCCATACCAGCCCTCCGAAGAGTATCCCACCCAAACCCACCCCCCCTTCCTTATCCCTGTAACCCTGCATTACCCGTGGCTAATCGACCTAGCCTGCACATCGCTGGACCCTATGAGC
The DNA here is from genome assembly GCA_024137785.1 of Ginglymostoma cirratum. Taxonomy (NCBI): domain Eukaryota; kingdom Metazoa; phylum Chordata; class Chondrichthyes; order Orectolobiformes; family Ginglymostomatidae; genus Ginglymostoma; species Ginglymostoma cirratum. The sequence goes on from JAHRHZ010000021.1 coordinate 36,559,461, forward strand.
AATTTAGCATGGCCAATTCAATCCAGAAACAGGAGCACCCAGAGGAAACCCACGCAGACACAGGGAGAATGTACAAACTCCACACGGACAGTTGACCGAGGGTGGAATCAAACCTGAGTTCCTAGCACTTTGAAGCAGCAGTGCTAACCAATGAGCCACCTACACAATTATAAATAAAATTTAAAGTGCAGATGGTGTGCTTGGGAAACACATGTGATTCTGCAGTAGGGGGAGCTTTTCAGTGGTGAAACCTGCCATAAACTGTCAAAATGGTACAACCAGAAGTGATCTATAAAAGACCCTCCTGGTTAAACAGGAAGGTGCTGCATCACAATCAAAGCTTTCCTGCTCAACTCAATTGTCATTGATATAAAACTTATTCAGAGCACAAGAGTGCACCGGTTAAAATTTAAATGTCACTTTATATTGGTCTTTCTTTATTCATGTATCCAATAACATTATTTGTTGACACTAGCTTAGTCAGAGAGCTAAGTATACTGGTGCAATTCTTAATTAGCATGCGTTAATGGTCATAGGAAATTAGGGACTTTTATTGCAGAAGAAACAGTATTCTGTTTCTTTGTTCACTCTTTATTGAATGCTCATGCTCAATGTACTTGCGAAAGGTGGTGGCCTTGTGGTATTATCACTAGACTATTAATCCAGAAACTCAGTTAATGTTCTGGGGACCTGGGTTCGAAACCCACCAGGGCAGATGGAGGAACTTGAATTCAATAAAAAACTAAGAACTGACAGATCGCTGTGAAACCATTGTTGATTGTCAGGAAAAGCCCATCTGGTTCACTAATGTCCTTCAGGGAAGGAAGTCTGCCAGCCTCAATTGGTCTGGCCTATGTGTGACGCCAGATCCACAGCAATGTGGTTGACTCTCAGTTTCCCTCTGAAATGGCATAGTAAGCCATTCAGTTGTACTGATCGCTACAAAGTCTCAAAGAAATGAACCTGGATGGATCACAAGGCATTGACTTAGGCATCAGAAAAGGAAACAGCCCTGTTGACCCTGCAAAGTCTTCCTCGCTAACATCTGGGGCTAATGCCAAAATTGGGAGAGCTGTCTAACTGACAGAACCATACCTTACAGACAATGTCCCCAGATATCACCATCACCATTCCTGGATATGTCCTGTCTCATCAGCAGGACAGACCTAGCAGAGGTGGTGGCACAGTGGTATACAGTTGGGAGGGAGTTGGTCTGGGAATCCTCCACATTGACTCTGGATCCGATGAAGTCTCGTGGCTTCAGGTTAACAGGAGCAAGGAAACCTTCCTGCTCCTATGATGCTGCTTGGCCTGCTGTGTTCATCCAGCTCTACACCTTGTTACCTAGCAAGGAAACCTCCTTCTGATCACCACATACTGTCTTCCCTCAGCCTATGAATCAGTACTCCTCCATGTTGAACGACACTTGGAGGAAGTACTGAGGATGGCAAGGGCACGAAATGTACTCTGGGTGGGGGATTTCAATGTCCACCACCAAGTGTGGCTTGGTACCAGTACTACTGATCGAGTTGGTCAAGTCCAAGAGGACATAGCCGCTCGACTGGGTCTGCGGCAGGTAGTGAGGGAACCAACAAGAGGGAAAAATACTTGATCTCGTCTTCACCAAAGTGCCAGCTGCAGATGCATCTGTCCATGACAGTATCAGTAAGAGTGACCACTGCACAGTCATTGTGGAGATGAAGTCCCACCTTCACATTGAGAATAACCTCCATCATGTTGTGTGGCACAAACACCATGCTAAATGGGACAGACTTCAAACAGATCTAGCAACTCAAGACTGGACATCCATGAGGCACTGTGGGCCATCAACAGCAGCAGAATTGTACTCCAGCACACTCTGTAACCTCATGGCCCAGCATATCCCCCACTCAACCATTGCTGTCAAGCCAGGGGATCAACCCTGGTTCAATGGAGAGTGCAGGAGGGCGTGCCAGGAGCAGCACCAGCCATACCTGAAGATGAGGTGTCAACCTGGTGAAGCCACCAAATAGGACTACTTGCACATCAAACAGCGAAAGCAGCAAGACAGAGCTAAGCAATCCCACAGCCAACAGATCAGATCTGCAGTCCTGCCATATCCAGTCATGAATGGTGGTGGACAATTAAACAACTCACTGAAGGAGGAGGTTCCCCAAATATCCCCATTCTCATTGATGGAAGAGCCTAGCACATCAGTGCAAAAGATAACAAAAGCAAAGTTGCTGGAAAAACTCAGCAGGTCTGGCAGCATCTGTGAAGGAAAAAACACAGTTAATGTTTTGGGTCTGGTGACCCTTCCTCAGAACTTTCACAGCAATCTTCAGCCATAAGTGTTGAGTGGATGATCCATCTCAGCCTCCTCCAGTGGTCCCCCACACTACAGATACCAGCCTTCAGCCAATTCAATTCACTTCCAGTGATACCAAGAAACAGTTGGAGACACTGGATACTGCAAAGGCTATGGGCCCTGACAACATTCCGGCAATAGCATTGAAGACCTGTGCTCTAGAAATTGCTGGTCCCCTAGCCAAGTTGTTCTAATACAGTTACAACATTGGTATGTGGAAAATTGGCCAAGTGTATCCTGTACTTAAAAAAAAATCAAATCCAACCTGCCCAATTACCGCCCCACCAGTCTACTGTAAATCAGCAGTAAAGTGATGGAAAGTGACATCATCAGAGGAATCAAGCAGCACCTACTCAGTAATAACCTGCTCAGTGATGCCCAGATTGGGTTCCATCAGGGCTACTCAGCTCCTGATCTCATTACAGCCTTGATTGGGGAGGTGATGGCCTAGTGTCACTGGACTGTTAATCCAGAGAACCAGATAACGTTCTGGGGACCTGGGTTCAAATCCCACCATGGCAGTTGGTGGAATTTGAATTCAATAAAATATCTGGAATTAGGACCCTAATGATGACCATGAATCCATTGTCGATTGTCGGGAAAAATCCATCTGGTTCACTAATGTCCTTTATGGAAGGAAACTGCCATCCTTACCTGGTCTTGCCTATATGTGACTCCAGACCTACAACAATGTGGTTGACTCTGAACTGCCCTCTGGGCAATTAGGGATAGGCAATAAATGCTGGCCTAGCCAGCGATGCCCTCATCCCATTAATGAATAAAAAAAATTCAAACATGGGCAAAAGAGCTGAATTCCAGAGGTGAGGTGAGAGTGACAGCCCTTGATATCAAGGCTACATTCGACCGAGTGTGACATCAAGGAGCTGTAACAAAACTAGAATCAATGGATATCAGGGGGCAAACTCTCTAGTGGTTGAAGTTATACCTGACACATAGGAAGATGGTTGCGGTTGTTGGAGGTCAATCATCTCTGCAGGAGTTCCTCAGGGTAGTTTCCTTGGCCCAACCATCTTCAGCTGCTTCATCAATGACCTCCCCTCCGTTGTAAGGTCAGAAGCCAGGATGTTCGCTGATGATTGCACAATGTTCTGCACCATTTGTGACTCCTCAAATACTGAAGCAGTCTGTGTTCAAATGCAACAAGTTCTGGACAATATCCAGGCTTGGACTGACAAGTGGCAAATAACATTTGCGCTACATAAATGTCAGGCTATGACCATCACCAATAAGAGACAATCTAACTGCCGCCACTTGGCATTCAACATTGTTACCATCATTGAAACCCCACTATCAACATCCTGGGGTTATCATTGGCGAGAAACTCCATTGGACTCACCACATAAACGCGGTGGCTACAAGAGCAGGCCAGAGGCTAGGAATACTGTGGTGAGGAACTCACCTCCTGACTCCTCAAAGCCTGTTCACATGGCACATGTCAGGAGTGTGATGAAATACTCCCCACTTGCCTGGATGAGTACAGCCCCAACAACACTCAAGAAGCTTGACACTTTCCAGGACAAAACAGCTCACTTGATTGGCACTACATCCACAAGTATCCACTCTCTCCACCACTGACACTCGGTAGCAGCAGTGTGTACTATCCGTAAGATGCACAGCAGAAATTCACCAAAGATTCTCAGACAGCACCTTCCAAACTCATGACCACTTCCATCTAGAAGGACAATAGCAGCAAATATATGGGAATACCATCACCTTCAAGCTCCCCTCCAAGCCACTCACCATCCTGACTTGGAAATATATTGCCATTCCTTCACTGCCGCTGGATCAAAATCTTGGAATTCCCTCCCTAATGGCATTGTAGGTCAACCCACAGCAGGTGGACTGCAGCAGTTCAAGGAGGCAGCTCACCACCACCTTCTCAAGGGCAACTAGGGACAGGCAATAAATGCTGGCCAGCCAGCAATGTCCACGTCCCAGAAATGAATAAAAAGAATTGTTGAACTTGCAGATTAGCCTGCCACCTTCTATGCATTATAGGGATATTTGAAATGTTGCAGACAAACTAAAAACTTTGTCAGCCACCACCTGTGTCATGAGCTTACATTCATTATTCCCCTCATTTTCTTATCTTGACTGCCAATCCAAATCACCCTTCTCACCACACCCAGGATGTCATTGCCATTCATCCTTTCAGTGATACCAAGCCACATCCTGTCTTCCTTTGGATTCCATTTTCAATCCTCTATAGCACCCGAGTCCACTTCCCAACCATCAATAACTTACCCTTGCTATTCCTGATCCTTCTTGCAAGCGACCATTCTCCTGCTTCATTCCTATGTGCTACAAGAGGTGAACAACAGAAACTTCTGACCTCGGACACAACTGCAAAAATCCACCTGATGCATTACACCTTGAAACAAATGTGAACTAGGAAAGACAAGATTCTCGTGCACATTTACTTTATCTTAAAGGTAGGACTTGATTTTAGAAATGTTTTATGTTAATAAGTATTGAGGACATTTAAATGTATTGCAAATACAAAGCTACTTGAGGTTGGCATGAGGTCCCACACATAATAAACACAGTACTGACTATCACTGCATCTCAACCTGCAGTCAGAAAATCAAAATTTCACATCACACTTAATTCAATCATACCCCACACCATGCTTTCTGGTCTTGAGTTCTTCACTAAAACCCCCAAGTTGCAACTTTAAATGTAGAAGTCTATTAATTTTCAATGCTGAGAATTATTAGTATTATAACACCCTCTTGACTTCCAAAGTTGAAACAATACAGATGCCCCCATCATGCTTTCTAGGGCTCTAATCATTTATCATGCGCTCTAAATGAACCTTTTAGCCTCTTTCAACCATAAATGCAACATGATCAGTCTTCCATTCCACCAGTGCAGTCATCCAGGATTTTGTTTTGCCTGAACAGAGAATCAGCTGTGCTACTTGCACTGAGGTGCATCCAGAATTCAATATTGGCACATGCCAGTTAAATAACTATTCATGAAATTCTTTAGATTATTGATAAATAATGCGGTATTTATCTGGGTCATTAGATTATATTTGCTTAGTTTTATAATTACAAAGTTTATGTTGAAAACAGCAACATTCTAGAAATGTTACAATGAAACTAGAAGTACTTTTTTTTAACCCAGTTGTATTCTGTGATGTGGTGGAGTATTTTCCATATGCCATTCCTCACTGACATTATCCAAAAATACATCAATAATTTCCATATGTACACTGACAGCACCATTGCCTCTTTCAACCCCTCTGTTGTCCCAATATTATCACACTGCTTATTCAACATCCAAAACTGAATAGAGCAAAAGTATCCTCTAATAAAATATTTAGAAGACCTAAGCCTTTCATCCCTGCCACAAGCTACACTCCCTTATAACCAATTTTGTTCATCCTCCTAGCAACTACTGGAGGCTGAATCAACCATTCACAACCTCAGGGTCATATTTGACCTCAAAATTAATTTCCAACCATACATTATGAACAATCACCTTTTTTCCACCTCCCATAATAGTGTCCATTTTGGCCCCTGCCTTAGCTATTCTGTTGTTGAAGGCTTGACTTCACAATTCATGGTCAACCTCCACATTCAGCCCTCCTAAACTTGAGGACATCCAAAACTCTGTCTATACCCCATGTCCTAACTCACATCAAATCACATTCACCTATCATCCTGCACTTGCTTAGCTACACTGGTTCCAAATTAAACAAAATCCTACATGACCTGACCTCTTCTCATGACTGTAATCTGCCCCAGATATCTGTACTTCTCTAATTTTGATCTCTGTAGCATCCTTATATTGTATGGGCATGCCATCTCACTACACTGGATGAGTTGTTGCTCATGCTGAAAGTTGATTCCACGATCATCTTTAAGTGTAGGAAACCATAAGCCTACTTAGCCCACTGAGGTGGAGGAACACTACTTCCTAGCCCAACTACAAGACTCTCTTGTAGTTAACAAGATATAGTTTATTGCATGTGAGCAACTTGTTACAGGTTACATTGATTTAGTAGAAATTCTTAGTGAGTTAGAGGAGAACCAAATGTTAAGGCTCAGTCCTTCAAGATCTTAGATAACAAGGTGTAGAGTTGGATGAACAAAGCAGGCCAAACAGCATCAGAGGAGCAGGAAGGCTGACGTTTCAGGCCTAGATCCTTCTTCTGAAAAATGCTCCCCTGAATCTGTTTGGCCTGCTGTCTTTACCCAGCTCTACACCTTGTTATCTCAGATTCTCCAGCATCTGCAGTTCCTACTATCTCCTTCAAGATCTTAAGTTGTTTTCCCCACAAGTCTGTATGACAACATCACTGTGGCACTCCTCAGTATTAATGTTTTCAGACCCTAATAGAACCCAGTACAACCCCCTGAAGCTCTGGAATTCATTTCCTAAGCAATCCCCTTCCTCAGTTTCATCCTCCACGACGCACCTTAAAACCTTTCCCTCTGACCAAGCTCCCTTGCTGATCAGCTACCCTTCCATATCCTTGCATGGCTTGGTATCATGTTTGTTTTATAATGCCTCTGTGAAGTGTCTTGGGGCATTTTATTATGTTAAAGGCACTATATAAATGCAAAATGCAGAGGTATGACACAACCTTGTACCTTATATTATTGGGGCAGTTTTTTTTCATCCAGGTTAATAATTTAAACGTTGGAATTCATTATTTGCACTGGACCTAACTGTCCTCTATCTATTTCCCATAGGCACCACTCTTCATTTATAATAATCCCATCTCTGATGCAAAGCCAAACTCCTGCCCCTAGTAATGTTTGTCATCAATCCACAATACAGAGCACATTTAACATCGCTGATTTATTACAACCTTTGTTTGGCACACAGGAGGTTCTATGACCAGGACTGAAAATCACAAATACAACTTTGCATGTATTACATACACACCTAGGTGTCTGCACAACTGAACTAATTAAATCCAGACATTCGGTCATTTTGCGGTATGACAGGAATAAGCAGGTGATGTAAATTCCTCAGCCACAGCACACATTTTATGAATAATTCTGTTACATTTTAAAGAAATCCCAGTTTTAATGATTTTCGTGCCTTGTAATATAAAGAATAGTTCATTTAAAAATGAAAAACATATCAATGTCAGTTTTCTTTTTAATATTTTCCCTTTACTGCTGTCAATGGTTATTCTCCAATTATATAACTAAAAGCAATACAGTGTCCGTGTGCTGATGTGTGAGGAAAGCTACTGAAGAATGCTTGAAGCAAGGATATTTATTCTTCCAAAGATTTTCCTTTGGGTCAGCAGCATTTCTGGGAATTGAATAGAGACTAGTTGTCACCATGGTTACACATCATCTCCACATATCATAAACCATGTAAATTAGGATCAGTTTCTCTGAACATTCACACTTTTAGTCACACAACTTTACAGTAACAAAATGGGGAATATCTAATTGATGGTTGCTATGGTAATACAGCAAAGCGTGATACACTGAAATTACACAGAATTAGTAATTTCTTCAGGAAAACGTTCACTTATAGGCAGTACAGCAACTATAGAAAATATACAGGTCAATTTCGATGTGAATTTTTGACAACAAAGCATATAATTCGTGATTGTGTTCCATCTTCCTCAAAATATTTTTAAGAAATATTTGTAAATTAGAATCAAGTTTCTTATCTAAGATATCAGAAATGACTTTTATATAACTAACAGCTTTACAGATTGCAAAGATTACAGGTATGTCATTCTAATATGCAGCCATTGATGGTATACACTGACATTTCTGTTTTCATAAGCCTTATTTCACCTCTAAATAAAAATAATATCTGATAAGTCTCATTTCTGTTACCTTTGAAGCGCCACTTACTATTTAAAGCTTTTCTCTTTCTATTATGCTGTCTTCAGATTTTGAATTTCCGAATCTAGGATTTACAAATTTTTGATGATTTGGAATTTGCCTCCCTGCTTGACTTTCTGTGCTGCTGTTTGTTTGTTATTTTTTTAAATATTCCTGCTGCTTTTCTGGAAAACTGAACCACAAATTTACAAACACAAAATTGTTGCTGCCAATCACTGCAAATCTGACTCCAACATGGTGCTCAACGTAAATATTCTAATAATCTGACAATTCCATTGATTTAGGAGCAGGAAAAGGAATTTAGACAAAATGGAAAAAGGCAGCTGGTCCCACACCAGACGCCTCTGTTGCTCACTCATCCTAGGGACTCCAGTATTGACACTACAACAACATACACGGCAGTAAAACTACCTTATTTACAGTTGTCAGCCACAATAACAGAGCAGGAAAGCAGCAACAGCCTTTAAAAAAATTGTTGCTTGCTATAGTCCCAACATATCTACTATCATTGAGGCTCTGTGCCTGTGAAAATCCGCAAGAAGCACATGACTCCATTTTAATGAGTGGCCATGACTCTTTTGGTCAGAGTATATTGGAATGCGCCAAAATCTTGCCCATTTCTTCAGGATCTGAGAACTCTCCTGTACAATGTTCAAATTCACAATAAGACTCCATAAGGATTCATATCAAAATATAAATTACTAAATTTCCTGTCTCAGATTTGATTTGACCTTGCGCGAAAAAGCAATTTATTTTCTCACTCAATATGTTGACTATTTTGTTGTTATTCATCCAAGTAATATGGTTTTGCTGACAAGGTCAGTATTTATAGCCCATCTCTAAATGCCCTTTTGAAGATGGTGATAGTTTGCCTTCTTAAATTTATGCAGTCTATATAATGAAGGTATAACATGAATACAATTGGTAAAACATTCCATTTTCCTGCAAGAACAGTAATGAAACAGCCATATAGGAAGTGAACTGTTCCTGCTACCTCAATCCTTTTATATGAGAGAGGTCACAGTTTTGGGTAGTGATCTCAAAGAAGCCTTGGTGAGCTGCTGCAATGCATCTTGTAGATGATGCAGATGACAGGCAGGGTTTGTCAACAATGGAGGCCGTGACCTTAACATATGGAGCGCTAATCAATTAAGGTGACTTGTCCTGGGTGGAATTGAGCTTCTTAACCATTGTTACAGCTACACTCTTCCAGACAGTTGGAAAGCACTCCATCCTGACTTGTGTCTCGTAAATGGTGGAAAGGCTTTGGGGCATCAGAAGATGAGTATTTACTACAGAATACTCAGTTTCTCACATGTCTTTCTAGCTATAGTGATATGTTATTGGACCAGTTAAAGTTCTGGTTAATGGTAACCCCTCAGAATATTGAAGGTAGAGAATTTAATGTCAGAAATGCCTTGGAGTTGAGCAGTACATAAATGTGTAAATACAAAAAGGAACTTTTTCTTGTTTGTAATAAGTATAGAGTATCATATGCAAGGTGTAGCAATGTAATGCCACCTGTTATATTCCAGTGCATAGAAACAATCTTGTCTATGTTGCTTCTGCTTTGCCATATCACGGTTCTTTTGAAGATCTTAGGACTACGTTAGCAATGAATTCATGTTAATGGGATGCATGATTGAATTATGTTGGATGAGCATTGAATAGATCTCTAATTGGTACTGTTCTGTTACCAGTTGGTAGCAAGCAATGACCAATTAATCAATGTACCATTACCAATTTTTAAAGCCTGGTATCATTCTTGATATTCATGTAACTAGTTACCTGGTCATGACAAGCAAAGCTCAACATAGATTAATTTGTTTGGGTAGGAAACATAACAAAGTCATGTATGAGCCTATAAGTTAGGGAAACAAGAGATCTCAGAGTTCAAACACACTTATTACTAATATCTAGGCCACAAGTTAATAAGGCCATAAAAGAAAAGAAGATTGAGAGATGATTTATTTGAGGTAGTCAAAAGCATGAGGATTCTGGCCAGAGTAGAGACAGATAAACTGTTCCCATTGATTGATGAATTGAGAACCAATAGTCCTTGATAGCAGCTAATAATAATTCATGCCCACCACCCTGACTATCATTCTTTACCTTACATCCTCCATGCCAACTCACCTATGGGTGGACGCACACTATGGGCCGATCTCTGGAGCCATGTTGAGACAAAATAAACCAAATTTCTCGATATCTATTAATATCTATATCAGTATAGTAAAAACACTCTCATTCTTGATATCCCTTTCAAAACTTTTAAATCTCTCAAGCATTTGTAAAGTCTAACAGACTTATATATTCATAACCCGACATTTAAGACAACTAATTCTTTATTAACGTTATTGGGCTATCAGGCAAAATGTAAACTTAGGATCCTCGGCTGGGATAATTTTAGGATGTAAAAAGCAAACAAGCATTAATAATGACATAATGATATCCCTTAAGATAGCATCCACAAACAGCAATTGTGACTACTAGACTTCCTTTTATCCTTTACTGTCATAATTTTTTTTACTTTTTGAAGGGCAGTGGATTTAAATGACAACTTAGCTTGACAGTTTCACAAAGATTCTTCACCCTTCAGAAGATTTACGTCAACTGTAAAATTTCTCCCACATTGTAGGTTAAGGCCCTCAATGCAGCAAGAATGGGTTTTGTTTGACAAATGGCCTAGCAAATTTCAAAGTTCCTTCATATGTGAGTTGCACCCCGCACACTTACCCCTAGCAATGGAAACAGAATTTGACAAAGTGGAAGACAGGATTGCTGGATCCTTTACCTACACTCCATTTTGGCAGGATTGTCTGAACTTTAACCACACAAACATTTACAATTTTACTGTGATTTCTAGTATGCACTGTAGGGAAATGAGCTGTGCCTTGTCTCAAAATATTGTCCTTCCACCAATGCCCTTAAATTGTGGCAGGTGGAATGAATGTTTACTTCTTCTTCCTTTGAAATGAACACTAATGAGTTCAATGGATTTGGGACAGGCACGATCAACTGCAGTAAGTTAGAAAAATAGGTCAACTGCAGTAAGTTTAAGACCATAGTGCAAAATTGTCCATAATTCAGTAATAATTGTAACCAGTTCTATTCAGAGATTCTAGGGTAGGCTGGTTTGGAAATATAAATGTGCCATTAGAACACTTTTTTGACAAAAAGAAAACAGATAAAGGATGAATGAAAGGCACTCTGTACCTAACCCATGTTCCTCTGAGGTGTGAGTTCCTAAAATAAAAGCTGGAGATACTCAGCAGATCAGGTAACAGTTGAAATTAAGATGTCAGGTCTTAGTTTCATTCTTGTGACAGGAAGATTTTACTGATTAACACCATTTAGAAGGAACAAAACAAGGGGAAAGAGGATGGAGAAAAACCCCAAGTGTTCGAGTGGTAAACAGAGATGTTTAAACAGCAAAAATGTTAACATGAGTTGGTGTATTTAAGTTACATGAATGATACTAATATGATTCAAAAGAAGTATAACAAGAGAACCAAAAGATAGATAAGAATAATATTTGTTAATAGCTAAAAGAGGATTGGTAAAATGAAAAATGAAGAGGACTTGTGTGGTAGATCCAGGAATTTGGTAAGAATTATTGCAGGTTGACACCAAGGATGCAGTTCATTCCACCAATTAGCGTTTCCAGGGAAGGGTACCCAGCCCCCATTGCCATCATGTTCCCAACTCATCACTGAAAATGTCAGAAAGTCATTTGATATTCCTAGCACCTACAGCCAGAGATAAAATGGAAGCTACAATTAAAGTCTTCATTGTTGAAGTTAACAGCAAGGCTAGAGGACTACAAAATGCTTAGGAGAAAGATGAGTTGCTGCTTTTCCAACTTATGTTAAGCTTTATTGAAAGAGTGTAGAAAAAACAGGAACAGAGGTTAGAGTGGAAGTGGAATGGAAAATTGTATCAATAACTAGCAGTGATTGAAGATCGCACACAGAACTGAGTTTTCAACAAAGTGACCACTTGATTTGTGTTTGGTTTCCCCAATATAAAAAGGCACATCACAAGCGATGAGTAGACAATGGTAGGCAGCCACCTCTGCCAGATCCTTGTCTGTCTTGCGCTTGAATAAAGCAATGGAATAAGAGTAATCTGGGAACAAATTTTCACTCTTTTCTGATTCTCCCTCTTCCTTTCTCCAACTCTTTCTTCATCTCTTCTATCTTTCATCCTCTCTTTTTACTGTCATGTTCTGACCTACATTCTTCTTTCTATACCTCTTGTTTATTGGTTTGCCCATGGGACAAAATAGCAGATCAATTTGGCAAATCTTATGGAAGCATGATAGAGAAAGGTAACATGTGCATAGACTGGAATTGTCTTAAGTGCTGGAAGATTTTACAGTGCATCTTCCAGCCAACAGCAAGTACCACGTGAGTCAAAATACTAGGTGTAGGTGTATATTTCCATATAGACAAACAATTAGCCTTATCTCAATCTCGGAAGAATATCACTGAGTGGAAAAATATTATATTCTCCTTTCTCCACAGCTGTTCTGTTGGCTCCCTCATGAGGTTGCCAATTTGTGCCACCCAGGATTGAATCTTACCTTTTCTTTTCTAATTCAAAGGTTATTGAAAAGATTTGAGAGTTCTCACGCTGTATCTTACCAAACGTGTCACATTGTCTATCATGCCCAGTGGAGTATCTCTCATTTGATTTCTGCCCCATCTCACCATAAGCCATTCCCGCAAATCACCACTTAGCTGATATTCACCAAAAGGGTCTAGGCCTGAAACATCAGCTTTCCTGCTCCTATGATGCTGCTTGGCCTGCTGTGTTCATCCAGCTCTACACCTTGTTATACCAGTATCCCCATGCTCCTTTTCCAGTCATGGACAGCATTCAACATTTCAGAGAAGGGGAAGATGGCACCCCAATTCTCCGACAGGGTCCTGGTCAGCAGGTTAGTGCCAGAGGACTGGCAGAGAAGGCTGTGCTAACAAACCCTGCCAGCCTGGTCTGAGATCACCACCTGGTCAAGGCCATCTCCAGAGTGTGAAGGAATGGCTAGCAGTGCAGAAAAAAATGTCAACAATCTTCTCCACTCCACCACTTTAAGTGACACACTATTCTCTTTGCCATCTCACACTCATGCTGTCTGTGTCACTGCACAAGTCTAATGCTAAGGCTTATGCCCAACCACCCTCACTATTGCATGAAACACTACCTCATCTACTGTTTTCCCTCAGCCCTGTATACCACTAACCTTACCTGCCCTCTGTGCTGCCTCCTCAGTTCTTTGATACATCTCAACATCTTTCCCCAAATGCACAAGTACTAATAGATGTGCCAGCCACTACCATCTCACTCATTCTACACCTTTTCTCATTGCTGGAGAAGAGAGTCCTAACAGAGCAAAGAGAACCTGGATTGATTGTGGGGAGTAGAGTGGGGAGGGGAAGGGAGTGCCCAGTATTATTAGCTTCACCCTCTACAAGGAGAAAATCTTGGCTCTTGCAGAAGAAGACCAGGACGAATCCCACAAAGATGTGGAAATATCCACGTCCTACGAAACGAGTGAGTATCATTCTGCTTATCACTGGCATTAACCTCATTATCACTCTGTCATTAAACATCTCTTCCAACATCTGGGCATGATGCTTTATTTCTCTTTTGAATTGCAGGTTCCACAAGCATTCCTACAACATCTGCAGTAAATGGTAGGTCATGGAAGAACCACCCTCCTGGATCTCTAAGGGCATAAGTACTGAAGCCTTAAAGGTAGCATCTGCATGGCTGCTGCCTGCACCCTACACTAAACCAGATACTGATACCTCAGGGGAACAGTCATGATCGAGAATAAGGGTACACATGCAGTAAGCGTCTTACAGTGACCAATATGCAGCTGGCTTTCAAAGAATGCCTCAGGTCGCTGGCATTCAGAGGACTACTGGAGACCAGGAACCTGCTCAGGCCAACATGGAAGTTGGTTCTGCGGTTTCAACAACCAGGGAATTTTTTAAAAATGCACAGGAAGGTGCAGCAGCAGCTGACAAGTATATGGGACGCAATGGCCCTCCTTGTCCAGGGGCTGTAGCAGTGCCAAAAATCGACTGAGTTGACTTCCATGAATGGGTTGGTGGTCATGATAGAGACCCAGGCCTAAATGTAGCATCCTCTGGGGCTGCTGAAGAGGTGCACATATCTGCATTCTCAGCCCACAGTCATTGGTCCCCAAGATTGAAGGTTTGGTGACAGAGAGAGGTGGGGAACCTTGACCCAGCCCAGTAGCCCCATCCTCACAAGGAGACAGGGTGGTGCCAAGAGTCATCCAGTTAGAGGAGGAACCACACACACCGGCCTCACCAAACTTTCCATTCAGGGCGCTGTATATGTTGCTGGACCCTTCAGCCCTTGGAGGTTCAGGCAAAGGTCAACTCGCCTGTGGCAAGAAGACTCTTGCTTTTTCTGACCTGTATAAACACAGGTGCATCTGGAAATCATCCAAACAAAACCCAGAGCCTACAGGCTCCACATAAAAACAGACTCCCTCCAGCCAGTGTTCTCCTGCAGTGGCTGTGCCAGGGAGGTGCTACCCATAGGGAGGGTATTTGTTATAGAATAGCCAGATTGTAGGCAACCTACAGGCCTGTGTGCTAAATCTTTAATGCACTAGCAACCTATGGTGTTTCCCCTTTAAGAGCCCTATGAAAAGAATGTGCTGCAGCCCCCTCCTTCACTGCTCGAGTCACTCATCCTACCCATTCTGAGTGAGCACAATGGATGTTGAGAGTGAGCGCTTCTCTCAGAGCTCGCAGCCTCAGCCTGACCATGCTGGTGAGCCCTAAATATCCATATCCCCTTCCTAGTGGCCCATGCCACAGAGGGTTCATTCTTCCACAAGTCCCTACACAGACTCTTGGCTTAAACCTACCTACCTTTTCCATCCAGGTGTCCATGCCTGGTATAATCATTCACATTCTACCCCCATCCCAAAGTCAGGGTGCTCCTGACTGTGTTCAGCACCCCTCTCTCATTACACCTTCCCCAGCCATGATGTAGAGTGTTGCCTCCTTGGAAATCCTGCTGTCCCCTTCACAATTGCACTGTGCCCTTGCCCAGAGCCCGCAAAGCCAATTCTCAAGACCAATCTGCCGAGGCTCAGTAGCCACAATTGCACACCCATCCCCCCTACTGTCCTTCCCTCTCAAATTCTGTGAAGGGACTCAACAGACTAACCATGGCCCATCCGCTTTACCAACGGGAGCAGACGTTCCTAGATCCTTGACTAATGTCACCCCGACTGCAATAGCACTACCCTCTGGACTTACTGCTATAGAGGCAATGGACTGATTGTGGCCCTCCCTCTGGACTGCAGCCTGACAGGTATCAGATGCCTGCCCTTGAGTGGTATAAGAGGCTGCCCTTGACTTCCTGTGCCAGGAGCCCCTGAACGGCTGGGTGCCTCCATGCTACTTGCCTTGAAGTTGGAAAGATTACTGATGGCTTGCTGCATGTACTGTCTGTTGGCATAGCACACGGTGCAAGTTTGAGATTAATATAGCACACTGTCATTTTGCAAGATGGGCACCTCTAGACTGAGGATGGCTTAGCAGCAAGGCAATTTGCCTTGTTGTTTAACTGTGCTAATTGGCGCAGCAAGCCAAGGCAATGCAAGGCAGAGATGCTGCAAGCATTGTAAGCAAACACAAAGAGATTGAGATGCAACCTGGTCCAGTCTGGGAATGGGGTACCAGTCCCTGTGTACAAAATGCCCCTGCTGCAGCCTTTCATTGCTAGTTGCTGGTATAGCCTGCAATGCAAGTCTGTGCTTCCAGAGTGCATTGGCAATGTATATAAGATGTGTCTGGATGGTTGAGATAGATTCTTCGAAGGCAGATGCTTTTGTCCATGGAGGAGGAGTGCATGCAGCTGGTGCCCAAGGGTTGTGCCCTGGGCTTTAGCCTGATCACAGAAATGGAGGTGTCTCAGAACACGAAATGAGCTGAATCCACCAGGTCCTCTCTCTGGTTTTCTTGTTGAGTTTTGCTGATTTTGATCTTGTTTAGCAACTTTGGTAAAATGGAAGTCTGAATATTGATGAGATGAGCTATGCTGTCAACACATCGTTTAACAACAAATAATGAGCATCAATTAACATCTCAGCCTAACGAGAATCATGGCACACTATTCATGAAATGTATAAGATGGAGTGAAATGATCTCAATGTTGAGATGGATCTCATTTCACTCCATTCTCACCTCATTCTGCTACGTATTTCAGCAACCCTTCTGCCTGGGCTGGATTTCCACCTGATTTTCAATATTTAGAATATTCCAGTATATTTGATAACAGTCAAACCTGA
Organism: Ginglymostoma cirratum; assembly: GCA_024137785.1. Classification (NCBI taxonomy): domain Eukaryota; kingdom Metazoa; phylum Chordata; class Chondrichthyes; order Orectolobiformes; family Ginglymostomatidae; genus Ginglymostoma; species Ginglymostoma cirratum. The sequence goes on from JAHRHZ010000021.1 coordinate 36,576,001, forward strand.
ACCAATACTTCTACTTACTAAGGCTATTTGAACAGAATCATACCAGAAATTTCTGGAAAAGCTGAGCAGATCTGGCAGCATTTTCAGTTTCTGTTTCTGATTTACAGCATCTGCAGTTATTTTGGTTTTTATTTGAACTGAATCATGTTTAATTTTTAATAAGTAACTTGAACAGGGCATCAGAATAATTTTAAACTTACATAATGAATATGAGGTGAGTAAATAATTTTTTTTTTCAAATTAAACATCATAATTAGAATTTTCTCTTGACTCTGGTTAAAGCATTGCCACTGTGAATAAATTTGAGTTTGGGTTTTGAATTTGTCAGAGTTGATGCTGCAGACTGGAGCAGATGGCATTATACAAGTATCACATCATGTAACCCAACAATGATTTCATAAATCTGTATTAAAGAAAACATGCCAGAAGGTTCCAGGTTTTGATTCCTAGTCTCTGCTAAATTGGCTAACCTTTGGCAGCACAGCAATTGGACATTGCAAATAGTTTAAGTATCTCTAAGTTAGAAGGGGCAAGGTCATCTAAGATTTTCACTCTTAATGACTCCTCAGTGGCCATTTCTGGAAATTGTACTTTTGGATGTTGGATCAGTACAAGATCTGATAAAACTATGATAGCCCCTAAGATTACATACCAGCCCTTCGTCATTGTCTTGGGACTCATATGTGAAAAGTAGCCGCCTGCTGACTCATTGCATTGCTGTTTCTGTTCATAGATTTAATATATGTCACTGTTCAAAAGAGAAATTGAGAAAAGGATGTATGTTTGGTCAAAAAATTTGCATATATCATTAATTACAGAGGATAAGCCTATTGGTTATTAGTTTGAAGGTAAGTATGATTTTTTAATGAATATAGCTGTGAATGGAGCTGCTGAGCATCTGAATCAGGGATTTATGAATTAAGCAATATCTTCATTCCTTTCCTTTCTCTTTTAGACAGGGAAGTTTCTGGGAGAAGTGGATGGGTCAGTGATGACGCAACTGCTGAACATGGGGCTGTTCACTGAGTAAGATATTGTTTGCTCACATTTTTTTGCAGCGATCAATATTTAAGTGTGTGCCAGCTGGGATTTGGGGTTTCAGTCAACAAATAATTTTCTGGAAGACAAAATCAGAATTCTAAGAAAAGATGCTACTTTCTTTGGTATGTTTGCTTTTCATGTTTTTTCTTTTGGATATGGTGGTATTCAACGGGATGCAGATCTCTCTATTGAAAAATTACTCCAAGTTGCAAAACCCTTTGCACCGAATTTTACCTGTTCTCACATTGTGTAAGATTAAAGTCAAGTTTGCCCATCTTGGCCAGAATAGCCCTCAGCAAATGTAAGACCATTGATTGCCTTGAGACAAGATTTCCACCTCCATTCCACCATCATACAGCTTTTCCCCTTCTTGGAGAACTGCCATCAATTAAATAGGCACCTGCTTTCTGGTCCCAACAATGTCATTGGAGGCAGTAGCCACTGTACCACCTGTAATATGTCCCAGGAGGAAATATGTTGCAATGGAGTTCCTCACTGAGGGAGAAGGGGACAAGGGAGTTGGGGGCTAAGGTGGAGGAGCAGAAACATGGGTGGAATACCTTGAGGGAGGGATCTGATTGACACATAGCCCAAAAAGTAGGCTTCCCCTTTGCCTGGCCATCAGGAAACTTGGCAGACAGGTAAAATGTCATATCATTGGGAGCCCATGAGTGAACTGGTGAAATTGCAACAATATGGGTAGGCACCAAAAGCTAGTGTGTCATTCAATTTTACAACACACTCCCCCCCACCCCCACCAACTCCTGAAGCCAGCTAAACCTCAAGGCTAAGAGGCAGGCCGTAAAATTCCAACCCTTGACCTTTTACTGGAACTTAATTCCATCAAGCATGTCTGAAACTGTTATGATCTTGCTTTTCAGCTGGAAACTAACATTGCTAGATCCCTTATTCATTCTGGAAATCAGCAATTGTATTCTAGTATTGGACCTCTTAGCCAAGCAAAATGGAGAAGTAGTTGTATCATGTTTAATATCAGCTTAGAGAATCAATCTTTCAGCAATTGATTCTGTAGATGTTGGCAATCTTACAAATTAATTTTTCACTCATCTGCCATTGCATTGTCGACTTTAAAGAGATACATCTCAACACGAAGTTATTGTGACCCACATGACAGAAAATATATTGCATAATGTAGTTCTGACATTTGTATGTGCTTGGAATTCACCCAGTTCCTCCATAACATTGGTAGAAGGACAGGGATTTGAAACACTTTGCTCTTCCACAGGGTATAATGATCACATTTACCTACACCTTCAATAACCAGGACACAGAATTGTCCAGAGCCAAATGTGTCAGTTTTGAACTTCATAGCTGGGATTTGCAACTACTAATCCTCTGCAGAATTGATCTCACTGAATCTATACAGCTAGCTCTTTTGAATGTTGATTCATAGAAATTGTGTGTAACATGGGAAAAATAGGCCAGTCAGCTTGGAAATTAACAGGATTGTCTGGAGAGATAGAGAGAGAGGGACCATAGAGTGCCACACCTCACAAGGTGGCAAGGAACTTTCAAATGAATTGACTTAAAAAAGAAGAAATGCGTGGTAAACTAAACTGTGATCTCCTGGGCGTCATTAGTTCAAAGCAAAACTATGAATCTGAAAATCAACTGGTTGACTATTAACATTTTACTGTCTATCCTTAATGAACAATTGGAGACTGAATCACAGATCTTCTAACTTCCAACTCTTTTCACTCATTTCTCATTTCTAATCTGTGAGTGTTGCATAGTTAGTTCTCTTCACATTTGGTAACGAATAAACTCACTCATTCATCACCTCAAGAAAGCCTGCTCAAAATGGTACCTTTTAAAATATAAATTCTTTTGGTAAGAGAAAGGTATCCACAAGGGAAGGGATCCTTTCTAAGTGAACTTGTTGCAACCAGTCAAAGGGGCAGGTGAATAAAGGGGAGCCAGTTCAACCCTCCTTATCAAGGAGCTTGACAATTTGGAAATTACATCTGGAACCATAATAACTTGAAAACCTCACTCAGGGTCTGGCGGTTACAAATGTTTGATTTTGTGGCATTTTTAAAACATGTCCAAATTGAAGTAACTGGCACTATCATGTAAAGGTAAAAGGAGGCAGAGAATAACTATTCAGAATTTTACAGAGCATGATGCCCAGACAACCCTACTGAAATACAACTATAAAAGACAAGATAGATTGCTATCTGTAATTGATTGAACTACATCCCACACCCACCCCCCCATGCCCTTTGGTACGACTCTACTACTGACCTTGTTCCTGTCTTTAGGCTTCATACTGCACCTAAATTCACCCTTCTGCTATCTCTACAAAAGATTTGGTGAGCAATGTTAATAGAAGTGACCAATGGTTTTTAAGTTATTTTAGTTTTGCTTATTACAGTATTTGCTTTTATTTGCATTTACATTTTTCCTGTATCCTAAAAGAGGAGGAAGTGATTTATTATGGGAAAGCAAATGTAGCCAGAAGTATTACAAAGGCACCTTTAAAGGTATCAAACAGATGGCGCAGTAGTCTAAAACAAATGTAATCTTGACAGATTTTACTGTTACTTGCCACTGATAGCATCCTGGAATTCATTAAGTACTTCTGTAAGTTTAGTCTGACAGATTTCACTAAAATTTGTCACTAAACTTCCTCAAACAGACTTTACCAATAGCAATACAAAGGCAGAATACTGTGGACTGCTGGAATTCTGAAATAAAAATACAACATGTTGAAAATACTCAGTAGCCCTGGCAACAATTGTGGAGACAGAGACAGAGACAAAGTTAACATTGCTAGTGGATAATTATTGACCTGAAACCTTTGGTAGAATTCTATCAGCTCTGAATTTTTCTAGCTCTGGGACACAATCAGTCCCTGACCTCAGTGATGTTGGCTAACCACATAATAATGTGATCTTCTGGAATGGGGCCAGTCAAGAAGCCACTTGTGTGTTTGTTGGCGAAGTAAGGACAATGGGCAAGAGACCCAAAGTGGAAAGGTCAAACAGTAAGATCAAAAATTTGAACTGCCTACAAAGGATGCATGCTACTGCTAGATGTCCAAGATGGCGAGGTCATTTCAAGATGGAGATACTCTCTAATGACTTGCATAAATTTAAAAGACATGGCCACACCTGTCAGGTCATCATTGTGGAGGTTTGGTTCCTCAAAAGTATTCCAGCATCCGAGCAAAATTGCCAGAGGCAGATTTAACACATCTACCGCTGCCTGCCCTGCAGCAGCAAGTAGTCATTTACACCACTTTTAGAATTAATTGAGAGTAAGTTGGTTGAAAGCTTTGATAGTTCCCTGGCCTGCCTTCAGGTAAGGGCAGACTTCTGGAAAATCCCAATGGCAAGACCAAATTTGCTTTTGATTCATTCCTAAAGTTGCCTAACTGAATGCTGCTGTATGGGAGGTAGCCATAGCCTCATCCGGTACGTTTGCATGAAGGTGGGGCCAAGTCAGGAAATCAACTCCATGTGTTGCCTCAAATTTTTACCCCTATCGTTTGCCAGACTAGAAAGAATCTGCCCATTATTCTGTTTCTCTCTCAACACTCTGACCTTTTGATAATTTCCAGCATTGTTTTTGGTTTTATTTCACTTTCAGCAGGCTGTTAGCAGTACTGCCTAGACAATTATCACAGTGGTCTTTTGTAAGTCTCCGCCTATAATGTTTCAGGTTTCTCTGCAAGCTTTGACAAAATTAGCACTATTTTGTTGTTTTGAACTGTACGCAAATAAGTAACCCTGTTCTTATTTCTAATCTTAGGGTGAAACTTTATGATTACCAAGCTATGTGCAAAGGGGCCACCAATCACCACAGTGGATCACAGCCTATGCTCAGTGTGAGTATCTATCCCATAATGACATTGTTGTGCTTAATTTAACACTCCTGATTGTTGTGCTATATTCATAAAGATTGTAAAAGTATGTGTCACCAGTTACCAATACAAATGCAACAACTGAACAAGCAAAATTATCTCTTATTTTCCAAAGATCATAAATGCATTTGTTTGTTCCATCAGAATTAGGTTGGCAGAATAAACACCTTCTAATGCAACCATAAGCAATTTTATTTAACAAACAACTGGGCTGTTTACTCACTGCAAAAGGGAAGTCCAGTTTGGGTGTGGGACTTATTTACAGAATGCTTCTGTTTTTGATGTCAATCTATTAAAAGCATTAATCTATTGATGGCATCCCTGCAACAGAAGTTGATGGCACCACAAAGGATGAGCATTGCAAAAATTTAATTACGAGGTTATTTGGCCCGTCGTGTCTGTGCTGGCCCTCTTAAGGAGCAATTTACCTAGTTCAACAAATAAACTGACCAACAAAAGGGTTTTGGCATTGTTGACACTTTGGATTCTGAAGTAATTCAAGAGCCTACAGTATCCACACAGTGATCAATGCACTTTGAACAAAGCGGGTGTATGAATTATGTTTTCCAATTGATCCAGTGTAATTTTGCGTCCTCTGTGCTAACCTCAGCTCTTTACACTGAACTCAGTAGCACTTCCCAAGAGCTTAGGATAAAAGGACTAGGATAAGGCCATCAGGCCTCAGAGCTTGTTCCACCAATCGGCATCATAATTGGAATTTGACATCAACTTCATTTTGCCAGGTTAACATTTTATTCACTTAATTTCCTTAGTGTCAAAAAAAAGTCAAAAACTTCAATATTAAATAAATGTAGTAACTGAGCATCCACAGGTAGAGAAATCAAAAGTTGCACAAACTCCTGAGAGAAGAAATTCCTCCTAATGTCAGTCTTAAATGGCCAAGCTCTTGTCCTGCCCTTGGTTCTAGATTCTTCATCTGGGGTCAAAGATCTCTTGACTCTAATCTTTAAAGCCCTCTAAGATTGTTATACATTTCAATAAGGTCACTTCTCACTGTTCTAATCTCTAGAAAATAAAGGTCTATTCTACCAACTTCTTATAGGACAACCATCTCAACCCAGGAATCAGTTTAGTGAACCTCTGTCTCTCACTCTCTCTCTTTCTGTCTCTCTTTTTTCTTCAGTAAACAATCCAAACCTATAAACTGGTGTGTTCTTCCCAAAGCCCTGTGTAATTGCAGAAGACTCCCTAATATCTTGCAATTCCTTCAAGTTAAAGACCAACATACTGTTTGCTTTTCTAATCGTTTATGCCACATACATGTGTACTCCCTGTAATTTGTGTGCAAGGAAAACCAAATCCCTCTGAGCTAAAATTTGTCAGTCTCTTACCTTTTCCAAAATATTCTGTTTTTCCATTCCTGTGACTAAAGTGAATAACTTCACACTTTGTCACATCATCTCCATCTGCCACCTTTATTCCCAATCACTAAATCTCTTTACAATCCCTTTATATTTGCTGTACAGCCTACTTTCCCACCTAACCTTGTCAGCAAAATTCAAATTCACAACCCAGTAAGTGAAGATAATTCTAAATTTATCCCAAAATTGGTTCTAGGATCTCCAGCCAGTGAATATTTATTTTACTGTAAATATTGCAAGTAGTTAATAATTCTTTCATGTGTACTTTATTTGGGATAAAGCCAAGAGCATGGTGGAGGAGAGGCCAAAATAAATAACCTCCAGTCTTTCTGAATAACTTATAAGGTCCAAGACTCTAGACTACAGCAATCAATGCAACACTCGTTTCCTGGAGTAAATTAGATTTTATAGATTCACCCATTCCTGGCAGGTTTGTTGTGTTTTGAAGGTTTCTAAACCAGTTATTAGAATAAAGTCAGTGATCCCGACTTCTGGGGCATTTGCTAAAGTAACTTTTGAGAACTGGGAGTTACAGTCAACATAATTTCTCTGCTGTGCATGAGGTATTAACTATTATTTCATTCACTTTCAGATACAGTCTCAAATAATCCTCACATAAAACAATTAAAGACGTATTTCATCATAGTGTGACTTTGTACCAACAGAAGTAAATTAAGTTTAATCTCCTAGCTTTATCCAAAGTAGTTTTACAGCTATGGTATTTTACAGACGGAGGTATTTTTTAGTAGTATCTAATTTCTTTTTTGGTTCTTTCTTTAGCCTTTCTACGTTATTTTGGCTGCTCTAAAATGGTTCCTGAGCAATTTATTCATGTACGTACTTGTTATTTTCAAACTTGTTGTGATACATGCTTCAGAAGATGTTATGTATTCCACTTTGTATAAAGCCATCAAAGTTACCCTCCGTAGTTTGAAAGAGGTACTGCTTTCATGAAATACTATTTGTTAAATAGTTGTTAACCTTGTTTTCAAAAAAAGCACAGTAGTGTAAACTCTGTTGAGGTTTATTACAACTTCTGTGGCAGGACGGTAACCAAAAGTCTCTCGCATCACTTGCAACTGCTACATGATCCATCATTTACCGATTCTTTGTTTGATATATCGACATGCAGAATAGAATTGTTTTTTGACCCCTTTGTATTACCAATAAACAAAAAAACAACTCCTACGCAATTTTGACAAGCTACGTTTCTAATTTTTCGAAATGGCTACATGCAGCAAATCCATAGAGATAACGAGTGAAAACTTACAGTGCTGAACTGCATTCAGGGAGTGGCCAAGGCAAAATGGCAGTGAGCACCAGCATTTTGCTGCGAAAGAGGCTATGAAACCAATTTTGTATTTTTCACTCTTACAGTGATAGAAATGCGATCTCACTTGTGCAACTTCGCTGAAGCTGTCATCAACATTAACAATGTTTTTTCAGGAATAAAACTCTTTTGATGGCAATATTCCCCCGTGCTAAAAGCTGTTGTGTGTTGCATCGGAAGCATTGACTTTAAACCTCTATTAGCCTTGATAAGAGTAAAAGCTTTTTTACCTAAGAAAAAGCAAGAATTGCTACCTTTGATATTAAGACAGCACTTGAATGAGCATAGGGTCAGAGAGTTCATTACTCTTCTAAGAAGGTACATTTCCAGTCAATTTTTCATCCATTCCCACTAATACCCTGAGTTTACACAGGGGCTTGAGATGAGATTCTCACTAGTGGGTTGCAAGTGTTTTTTAACATGGGCCATCACTCATTACCACCCATATTACTATCTAATCTTCTCCTGCTCACCCAGATAGAAACGAAGAGCTGAGAATTCCTGACATGAAAGTCTGAGCAGGTATCTGGCAACTGCACCTCACCTCTTTGGTCCTGTACCGCAGACACTCAGCAACAACATTGCAGGGCACACTCCTGGGTAGCAGCCACTCACACCATCTTCATGGACATTGGCATTGACCAGTCCCAGCCTCACCACATCTCTCATGGCATATACCGTACTTACAGTACACTTCTGCACTTTATTATTGCACTTTGGAACGTATCAGCATCTCCCAACTGGAATGTGACTGCAAGGACACTTTACACATAGGGGCAGGTAATCAGCCCATGGGCTGGACCGGGGAGCATCTCAGGGCTGCTCGCTTGTTCTCTTTGCATCTATCTGAATGTCCCCAACATCCCTGCCGTGCCTTGCCTTTTTGTACTTGGCCACTCGGCTTAGATCTTAAAGGATAAGAGTGTTTCTGTATAGGTTTGCTGCAGGAATGAAGACTGCAGCTTGTTGTGGTTGTCAGCAGTGATCAGTCTGCATAGTGCAATGTCAATCTCATATCTGCACTGTGTGCCAGTCATGTACATGGCCAACATGCTGTATGTGCATTTACTGAGTGGCCATTTCTCAAAGTCTAAGGAAATTAGTCCTCACACATGATCAGGAAAAGCCTTTCAGTCAGGGGGTCCCAGTACAGAAAGTCAAGGACAGCCTCCTGTATCAGTCGGGGCAGGATAGTTAGGGGGTCCGCATACCTTCAGTCCAGAGAATGGGTAACAGTCAGCCTTGTCCATCCAGTACGATCAATCCAGGGAGTTGAGGGAACACAGTCAGGGAGAGTACAGATACTAGTCAGAAGCTTGGTCCCTTATTGTTCGGGGCTGTTTGGCTAAGTCACTGTAGGAGCTGGGCCACTGTAAGTCTCTGGAGTGTGTCCACTAAAATTCAAGGGCAGGGGCAGTTATCAGAGTCCAGTGCTGCAGGAGACAGGGTGGAGAAATCCATTGTGGGAATTGGAGTGAGAATACATGAATATAGAGGGTATTACATTACTGAAAAGGAGTAATTCAATATATAAATGGGAGGAGACAATAAAGCATGGTTGGGAAAGAACTAATGTGGGAAGGGCATCATTGACTGCAAGCTGGCTTCCATGAAGGGACAGTGTTCTAGTAGATCTAGTGTGTTTGCTTGATATGCCTGGGGCTTTGGGGTACGAAGTGGGAAGATGAAGAGATAACAAGATGTAGAGCCGGATGAACACAGCAGGCAAAGCAGCATCAGAGGAGCAGGAAAGCTGATGTTTTGGGCCGAGACCCTTCTTCAGAAATGAGATGAAGAAAATGAGATGAGATGAGAAATAGATGAAGACTTAGGTAGCTGAAAACCAAAAGAACCGTAGATGCTATCCGAAGGTCCAGTGAACCTTCCCCAGAACAGGGTACTTAGGCAGATGAGTTGGCTGGGGATTTGGCAAAGTGCCAAGCTTATGGGATGAACAGGGAAGGCTACCAGGAAAAGGATATTTACATTTAGGGGTTCACCAAAACAGATAGGCCAAGCCTGACAGCCACTCTTCAATAAGTTGCCACTGTTGCTTTCCATTATGTTGTAAGTAACAACTGCACAATGGTGCTGAAAATGGCTGCAACCACACCCAGACTGAACAGGGTAAATTCTTTGTTCTTTGAGGGAGGGGGCCTTCCCTTTTGAGCAATGTAAGACCCGTCAAAGGGCAACAGCATAACACAGACATCCATACACTGAAGCTAAACACCTGCAAGCACTAAAAGAAAATAAAGAGCTGCAAATGCTGGAGATCTGAAACAAAAATAGAAATTGGTGAAACGGAACAGGTCTGGCAGCATCCATGGGAAGAAAGCATGGTTAATGTTTCGAATCCAGTAACTCTTCATTAGAACTTGAAAGCACTACATGCTTTGTGAATCTTGAGTATGAGCCTACTGTGAGCTATCCAAATCTATGCCCCAATCACTCGTGACCTTAGCATGCAAGTAACAAATTCATTCCACTAATGCTGTGACACCGTAGCAATTTTTTCTTACCTGGAAATATAGCACATAGTTGTTCAAGTAGCAGTCACATGCAATTTACCCATTGCCTGTATTTGGTGCAGGAGCTGCTCACACTTCACACCTTTGTCTATGGAGAATCAAGTTATGCTAAGGATGGGTGGGCTCCATATCTATAGTGTTGTAGTTACAGAGACTTGTACACACAGATGATGGTGAAAAGAGAACATTTGTGATAATGTGTTTACAATGACATGTCACCCATGCCACCTATCTGTCCTCAGAAACTTTTCTCCTTTCTTTCCCTCCTTGTCAATTACCTTATTAACAGCAAATCTCACCTCATTAATATGGAGCTTCCTATCCTACCATCCACCGCAAGTAAACCAGATTTTGAGAATTCTCAACATGGAAGTCAGAGATGGTACACCACCAGCCCCAAAGGTCATTGGGTAGCAACACCACAGGGAACACTCCATAGGCACTAACCAACGCATCTCACATCCACAAAATTGGCATCCAACATGTGCAGCTTCCAAGAATCCCCATGGCGTATCTTTGACTCAGTTAGAGGACTTCAGTGTTGCACCTCAAGGCATGATGACAACCATCATTGTAATGCTACAGCAGGACACTTTGTGCTCAGGACATGCATCCAAGTTACAGTCTGAACCAGGTTCTATTTCCATGTCATTTGCTTGCTGTTCAACATTCACTCACTTTGACCCTACCCGGATACTCGCAGCATCCCTTGTTTGCCTTGCCATTTTGCAACTTCCCAACAGCCAATGACACCAGGCTGTCAGTATGGCTGTATCACCATCCTGTTTAGCACAGACACAAAGCCAGGAAACTTGTCATGATTGTCAGCAGACTTCAGTCAAGGGAGAGACAGGTTCTGATACAAATTCAGGGGTTTGGACCAGTCAGTCAGCCACTCGGGACAGTCAGAGTAAGGATCGTCTCCACATAAAGAGTAAGAAGCTGAATGTTAGGCAGTCCACCACCCATCTTGACTCTTTCTGCCCTTTTGGGGGCTCTTTACCTCCAGGAATGAGAGAGGGGCAGATATTAAGGGAAATAGAGGTGCATAGCACAGCTATTATGGTTGGTGCAGGTGAAGTGAGAAGGCAGTTCGGGGTGTGCAGGATTTGTGGTTTAGGGGTTTGGCATTGATGAGAGCGAGTGAGGGAAGATGTTTCATGTGATAGTGAGAAAGGTAGAGCATGAGTCTTTGCTGAGGTAACTGCGGTAACAAAGATAGAGTAAATATGAGGTAACAGAGAAAAGCTGGTGGCATTTTCATTGATGGAGTGGAGATCATCATTAACCTTCTTCCTACAGTGATGAGCACTCCTTCAGATAGATTAAGACAGTTGACCCATGTGGCAACCTCTGTTGAGGCTGGCACATTCTGGTGTTGTGGACTTCACCTGCTGTGTTCATCCAGCCCCATGCTTGTTATCTCGGATTCTCCAGCATCTGCAGTACCTTTTATCTCTTATCAATGAATGTTTGGGAGTCAGGTACTCTCAAAATGGCTCAACTGTGGACCAGATTGAATGTCCTCATCTATTTTTGGATGGTTATCTTTTTATTGTAGTACCAATAATCAGACTGCTAAAAGATAGAGAGAAATGTTGGGCTGAATTATCCCAGCCCCTAAACACTGTGGACAATGAAGCCAGTTGGGACAATAAAGTGCAAACAGAAAAATGACCTTGAGGGGGATAAAAAGTCCAATTTGTCACCCAGGCCTTGAATGATGAGATGAGAATCTCGCTAGTGAGAAGTCAGATACCTATTTGCATAAATTAAAATTCATCATTAACTATTCTTGCCTTATTTATATGCAAATATTTATATGTCCCCAACACCTCGGGGACATAGGCAGTGACCACCTACACACCCTGTCTATGGAGCTAGGCAATGGATGCACACTGGCATCATCACCTCATCATGGTACAGTTTAGACTAAATTGAAAATTAGTTCTTCATTTCAATACTGAAATTAGGAGCTTACTGACATGTTTCATCGCAATGCTGCTGCCAGGTGACATCATGTCCAGGGGCAGGCAGCCATCTCATGGATTGGACCAGGGTGAACCTCTGGACTCTTAGCTTACTTTATGGGTACTCACTCACTTTGTACCTATTTGGATGCTCACAGCCCTGCTTTTTTTTTGCACTTTTCAATCTCATTCAGAACTTACAGGCTTAGAGTAATTCTGCCTTGCCTTGCCTTCCAGCACAGACATAAAGCCAGCATACAAGCCACAATTATCAGCAGTGACAGTAAGTCATAAAATCATAGAATCCCTATAGTGTGGAAGCAGACCATTAGGGCTAATGAGTCCACACTGACTCTCCGAACAGCATCCCACCCAGACCCACCGCCCTACCCTATCCCTGTAACCATACATCTTCCACAGCTAATCCACCTAACCCACACATTCCTGGACACTATGGGCAATGTAGCATGGCTAATTGACCTAACCGGCACGTCTTTGGACTGTGGGAGGAATCCGGAACACCTGGCAGAAATCCGTGCAGACACAGGGAGAATGTGCAAACTCCACACAGACAGTCGCCTGAGAGTGGAATCGGACCTGGGTCCCTGGCGCTGTGAGGCAGCAGTGCTGACCATCGAATCTCTGTGCCGCCCAAGTGTGTGGACATTTTGCTGCATAGCATTGTATCACATCAATGTTACACCCACATCATGTGCCAGAACCCTATGCAGCACACTGAATATGATTCAGCCTAATGGCCATGAATCAAAGTCCAAGGGCACAATCTTCAATCAAGTCAAGTGGGACTGTCATCAGTCAGGTGTGTCACCATTGTAGGTCAAAGGCATCATCTCACCTCATCCAGGGGCTTAGACTTAATCAGTCAGCTGCTTCAGCTGTCAGGGTCAAGGGTTTCATATCCCGGCAGCCCAGAACGTGGGCCATAGTCAGTCCTGCAGGTCCAGTCCAACCAATTGGGGATTTGTGGTAAATCAATCTGGAAGCTGCCCAGATATCAGTTAGGGGTCTGGTGACTCACTAAATGGAAGCTGTCCTTGCATATTGGTTGGAGGGAAGGGCTACAGTGAACTCACTGAAAGTCATTGGTCTTTATAAGAAGGCATCCTGTGATTAAGAAGATGGGCAAATCTTTTGTGGGGACTGGAGGAAGCACACTGGAATACAAGAGAAATAACAATTGTGAAGGGATGCAACTCAACATATAAGAATGGGAGACAATAATGCATTGGAGGCAGGGAATACTGCAGGAGGTGGTGTCAGTAACGGTAACTGCCACAACACAGGGACGGTACATCATGATTGTTGGCATTGCTCAGCTGTAGCCAATAGCTCAGGGAGATGAAAGAATTGCATGGGAATATATAGAAATTCAGAATTGATGCAGTCAAAACAGAGTGTAACTAAGAAAAGAGCATGACGGCTTGTACAAGCCTCGACCACTTCTTCCGGCAGCTCATTCCATACATTCACCACCCTCTGCGTGAATAAGTTGCCCCTCAGGCCCTTTTATAATTTTCCCATCTCACCTTAAACCTGAGCTCTCTAGTTTTGATTCTCCTATTCCATGGAAAAGACCTTATCTACTAACCCTAACGATGCCCTTCATGATTTAGTAAACTTCTGTAAGGTCACCCCTCAGCCTCTGACTCTCCAGGGAAAATGGCTCCAGCCTACTCAGCCTCTCCCTATAGCTTAAGCCTTCTAGACTCGGCAACTTCCTTGTAGATCTTTTCTGAGCCTTTTCAAGTATCACAACAGCTTTCCCATAGCAGGGCGACCAGAATGCAATCTTAATGTGATCATGGAAGATCAAGCACCTCAAACAGATTCATACCTTATCAATAGTCTTTAGGTTGGCACTGTAGTTGTTGAAGAAGTTGGTATAGTTTGTCAGTCTGGTGCTGAACTTCACAAAGATGTCTCCCAGACATTGCAACGGACCCCACTCACTGGGATGCTCTCTCAAGTCCCCTCATAAACCTCTACAACATTCAGAACAGCAGCCATTGTTATTAGGTCCCAAGTTCATACATGATTACTTCTGCTTCACTGAGATGTCTGTAATGACCAATGACATGATCAAGATTGCTTATGACCAGGATTTGTTTGCCACACAGTTGTCATTAGATGTATTTCACATACAGAACTTGAGGATTACAGACGTCTTTTGTCTGTACTTTGTCAGTGCCTGATTAATGCAATTGCCTCTTGAAGGGCCTCATATTGCTCACAAGGAGAGCTTTCTCCTTCAGATAGAAAAAAAAATCATTTATTTCTCCTGGCAATACGGCACCGGTTCGGTCGGGTTGAATCACTGATCCCTGAGCAGACCTGACCTGGCTGGTGATGACCTTAGACAGAATTTTGTAATCTGCATTCAGCAGTGAAATTGGTTGCCAATTTCCAATTTCGTCCCTTTCCCCCTTCCTCCTGTGGATGAGGATGATGATACTTCTTCTTATGGATTCACACATGATACCAGCCAAAAGCATTTTGTTGTACACCTCCAGCAGGTCCTGGCCAATCAAGTCCCACAGAGCTGAATACAATATGGCCAGTAAGCCATCGCTTCCAGGAGTTTTATTCTTTTCAAAGGACTCTAGGGCCTTGATCTGGTCATCCAAAGATAACAGCTGGTCCAGTCTCTTTCATGTGCTGTCATCTAAGACCTCCATAATAGGGGACAGGAATGATTGGCAGGATGCACTGTCTGTGAGCTTTTTGTCACACAATCTGGCATAAAAGGATTTCCTGATCCTCAAATATCCGAATAAGATAATGTTACCAAGCCACGTTCTTCCCTCAGCTGTTGATCACGGAGCTCTTCCTCTGTACCTTCTGGAAGAAGAAACGTGAGCACATCTCAACCATAATGTGGACCCTAGACCGGAAGATTATCTTGGAGGCCTCTGAGGCAGAGAGTGAGGCTTGCTAGCTCTTCACCTGCTGGAGATCCTCTATGACATCAGCCCCCATCGTGTGCAGCAAGAGTAGATCTGCATGGTTTTCTGGAGTTTGGGCAGTTTTCCCCATCTCTCTCTCTTACACACACACGCACGCACGCATGCACACACACCTTCTGAACAGCTTTGAGGATAAACAACCTCTTGATGTTCCCCATGATTTCCTACTAGTCTGCTGGAGAAGCAAAGAGGGGCTTCACAGTCCTCCAACCTGTGTAATCCCTATGGAGTTCTTCAATGTTTTCTGGATCGACAGTTTCAGGTTCAGCTTCCACATACCTGCAGGTGACAGTCAGCCAGCAGGAGGCAGTGGTCAGAAAAACACTGACTTGACATCAGTGGATCTGACTGAGAACATGCGGGACTCAAACAGGAAATCTATCCTTGAGTGGATAGACCTGTCTGGCCGTATCCATGCTGCACTCTGTCTGCAGGGTGCTGAAAACGTCGTGCAGCTTGGCGACTTTAACCATTTCTATCAGAAATCTGGATGTAGCATCTGGTTTGCTGTCAGCCCCTCCGGATTATTCACCTGCATCAATGAGGCAGTTGAAGTCTGTGGTCAGAACGGCTGGTCTGGACGTAGCCAGCAGCAGAGGGAGGATGGCCAGCCACTCGCTCTTTACCACCAGGGCATACACATTAATTAGTCTCGGGGAGCATGCCTGTACGTAATGTCTGCTACAAGGAGGTGTCCACTTACCACTTCCTTAACTCCGCAGATGGTGAAGTTGTCTCCTCACAGCAGAATACCCAGGCTGGAGGAATGGCAATTATTATCCCCCAATGCAAATTGGGCCCATTAGTGCAACCATTTCCAGTTTTAGAAACAGGAGGTCTACTTTGACATTGGCAAGGTAAGCCAGCATGGAAACTCATCACGTAGTAGATTTAACACTACTCATGTTACTAGTAGCAACTTTAAAACCCATTTTGAGAGTTTATAGAATTACCTATAGAGCCTATGTCCACTCATCTGCAGTCTTGTCGCTGGGGGCTGCCTGTATCCCTGTGGTGTGGCTGAACTGTTGCCCTCTCCTCTCAGAGATGCTGACTGCCTGTCCCAGGGTCCTCACCTCACCCTCCTCTATTCCCCTCTCCGAGATGTTGACTGCCCATCACAGGGTCTTCACCTCACCCACTTTTCTCAATGATACTGACTGTTTTTATTTCAAAAATATACCTTATTCATAAAATATCTGTATATATGTAGATCATCACTAAAGCAGTTCAGTTCTGTAATAGGGAAGTAATCTTTTAACCTCCCTTCCTGTGATCACTGGTCAATGACACATCATCAAAGTAGGATGCCCAACCTGAGTCACTTGCTGTGCTTTCCAACCCCTTTCTTCTTGGCACTGCCATCTGCAAAACAACACTTGGCATAAATACATTTTTAGAAGCACTCTAGAATATTTCCTTGCTGCTTGTGAAATTGAACATTCATAATACAGCTTCCAAAAATGTTCAATGAGATTCATGCTTTTCTCTTTAGGCTTTCTCAGGGTGCAGCTGCCCCCTTCAGCATACACAACACTTTAACACTTGCACTTTGAATTTACTTCCTGGGCCAACGTTGTCAGTCCCAATAGCAGGTTTCAGTGCCTGCCAAATATCATCTAAGATTTGCAAATACCACCAAAGATAAAATCCAGGAGCACAACACTGATGTCAAACTCAAACATATCACCTTTTTTGGCAACAGGAAATATCGATAATTTTTCATATTTCAATCTAGCAGTCAACATTTTTGATGTAATCTGTAAACTTAGGTCTTAATGTCAGTGGGCTTTGTAGATGGTAAATCTTTAGACAAGCAAACTGGTGTATGTTGTGCTGATTTGAACGAATGTTGTCTACTATAAAATATCTGCTTTTGATGTCTAGAAATCATCTGCTGAAATGTTGGTGAATCCTGCAAATTCAAGTACCATGTTGAAATAGATGATTTTCTGATGAAGGGTTTAGGCCCGAAACGTCAAGTTTTCCTGCTCCTATGATGCTGCTTGACCTGCTGTGTTCATCCAGCCCCATGTTTGTTACCATGTTGAAATAGTTGTTATTGATGCCAAATCAGTTTTTATTAGGGTTTGAAGATGTGACTGAAAAAGAAACTAACTGTGTTTTGATAAGATGCATTGTTGTTGTTGTGCATTGTGCTGTAATCAGATAATTAAGATGGAATCCTTTCCAGTTACCAAGGTCTCACAATCCACTAATTTCCATAGACCTCAGAAAAAAATCAGTTAGCTGGTTTAAGAGATAAAATTCATGAGGACCTAAATATGATGCGGGGATGGACTCACAATCATTCCTTCTGACACAGACAGCATACAAAGTGCCTACTGCCTGCTTGTTTACATTATGTGCATCTAACACTTAATTCAATGGCTGCATGCCTGCAGGGTGCAAAGTTTTGAAAAGCCAGCATAAAATCATGTTAGTATATGTCTTTGAAAAGGAGATGCATTTTGTCAGGAGAATGTGCTAGAACGCATTGTAAAAATTAATTTAACCAAAGGAAAATACAAGAATGGCACAATATGACAGAGAACTGTACCCAAGGTTCTTCAACACTGGAAGTATCAGTGCAAGAAGTGGGCAAAGGAAAAGTGACATCTATCCAAGGAGAACCTGACAGGCATTGTGAATGAATTGGGACCAGATATCCAGTGTGATTATTGCCAAAGTGGAGTCTCAAGGGCCTAGACATAGTGTGTCATATCAATAGATTATAACCTTGCATTATTTATTGAGATATTGAACATTTAATTATGATGCCCTTCCCTTGAAAGAGGATATCCAGTCAAAATATGACTGTGGATCTAAACCCAGTGTCTATCTGGTAAAGCCCTTTGTCAGTATGTAACTTCAGTCTACTCTCATCCTGAGAGAGGAAAGCTAGTTTGTGTTCCATGATGCTATTGCTGCTTCCCTGGACAGGAATCTCTGCAATCTTTATAATGCTGCAGATATTCTGAGGTTTGTAGCAGTCCATCAATCTGTCCTCTAACATATTACAAAACTTATTGACACACCCATCCAGGAGACTGCCTGTAACTTATAGAGCACAAGCTTGCTGCCCCTCCTACTGGTGCCACTCTGTCAGTGCTCCTGCCTGTTGACCAGCCCACCCATTGCAATGTGTTTTACTAGTAAGTCAGGCCAGCTTGGACCAGAATTTCATGAAGCCATCCTGCAACACCATCTCCTTTCTCCCCAACTGTTAGTTATGCTACAGCTCCTGGGATAGCACCGCTATAGAGCACTAGAAGATTTAAAGCACACAGAAGGAAGCACTAAGGAAAATCGTCAGGATAATCACTCAAATTTTGTATGGAATATTGAATGGTTTGAGAAATATTGTTGGTTTGGAGTGTTTGCTTTGTGGTGGCATTTATGTCAACTTTTGTTTCAGAAACATCCCAGGAAGGAGATCTTTCCTTCTCCATCCTCAGCACAATAAGAGCAGTGTCCTTAAGATATTGAGGTTGTACAACATGCAGTGGACCCCCACAATTCAGATCATATTTCAAATGATTCCGCCAGATGGCTGCAGACAGTGGACCCATGTTACCTGTGTGCTCTATTGTGTCATTCCTTTCTCTGTTGCTGCCTAGCTTTTGCTATAAACACACTGCCCAACTACAACTGACTGTTCACTAATGTGATGAGACACATAGTAGCCAATAGCCTTTGTTGCTCAGTAGTAACCATCCAAATTCTTGTGGTGACTCAGATGCTAAATGTTACAGTGTACCCGTTCAGAATAAAGAGATTCTGACTGCTGCAAGCATGCTGGACATTGTCTTGCAAGATGTGCTCAGTATGAGCACATGCCATTTGGACACTTTTTGGTCATGCTACATCTTTGAATTTAGACATAGCATCCACAAAGTGATGTGTGAATTGAATGCACTCAGCACTGTTGGGAATGTATTTCCCTCTTCTTGCTAAAGACAGCTAGTGATCTCCCTTTTCAAACAGTGGATGAAAAACTCCAAGACAGTGAGCTGCTGCCACTCCCAGTCTGGAAGGAGCCAACTTGAAAAAGTCTTGACCACTGGCACTGTCCCTGACCTTGTTATGACAGGAAGTGTTACCTGCAACCAATGGCCTATTTCATTCAGTACCCTTTTAAGAGGCCATGCGAGCCTCTCCAAGAATAAGGTAGCAGAATTGCTCCCCACTGAGGGCCCTCTCTTCCTCCTCCTCTCTTCAAGAAGGTCTTCTATGCCATCTCTGCATGTTCTGTCATGTTATAAGCCAAGAATGAATGAAATTATGACATCTAATGATTGGGAAAAAGGGTCTAAGCAAAATCTTTTGAAATCAAAACCAAACCATTTGCCATTACAACACTCTCTGAAGACTTTAACAGGTTTAAATAGCAATGGAAACCTCCAAATACTCTAGGAACATGACAAACTCCTCAATAGCACTGGTAGGATTTTCTTCCTGCTCTTGAATGCATGTTCAACTATGCAAGATTAAGAGACGGTGTTAGCTGAAGCATTCAGTTTGGCACCAGTAGAATCAAATCAGTGTTACACACTAACTAAATTAACCATTTATTGTCTCTGCATTCTTCTAGCATATACTCCCAAGTGTTGCCACTAATAACCAATTCAAAATAAATTTCAGCACAGCTTATGGAAAAGCATCACATGTAGCACGCACATCCTTTTGGACCTGAAACAGGATGTATAATGTCAAAAGTACAAGGATCAGTTTTGTAACTGTCAAGTACATTCTTTGGAAACCAAATTCTGGGAGATTTTCATTGTTTGGGAAAGGAAAAGGGCAAAAGTGCCCTGTGCCATTTCTATGAAAATGATAAAATATATTGATAGGACTTTGATTTTTATTGCAACACAATGGAATTTCACGTTTGAGTAATGTTGAGGTAACCTGATTGTTTTGGTAATCTGAAGAATTTACCTTGTATGACATCTTTTCAGGAACAATAATGTATCTTTGAATGTTGCAGATTTTTCATTGAATTCAACTTCTGTGATCTGTGGAATGGGGAAGGTTTAGTGAATGGTAAGTCAAAGAATTTTCATATGCTTGAGATTATCGTGAAATATGGGCTCCTTTGAGGCTAATACAGGAAAGAATATACTGAAGAATGAGGAAATGGAAAAGACTTTAACAAATATTTATATCTGTCTCCACAGTAGATGACACAAAAAGCATGCCAGAAGTAGTGTGGAGCCAAGAGTCTAGTGAGAGTGAGAACTTTATGTAAATCATATTAGTTCAAATAATTAACCTGGACCTGATGATCTACCTCCTAGCATTCTGAAAACGACAGTCCCACAAATATTGGACATACTGGATATATTCTACTGAAGTTATCTCAAATATAATCCCAATGGATTGGAAATTAGCAAATTTACCCTGTTATCAAAGAAAGAAGAAAGAAAATTCTGTAATCCATTTTTAAGAAGGTTACAACAGGGCACTTTGAAAATTAGATAGAATCAACATGATTAAATGAAATTTTATTGATGATATAACCAGGAAGTGATATAAAGGGAACCAGTAGATGTAGTACATTTAAAGTTTCAAAAGGCTATCCTTTGAGTGCTATGAAAGGTTGTTAGGGAAGAACTCATGGGCTTGGGGGTAATGCTTCAACATTGATAAAGAATTAGTTAAAGGACAAAAAAAAGAGCAGGATTAAGTAGGTCATTTTCATGTTGACAGTTGTTATGAAGGAGGTGACACAAGAAGCTGCGCTGAATCATCAACATTATTAACTAAGATGAAGGGATAAGTACACTGTATCCCAATTTACTTGGTGGGAAAGTAAGCTTTGAGGAGGACTAAATTTTCCCTTCACAATAGGGACAGGTTTGGAGCAAAGAGGGAGTGCCAGGTAAGCAGCAGGAAACTGCATCAGGAATATTCCCACAGCTATCCCCAACCTCAGGGTGACTTTTCCAGGGACAAATTGCCCGTCAACATTCCAAATAGTTGGCAGCCAATAGCTTTAATTAAGGCCGAGATCATTTAACACTGACAAAATGATACAGGCTTTGTTTGTGTCCCCAGCAAAGCACCAAACCAATAAACTACATAGAGGTGGCCCACACTTGGTAGGCCAAAGATTATCAAAACCTCCTCTCAAATATGCAAAGATGGGCCCACAAAGCTGAAATGCATCTACAAGATGCACCGCAACAATTTACCAAGGCTCCTTAGGCAAAATCTTACAAACCAGCAACCTCTAACCATCCAGAAGAACAAGGGCAGCACGTACATGGGCACACAAGCACCTGCAAGTTTCCCCCCAGCGCTGCTCAGTATCCTGACTTGGAAATATATCATCATTCTTTCAGTACCCCTAGGTCAAAATGCTAGAAGTCCCTCCCTAACAGACATGTGCATGCTGATCATATACCACATGAACTGCAACGGTTTAAGCAGGCTGTTTACCATGATCTTCTCAAGGCCATTTCAGGATGTGCAATAAATGGTCAATAATCCCCACATGCTGAGGATTAATTTAAAATGTCTTCTCATAGCTATTCAGTAAAGTTTCGGTCAATTAATTTCTGGGGTAATGGATCGTCCCAAGAGGGAGATTGAGCAAAATAGGTGTACCTTCTCTGGTGTTTAGAAGGACAAGACATAATCCCGTTGAATCAGCTAAGACACTGGGGTGAATGTTACATCAAGACAGATTCCCCTCCTCTGGCTTGAAAGTCAGGGCAATCCCACCTCCATTTGTTTGGGTTGCCCTTTACCATGTAACAGCTATCACACTGGGATATTTGCCCATGTCTTTGTGAGGGTCAGAACTGTGTGTGGGGTTCAGGCCCAGAGCACAGGGGAAGGTGTGAAAGTACATGGTGAGGACTATGTGCACAGGGTGCCTGAACAAGAGTCACCCTTCCTCTGCCAGCTGGCAAGAAGTCTACCAATTTGCCTGGGTACAGGCCACTACAAGTAAAATGGCAGCAGCAGCAGGAAGAGCCCTTTATTGAGCTCTTATGCCTCTCAGAGATAAGCAGCCCACTGCTGCCTCCCCCGCTGCTATCACCATGGCCCCTAGCTGCCAGCCCGAACACAGAGAGGGGGTGGAGTGTAAAATTCCAGCCTCTGCTGGGTTTGAAAGGCAGGAGAATGTACAACACTAGATCATTTTAGGATGACAGATTAACCATATAGCACTAAGACGAGCAGAACTTTTTCATGTAGAATCTTGAGGAAGTTTTGGAAGTCTCTACCCTCAAGTGTGGTGGATGATCAGTTGTTGATTAAATGTATGGCTAACATTGATGGATTTTTGGTCTCTAAGAAAATCAAACTATATGGACATAGTACAAGAGAGTGAAGTTATGATTGTAAATCAGCCATGATCATCCTACGTGCCAGAATAAGTCTGAGGGGCCATAAAGTCCACTCCTGTTCCTATTTCTTATTGTTTTATGTTGTCTACATATTGTAAGCATTAATTAACATTGACCACTGCAGTATGTAGTAGTGTGAACATTCCTTGTACTTTTAACCACAATGTCTAAACTGCCTTTTACATACTGGTATTATGGTCTTTGTCCTGGCATTGCTCTTAAAATGCCAAACCCTTTACAGGCATTCACCTAATATCAAACTAGTAAATCCTGCTATAAAAAGGATCCATCAGTTGGTAATGCAGCATTTCTGAGAATGGTTATACAAGAGTTAACATTCTGGAGTATTTCTCTGTTTTGTCTTCAGGAAGGTACATAGCAAACAGATACCTAGAAAATAAGACAAGATAGTATTAAAATAGTTTTTTGTTTGCAAACTTTACCCTCCCAGACCCAGGCAGGCAATTTGAACCCAAGGCAAAACAGCAGTAAGAACTTTGATATTCAATCTTAGTTATTTTGAATATGTATATGAAATAAACTGAAGAAAGAAGTAAAGTGACCTAAAATGTATTAATAGCTGTATAGGCATATGAATAAGATCATTTCAATTATATTCTATAAGAGCAAAAGTTCCTGTGTGTGTCTTCCTGTTGCCCTCAAACACAGAATCCTCTCTCGGGCCTCTGGCTGTCAGTCTGTTTATCATTTGGATCCTAATCGTTTCTTGTCTCTGTTTCTCTCATACATATTTTCTTCATGAATCATTACCCTATACTTTATCATCTATCTGTGACTGTGATCATCATGTGAACTGCTATCATCCCTTGTTAACATGTGATGTGATCTGTTCAGCCAAAACTGTCTTCCATTTTGGTAAGTAACCGTATATTCAACATCTATGAGGTCATCTTCATCTCTATTTTGTTAGAATAAAATCAAACTGTTTACATTAGAAATAGGCCAGATTCTAATTAATTACATGAATGTGGAATGCCTATAACAATTGAGTCTTAATAAGTTTTATAGGACTTCCTCAAAAGGCTATATTAACCAATGTTTATCAACGCTTACTAATTGACACTACCCTTTAAAATGGTAATACTTGACTTATTGGTGACATTGAAGGGGGAGTTTCAGTTCCCAGGGAGGTGGGTTGGGGACAGGTGTAAAGAAAGAAATATCTAAACCTGACCTCGACTCACCTCTAACCACGTGACTTCCTGTTTTCATAAAAGTGGTTTGGCAGAAAGATAACTAATCCATCCTTTGGTGCCAGGTTGGCCAACTTAACAGGAATTTAGTTTAAAACCCATGGGGGCTGGGCTTGGAAAATCTGGCAGGTAAAAGGAGACAGGAAAGAGTAGGTTCATGAGGCAAGTGCATTGACATAAATGCTTATGGGACATGCACAGAAGGAATGTTTCATCCAAGTTCAGTAAGCTTTACCCCTTTACAGACTCCATGATCTCCAACTTCTCCCATTCTTTTCATCTTTGACTCCATCCCAACCATTTCTAACTCATCCCGCATTCCATCTTCCCACATAGCAAGACTGCCACCACCCAATCTGCAACTGTTTGCATCCTCCCCCATCTGTTGCTCCCACCACCAACACCAAGCAATCTCGGAAATCTGCAGGCCCAAATTGTTAATCCCTTTATCGAAAAGACCGATTTGGTATGAAGTTCACCCTGAACACCCATGTTTATGCTCATTTAATTGTTGCAGGTCATAAGCACCGGAAAGTGGAGGCCTTTCAGCCCTGCAACACGGAGTACCCAGCTTTTGTGTATGATGACACGATCAAAGAAGCAAATGGATTTGTTGAATGTGGAGATTGTCAGAAGTAAGGAAATTGTTTCATGGCTTTATATCCATTTGGAACTGGAATAGATCATTAATGGAGCAGGAAGAAGAATAATAGAAACAGAGGACTGTAATAGGAGACTCCATTTATCCAGTCCCAATCTTTGAAAATAGCATTCATCAATTAATCTGCTGTAACGCTAAATCAGGCAGAATTTTTACTGGCCTGTTCCAGAGGGTGTTCACATAATGTAGAGCTTTGCTGTTCTTGCCATCACTTGCAACCACTGACCAGTTCAGACAGTCAACTTCAAAGACAGTTCAGGTTTCCAGTCAGGTGGACCCTAGTCAGTGACCACCACAGCAGCAGGCAGGGACACAATCAGAGAGGGACAGGGATACGTACTGTGAGGCATCAGGCTTGGTTTACTGGAGTGGTGGGATTTATTAGAAGGGACTGCAAAGAGGAAAACCATTCAGTGGACAAAGGAGAGATGATTGGTGGAAGAAGGAAGGGAGACTGATTAGATGGGAGGATGAACAGCAAATCAACCTTATGCGCAGCCAATCCTTACATGGATGGCTGGGGTGTCTAGTGAGGAATTTTGGGATAGGGATGCTCAGAGGACTGATTTAGTTGGAAAAGGTCAAAGGGCCTGCAATGCAATCAGAGGCCTTGAGGATAATTTCATTAAGAAGGGGCTAGACCCAACTGTAGAGGCTCCTGAGATGTACCCAGATTCATGAAGTCAATGTGAAAGCTCTTACCAGACGAATCCAACAAGTGCTTATCTCAATGAGAGTGCCACAGGAAACACAGCAGAAACCACAAGTAATGTTAAAAACCTGCGAGGCTCCTAACCTTCTTATCATAGTTAAAAGTCCTAATCTGCCATCTTGAATTGGATTAGTCACCCATCTACCTGCCAACCTCAGTTAAAGTGAGAAATGGATGAGTTGGAGGCAGCTTTGAATCTGGAAACAGATTCTTGAGACTGTTATCATGGATCACAACCTGACTAAAACGTATCTTTTTGGTTAAAATTCAACCCAACGTCTCTACCGAGATAATAGGTACTGCAGATGCTGGAGAATCCGAGATAACAAGGTGTGGAGCTGGATGAACACAGCAGGCCAAGCAGCATCATAGGAGCAGGAAAACTTGACGTTTCGGGCCTAGACCCTTCATCAGAAATGGGGGAGGGGAAGAGGGTTCTGAAATAAAGAGGGAGAGAGGGGGAGGCGGATAGAGGATGGATAGAGGAGAGGATAGGTGGAAAGGAGGCAGACAAGTCAAAGAGGCGGGGATGGAGCCAGTAAAGGTGAGTGTAGGTGGGGAGGTAGGGAGGAGATAGGTCAGTCCAGGGAGGATGGACAGGTCAAGGGGGCGGGATGAGGTTAGTAGATAGGAGATGGGGGTGCAGCTTGAGGTGGGAGGAGGGGATAGGTGAGAGGAAGAACGGGTTAGGGGGGCGGGGACGAGCTGGGCTGGTTTTGGGATGCGGTTGGGGGAGGGGAGATTTTGAAGCTTGTGAAATCCACATTGATACCATTGGGCTGCAGGGTTCCCAGGCTGAATATGATTTGCTGTTCCTGCAGCCTTCAAGTGGCATCACTGTGGCACTGCAGGAGGCCCAGGATGGACATGTCGTCTGAGGAATGGGAGAGGGAGTTGAAATGGTTCGCGACTGGGAGGTGCAGTTGTACTGAGATATTGATTTGAGAAGTTAGTGGTCTGGTTTCTGCAGTTCATTCTCAGACAAATTGCATTATGTTTAATCTTTTGTGATGTAAATTGTTACCTTAATCAATTCATTCCATATTGTTACATCCTCTACGACAGATTTGTCCCACGTTTCACTACAGTTTATGTAGTTTACTGTTATGTTGTGTTTATATAGTTTAAAGCTTTGCTTAACTAATTGCTTTTGAAAGGTCCTCAGAAAAGTAAGTTTTCACCCTTTTTATTTCCAGTTCCAGTTTTGAGTGAGTCCAGGTCAAAGATAACATACTTTAGAATCAATGCAGGATAATACTGTATTTGCAATTTGCTGAAACCTAATCTCAGAAGAGGAGCCCACCACTGAATCACTGTAGTAATTGCATTTCCCGTGCTAGCTATTCTTGGCTGTTTCTTTTCTAGCATAAACACGCCCACCTCAAAAACTCTCAATGCTTCAATGTCTCTTCTACATAAATTATATTTTTCTGTTAACGTCACTTCTCTCCATGTCTCAACCTCACCGTTTTTCTCTTTTACAAATGTAGGTAGATCCCCACAACACAGCGCTTAGCAATGGAAGGAAAATACCCCTCCGTCATGGATTATGACCCATTGAGATTTCGGATATCTCTGTCCAAGAGTAATGAAATTTATGGGAAAGGGATAAGCGCAAAAAGTTTATTATTCCATTACTCCCTACTGCACATCAGATCAAAAGGGTTTCACATTATTTCTCCTGAAGCAAAAGAGCAATGCCACACTAGTAGCAACCTCTGGGGCTTTTTCTTGTCAGTGTGTCCTTTTCAATTTTTGAAGGATCTTCTCACAGAGCCAGAGCCATTCCCTCCTGGAACTGGGTTACGTGGAGAAATAGCAGAGTGTTTAGCATTCTGTCACTGTGTTCACCTTAGCCATTCATCACTTCAAATGCAATCATTTCAGGAGCATTAGGTAGCTTGCAGAAGCACAGCATAAATCCTGAGTCACAGAGCATAGGTGAACCAAATCAGGAGCAAGTGAAAGACGACCAGCAAATCTTTCAGTAGACATTGACATTGTCTGTTTCTGTACTGTTGACTTCTGTTAACAAAAATATGCTATTTCAACATGATAGATTATTGAGGTCATTCATGAAGCTCTCCAGAAGCTTCCAAGAAATAGCAGCTCGTAAAGAGAAAGCCAGCAATCAACAAATGGGGACTGAACAAGCAGGATCCTTTAATAGAGCAACCACAGTGACAGTTGCATCATTGGGTATAGTGATAAGTTAGGCCAAATAGGCATGAGACTGGATAGATTTCTATGTTAGCATTAAAAATATCTGTTCACCATCAAATTAGAAAACAAAGCATTCCAGAGATACCAAGTAAGGTTGCAATAGACTCTCTTTCTTTCTCCTTCTCTCTCTCTCTCTCCCTCACCCATGCCCAATAACAACATTTCTACATTACCTTTATGCCAGCCAGAGGGCAAACTGAGTCAAGTTATTCCGATTGCTCCAAAATTTCATAGCACACTTTAACCCCTTCTGGAATCAATATTTGAGGACATTGAAATATAGTTCAATGTCAGCTTCATGCACTGGAAAAATGGGTTAGTTCACCCTCCCTTGCAGTTAGGAGTTCATGTAAAAAAAGCTGTAGGATGGGTAGCAATATGACCAGGACATCACCACAGAACAACTAGGTAACAGCGAAATACCATGGTATGAAGAACAATAATTGACGTTTTAATTTCATATAGTAAGGAAAATGGATATGAGAAGAGAGCATAATAATTGGAAGCATTCATTTTGTATTGATTGCGGGATGGAACTACTATACAGGAAGTTGAAAAGAGTAATCCTTTCTATGCCAATGAAGCAGATGATGGTTGCTTTGGAGATAGTATGGTAAACAGCTTTAGCAATGAAGACGGAGACAGGATGCATTTAAAATGGCAGGCAGCACCTGGTTCTTGGATTCATGACCCCCAGGCCTGCTTTGTGGTGTTTACTGGCTCTCTGATAAGGGTGTAAGTAGCAAGCGCATATCAATCAATCTCATCCTTCACTATTCCATTGTGAGGATATGAATTTTGGTTCCCCCCATTCTTTCATGGAATAGGGTCCATTTGTTAGAAGAAAAGACTCACAATACCTCAAGGGAATTCTAAACCATGGCAGAAGCGTAGTCTGGAATAAGTAAGTTCAAAGGTGTTAGCAACTTCACATGGCACAATGTAATAGTGCATGGTAAGTTAATTATGCTTTTAATATAGTGATAAATGAAAGGGCTTTGTTTAGAAGCAGACCTTCTACATTTCAGGAGTTTTGAGATCAAGATTTTGATTACTCAATTTCTCCCTCTTTTTTTAAAATTAGCAGTCCTGTCATCTGTTCAGCCTCCAGAACCATTAGAACTGATAGCCTTTTACTCCAGATTCTCCAAACATTTCATGTGTTAAGCCCTAGCGGTTTTGTTGACAGAGTTGCCCTTTAGAATTGCGTTATAAATGCCTGACTGAGCTCCAGATCCTGCCATCAGATTCAACTCAGCATGGTCTGGCGATAATGTTGTCCAGAAGACTGAGTATTTTTTGATTTACAGTTATAACAGTAGTTAATAATATTAAAGTTATTTTGAAGAGATGTTTGAATGTTATTTTTGTTCATTTTGACTGTTTCATGAGCACTTCAGAAACTTCCAGTGTTATTATACAATTCATGAGTTCTGTCTATAGTGAATGCTATATGACTGAGTGTGAGGTATGGAAAAGTCATAAATTTATGGAAACATAGAAGCATAGAAAATGGGAGCAAGAGAAGGCTATTTAGTCCGATAAGCCTGCTCCGCCAATCAAATGATCGTACATGATCTTGTACCTCAATGCCATACTCCCACTCTTTCCCCATACCCCTTGACGCTTATAGCCTCTAGAAGTTGACTTATTTCTTTCTTAAGTATATTCAGTGACTTGGCCTCCACAGTTTTCTGTAGCAGTTAATTCAAAGGGGATATGGATGAAGCAATACAGCAAAGGGGGATATAAAGGGAGGGATGATGGGAGACATGATGTGACAGGAAGTTAATGAAGGGGGTATGGAGGTGTATGAAAGTCAGGGATGGGCAACAAGGTGCCTAATACTCATTAACAAGGCCAATGTTCCAATGAACAGCAGTGGGCTAACCTGCCCATCTCAGCAGCCACTTGCTTTTGCTCCTGTCTTCAGTCTGATTCTGAAGGCAGAAACCTCACTCTGGCCTATCCCACCTAATTGCTGTAAAAATAGCCTGGGCAAATGGAGGAATTGCAATGATGGGCAATAGCCCAACTTGCTCTTCCCATCTTGAGGACGAAGATCTGAGCCGAATTGTTAGCTTTAAAGGTGGAACAGCCTTTTGGGATTGGGAGGATTAGTTTGCACTGAAGTACCTGGCATGAAAACGGAAAATCATGAGTGCAGATTAGAAACTACTTTTAGAAATGTTTGTTAATTTCAAGAAAAGACCTTCAGAGGAACATCAGGATATGGTCATTACTCAACTCAGTGAAAATAGTTTCTTTCAAAGCAACAGTTAGAAATTAATAGGTGTGCTCAGCAAAACCATGAGGGATGTTGTAAGTAGTTCAGAATTAATCTTCTGAATTTAAGACTGATCCATAACGTATCTCTGTGATGTGGGTGGACGGCTTTAGTTCTTGACTACAAGTGTTGTGAATGTGCACTTTGCCTAATACCACTGACTTAGATTAAACATCACCATTAAGGAGTGAAAGGTGGTTCAGATCCTATCTGTTTTAACATACTTCTAATCCCGAACTCACATCTCTTTCTAATTTTGATCTCTCCTCAGGCCCTCTCCAAGCTCGTCGCATCCATGAACCAACCTCTTACTTCTTTAACTCTATTCCCACTAAACTGCTGACCACCTAATTTTTCCTCCAGGTCCTCTTTCCGGCTGATATTATTAATAGTTCAATCTCTTCTGGTGTTGTCCCTCCATCTCCTTTAAATATTCATCTGCAATGCCTCTTCTATAGTTTTCCGACTCCATAGGAGTGCTCTCATCTGGTTCCATTTGTATCTTTCTAATCGTAGATGGAATATCACGTGCAATGGCTGCTCTTGCTGCTCTCATTATTAATTCTGGTGTCCCTCAATATTCTGTCCTAGCCCTTTCATATTTCTCATCTATATACTGTTCACCTATCACATCTGTACTCACTAACTTACATTGGCTCTAAATCAAGCAACATTTTCATTTTTAAAGTCTCATCCTCGATCATAAATTCCTCATAAGTCTCAGCCTTCCCTTTATCTGTAATCTCCTTCTGTAATCTCACAGCCTTCATAGATACCAATGTTTATCTGATTCCAGCACCTTGAACATTTCAAATTTTATTATTGTGGCCTTGTCTCAGTTGCCTCGGCCCTGTGCTCCAGACTACCTTCCATAAACCTCTCCGTCTCTCTTTAAACATATCTCCTTATAAAACCTTTGATCACTTGAAGTGATAGCTCTTTGTATAGCTTTGTGTCATATTTTATTTTATAGTGCTCCTAGGAAGCAACTCAGGATGTTTTAATATTTTTAAGGCATTATGCAAACATAAGTTGCTGTTGTTGACTGTATATAACGTGCCATGTATGGTTATACATACAGGTTGAGCTGTATGCATACTGAAGCATGGTTGCTGATCCAGAATCTGCAATTAGCATCAGACAGTACAGGCGCTAGTTTGTTTTTACCTTGTCTAATAGGAAGAAGAGCGAAGTGCAAAGAAGAAGCACATTGTACCTAGGAGACAAAAAATTAATTAGCAGACGGAATTGATTTATATTTTTCTGAGGTAACCCTGCCCTACACATAAATCCTCTCTACAGTCTTCATTTAATATTAATTGGTATTGTCTAGTGCCTGTAACTAGAGCTCAGAGGATCTTGCTGTTTCTGTTACTATGTTAGCATTATGGGCAGAATTTTTGTGGTTTCCTGGTTTGCAGTGCCCCCTGCAGGAGGATATTGTCAAACACCAGCATTTCACTCATCAACTATGGCCCTGAGTCAGACTGAAACAACACTGCACAAAACCGCACATGCTGATCTCTAAGAATTTCTCACTCTTTAAAGTCAAAATAAGTATATTCTCACAAAAGTGGTCTCAAGTGTTGAATTGTTTGACTTTATTCTAATTTATTAACAAGTCAGTACATTTTTCATCTTCTGATACCAAGCGTTATGACATAGGCAGAGAATCAGAAAGGTTTACAGCAGCATTCAGCCAGTTCTGTCTGGCTGACACTTTGCTCAAGTAATCTAAAAATAATCTGTTGCTCTTCTTTCTTCCCATTTTACTCTACCTTCTCCTGCATCAGATATCGATCCAATTTTCCTTTTAAAAAATGCAATTGTATCTGCCTCAGCTACTCTCTAGAATAGCACCTACTCCCAAGTGCTAACGTCCCTCCTTGCTACAAAAATGACCTACCATCTCTCCTCTCTTTCAATGATAATTTTCAATTGATGACTTCATGTCTCTGGTTCTCCAACAGAGAAAATGTTTCCTTTTCACTCTATCAAAGCTCTTCATCATTTTCAAAACCTTTATTATGTATTTGATATTATATCCATTTTGTGTTTAGGTGGCTGAACTGCAGATATATTAAATTGCATCTGTCATTTTCCCATCAAACTAACATGTCCACACTGTCCTCATTGTCTACTATAAACAATCAACAAATGTCAAGTTTGTGTTTGATGTACCCAAGTCCAAATGATTGGCGCACACCTAGGACCCAACATTAACTTCTGGGGTACAGTACTTTCAATCCTTGACCATTTAACATGGGTTCCACTTTATCAGAAATTGACAAATGTCAGTTTTGACGTGCTGCATAAAGATTTTTTTTAGAGCTTAATCGGGTTTTCTCAAGCAATCTTTACATTTGTTTCATTACCTATGCACCAAGAATCAAATGGCACCCACAAATATTCTCCCACTCACAACAGGCAGAAGTAAAAATCGGGAGGTTTTGCAAAACCTAAAAAATGAACACGTCAAACCCCACCTGGAATACTGTAATCAGTTTTGGTCCCTTTATCTAAGGAAAGACATACTGGCATGAGAGGCAATCCAGACAAGGTTTACCAGATTGATTCTTATGGGATCCGGGGGGGGGTGATTTTCTGATGAGCAGGGGATGAGTAGATTAGTCCAGTGCTCTTAGACTTTAGAAGAATGAAATAACAATTTATTAAAATATATCAAATCCTTAGCGGTTTACCTTAGGGTAGATGCAGAGAAATTATTTCCCCTTGTGGTAGTGTCTAAGATCAGAGGGCATAATTGCAGAGTAAGGGGTCACCATTTAAGACAGAGATGAGGAAGACGATGATCATTCTGTGGAATTCTTTATCAGGGAGGACTGTCAAGGTTAGGATTTTAGGTGTTTTCAAGGCTGATAGACAGATATATAATCAGTAAGTGAATAAAAGGTTATGGGGATGAGACAGGAAAGTGGAGTTGAGGATTATCAGAAAAGCCATGATCCCATTGAATGGCAAAGCAAACTCAATGGGACAAATAGCCTACCTCTTATTATCATTGACTGGCCACTTCTGAGACCTTCTGGAACCCCCATGCCAGCACCTTCAAAGCCCATCCATGCCCTGGCCTTTTTTTCTATTCATTCATGGATGTGGTCATCACTGGCTGGGCCAGCATTTATTGCATGTCCATAGTTGTACTTGAGAAGGTGCTGGTGAGCTACTTTCATTAACCTCTGCAATTCTTTTGCAGTTGGTATATATACAGTGCTATTAGAGAGGGAGTTCTAGGATCTTAACACAGCAACAATAAAAGAATGAGAATATATTTCCTACTCAGGATGATGGAGGGTATCTTGCAAGAGGTGATGTTCCATGTATTTGCTGCCCTTGTACTTCTCAATGGTAGTCATTGTGGGTTTGGAAGGTGCTATTTTAAGGCTCTTTGGTGAATTTCTGCAGTGCATCTTGTAGGAAGTCCATACTGCTGCTACTGAGCATCAGTGGTGAAGAGTGTGGATGTTTGTGGATTATTACCGATCAAGAGGGTTGCTTTGTTCTGGATGATGTAAAGCTTCTTGAACATCAGGTAGGTGGGGAGCATGCTGTCACACTCCTGACTTGTGCCTTGGGAATATTGCACTGGCTTTAGGGATTCAGAAGGTGAGTTGCTTAAAGCAGGATGCCTAACCTCTGACCTGGTCTTGTAACCATAGTACTAATATAAGTAGTCCAGTTCAATTTCTGGTCAATGATAATCTCCAGGATGTTGACAGGGGGAGTTTCAGTGACAGTGATTAAATGACAAGGATTGATGACTGAAATTTTGTCTTAATGGAGATGGCCATTGCTTGGCACTTGGGTAAGGTGCATATTACTTGTTGGGGGTAAGTTAGCTCAGTTGGCTGAATGGCTGATTTGCAATACACAGTAACACCAACAGTCTGGGTTCAATTCCTGCACCACTCGAGGTTATGATGAAGGGCTTTCCTTCTCAACCTTTCCCCTCACCTGAGGAAATGGTGACCCTCAGGTTAAACTACCACCAGTCATCTCTCTCTTTCAGAGAACAGTCCTATAGTCTGGGAGGACTATGGCAACTTTGCCTTCCCAATTTGCAGCTCAACTTTGATACTGTTGAGATATTGCTGCATTCGAGCACGGATTGCTTTAGTGTCTAAGATGTTGCTGAGTGTTCTGCAATCATGAGTGAACATCTCTATTTCTGACCTTGTGATGGAAGGAAGGTCATTGCTGGGGGAAGGTCATTGATAAAGCAGTTGAAGATAGTTGGGGCTAGGACACTAGGAACTCACACAGAGATGTCCTGGAACTGAGATACCTTGTGTCAGGTATGACTGCAACCAGCGGAGAGTTTCTGACCCTGATTCCTATTCATTCCAGTTTTACTAGAGCTCCTTGATGTCACACTCAGTCAAATATAACCTTGATGTCAAGGTTAGTCACTCTCACCCCACCTTTGGAATTCAGCTCTTTTGTCCGTGTTGGAGGTCAGGAGTTCATAGCACTGTTGATGACACTTTCCAGAACTTTACTGATGTTCAAGAGTAGACTGATTGGCAGTAATTGCTGGGTTAGATATGTCCTGCGTTCTGTGTACGGGACATATCTGGGCAGTTTTCCACATTGTCGGGTGGATACTAGTGTTGTAGCTGTACTGGAACAGTTTTGCTAGGGATGCAGTAAGTTCTGGAGTACAAATCTTCAGTACTCTTGCTTGATTCTTGTCAGGACCATAGCCTTTGCAATATCCAGAGATTGTTTCTTGATATCATGTGGTGTGAATCAAATTGGTTGAAGACTAGGATCAGTGATACTGGGGACCTCTAGAGGAGCCAAGCTGGATTGTTCAGCACCTCAGGTTAAAATATTTTTGCAAATGTTTCAGCCTTATCTTTGCACTGATGTGCTGCACTCCCCCATAATTGACAATGGGGATATTTATGGACCCTCCTCCTCCAGTGAGTGGTTTAATTCTCCAGCATCATTTGTGACTGGATGTAACAGGACTGCAGAGCTTAGCTCTGATCCACTGGTTGTGTAAGCGCTTGGTTCTATCTATCATTTGCTTCTTACACTGTTAGGCATGCAAGTAGTCTTGTGTATTGTTACCACCATTTTAGGCATGCCATTGCTGCTGCTGGCGTGCCCTCCTGCATTCTCTCATTGAACAAAGATTGATTCTCTGCCTTCATAGTAATGGTAGAGTGGGGGATATAACAGACCATGAGAGTGCAGATGGTGTTGGAGCGCAATTCTGCTACTGCTGATGGCCCATGAGCGCCCAGTCTTAAGGTGTTAAAAATGTTTGAAGTCTATCCCACTTAGCATGGTATTAATGTGAAGATGGGACTTTGTCCTGGGAGTGGTCAGTCTTACTGATCCTGTCATAGACAATTGCATCTGCAGCAGGCAGAATGTTGAGATGATATCAAGTTTGTTTTTCCCTTTTATTGGTTCCCTAACTACCTGCAACAGACCCAGTGTAGCAGCTATATCCTTTAGGACATGACCAGCTTGGTCAGTCACTGTGCTGCTGAGTCATTCCTGATTAAGCACTGCTAGTCTGCAGCTGCCCTGCATAGTTCCTCCCATGGATCTGGAGGTTCTGATAGACAAGGGTTATGTGTGATCACTGCCTTGAGATGTAGGTGCCAAGATGGAGGGCTGGAGGAACAAATGCCAAGCTGGAGCCACCATGTAACTGCTCTGACTTTCAGGTAAGAAATTGTTGCTATTTATTTTCTATCCGGTGGCTGGGAGAATGGGAATGATATAATAAAATGGATGTTAATGGATGCTAATGCAAGTAAATAGGCCTCTCACCATTCACTAGCAAGATTCTCATCTCATTGTTCAGCATTTGGTAGGAAAATGTCAGGTATCTCCTTACTGCCAATCTCATGCAATTCTCCCAACTTCCTTGGTAATGACCATGTCAATCAGTATCTGGGAAAATTCATGTCTGTGTCTGTGCTTTTTTTCCTGACTGTTAACAGAGTTTCTATCCATGCTGTTACATCTCATTTTGTGTTACATGCATGAATTATTCAAATGAGCTATTTGTGAAACACTTTGCTCAAAGGCTGACTACTTCCCAATATCTTTATAACAGATACATTTATCTTTCCATTCTTTGATATATGGGATTCAGTATTCCCTGAGGCTGCTAAGTCATAAATCATGTGACTCAGGAGGGACGTATACAAGCCAGGGTTCTAGTTCCTGACCACTCTGTGTTGACCTCTGCTGGAAAGTGGAGATCTGGTAATGAGGTGATCAGGCTGTGGTGCCCTTTGGTGTGAACAACCTGAAAATGGTCATGTCCAGGCTCAAAGGAAAAAAAGTATTTATGCTGTATTCTAAAAGCAATCTGCACTTCTTGAAGCCAGTGAGAATCAACATCTTGAGAACAGGAAGAAATTTGAGAGGGGATAAGGATACCAATGGTTGATACAAAACAAATAAATTATCAACTACACCGAATGGCCACAGAAGACAACGTGCATGGCACACATTACTTATGAACATGCAGTTTACAAACACAAAACACAGAATCAGAGAATTGTTACAGTGCAGAAGGTTGCCATTCAGCCCATTGTGCCTGCACTTATTCCGGTGGGATGTTGAAAATCTGAAATTATAATGGAAAGCACTTGAAATACTTGATAGGTCAAGCAGTATGTGGGTAGTTGCGACCATGAAAAAACACTGACTTGAAACACGAAATGATTCTCCCTCCACAGCTATTTCAAACCTGCTGAATATTTCCCGTATTTTCTGCTTTAAAGTCAGGTGATTCACCCGGATGCGATTTGAATCTGGAATTGATTTCACCCTGGTGTCAGCTATGATTCTGTTGATGACACTTTTACCGTTGTGTCAAAAGATTATGTGTTCAAGTTCTACTTGAG
Source organism: Ginglymostoma cirratum (assembly GCA_024137785.1). NCBI lineage: Eukaryota > Metazoa > Chordata > Chondrichthyes > Orectolobiformes > Ginglymostomatidae > Ginglymostoma > Ginglymostoma cirratum. Next base: position 36,612,482 of record JAHRHZ010000021.1, read on the forward strand.
AGACTCATGCTTAAAAGTTGAGGCTTTGACAGTTCACTGCAGGACTGAGGCAGAGTTGCAATGTTGGAAGTACTGTCTTTTGGATAAGACATTAAACTGAGGCCTTGTTTTCTTTTGTAGATGGCCGTAAACGATTCTTTTTGACCATTTCAAAGAAAAGCTGGGGAGATATTCCCCAGTGACCAAGCCAATATTTATACCTCAATCAACATTACCAGAACAGATTATCTGGTCATTATCACCAGTCTATTTGCAGGAACTTTTGTGTAAATTGGCCTCCAATGCTTCCTACATTACAATACTTCAAAAGTAAATCATGAGCTGTGAAACACTTTTTGGGATATCCTGAAGTTGTGAAAGGCTCTGGATAAATTTAAGTCTCCTTTTTTTTAATATTTGTGAATACCTAAGTCATTTTGAAGATGTACCATGACATACTTTAGAACAGGACACTTACTGAGTGGCCCTTGTTACCTTTTTTGGGGGGAATCTGCAAAGAAACAGAGCATCCATGTTAAACGCTGTTTGAATGATTTGCACTAGTAATTTAGTGCCAAATTGAGACCTACTTATTTCGTATTTAACATGAATGTGAAAACAAAATCATTCTACCACAAAGTGCTTTTAATTCAAAGATTCCTTAGCATTTTCTAACTACTCTGCCGTAAAGAGCTTTTAATTTGAAGATTCCTTAGCATTTTCTAACTGCATTATGTATTTTTGCAGCAGCTTCATAAATCATGCTTCTTTTAATGTTAAAAATATAGGTTACTGCAGTATTCCAAAAGTATTATGGGATACCCCATCAATTTGGAGCCTTGACAGTATTGAGCAGACAGCAACCCAGTCAAAATAACTTCTGTAAGGCTAAAACGTCATAGTTTAATATATTAATTCTGCTTCTGAGTATCAGTTTACAACTATTTCAGAGCCTTACTTACGAGACACCGCTCCAATGAATCTTTCTGATAAATTTTATTTCTTCACCATCCACTGTCAAAGCTATTTTGTTGTGACCCAGATTCATCAATCACTGTATCCTGAGGAAATGAGCCATCTGAAGCAAATACATAAAGAATACCCATAGGGAGGGCAGGGAAGAAGAAAAACCAGCCAATTTTCTCATGTTAACATTGCCAACTAGTTATAAAGGTGCAGTGAGATTATTGAGCAAACTGAGTCTGTCCCAGCTCCAACCTTATCTGTAGCCTTGTTTTAAAAGAAAAGCCCTTACTTTATGGTAAGAAATTGAATCACTCATTTTCCAAGTAATTATTTCAGAAGTGTACTTTCCTCATTGATAAGCTACAGGGAATTTAAAGTTACAAAGTAATTCTGAATATTCCATCGCAGTAATAGTACTTTATTTATCAGGGAAAGTTTGTGATAGGTTTTATAGCTAAAGCAATATAGTTTGTCAAAGTGTTGAATCTCCTAAGAAAAACAGTAAGCAAGATTTGAAGTGACTCACAGCCATTGGTTTGCCTTAAACTAGACCCCATACAAAGACCAGACATTGAGACTACCCAGTACCAAGAAATATATTTTTGCTACTTTCTTACCTGTGCATCCTTCCCCAATATCATACCAAAGTAATGCAGTTCCTCTTCTCCTATATATCACAGGTGGCGTCTCTTCTTTACCACTTCCTGTTCCCTCACTCCAGTCTCTTACAGGCATCCTATCTCCCTATTTGGCATTTGATGCTATAGTCAACACTTCCCGTAATTCCCCTCCCCAATTTCTGTTTTGACCAACTCAACCTCTGTTTCTATCCTTAACTGCCAAAACACTCCTCATGCTTTTGAGTGCCTTTGTGCCTTTTGCCTCTAGGGCCTCAGGAAGGCAATTGTTCAACATGTGCCATATGGTAATAATCCTTACGAAACCCTCATCAATCTATAATAAAGGTTTCCATAATTTGAACCAAGAAATTGAAATTCTGATTCATCATACTCATTAAGCACTCCAGTGGGTACCGATGCATTATGATGTTGGTTCTCAGTTGGTGTCCTAGGGTATCACAGTGTAATGGATCATGCATGTACAGAATAATCTTGACAGCTCTACGCAGACTAAGGCCCTGGTGGAACTGAAAAGTAGGGATTTTGTTTTGAACCTGTGTTGGACCTGGCTGAGACCACACTGAGAGGACTATGTGCAGTTCTGTTCACCATATTATCAACAAAAAGATTTAGAGATACTGGAGAGGGTACAGAGAACGCTTACAAGGATCACACCAGAAATATATGAGTCAGAAAAGATTGACAGTGTGGGTCTCTTCTCACAAGGGAAACGAAGGCACAGGGATGACCTATTAGAGGCCTTTAACATTATGAGAGGTTTAATAGAATGAATACACAGAGACGATGTTTTCTATTGTAGTGAAGAGCCTAACTAGAGGCCATCTATATTAAATAGTCATGTAATCAAATAGTGAACTCAGAAGAAACTTCTTGACCCAAAGACTGGTGAGAATGTGGAATTTTCATGCAGGGATTGATTAAAATAAAATGTGTGGATACATATAAGGAAAGGCTAGACAAGCAAATGGAAAAGAAACTTAAGGAGAAGAAAATGGAAGGTTATGATGATAGGTTTGAATAAGGAAAATTAGGAGGAGGCTCAAGTGGAACATCATTGTCATCATAGATTGATTTGGCCAAATAACCTGTTTCTATACTACTTGCCTTATGTTATAACCATGAGTCAGAAGAACAGGTGAAAGTAAAACCATTAGAAATAAGTCATGACTTGTATAATTGGGTGCTAATGGCTGCAGGTAACCCAAAACATTGATAGAGTAAATATCTGAATCAACTGAACAATTTTCTCAGCCATTTCAGAGGATTTTTAAGAATCAACCACATTGCTGTGGATCCGGAGTCACATGTAAGCCAGACAAAGTAAGAATGGCAGATTATCCTTTTCTAAATGATATTAAACAAATAACCTCTTTGGCTGCATTTTTTTCACAGTGGGCAGAATTTTACATTTGCTTACCGCCAACCTGCAGGCTTGATGGAGGCCTATAAAATTCCTAATGTGGTCTTCCCACTGCCTTTCCACAGACCTTACCCCTCTCCTCAATTTCATGGTGGGATAAGTGACAACTATAAGCCAGCCAGCTCACCCTTGCCTAAATTGAAGACTGTAATTTGCTACAATGACCACTTAAAGGTTGTTTCCCAAACCACCTTGATTTTCAGGCTGGTTGGAGAAGTTCAGCAGCAGAGATGAAGTTCAGCTCAGATAGCCACCCTGTGTATATCTCAGATGGGAGGCTGAGGGTGTCCACACCAACTACTTTCCTTCAAAACCAGGCTCCCCTTGCCCATATCTGCTCCCCAGAGGTGCTGTCTTCCCCTATCCCCTGAACTCTCCCTCCACACTCCCACATCCAGTCTAGTCATCCACCCTTAAGCCTCACCTCCCATTCCCAGCCCAAGATGCCATATCTATCTAACCCTGAACCACTGCACAGAGACACTGGGGACTGTTTGCAGTCCTAGTCATGTCCATTGCACATTCTGCCACTGCTGGGAGTATAGAACTAATGGACAATCAGATTAGCCAGTAGTTTTCTAAGTGAGTCTGCCTCCCAAGTAAGGGCCAGAAACTCAGTTGTTGCGAAGCAGCCAATATTAGCAGCAATGTGTTTCACTGACCCTTCAAATAGCGAGGCCAGAAACCCCACTATCCAAAAAATCATTGCCAATATCCATATCCCAGGAAGTGAAAGGCAGTGTTACCTCTCACTGGCTATTTCTGATTTTCCACCAGCAAGAATGAAACCATGCCTTGAAGACAGCAGATGTAGCTTGTAAGAATTACTGCTGCACACATTTACCACTTCCTAGTGACTGAATTCCCACAGGCAGGCCAAAATCTAAGCTGGAACATTGCTATGAATAGCTGAAGAAGCCAGCCACATGAAATCCCATGAGAGTGGTACAGTCTGATTTCAGTGAACAGTACTCACTGCTCTAAGTTTAGCACTAAGAATGGAAAATTTCTCTTCATCAGTGCATGTCATGAGAACTTTAATCCAGAATGGAATGCAGGGAGTGAAATGACTTTCATATTTTAAGAAGCACTTTGAAAATTATTTGCAGTGGTAAAGGGGTTGCTTTCGGTCTGCAGCATGAAAGGGAATTATATTTTGACTGTGTATTTATGTTTAAGGAGTTGAATAATGTTTTTTGCTATTTGTGTGGTACGGATTGAGCTGAGAAGGGGGTGGTGGGGGTTGGTGTTGTTAAATGCATTTAGTTTCCAGCTTTCCGGTATTCATTTTATCTGAGTATAGTCACCAGATTACAGAACAACAATAACGTGTAGCTGATGGTAATTTAGCATACTAAAACCAAGGCATAGGAGTAATCCTAAGCAATATTTGACACATTAGGCAATATTAGGGCAGACAACCAAAAGTTTGGTCAAAAATGTACGTTTTAAGAACCAGTGCCAAATTTTACAAAAAATCAGCTGAGTGACAATTTCAGCAATTTCATGGAGGATTTCTTTCCATGAACTCCAATGAGTTATCTCATAATTACCCTGCTCACCTCATTCTGAATGCACCATGGCTCCTTCATGCCATTCTCATGTTATTGCGCTCTTACCAGCAGCAGAACTACTAGCTACTGCTGGGCATTTCGAGAATGTCTGCCACAGGTGCCATATATAAAACCTCACTGTATAGCAGGTTATTCATTGCCAGGCCATGAGTAGCCCTTTAGAGTACACTTAGTGGAAGGGACATAAATAAGAACAGTTTCTGAGGGCACACACTTGACATGGGTGACTTTTCATCGGAAATAGAAACTCATGTTTGGAAATATATTGTTACTTCACATCATCACCTGTCTGATGGGCAACAATCAAGTTGCACACGCTCCCCAATCCTTAGAATCCTGTCTAAGGAAGAACTATTCTTTCCGTAATGCCAGGCATAGCAAAACATCTTCTCAATGCATCACGTAGTGAAAGACCTTCAAACATTGAAAACAATAACTTTTATTGAACAAGAGGAAAAGCAAAAAAATCAAGTGAAAGAACTGAATTTTCTTCTGGGAATTGAAAAGAACTGCTTGCCTTTTGAGCAACAGCAAATTATGTTAATGAATGACCACTGCTCACATCTATTGACAGTGGATGTGAGTTAAGTCCTCTCTGGCTTGGTGACCACAATACTACCCTGCTCTATCATGGTCAACGAGATGTTCCTCCTGCTAATGTCCTCATCTTCCTCCTTGAAAGACTGCTGTCGCTCTCCCAGCTCTTCAGCATCCATCACATTGCCTTTGTGCCTAATCTAGCTGTTCAGAGTGCAGCCTGCAAAATTTGCAGCACACTCTGCCCACGCTGTACTGCAAGCCTTCCCCAGACTGATCCAAACATCAGAACCTTGCCTTCAGGAGGCCTTTCATCTGCCCCAGGATGGCTCTGGTTAAAGATTGGGCTCCATTGTATCTACTCTCAGCATCGATCAGGGGTTTTATAATTGATTTAGCAGCTATGCTCGTAGAAAGCAGACTGTCGTCTCCCTGTGACGATCCTTGAAAGGCATTTCACCATTGAAATGAAGCAGGAACATGAAAGTTCTCAAGGATATAGGTATCATGGCAGCTCCCAGGCCAATCTGGTGATCTAAGATCACTGAGGACTTGAACATTGATCTAATTGAACCCTTTTCTATAGATGAAGTCAGCTGTGTTATGATATGGCGCTTTCAACATGATGTGTGTACAGTCTACGATTCCCAGGACTTTAGCAAAGCCAGCTATGTTGGCACAGCCTGGTGCCCAGACTGCAGCACTGACCTCATCACAGGGGAATGAGATAAAGCGGTGTGATCTGGCACAATTGCATCAGTAACATCCTTGATACATTTGTGGGTTGAGGATTGAGAGATCCCACACAGGTCCCTTGTGGATCCTTGGAAGCAGCCCGTTACATAACAAATTGAGTGCAGTTGTGTCACCTTGATGGCCACTGGGGTAGGATGGCCACCCACTCCATCAGGTCACAGGTACGGCTCCATCAGATGTATGGCGTTCTGTGATGGTGTCCTGAGACAACCTCAGTCAGTGGTGGCAATGTGTCTCACTCAACTGGAAGAAATGCCATTGAGAAAAATAGACTCTGGACCTCCCATACCCGCTCCACAATCTAAGGAGATCTTCAGTTGTGACTGCTTCATATGAAGGCTGTTCAGCAGCCCCTGGAGGTTGCTGCTGCTCTGGGTCTTGCTGGCAAACCTGGTGTTTCTAAATTTCTCTGAGTCTTCATTGCATCATGGCCACAGTGACATGACCTTTGCTGGGGCTAGATCTACTAGTCACAGTTTCAATAAACCTGAGTGGGCAATATCAGAAAAAGGACAGGGCCTTAACAATGAGACCATCACCATTTGCATCACATACAGCATAGTCCTTAAAACAGTGAGTCATGGAAAACTCTGACAAGGATGGCCACAAAATGTCTGTAAATGTCCCTTTGACATAGGGGACCTTATCTTGATCTGTGCAGCACAAGCCATGTAGAAAATATCGTAAGAATGTGTAAGCGTATGGGCGGCATGGTAGCTCAGTGGTTAGCACTGCTGCCTCACAGCTCCAGGGACCTGGGTTCAATTCTCAGCCTTGGGCGACTGTCTGTGTGGAGTTTGCACATTCTCCCAGTGTCTGCGTGGGTTTCCTCCAGGTGCTCTGGTTTCCTCCCACTGTCTAAAGATGTGCAGTTTAGCTGGATTGGCCATGCCAAATTGCCAATAGGGATGTGTAGATTAGGTGGGTTATAGCAGGATGGGTCTGAGTGGGATGCTCTGAGGTTCGGAGTGGACTTGTTGGGCCGAAGGGCCTGTTTCCACACTGTAGGGATTCTATGACTACTAAAACCATCTCGCCTGTGACTCCAACCCCATGTCACCCAAGAAAAGCAGTGTTGCTTTTGAGAGCATGTTGGCAAATAGTTACCATTCAAAGTGACAGGAAATCAGTTCTTGTTATCGCCTTTGAGATCTTGGATTGCTTTTCTGAATTGTAACCTACAGGTGACACTATAATGGTCACTTGTGATTATTTCTGCTTCACAAAGATGCTTTTGATCAATTGACAGTGACCAATGATATGGTCAAGATTGCTGTGACCAGAATTGTATTTCACGTACAGAACTCGAGGATTACAGATGTCATCAACCTGAAGTGTGTAAATGCCTGATTAATGCAATTGCCCCTTGAGGGCCTCATGTCACCCACTTGCTCAGGCAACTGAAACCATTTACTCCACCCACTTCTGGTTATGCTCACAGCCATTCTTTTTATTTCCATTGCATATTTGCAATTTGTATGAAGATGGAAGGCATCCCTGTCGTGCTCCACAAAGGGGATTATAGATTCAGACTGGTAACCTGGGGGATACAACCCTCCCACCCAGACCTCCCTTTCTTCCTTGCACTCCTGGTAAGATTCCATCAGCTCTGACCTTTGACCTGTTCCCACCAACTCATTCATTTAAGTCTTCGTGTCCCGACTTTACTCCAGAGACCTGGGTCTACAGTTAGCCACTGATAATCATCGTGATGTACTGCTTCCTGTTGAAGTCAGGATGGTGGTGACAGTCAACTAAACCCTCTGACTCCCCCCTGCGGTGACCCCTGTCCTACAATGGACCAAAAAGAAGTTGTTGGAGAAACTCAGCAGGTCTGGCATCATCACATTTTCTACTTGGGGGGATCCTGCAGCCTCTCGGACTCAACATCAAGTTCAGTCGAGCTTGATTACGTCCTTCCATGTTTTGTTAACCACCCCACACCTAGTTCCATAATGACATAGGTGCTTCAGTACAGTCACATGTACTTCTAGGCCCATTAAAACATTATGTGGGGTGCATTCATTATGGTTTACCCATTTTCACCTTCTCTTAGCTCTTAATATCACTATTCAGCTTTTCTCCTGTCCTAGTCTGCTATCCATAATGTCCTTGCTACCTACCCCTTTCATATTCCTCTCTCTCTGGGCTCCATCTCTACCTATCTGCTCACCTCTTCCCTCCCCTCCTCCTCCCCCACAATCCCCCCGCCAACCCCAAATTCAGCTTCAGCATAAATACACTTTTTCCCAGCTGCTAACAGTTCTGCTGAAGAGTCAACAGACTCAAAACATTAACTCTGCTTTCTTCCCACAGAGGTTGCCAAACCTGCTGCGTTTCTCCAGCAAATTCTGTGTTTTTCTGAGATCTCTAACATCTGCAGTTCTTTGTTTTATCCTGCAATGGACTGATGGCTCCCACCCTTATATGTTGAATTGCTCCTTTCACAGTTATTGTCCCCTCTGTTTCACAACATCCTGCCTCTAATTCTCACAATTTACTTGCCCAATTTCCATATCACAGCGCTGGCCCCTGAGGAACCCACTGTGAATTTTACTGACTATATCCCCACGACTGACCATGACCCACCTCCTTGACTGTCTTGAAAGGGCAGTCCTGACTGACGAGTGACCAGATCCCTCACAGATCTCTGTACAGCTCCCCACCTGACTTACCACTAATTCCTGACTCCTTGCACTTGATCTGCATGGTCAATTCCCCAGACAATGATGATACAAAACCCTTGACCCTAAACACCTGAAAAGGCTGACTGACCATGAGTGAGCCCCGAGACTGAGATCAGACACTGCCCTTGACTGACCATGGTGGAACCCACCTGACTGCTGACAGTCCCTCTTGATTTGACTAAGGACAAATGCCCTTAGACTTTGAGTGAGGGCCATTCAGTATTCGGTGTGTTAGCTGCATAAAGTCCTGGTGCATGATGTGGATGTGCCATTGATGTAACTCTATGCCGTACAGCGACTTATCTACCCACTCGACTGATGTTGGCAAATGTGATGAGCTACTTGGCTTTGTTTCTGTGCTAGAAGATTAACAAGACAGAGATATTGTGAGCCTGTAAATTCTGAATGAGGCAGCAAGGTGCTAAAAGGCAAGATAGAGTTGCAATGAGCATTCAGGGAGGCAAACATAGTGAGTAATTGCTACAAAAGCAAGAGTCCTGAGGTACAACCTGCTCTAATATATAAGATGGGTACTTGTCCCTGTGCACAAAGATGTCTGATTGAAGTATTGCACTGAGACGTGACTGTGCATGCCAAAATCCAACATGGAAGTGGAGAACTGTATTCTAAGTGATAAAAGGTACTGCAGATGCTGGAGAATCCGAGATAACAAGGCGTGGGGCTGGATGAACACAGCAGGCCAAGCAGTATCATAGGAGCAGGAAAACTTGACGTTTCGGGCCTAGACCATTCATCAGAAAATCAGGCCCGAAACGTCAAGTTTTCCTGCTCCAATGATGCTGCTTGGCCTGCTGTGTTCATCCAGCCCCACACCTTGTTATCTTGTATTCTAAGTGAGTTGGAGCTGTGCCATGATGAGGTGGTGAGACTGGTGCATGTTCCATAACTGTTATGTTGGTTCTTCCTTTGGAGCCAGGAATCATATACTTGGTAGATAAATGGTAAATCTGAACAGGAACACTTCATTTGGATGCTCACACCTCCACGGCCAGTTCTGGACTGGACCCAAGTTCCGCCCTTCCAGGTCACCCAACCAACTCTTTTAAAGGGGTAGCAGCCACAGCTACATATATTACAATCCTTCCCCATTATTTTAAAACTCACTTTAATAAACTTGTATACAACAATTATATCTATTAGATAAGCATTGTGGCTAACATATTTACATCATCAGGAATATATACAAAAAAATGGAAACAGAAAAAAACCCTTCTCCAGTTTATGTTGACATGATCAGCCTCTCAGGGGAGTGGGGATTCCTCAAAGACCAAAACCTCAGGCCCCTGGGAGTGGCCATCCAAGACCATGAGTAGCATCTGTCCCTCCACCAGTCCCATACATTCAATGTGAATTCACTGGCATGGTGTTTGAGGCATTCCCATGAATGAAGGGGTTGTAACAGCAGCACTTTTCTTACTAGTGCGCAGAATTCACATGCTTCTGCTTTCTCCCCAACCTGAAAGTCCACATTTGGCCACTAAAAATAGGTCCTGGCTATCTCCTCCATTCACATTATGCCACGATGCCCAGGGAGCACTTGTTCCAGCACCCTTCCTCTTAACAGGGGAGGAATAACATCTCTCATTTCCCACATTAAACACCCATCCGACAAGGACAACTCCCGCCTCCTAGGCAGGCAAGGGTTTAATTCTAAGTGGTTTCCATGACTGGTCCTCCCTCTCAGGACTAACCCACCACTCAGCTCCAATCTAGGTTGTTCCAAGTAGTGTTCTGTACCTGATTCACTGACACTGGCACCTTGTCATCCTGGGAAAAGTACATAATTTTCAGGTTCCAGTCAAGAACATCTTTACTCCCTGATTGTGGCAGCCTTGACAGGACATCTGCATTGCTGTGCTTCTTTGTCTGTCTGTATGTGATCTCAGATGAGTACGCTGACAAAGCCAGTGCCTACCTCTGCAGGCATGCTGACACCATTAACGGTATCCCCAAATAGGAGCCAAAAAATGGACGCTAGATGCCCGTGGTCAGTCTTTAACACAATAACCTGCTGTAAAAGAAATAGGTGAACTTCTTAATTCCCCACACAATGCTCAATCCTTCTTTTTCAGTTTGAGCATAAATCTCCTCCATCTTCATTAGTGACCTCGATGCGAACACAATGGGCCTTCTTTTCCATTCAGTAAGATGTATGACAGTACAGCAATAACCCCACAAGACAAGGCATCACATGTTAACTGTAGTGGCAACTTCAGGTCAAAATTCATTAACACTTCCAACCTTTTTAAGGCTTGGTTCACCCCCAAGTAAGTCACCTCACATTTCTGAGTCCATTTCCCAGCAATCGATGCAGGGGTCTTAGCACGATTGACAGATCAGACACAAACTTGCCATAGTAATTTACAAGTCCCAAGAACAATCTCAGTTGAGATACATTCTCTGGTCTAGGGGCCTTCATGATAGACTTGATCTTTATGGGCACCTTGTGTAGTCCCTTGCTGTCAATTACATGGCCCATGTACTTTATAGAGTCTTAAAAAAAGCTCATGTTTCTCTCCGAGATAACAAGGCGTGGGGCTGGATGAACACAGCAGGCCAAGCTGCATCATAGGAGCAGGAAAACTTGACGTTTCGGGCCTAGACCCTTCATCAGAAATGGGGGAGGGGATAGGCCATGGTCCTGCAATCTTGTTAGACTTCCTTCTAAATTTTTAAAATGTTCCTCTCAGAGGATTGACTAGTCAAAATATTGTTCAGTTAACACAGGTCTCCTGGCAACCCACTTAGTATTTGATCCGTGGTCTTCTGGGATACAGCTGGCTGACGTGATGCCAAAAGGAATTCCCTTGCCATGGAACAGTCCCCTGTGTATCACAAATCCTCATCGCACGACCTGTTTTTAAGTCCAGAATGATGGGAGTGGCCTTCCAATATAATACTACAGACATACATGGAACAAGTGGTGCCTCTGAAGGGCTATGTACTGGTGAGGGACCAGTGTGCAGAATTGCCACTTTACATGGTAAAAGGTGAAAATCCTCCATTAATTAGATGCCCTAGTTACAAAAATTAAGGCTGAACTTGGCCATGGTTAATAGGCTGGCAGACTCAAACATGAGTTTGCAAGAGATCCTGGACAGGTACAAAGATGCCCCCAAAGGAACAAATGAAAGGGGTTGAAAGTAAATTACAGCTGAAGCCAGAGGCTTATCCTAGGAGTCCGAAGGTTAATCTAGCACCATATGTCATCCGGCCTGGAGTACTGGTGGAACTGGAATGGCTGGTGAACCCAGTGAATGGGCCACTCCCATCATTCTGGACTTAAAAACAGGTCATGCGATGAGGATTTGTGGCCTCCTCTACATCGGGGAAACCAAGTGGAGGTTTGGAGACCACTTTGTGGAGCACCTATGCTCGGTTCATTACAAACGACAACACCTCCCAGTCGCAAAACACTTCAACCCCCCCTCCCACTCCTTGGATGACGTGTCCATCCTGGGCCTCCTCCAGTGCCACAATAATGCCACCCGAAGGCTGGAGGAACAGCACCTCATATTCCACTTGGGAACCCTGCAGCCCAATAGCCTCAATGTGGACTTCGCAAGCTTCAAAATCTCCCCACCCCCAACCTCATCCCAAGACCAGCCCATCTCTTCCCGCCTCCTTGACCTGTCCGTCTTTTCTCCCACCTATCTGCTCCTCACACCTCACTGACCAACCCCCACTCCCACTTCCTACCTACTAGCTTCATCTCCGCCTCCTTGACCTGTCCATCTTCCCTCCCACCTACCTGCCCCTCCTTCCTCACCGACCAACCCCCTTCCCAACTCCCTACCTACACTCACCTTTACTGGCTTCATCGCCACCTCCTTGACCTGTCCATCTTCGCTCCACCTATCTGCTCCTCTATCCACCCTCTATCATTGCCTCCCCCCTCTCTATTTATTTCAGAGCCCCCTTCCCCTCCTCCATTTCTGAAGAAGGGTCCAGACCCGAAACGTCAGCTTTCCTGTTCTTTTAATGCTGCCTGACCTGCTGTGTTCATCCAGCTCCACACCTTGTTATCTCAGACTCCAGCATTGGCAGTTCCTACTATCTCTGTGGTAGATTACCGTTGCTCCTTGACGTCACCTCAGCCTGAGTCTCCTCACAACCACTCTCCATGACTTTGGGAGCTTTCAGGTGCATACTCTCTTTGTCAGCTGTCGGCTTAAGTCCCCTCATGACCACTGCTCTTGGCCTGCTCCCTGGGTTTTATTTCAGATTTCTACCATCCATAGCATTTAGTTTTTAATTTGTGGAATCCTTTGGAAAATATCAGCACATAGCTATTGAAACAACCAGAGCATTTTTTTAAAAAACTCCATGATACCTACATCTCTCATTTCCCAACAGTTTCTATCTGTCATGGATCATACTCAAATCTCATAACATCGCCTCACATTCACACACTCAGCATTGCCACAAGCTTCACCCTCACATCTCACCTCACAAGCTCCACACTATTCAAATCACCAATCAGCCAAACAGCTTGCAGCAACCCATGACACAATACCTTCTTTCTTATTAGATAAGTTAACACGTAACTAAAGGCGGTAGGATACAACCATCTCATAAAAATCCTTTCTCTCACATTCTTTTCCCCCTTATCCCACAGTCTTTTTATTTCAAGCTGTTGATAGTGTACTCATACACTTCTTGCTATCCACACCAACCCCAACCATGCCCTCATTCTTGTTCTTTCCTCCTTTCAAATATCCAAGAACTGCAAGCTATCAGGCCGTGCTAGAAGAAAAAGAAGTAAAAGATGAGGAAACCAGTGATGATAAAGCAATACTGTCATTAGCTGTCCCAGTCACCAGATCAAACGTTGCATATGCCTTGGAAGATACTTTAGATGCAAGATCTAAAAGTATCGAGACACTGAAACCAGGGCAGGGAAGAAGTGTAACAGGTACCAGCTCTCCAAAGGCCAAGTCACACATATGTTCTGCCTCAGAGGATTTGAAAGACCTCACAATGTTAGATTATAGAAGAACGCTGATGTGTATGAATAATAAAATGCTTGATTCATGGGAATCTTATCAACAAATCTGCAATCAATGTCAAAGAACATAGTGGAGTCCAGCACAAACTTGGCACAGAGCTTGGACTCCTCCCTTTCCAGTGTGAATGTGTTGGCCAACTCAATTAGCATACTTACAGATTCAACTGTACTGCAGCGTATGGTGGCCAAGGCCTAAACCCCCATTGCATCACACACAGGAGGACACCCAACATCAGAGAGCTGTAGTAAAACTAGATGTTCTGATCCAAGCACTGAGTGTGGTTCATGCAAGCTTGGATTCAAGGGATGAAGGTGTAGGTCCTATGAGGCCTTGTTGAGGGGGGTTAGGCCTACAATCATTGGAATTCAGAGGAACGACAGGAGACCTTACTGAAATGTATCAGATTTGGGGGGAACTTAGCAGCATAACAGCTGAAAGGATATTTCCACTCATGGGGAAGTCTCAACCTGAGGGGCAGTTGGACATTTAAGATGAAAATGAGATGGAATTTCTTCTCTCAGAAGGTCATTATTCTTTGGAATGCTCTACCTCAGAGAGTTGTGGAGGCTGAGTCGTAAAACATATTAAAGGTTGAGATAGATTCTCGGCAAATTATAGAGGCTAGGGTTTTGGAGAAACTGGAGATGAGGCCAAGTTCAGCCTAGCCCTGGATCTTATTGAATGGCAGGCTTAATAGGCCAAATGGCCTACCTTTCCCTTATGTTCTTATTTCCTTGCTCTACACTGAGGCTTTGGTTGCAGGTACAGTGCATGACCAGACACTATGGCCCAGACCAAACCCCCTCAAAATATATGAAGAAGATAGCTTCAACCCCAACGTTTTCTTATTTTAAAGACAAGTGCCAGCCATGGCATTCCAATTACAACTCAATTGGTCAAACTACCAGTCTTGAAGCAAAACAGCCTTTATTCATACACAATAGTTAAAATACAACAAAAGAAAGAATTGGAATAACAACTCTATTGGAAAATTTAACAGAATTATTTAGCTACTAAGCAGTAACTGTTCCAATATAGTAAGACCCCATAAACACACTCTTGGCAAGGCAAATTCAGTAAAATAGATTGTCTCACATGCCATTCTAGCAACAGGAAGAGAACACCCAGTTTTAGCTGTTACAGAGAGAGGAAAAGCAGCTTCCACCAATAGCTTCAAGAACCCAGCAGCAACTGCTACCGAAAGCCAAAACTAAAACAAAACCTGGTTCTGTGAGAGCTTGACTCCACCCAGTTAGGCTGCTTCTATTCTGACTTTTAAAAGAAAATTCAAGGCCTCACAAGCTGTTTACTCTATTAGGTTTGGAACAGACTGCACTGTATCTCTGCCTTGACCTTTCTTCATTTTAAAAAAAGGACCAAATACACCTCTTAAAGCCATAGTATTGCCACAACCATGCTACAGTTC
The DNA here is from genome assembly GCA_024137785.1 of Ginglymostoma cirratum. Taxonomy (NCBI): domain Eukaryota; kingdom Metazoa; phylum Chordata; class Chondrichthyes; order Orectolobiformes; family Ginglymostomatidae; genus Ginglymostoma; species Ginglymostoma cirratum. The sequence continues at coordinate 36,627,498 of JAHRHZ010000021.1, forward strand.
ATTGCAAATCCAAACTACTGTAGCAATATCTGCAGCAGATTGTGCAGAATCTTTGAGGCCAAGACAAAACCTCTCAGCTGTATCACACCACTCTTTATAGAGCACTCAATGGCTGTACAGAAGTCTAGAAAGCACTAATGAGTTTTACAGACACATCAACATACAACAAAAGTTTTGACAACCTGTAAATAGTTGATGATTCATATATATAAAACTAGTGAAAGGGGCTCCTTTCTAGTGTTAAATGTGCCCTTAATTGTGCAAGATTTAGACATGGAATTAACTAAAGCATTGGGCACCAAAATGACTTTAGGATCAGTCTGCCTGCTCTGCATATTTGCAATTGGTTCTCCCTGAACTTGTACTGATGCCATCACCAAAATGATACCCAGTACTGTTCAATTGAGATATATGCCTCCACACGAAACATGTCATTCTTGAGCAAAAATGGTTGTCGTAGTTCCATAAGCCAACTGTAGAGCTAAATCTAACTGACAAATGATTTACTCAAAGAATAATCAGTTACATGCTGGGATCCAACTTTCTTATTTCATTCTCAGGACCAACATTTATTTTTCATCCATAATTGACCTGGAGAAGGTGGTGGCAACCACACTGCTGCAGATCATAAGGGGTTGGAATGTCCACAGTGCTATAAGGAAAGGAATTCCAGGATATTAATCACATGACAGTGAAGGAATGGCAATATGATTCCAAGTCAGAATAGTGTGTGGCTTTGATGTGAACTTGCAGGTGGTGGTGTCCCATGCTTCTATCTGCTGCCTTTTTCCTTCCTTTTGGTAAAGGTCACAGATTTGGATGCTGCTGTGTATTTTGTAGATATTACGTGCTGCGGGCACAGTGCATCAGAGGTGGAGCGAGTGAATGAAGAAAATGGTGGATGGAGTCTCATTTAAGCCAGCTGCTTTGTCCTGGATGACGACCAACTTTTAGTGTTGTCGGTGCTACGCTAATCCAGGCAAATTGAAAGCATTCCATCAGATTCCAAACTTGTATCTTGTACATGGTGGACAGGCTTTGGGGATTCAGGAGGTGAGTTATTTGCTGCAGAATTCCCAGCCTCTGACTTGCTCTTGTAGTCAGACTATTTATATGGCTGGCTCAGCTCTGTTCTGGTCAATAGTAACCCCAGGATGTTGGTAGTGGGGGATTCTGCAATTGTAATGCCATTGAATTTTATGAAGGAATAGGTAGATTATTTCTTGTTTAAGGGGGTCATTGGCTGGTACTGTGTCACATGAATATTACTTGGCCCTTGTCAGTCCAAACCTGGATATTGTCCAGGTCTTGCTGTATTTGGATAAACAATACATCAATATCTGAGAAATCACAAATGGTGTTGAACACATTGTGTAATCATCACCAAACATCTTCATTTCTGATCTCATGCAGGAGAAAAGGTAATTGATGAAGCAGTTGATGATGATTGGGCCTTGGACACTAGCCTGAGGAACTCCTGCAGAGATTACCTGGAGCTGAGATGATTGCCCTTCAATAATTCAAACCATCCTTCTTTGTGCAAGGAATGAGTTTACTGAAGAGATTCCAAGGAAGGGTCTTTGTCCGAACAAGACGCAAAAGTTCTCCAAAGATGCTGCCAGACCTGCTGAGTTTCTCCAGCATTCTCTGTTTTTATTTCAGAGTTCCATCATCTGCTGTATTTGTTTTAAGTGAAGACTTTCCCCTTGACTCACATTGGTTCCAGTTTTACAAGCAGTCCTTGATGCCACATACTGTCCAGTGCTTCCTTGATGCCAACAGCAGGCATTCTCACTTCATCTGCTGAGTTCAGTCTTTTGTCCATGAGTGGACCAAGGCTGCAATAAGGCCAAAAGCAGAGCAGCCTCATTGAAACACAAACTGATCATCAGTGAGCAGATTATTGCTAAATAAGAGCTGGATAGCTCTGTCAACAAAACCTTCTATCATTTTATAGATAATCAGGAGTAGAACAGGACAGCAAATGGCTGGGTTGGATTTGTCCTGCTTTTTGTAGAATGGAAGGAACTGGGAAATAATCCACATTGTCAGGTTGATACCAATGTTATCGATGAACAACTCGTCTGAGGACACAGATAGTTCTGGAACACAAGTCTCCAATATTATTGCGAGATTGGCATCAGGGCCCATAGTCAAGTTTCCAGTGCCTTCACCCATTTCTTGATATCTTGTGGAGTGAATGAATTGGTTAAAAGCTGGCAACTATAATGCTAGGAACCTAGGAAGAGGCCAAGATGGATTATCTACTTCTGGCTTTCAGATTTGCTGGGCTCCCCAATTTTTGAAGATGGAGTTATTTTTGGATAGTCTGCCAGTTAGTTGTTTAAATTTCAATCACTATTCATGACTAGATGTGACAGGACTGTAGAGCTTAGATCTGATCCAGATGCACGTAATCCTGCGTTGTAACTTCACCAGGTTAACACAACATTTTTAGATAGGCCTAGTGCTGCTCCTGGCATGTGCCTTTTGCACACTTATTAAGTCAAGGTTAACCCCCTAGCCTGATAGTAATGGTGGAATGAGGGATCGGCCAGACTGGGGCATAAAGATAGTGATTAAATTGCATAAAGATTGTGGTTAAATTATTTTCTGCTACTGATGGTCTACAGTATCTCACGGAGCTCAGTTATGAGTTGTGAGGTTTGTTCAAAATCTAACCTATTTAGTACTGCGGAAGTACCACACAGTACAATGGAGTGTATCCTCATCAGAAATTTGTTTCCACTAGGACCGTATGATGGTCACTCCTTTCAATACTGAAATCGATTGATGCATCTGTAACAGGTAGATGGGTGAGGAGGAGGTGATAGGTCAAGTAGGTTTTCCTTCAGGATGGCTCCATCAATACCTGCCAAAGACTTATCTAGCAGCTTTAGGACTCTTTCAGCTCAGTGGTGGTGCTAACAAGCCACTCTTGGTAATGGACAGTCCTGTGCAGAGTGCATCCTGTGCCTTTGCCACCTTCTGTGCATCTTGTAAGTGGTGAACATGGCAGAGCAATGATTCATCACTTCAGGGGTGGGGTTTGGGGCAACAGGTGGTAATCAGTAGGAGGCTTCTTTACCTACGTTTGACTTGATAATACTGAGACTTCCTGAGGTCCGTGATAATTGGACCATGACCTCCTTAATATATACCACTGTTCTTTCATCACAATTGTGTCCCTCCTGTCAGGAGGATAGAGCATATACAGGATGGTGAGGTGGTGTCTGGGACATTGTAAAGTATGATTCAATAAGCATGGCTATGTCAGGTTGTCATTTCACTAATCCATAATTGTGGAGGTGGCAATGTTGGACTGGGTCAGACAAACTCAGAAGTCACACACCTCCAAGTTATAGTCCAACAGGTTTATTTGAAATCACACACTTTCAGAGCACTGCTCCTTCATCAGGTGAAGAAGATCCATAGGTCAGTTCTCCTAACTTTGTCACAAGCCTCCACTGGTTAGTAAGGAGGATTTTACAGGAGTAACAAGGCTGGGTCTGTTGCTTTTTCTGGACCCTGATCAATGCCAGCCAGTCTGTCCAGCTTCAGTCCTTTTAAACTTCACTGTGCTAGTTTGATACAAGGGGCTTGCTTGGTCATTTCAGAGAGCATTTAAGCGTCAACCACATTGCTGTGTGCTTCCAGACACAAGAAGATTCATTCACATAATGATCTGATGGCAGATTTCCTTCATCAAAGCAAAGCTAGTGAACATTAATAGACTTTAGTGAATGAAAAATATAAAATGATTGGTGTAATTTTCTAAATGATTCCATTTCCATTTCATTCCCAATGAAGCGAATAAACAGTTGTGCTGTGTATCAAAATTAAATATGTGAGAAACGTATGAAAATAGCATTCTGCAGATTGAATCTTGTAACAATTATGCTCTTCCTCTTCAAAAATAGGTTTGGAAAAAACTTATTTGTCATTAGTACAAATCTAAATATCATTCATTGATAGGATATTTTCATATTCGGTAATCTTTTTGCAATGTAGAATTGTCTGAGCTGTGTAATAAAGTCCATTTATTAATTCATTCTTTTAAAAATCAAAATAATACAGCTCTCAAGTTCACTTCTTTCATGAAGTGGTTTGAGACATTCCACTAAGTTGGTGAGGGATTGTGTAAATGCAAATGTTCTTCCATATGAATCGTCATTAATTGTATTTTTGAAGAATTGCAGCTTTATTGAGCTGTCAACAGGGTGTGCTGTTTCACCGTTTTCAAATTGAAAAAGCAGCTGGGAACCAAAGTGGAGATAGTAAGAACTGCAGATGCTGGAGTCAGAGAAAACACAGCGTGCAGCTGGAGGAACACAACAGGCCAAGCAGCATCAGAGGAACAGGAAAGCTGACGTTTCGGGTCGGGACCCTTCTTCAGAAATCTTCAGATTATATCTGGGAACCAAAGTATGCAGGTTTATATATCTCAGGTTGTCAGTCAGTTTGAAGATATTTATAACACTGAGTCAGAGATAGCAAGAACTGCCGATGCTGGAGTCAGAGATAACACAGTGTGGAGCTGGAGGAACACAGCAGCCAGCAGCATCAGAGGAGCAGGAAAGTTGATGTTTCGGGTCGGGATCCTGCTTCAGAAATCTTCAGAAGATTTGCCTGGCCTGCTGTGTTCCTCCAGCGCCACATTATTTATAACACTGAGTGTTTTTATTTGTTAAATTAACTCCCACGTACACAAGCTGAATAATACACAGTTGAGTATGGGTTTGAAGGCTGTAAGATAATGTAAAAGATGAGATAAAAACACAGTGGAATACTGACTAGTGGTCCCACAAGATTTCTACCTGGAAAGCGTGTCTACATAGAGCGAAGTCATGTAGATGGTAGCATTAATTGATGTTTTAGAGTTTTTGTCTACTTATCTTTGGGAACCAGGTGAAATGTCAGTGAGGTTACTTTTCTTGGAAGTGACCTACGCTCATTACAATCCTTTAGGGGGTAAATTAGATTCACAAAAAAGAATGCAGTACTACATAAGTGATCTGATGAAAGAAATTGACTCAAGAAGGCAGTTAGCATAATTTTCCTCCACAGAATCATGTTTCGTGTCCTTGTCTAGTATTATTGATGTGTTGTGAAGAAAATAAGATGTGGTTCTACACAACAGCTCTTTGGGACAGTGGTGGACCTCAAACTGGGTTTGCAGCTGGTATAATAACGAGCAGAGAATTAAATTACAGAATCATCTATTTTATGTATTATTTGAGGGATAAAAGTTAACCAAGACATCAGGAAAACTGTGCTCATCTTTAATTAATGCAATGAATTCTTTTATGCACAACTGGGAATGTAATATTTCATCTGAAAGATGGCACATCTGACAATGCTTGAACCTGTAATTTGTAAGGCAAAATTCTAGACTGAGCAAAGGTAAATAATTTCTGCCCCTCATAAAATTTAATCTTGTCCCTCAAAATCACTATGCCTTTAATAAGCAGCTGACTCAGAATATACTCACTGTAAAATGATCCATGGGGTGGCACGGTGGCTCAGTAGTTAGCACTGCTGCCTCACAGTGCCAGGGACCTGTGTTTGATTCCAGCCTTGGGCAAATGTCTGTGTGGAGTTTGCACGTCCTCCCTGTGTTTGCATGGGGTTTTGCCAGGTGCTCTGGTTTCCTCCCACACTCGAAAGATGTGAAAGTTAGATGGATTAGCTATGCTAAACTGCCCCATAGTATCCGGGATGCACAGTTTAGGTGTATTAGCCATGGGAAATGCAGGGTTATGGGGATGTTTCTGGGTGGGATGCCCTTCAGAGGGTAGGTGTGGACTTGTTAGGCCGAATGGCCTGTTTCCACACAGTGGGGATTCTATGATTCAATGAAAACCAAGTAATCAATTAGACTCAGTTTTCAACAATTGCCTGTTACGGTTAATGAGATTTTACTTCTGTACTTTGATTGTAGACTGAAATGGGATAAGGATTATTTTTTTAAAAAAACAAGTAATGTGGATGAGACTGCTGCACTTTTTAAAAGTTTGTCATTGAAAGTCATTGTAAGTGATGTTTACAATGCTGCTTTGTTCAGCCAGTGAAGGTGGCTGATTACACCAGGAGATGAGTAAAGAGTGAAATTTGGCCAACAAAAAGAAGCCCTGGAGTGATGACCAGTTGTCGATGGCAAACTGATAGCTTTTGTCAACAACAATGTGATTTCTCCTGGGTAGCTGAATCACTTGTGGGTGAGAACGACATTGCAAGAAACCTTCAGACCTCCTGTAGGGAGGTGGTGCATCTCTCTGAAGTAGAAATTAACTGGAGCTTGAAAAAATCCAGTTATCGTCTCCCACCAGTTGCTGAAAGCTGTTGCTTTTAACCGATACATCAGATACGGTATCATTTATGATCCGGTCATTCTGCGCCTCCTGCAAGTGAAGTTAAAAGTACCTAGGAGAAGAGAAATTCAAAAACAGGAAATCTGGGCTTGCGAAAGGATCATCTCAGTGAGGTTTGTGAGCAGGGGCCATTGAATCTTCCTCTTTTTCTTTTACACCCCACCCCCTCTCGTTTCTGTTTGCCTGAGTTGAAACTGACAAGTAAATTGGGGAACTTTTGCATGCTTTGATAAAACCTTCAACTTATGCGATGTGTCTGGGAATAGTAAGGCTTGATTTCCAATGCACTACACCAGTAAAGTGTGACACAAGTAACTAACATCAGTGCATTTTTAAATAAACAAAGAGCAATATTGATTCAATTAACCTGTTTTAGTTTACTCACCATCTTTAATAATATAAACAGCTCCATTAATGACAAGTAAACAGTGAAGCATCCCTGTAGATAGAAGCTGACTCCATTTCATAACAAGGGCTTGTGGACTGATCATGAACACAAGAGCAGCATTCATTGAAGAAGACACAAGGACTGATTCAACAGCAGTCATGGAGAAAAAGCACGTGGTAATAATAAGGATGTGAATGGCGGTTTCCATCCAGTCCTTTGGTGGATAGAAGATCATGGGATATGTACCCATTATCAGCAGTAATGCCTTTCCTATGCAGGTCACTCCTCATTGATATAATGGAATCAACTCTGCAGTATCTATATTGAGACACCTGTCAGTGGAACTCCAAAGGACAGTGACACAGAGACATTGATTACAGAGGAAAATGCACATGAAAGGCTACCAAACTACTAAAAAGGAGAATGAAGGGTAGAAAACCAGAATCACATTCAAAGTGCTGAGAAGTAATGCATGACAAATGATCTCTTTATAACTCCCAATCTGAGACTTCCCTGACATTATGGGCCCTTTGCTGCCTCATAGGATGTCACTGGGGTTTGTGAAAATTTGCTTTAATGTTGTGCGCAAGTGGATTGAAGTGCTTAAAAACAGAATTGATAGAAAGGTGAATATGTAGATCTCAAGAGAAACTGATAGGGAAAGCAAAGAGGTATGTGGGAGAAACACTAGATTGTAATACTTAATTTAATGAAAAAGTAATGAAAAAAAACCCACCTGGTCATCTGTGAACCACGTCACTGATTTGTGATGCCATTGTAGTTTTTGTTAGTGACCATGAAAGAGCAATTATTTGACGTATGTTAAAATATAAAATTGTGTAGTTTATAAACATTAATATTGAAATTTTATACTCTAACATGCAACAATGAGTGAGATAAAGAATATCAGTGGTGGTTTAAAATCACTTAAGGTATACTGGTGAAGAGTAGAATTTTCTTAAAATACACCATTCAATTACAATTGCCTTTTTTGCCTATTAGTTTATCTTTAGATCTCCGTGGCCGGATTTCTTCTTCTTCATTATCCCCTGACGTATGTGCAATTAATTCATTTCTTCAATAAGCAATTTATCAAAGAATGAGTTAACGATTATGCCACAACTACACTGACCCAAACATTGCTGAAAATAAAGATTGTGAATTTGATTTATTGGAGACTCAACCTGCTTCTGGTAATTGTCACTCAGCTGTTTATATTAATAAAGGTGTTGAATAAACTAAAACAGGTTAATTGAATCAATGTTGCACTCCAGGTTTATTTAAGTAACCTCAATTCTGAGACAAAAGCCTTAGTCATTTTTGTAATCTTTTGATCATCATCACATTGAGCAGAACATTTAGTTTAAACCAAGCTGTTATAGAATAAAAACTATAAACATATTTTAAATTTGTTTTCTCTTCATCCTCTTGAGTTGTATTGCCTTTCTACATCTCATAAACAATGCCATTATTCAGAAGGCTGTGGTGTATCAGACATACACTGTGTTAGAACATAGAACATAGAACATAACAGCACAGTACAGGCCCTTCGGCCCTCGATGTTGCGCCGACCTGTGAAACCAATGTGAAGCCCCTCTAACCTACACTATTCCATTATCATCCATATGTTTATCCAATGACCATTTAAATGTTATACAGAGTATGTTAGAAAACAGTGAGTGCTACTATTTTTTATCTGAACCCTTGTAACCAGCTGACAAAGGATACTTATATCCCATTCCTTTCACAGCTAAAAGTTAATAGGATTCTACATTAATTCACATTTTTCATCTTCTCTCAATTTTGAAAAGTATCTGTTCTTTCTCTGAAGCCATCAGCTTTCAACACCTATTTACTTATTTGATAGTGATTTTGTTTAGAGCATATTCTTTCAATGAGTGAAATATTAGGGTTACAACTGTTCTATTCCAGCTGGCTAGGCAATGAAGGATAAAACTGAAGCCTGATCTGACATGCTTATAAACTTTTATGACCAAAGTCAAACATCACAAACGTGCCACACAATTCAATTATCACAATTTCAGTCTGCTCCTATATATAGGATAACAAGTGAATTCCCACTCCATGCCAATCATTAGAATACCCACTTAATGTCTAACCTAAATGATAGCATTCTCTTCTACGTTGTTCACCACTAAGATTTTCAAGTTAACTCGTGTGGAAACACGCATCACCCCTGAATAAGCTTATTCTGCTCGAATGTAGAGTCTTAGACTTGCATGCATGCAAGCAAAACAAAGATAGTAGAAAGACATCAACAAATACACGTTCCATGCAGAATCAAAGTCACATTTCTGAACAATCCACTGTGCATGGAAAAGGCAAAGGGGGAGGAACCGTTATATAATCCACTAGTAACACAGACTGTGCTGGTGGACGGCGACTGTATCCGGAGTAGTTAGTGTGGAGAGGTGACAGTAGTAGTAATTTTATAAAAATGTTAGACTTTCTGAACCAAGGACAGTTACAACATTGCCAGTAGCACTGAAATGTGTGGAGATGACAATTAGCAACTGAAGATTTATGCTTTTTCCCCCCATAGTAAGTTTGGATATGGAGAGGGCATTTATTTGAACCTGTATCCTTTCCTTCTCCGTGCTGATCAAGTCCATGGGGGAAAGCCCATGGATAGGGTTGGCATAAACTCCCACCAGAGTCACTGGTATTAATGCAGTTATGAATAGGCCTTTCACCACACGAGGAACATTACATCCTAAAACTGTGCAAGTTGCTTGGGATTCTCATCATCTTCATCAAGCTCCCCCGCAGCATTTCTGGCTATGCTGAACTTCATAGAGGAGGAACAGTGATAGGATCTCCAGTAATGCAGGACATTCTGGATGAGAGACTGTGATAACATGTCTGTTAATACTGGACCATGTGGAGGGAGGGACAATGACAGCATCTCTGATAATGCAGGAAACCACTGTTGATTGTTGTAAAAACCCCTCTAGTTCACTAATGCCCTTTAAGGAAGGAAAGCTGCCATTCTTACCTGGTCTAGACTACATGTGACTCCAGACCACAACACTGTGGTTAACCATTAAATGTCCTTTGAAATGGTTGAAGCACAGGGCTAAAACTGTTTTTGAAATGAAATGAACTTGAATTGACCAACTTACATTGAGCTAGACACCAGAAAAGACAAGGGCAAACTCAGCCTTGTCGACCCTGCAAAGTCTTCTTTACCAACATCTGGGGGCTAGTGCCAAAATGTCACAGTGAGTCATTAAACAACAGCCTGACATATTTACAGAATACACAAACTATCCTTGACAACACCGTCACATCCCTGGATACATCCTGTCCCAAAGGTAGGATAGACTTAGCAGAGGTGGCAACACTGTAGTGTACAGTCAGGAGGGAGTCACCCTAGGAGACCTCAACATTGACTCCAGACCCCATGAAGTCTCAATCATCAGGTCAGACATGGGCAAGGAAACCTACAGCTGATTACCATTTACCGGCCCCACCTCAGCTGATGAAACAGTGCTGCTCCATGTTTAACATCACTTGGAGGAAACACTGGTGGCACTGGTGCAGAATGTACTCTGGGTGCAGCACCACTACTGGCCGTGCTGGTCGAATCCCAAAGAAAATAATTGTTAGACTGGGTCTGTTGCAAATGGAATGTAGGAGATCAGTCAAGAAAGTATTGGAATAGTCAAGCCTAGAGATAACAGAAGCACAGCTGATGTTTGATACAACAGTTGAGCTTAAGTATGGCAGAGATGAAGAATGTTATGGAGATGGACATATGTGTTCTAGTTGACGAAGTGGATATAGGATGAGAAGCTCAGTTCAGAGTCAAATGGAAGGCCACAATTGTTAAATTACATACAAACCACTGCCAATTGATGTATGCAAAAAGATTTAAGTCTGGAAATAATAAAATATATTATTCAGTTCTTATGTAAAATTAGAAAATATATTTCCACCTCCATTCATGAACCTAACTTAACTGGCATATAATATTTTCTATTAAGATATATCCTTGCTCTTGTTGAGCAATAGCTAGATCATGTTGGAATGGTCACAGTCTGTAACTGAAGCTATAGCTGCTGGACAGTTTTTGATATACAACCTGTTGAGCATGACTCTTCAGTCATGTGGTGTATCAATGTGTATGAAAATCTGCAGTCCATATCTGAGACCACAATATTCCAATTGGTCAATTAGAGTCAAAGCCAGTTCCTTTATATACTTTGAAAAAGAAAAGCTGGATGAGAGCAAGTATTAGTAAGAAATTCAATTAATTTGGAAACACCAAAATGGAACAATAGGAAAGACACAAATTAGACAATGCAAGTAGGAGATTGGAGCAAGGTGAGAACTGTTCTTTAGAGAATGTAAAGTCCTTGTCTGTATTTCTTATGCTCCTTCAGCTGAAAACACTTTAATTTTATATATTCTTTTTAAACAGTGGAGTTTCCGTTCTATATGAGAGACATAGCTGCCATGCTGAGATCGTCTCAATCTCAGAGCTGAGTCATTGCCAACTAAGTCCTGAAGCAACATAGAATAGAAAAAAAGCTTTTGTGTTCTGCAGCTATGTATCAGTTTCTTACGCAAAGTGATTCTGATCTGCCTCCTTAGAAATGAAGAATTGCTGTATATTTACTCCACCCTTGTCAGCTAGTAAAAAATGGGGTATTTAGACTTGAATTAGGAGAATACAATTCTGATTCTAATTTTTTTTTTGTTGGCAGTACCCAATGCTAACAATTATTGACAAGATATATTTTGCACAGTATTGTCATCTATCTCCTTAATGGGATCTAAATTTTCCCAAATAAATATTTATAAAGAATAGAAATGGAGAATGGTCAGGAGATATAAATAGAAAGTGAATGAGATGTTGTTGAGTTCTAGCAAAGATAATTCATGAAAACTCCTAAAAGCAGTTTGGCAGCTTTTTCAGTCATTTAATACCACAATTATACATTTGTGTTCTGCCACCAACACCAATTGTTGCCATGTCCTCCTGTCTTGTTTTGATATCTTCCAATTAAAGGTTACCTAAAGTCTCTGATACTGTACCTAATTCTTGTAAAATTATTTCAAGTCCTGTCACCTTGTCATTATTCTCAGTCATGGAAACAGTCCTCCACATCGGAATTGAGCACTTCCAATCATTTAGTTTAATAAACTAAGAAGAAACAGGGTGAAATTTTGTGGAGGAAAGGAGCTGTAGAACACTCCTCATTCTTCTGGGGTGCAAAAATATCAATTCAAAATGTATTTCAACCTTTTAAAAATTGAATTTATGAGCAGCCTTCAGCCCATTTAAGCTGGTTAGGCTGCTTAATGTTTGGTACATTCGCACACTCCATTTGTATAAGATATTCGCAGTCAGGATTCTACAGCCAGCAAAGGACCCAAATTGGAATAATTTAGCATCACTGCACCTGGTTTGGATACTTGTGCTCTTTGTTCATTTGTACGTTAATCTACATCTTCCAGGGTCTTATATGGATAGTAAATATCCTTTGTTCTTCAATTTTCATCTGCTGGTTACATGTATTCAGATAAGACAGCACCACGGTTATATATTGTAGTTATGTCACTGAACTAATAATATTTTTTAGATGAGAATATCTGATTTCCAACATCATTGAGCCAGTATGTTTCAGTTCCTACTTTCCCATCTCTCTGTCATGACAAGGCATTGGTACTGATCTCTGAATCGATCTATGTTAACTGTTTCACTTCATTTCAATTCCTGTAGCCATGTGTGAAGTAAAACTCTGAATAAAGTTATCTTTCAATTTGTTTTCCTCTCATGGTAGGATTCATTCAATGACTGAGAATTTGGGTTGACTTGCTGTTGTTTCAGAGCTGGTTAGCTGAAGTGACAGAGGAGAAACCAGATTTTTTTATGCTTTTTCTTTTATGCTTGATCTTTTCAAGAGAAACAGGAGGAAAACAGTATTGATCAAAATATTTAAGTTTTTAACATTAGAGGGTGTTTTATGAAGGCCACAAGTACCATAAATATGGCAAGCAAGGTGACTGACTTAAACAGGATGCACAATTTTGATTTCACAACAGCAGGTTAAAATGCTGTCAGTGTTACATTTTCAGCATGTCAGGCCTCACTCCAGCCTGTAATATGTTCCTAAACTGGCATGAGAGAGACATGGCGTAGTAGCTAGGGAACAAAGTTTGGAGCAGGGACCAAGAACAATGTTTTCCCAATAGCTAATTGCTAATTAATTGATTATTTGATATTTGTTAATGACTGTAGCTGAACAGTTTTACAGAGTGGAGAAACATATGTTGTACATGTATCTTTAAGGGATCATTTCTTAAGCTGCTGTCAATGACTAGCCCGTTGAGACAATATGTGACGTATTAGTCTTATGACTCTAAGATTGAAAGGTGTAGCAGTCATAATATGCTCCATTTTTAGGTTTGCCTAGTGCTGCTCTTGGCATGTCCTCCTGCGTTCTTTATTAAACCAAGGTTGTTCCCCACATGATGATAATAGGGTGAAGGACATGGCAGGCCACAAGGCTACAGATTGCAGTTGAACACAATTTAACCTAGATTAGGAAATCATGGGAAATGTAGATAATTATGCTTCATGAGAGTTGGTGCATGAAGCACAGGGTGCAGCAAATTGATTCTTTTAAAGCTCTGGTATCGTTTAAAAACAGAGTTGAAAATGCCAGGAAAATGGTTGCAATGTCGAGAATTTTCTGACATGTCTACATATCCTTGTACCTTAGCATGTAAAAGATAATGCCCGTTTTACAGGAGGATGTGGCTTGACGGATTACATCCAACAAACAATAGTACTAATCACAGCTGATCAAAGTCTAACAAAGAAACCATTTAGAACTTAGCTACATTAAAGAAATAGCAACATTCCATTGCTTTTCCTCACAGTTGATGAATGTGATAAATTAGATATATTAGCTGTTTGAATTTGGTTTGATTTATTACTGTCATGTGTACCAAGGTACTGTGAAAAGTTGTATCTTACATGCTTTACAGGCAGATCCCACTATACAAGTGCATCAGGGTAACAGAACAGAGTTCAGGATACAATGTTATTGCTGCCAAGAAGGTGCAGAGCAAGATCAACATTAACATTAAAAAAGGTCCTTTCAAAAGTCTCATAACAGCAGGGAAGACAAGGTGTGGAGCTGGATGAACACAGCAGGCCAAGCAGCATCATAGGAGCAGGAAAGCTTGACGTTTCGGGCCTAGACCCTTCATCAGATTTCTATTGAAGAGTCGAGGCCCGAAACGTCAAGCTTTCCTGCTCCTATGATGTTGCTTGGCCTGCTGTGTTCATCCAGCTCCACACCTTGTTATCTCGGATTCTCCAGCATCTGCAGTTCCTACTATCTCTAACAGCAGGGAAGAAGCTGTTTTTGAATCTGTTCTTAGGTGGATAAAGGCTTTTGTATCTTCTGCCCAATGTGGAAGGGGTCTTTGATTATGTTACTTTCCTGATGCAGAGGGAAGTACCAATGAAGTCGATGGATGGGAGGCTGGTTTGTGTGATGGACTGGGCTGCATTCACAACTCTTTATAGTTTCCTTTGGTCTTGGGAAGAGCAGTTGCCATACCATGCTGTGATGCATATGGATAGGATGCTTTCTATGGTGCATCTATAGAAATTTGTAAGAGTCTTTATGGACATGCCAAATTTCCTCAGACTTCTGAGGAAGTCGAGGCATTTCTGTGCTTTCTTGACCATAGTGTCAATGTGGATGGACCAGGACAGATTGTTAGTGATCATCACTCCCAGGAACATGGCATTCTCGACCATTTCCACCTCAGCACCATTGATGCAGACAGGGGCACGTCATCCACTTCGCTTCCTGAACTCAGTGACCAGCCTATTCATTTTGCTGATGTTGAGGGACAGACTGTTGTCATTGCACCTTGCCACCAAGCATTCAGTCTCTTTCTTGTACTCTGTCTCATCATTGTTTGAGATCCAAACTACAGCAGTCCTGTCAACAGCAAACTTGTAAATGGAGCTGGTGCAGAATTTGGCCACACTGTCGTGTGTGTATAAGGAATATAGCAGAGGTCTGAGTATGCAGCTTTGCAAGGCACCGGTGTTGAGGATTATCATGGGGGAGGCGTTGTTGTCTTCATTATCGATTGCGGTCTATTGGTTCGGAAGTCGAGAATCCAGTTACAGAGGAGGGAGCAGAGCAGAATAACTAATAGCACTTAACTCCTCAGAGAATAATGGACCACGCACCAGCTGCACAGTGACTCAATATTAACAATTACAAATAGGAAATTAGTGAGAGTACACTTTCTCAAAAGCACACTTCTCTCTTTATTTTGCTTTGATTATTGAGTGATCAGTATAATGCATATTATTCCCTGTAATTGTTTTATAGATCATAGAATCCCTACAGTGTGGGAACAAGCCCTTCAGCCCAACAAGTCCACACTGAACCTCAGAGCATCCCACCCAGACCCATCCCCCTATAACTCACCACATCTACACATCCCTGAACACTACGGGCAATTTAGCATGGCCAATCCACCTAGCCTGCACATCTTTGGACTGTGGGAGGAAACCAGAGCACCCAGAGGAAACCCACACAGACACAGGGAGAATGTGCAAACTCCACACAGACAGTCCCCCAAGGATGGAATCAAACCCAGGTCCCTAGTGCTACAAGGCAGCAGTGCTAACCACTGAGCCACTGAGCCACTGTGCCACTGTGCCGCCCCATCGAAACAATGGATGTAGCTCATCCAAACAATGGATTTAGCATCAAGGAGTGCAACAATCTCCCATTTAAAGTGTCAGCAACAAATACTCCTTGGTCTGATGTAACACCAGATGCAGCAAATCAAAAGCACCCTAATCCCAGTCACAATTGACATGCCTTAATTCAAACCTCAGCAAGAACTGTTCTGAGGAAGAGTCACTGGACCCAAAACTTTGACTCTGATTTTCTTTCCGGAGATGCTGCCAGACCTGCTGAGCTTTTCCAGAACTTCTGTTTTTGTTCTCCATCTGAAGACTCTGGCACACCATCAGGTTGGGTGCAACTAATGCAATTCAATATTAATTCTTTCAGAATCTTTACCTTATACAGCTAACTTTTACACAGCATGTTCCCACAAACAGGAATATGATCAGCAGATAATCTTTTCTTGGAATATTGATAAAAAAGCACATGTCAGGACTGTGATGGAATACTCTCCAGTTGCCTGAATAGGTGCAGCTCCAACCAAGGATGAAGGAGCCTGCTTAACTGAACTGACTGCAAAGATCCTGACAATGTTCTAGTCAATTTCAGGACATGTAGGCTCAAGTTCATGTCAGAACATTAACAGCAAAATGTAAGAGATACTATATGACCGTCTTGTGGAGCAGTGATAACTCCTAGACCAGAAGGCCTGGGTTCAGGTCCCATCTGCTCTGTAGATGTGTAATAAAATCTAACAGGTTGATTGGGAAAAATAGATGCTGTCCAAAAAGCTGAAGCTTTGGCCTCCATCCAAGTGGTTTTACACCAAAAAAAATTGACAACATGCACTAAATTTCAATTTTGATCCTGATGCAAGTGCAATAATGAACCTTTTACATATCTTACAAGAGATGTACGCAGGAAATTGACGCAATGTAGTGCAATCACACACAATAAGTTAACTGTTTACATTTGGTCTGACATCACTTACAATGACATTGTCCATCTTCATTGTCAATGTGATACTTGAAATCTTCCACATTGTTGAAACAGCAGGGCCTATTATTGGTCTGCCAGCATGCACCGATTTTTTTTTTGAAAAGATATACTTTATTCATCAAATATAAAAAATAAACAAATTTACAGACCTACCCGGTCATACTATCCGCTCCGGGTTACCCAGGGGGTACGTACGCCAACTAAAGGAAACAAAAACAAAAACAAAAGCAAAAGAAAAACCTCCCGCGGTTGTCTCACCGCGCAGTCCCAGTTGGCCCCCTGACCAGTTGGAGGAGGCCCCAGCTGGACCCAGTTATTGAAAGGGCCCCTGTTATATTCCGGCCGAGGAGTCTTACACGGTGGTCTTTCCCCATCGCGCCTTGGCGGTGGCCGCCCCAAGCTTTAGCGCGTCCCTCACCACGTAGTCCTGGACCTTGGAGTGCGCCAGTCCACAACACTCGGTCGGGATCAGTTCTTTCAGCTGGAAGACCAGCAAGTCGCAGACAGACCAAAGAGCGTCTTTCACCGCATTGATGGTCTTCCAGGCGCAGTTGATATTGGTCTCGGTGTGCGTCCCGGGAAACAGCCCGTAGAGCACGGAGTGCCGTGTCACGGAGCTGCTCGGGATGAACCTCGACATGTACCACCGCATTCCCCTCCAGACCTTCTGCGCGTAGGCGCTCTCCAGAAGGAGGTGGTTGACAGTCTCGTCACCCCCGCAGCCACCTCGAGGGCAGCGTGCGGTGGCGCAGAGAGTCCGGGCGTGCATAAATGATCTCACTGGTAGGGCCCCTTTCACCACCAGCCAAGCAATGTCCTGGTGCTTGTTGGAAAGCTCTGGTGATGAGACATTCTGCCAAACGACTTTGGCAGTCTGCGTGGGGAACCACCTGACAGGATCCACCCTCTCCTTTTCCCTAAGGGTCTCAAGGATACTACGTGCTGACCACTGCCTGACGGCCTTGTGGTCAAAGGTGTTTCCCTTCAAAAATTTCTCCACGAAGGATAGATGGTACTGAACGGTCCAACTACTCGGAACGTTCCGCGGCAGCGAGGCCAAGCCCATCCTTCGCAACACCGGGGACAGGTAGAACCTCAGTAAGTAGTGACACTTGGTGTTTGCATACTGAGGATCTATGCACAGCTTGATGCAGCCACACACAAAGGTAGCCATCAGGGCGAGGCCAGCATGCACAGATATACTATAACAATCCACAAAGTGATAAACTATCAGCTACAACACCAAGCATTCTAACTGCAACATCAATCTCATTTGGTCTCAGCCAATTGGAGCAGACTCAGCAGGATGTGTCAGATGATGACCCCATTAATAAGATCATTATCAGCAGGTGGCCTGAATGCTTCCAACAAGTTTTTCTGCTAATTTGGTCATTCAGAGACAAAATAAAAATCTCTAAGAATGTAATCAAAGGCAAACCAGTGGTTAATTCCACCAGCTCTAAGTCACAATATGCTAGATCATATACAGAGATTACGTAACATCAAATAAAGCAAGTGTTTAGTTCATGAATCCATTTTTGACCTACTATATATAAGGGCACTGATTAACTAATCAAGTCGTATCAATAATGACAACTCCGTCAACTTCAACAATTAAGAAAACCTCTCCTTCCACACAAATTTTCTTCTTAACCGGTTATGTTCCAGACCAGACCTCCTAAAGTAGCCTCAACCTTAAAGTTTTCTTATTTTAAAGGTAAATGTAATGTCCCATATTGCAGATACAATGCAATTGGTCAAACTACCTGATGTTAATCTCACAGTTAGGGATCCTCTCGGAAGGAGCGATCACAGTATGGTCAAATTTAAAATACAGATGGAGCATGAGAAGGTTAAATCCAGTACCTATGTCCTGTGCTTGAACAAAGGAGACTATGAAGGAATGAGGGAGGAGTTAGCTAAGGTAGAAAGGGAGCAAAATCTTTATGGTGGGTCAATTGAGGAACAGTGGAGGACTTTCAAAACAATTTTTCACAGTGCTCAGCAGAAGTATATTCCAGTGATAAGGAAGAACTGTCGGAAAAGAGAGAGCCAGCCATGGATGTCTAAGGAAATAAAGGAAAGTATCAGATTGAAAAAAAACACATACAAAAAAGCAAAGAGTAGTGGGAAACTAGTAGACTGGGAAATCTTTAAAGGCCAACAGAAAGCCACAAAAAAATCTATAAAGAAAAGTAAGATAGATTATGAGAGTAAACTAGCTCAGAATATAAAAACAGGCAGCAAAAGTTTCTATAAATATGTAAATCATAAAAGAGTGGCGAAGGTAAACATTGGTCCTTTAGAGGATGAGAAGGCCAATTTAATAACTGGGAATGAGGAAATAGCCGAGGCATTAAACAGTTATTTCGCGGCCGTCATCACAGTGGAAGACACAAATAACATGCCGAAGACTAATGGCAAGAAGGTTATAGCAGGTGAGGACCTAGAAACTATCATTATCACTAAGGAGGCAGTGCAGGGCAAGCTAATGCGGCTAAAGGTAGACGAGTTTCCTGGCCCTGATGAAATGCATCCCAGGGTACTAAAAGAGGTGATGGGGGAAATAGCAAATGCACTAGTAATTATTTACCAAAATTCACTGGACTCTGGTGTGGTTCCTGCAGATTGGAAAATAGCCAATGTCACGCCACTGTTTAAAAAAGGAACCAGACAAAAAGCAGGTAACTATAGGCCAGTTAGCTTAACTTCGGTAGTGGGGAAAATGCTTGAATCTATCATTAAGGAAGAAATAGCAAGACATCTGGATATAAATTGTTCCATTGGGAACACCCAGCGTGGGTTCATTAAGGGTAGGTCATGTTTAACTAATTTGGTGGAATTCTTTGAGGACATTACTTGCATGGTGGACAATGGGGAACCTGTGAATGTGGTGTATCTGGATTTCCAGAAGGCATTTGACAAGGTGCCACACCAAAGGCTGCTACATAAGATAAAGTTGCACAGTATTACAGGTAATGTATTGGCATGGATAGAGGATTGGTCGACCAGTAGAAAGAAAGAGTAGGGGTAAATGGGTGTTTTTCTGGTTGGCGGTCAGTGGCTAGTGGTGTGCCTCAGGGATCAGTGTTGGGACCTCAATTGTTTACAATTTACATAGATGATTTGGAGTTGGGGATTAAGTATGGTGTGTCAAAATTTGCAGATGACACTAAGGTGAGTGGTAGAGCAAAGTGTACAGAAGACACTGAAAGTCTGCAGAGGGATATAGATAGTCTAAGTGAGTGGGCAAATGTCTAGCAGATGGAGTACAATGCTGATAAGTGTGAGGTCATCCATTTTTGTAGGAATAACAGCAAAATGGACTATGTTTTAAATGGTAAAAAATTGCAGCACGCTGCTGTGCAGAGGGACTTGGGTGTCCTTCTTCATGAATCGCTGAAGGTGGGATTGCAGGTGCAGCAGATGATTAAAAAGGCAAATGGAATTTTGTCTGCCATTGCTCGAGGGATGGACTTTAAAAACAGGGAGGCTATGCTGCAGCTGTATAGGGTCCTGGTGAGGCGACACTTGGAGTACTGTGTGCAGTTTTGGTCTCCTTACTTGAGAAGAGGTATACTAGCACTGGAGGGGGTGCAGAGGAGATTCACTTGATTGATTCCAGAGTTGAGGGGGTAGGATTATGAGGAGACACTGAGTAGGCTGGGCTTATACTCACTGGAATTCAAAAGAATGAGGGGAGATCTGAGAGAAACATATAAGATTATGAAGGGAATAGATAAGGTGGAGGCAGGAAGGTTGTTTCCGCTAGCAGGTGAAACTAGGACTAGAGGGCATCGCCTCAAAATAAAGGGAAGCAGATGTAAGACTGAGGTCAGGAGGAACTTCTTCACCCAAAGGGTTGTGAATCTGTTGAATTCTCTGCCCAGTGAAGCAGTTAAAGCTACCTCGCTGAATGTTTTTAAGGCAAGGCTAGATAAGTTTTTGAACAGTAAAGGAATTAAGGGTTATGGTGAGTGGGTGGATAAGTGGAGCTGAGTCTCAAAAAGATCGGCCATGATCTTATTAAATGGCGGGGCAGGCTCAAGGGGCCAGATGGCATACTCCTGCTCCTGGTTCTTATGTTCTTATGTTCTTAAGCAAAACATTATTTAAACACTATAATTAAAATACAACAAATGAAAGAAGAACTTCGAATAATATAGCTCTATTGGAAAACTTAACAGAATAATAGATACAGCGACTATTACTAATTCACTGTTTCAATATAATAACATCCTATAAATACACCCTTTGGCAAAAAGGCAAATTCAGAAATCAGATTTTGTCTCACATGCAATCCAGCAGCCTAGGAAGAGAACCCCAGCTTTTGGCTGTATTTGAGAGAGGGAAAAGTAGCTTCTACTTCTTCAAGCCCACAAAATAAGGTAGGAGCAAATTACTGCAAATACTGGACAAAAATAACCTCTTAAAGCCACAGCATCATCACAACAGAAAGGCAGCAAACAAAATGAAAGTCATCAGCAAACCTACAGTCACTGAAAACATGTTCTTCATCTGATTAATTTTCCTTTTAACTTCTAACATGCTTCTGTCACTTTCTCATCCACTGTCTTTATCGATCACCTTCAATACTTAACTTCTCCTGCACCTTGGTAAATGCCCAGACCAAATTATCCCCTTTTCTTCCCCTATGTGTGTGCTGACTGACTTGAAACAGAGAGAATTATTAACAAATCAAGCAAAGCATAGTGATTATTTAACTGGAGAAAACGTTGAAAATATCCTTCTAATTGTGTGCCTTACAGTTGCTGTGTATTTTCCTCTTTTCCAGAACGTTTGTTGTGCAGAGCATTGAAAACAGCAATCTACTCCTCCTAGTGACGGAAGCATATTGTGACTGCAGCATCTTCCCACCAGTGACACTGGAACCAAAAGAAGTGAAATATATCCTTTATAAAAACATATATTGCAACATTACATAAAACATACACTGGCAAAAAGAGTTGGGGAAAGGTTTGGAATCTGTGTCCACTTGTAGTAAACCAAGTTGATAACACTTTGGCCTTGTTCTTTCATAAATGAGAAATCAGAAAATCAAAAATGTCCTTGTTTCTTAATTGGATTAAAAGAAAGGTCAGTGGACAACTTATTGACCGCCTTAATAGGTACATTCTTGCCAGCACTTTGTTTACAGAGCCACACAATAGGACTGACCTTGGAGACATTCCCCTTATTAGCCTTCCAAATCTGAAAGAAATGAAGAAGTAGAATACTGGTGTTGGCTGTTAGGATCCTGTGCCCCTTCATAATGTCCCTATGTTTGGACCAGGAGGCCCAGCTTCAAGTCCCACATGCACCAGAGGTGTCATAATATCTGTCTGAATAGGATGGTTGGAAAATTTTAGCAGATGGTTGAGTTCTGTTTAAAAAGTATAGTATCTTAAGGGTCTTCTGGTGCCGTGGTATGCCCCAACCTGTGGACCAGGAGACCAGGGTTCAATTTCCACATGCTCTAGAGGTACACAATAATATCTCTAAACATGTTGTTTGTTTTTTTAAAAAAAAGCACATGTAGGGTCTTGTGGCATAGAGATAGTGTCCCCTGCACTAGAACATCAGGGTTCAAGTCTGTCCTACCTACGATGGACGTGTGTCATAACATGTTTGAACAGGATTTTTTTTACAAAGACATCCCTTTGACAGGATTGTTCCCCTGAATGACAACTTCACAAGTATTGCATCAGTGAATTTATAACTGCAGTTACATTTGTGAATTTTACAGATCACCTGCTTGTGAATTCAATGGGTTTATATCTGAGTCACTTTAGTTTACTTTAAATGGTTAGTGGAGACAATACTCTAATAGTTGTGTGTGTGACAGGACGTAGAGACTATTTGAGAAAAGGCTAGGACATCTCTCCTCCTTTTGCACAAGACATGCATTTCCAATGGCCTGGGAGGCAAAAGAATAGGTCAAACAAAAGCCTACCTGAAAAAGGCCAGAGCTACATACTTTTATTATAATGAGGCTTTTGTGTGGCCAGACTGCCGGCTCAGCATCCCGCCTAGAAAAAGGTATGCTCAAGTTGCTAATTGCTGAGGTATCAGTGGTCAGATTTTTTTCAAGAATCTAATAAAAAGGTTCAAGGGTACCAAAGCCATTTCTTCAATGTTCAATTTCTGGTCACAGTTAGATTCTCATGAGCTGCTGGTCAAGTGTTTTATTTTTACAATTGTTTCCCTTCTCCTAACATGATTACTTGCACCAAAAGGTTTTCAATTGAAATCTTCATATAAGATGCAACTGTATCTGCAGAGATGGCTAGACCTAGTCTTGACAGATAATATTAAAGGAAAACTTACAAGTGAACTAATGACGCCATGTGGATATTAAAATGCTTAACTAATCTTAGTTTAGGATGGCTCTTCCGAATTACTTCAATTTCAGATCATATCTTGACTAAACCTGCATGAAATGAAACTATTATCATAAAATTCAATTTATCTGCACATTGCAAACTATCACCAACAATATTTGAAGACTTTATCCCTGGCAACAGGGTCCAGCACTGTAGAGAGCCTTTCCACCGAGACAACGTCAGCTACTGCTAGGAAACAACACCTGTCAACTCAAGCTCGTTTCTATTTCTTCTTAGGCAGAGTGCAATGTCAGTCTATCATGATGGTAACATGCAGCAGCACATGACAATTTTGCAACACACGAACGTCTGCCACACGTTGTGTATTTCACTACAGTCCGAGGTTTACATTTACAAACTCAGTAGAGGCCTCAATGCTGTCGGAAGAGATGACTAATAATCTCCACTAATTACATGATCTTTCCTTGACCCCTGTGTAAATAATGCATCAGTGAAGTGTGAACGTATGCGAACACAAAAGTTAAGGCGTCGACCCAATACGTGCCATGCATTCCATCCTGAGGTAAGGTGTGTTTCAGGACAGACACTGTTCTACGATTAAAAAAGAATCCACTTACAAAGAGTACAATGAAATGAAATGATGCTATAATCTGACAGTTGTTTCTCTAGTACCAGGTTTTCATATCACAGTTTCACTATCATTGAATGTAGTGCATGATAAACACTTTTATAAATTTTACATAATTTGTTTTTGGAAACCTATTACCTGCGGATATTCGGAGGATCAATAAATTGGTGGGTTAAACATAATGAAGTGGTAGGACACAATTTGCTGCCCCTCCCTTAGTTCCTTGGCACATTGCGCTTTATTTTTTTTCTCTAAAAGATCAAGCACAAGCAGCTGAATGATAGGTCGTATCTCTCTGAGACCAAGAGCAGTCTTGGTGGTACCACTTCAACAGGGTCACTTACAAGCAGGAGTTCTTGTGTTTACATATATGCATTGACCAAGAGATGGGAGAATATTGACGGGGAAACATGTGTTTCATTCCATAACTGCTGAACTACCAATTTCTTTTTGCCTATTTATGCAAATGAGATTGTCTTGGCTGAGGATCTAAATTGGCTTTAATAATGTTTCATAACTGAATAAGCTGTCAGTGTGCACTGTTTTGGTTTGTGAATGCAGCAGAGCCATTTGGGTAAGGTGCTGACATTGTACACAGATCGGTCTCTCAGCATGAATCAGTATCTTCTGAAGCAAATTCTAAGAGCAGAAGAAAGGATTTTAAATAAATGTTTTAATGGCAATTTACATTATCTCCACAGGAAAATGCAGAGGAGTGTGGAGGATCATCTGGGATTTCTCTGGCTGGATTGCTGCTAGCACTTAATCTGGGCATGGCTGTTGTTATTTTACAATGATGAAGCCACAGCGTTGACCAACATGCAACGCACTAATTTAGAAGCTTTTCTGACAGATGCGCATAAAGCAATCAATCAGGCCTATTTCTATTGAATTGTTAGCAAATATATGCTATTGGATGGCAAGACAGGCTAAGGATAGAAAAGAACTTTCTCAGATAGACTTCAAACTGTTTTCTTGTTCACCAATGTACTATTTATTTCACTTGCATTCAAAATAGTATAATTGAAGAAACAACACAAAGGCTGCAATGGCATGAAGGAACAATCTCAACAAGTGGTTCTAATTAGTGAAAATTAAATGTGAAATCAGTTTCTTCTCCTGTATGGTCTTCAAACTGTTGTTGATCACTGATGATAATGGTCTGCTTGATGAGTGAGTGGTGCTACCTTTTGTGAAGTTACCACAAATTGTTCTTCCAGTAGTGTGGCTTGAATCTGGAAAATTCCCCTTTGCTACCTATTTATTTGGTCTGGGAAAATTTATGTGAAACCTTCACTCGCTAAGAATGTCATGCTTTCCACAGAATAAATTTTCAGGCAAACTTGTTTTGTCATTATCTTTTTTGTATAGCAGCATTTCCAACATTGAGGAAATATGAGGTATTACTCCACTCAGAGCCTGGCACAGTTTAGAACCTCATTTAAAAAGAGTTATATTTATAAAGCTTATTTAGCAAGGCCCTGCCCAGGATGTCTGTCTATCACAAGACAAGCTATTGCAAAGTTATGTCACATGTTGAAACATTAATCAGGATCTGTCACAGATTTTCAACAGAGTGACATTTACCACAGCAGTAAGATGTTCATTTTTGTTACTGAATGCTTGCAAATTGCGAATTGTCCCATTGGGCAGGGTGTAAACACAGCTTTATCAATGCTGATTCCACAAATGCAAACACTTCACTAATCTTTCTTTAAGAAAGAAGAATCAATTAGGTAGGGAACATGATCTTCATTTTGCTGAAGTGGAACCATCATAAATGCTGCTTCTATGTAGTGACCTACATTCTCCTTGCTTAAACACTTCTGCTGCCAACAAAGCAGACAGCCTGCTTGCAACTTTCTAGCAATTCTACCTGTGATTAACCATCAGCCGTTGCTACTAAGCAGCTTCCCCAACAATTTTTTTACACTCTTTGCCTAAAGAGTGAGCAATCTCAAAGCAAACACATCTCATTATGGGAAGTAAACCTGCAACCTGAACCTGTGCTGATTACTTACTTCATGGGTCTAGGTCTCAGCATTCTAATGTCCAGTGATATATTAATTTTAATAATATTTTGCTCTATAATCTTTTTCTATACAAAACAACAAAAATTAATTTCCATTGTAAACTTTATTCATGATTACATCTTTATTCAAGGTTGTAAATGACAATTATATTTCTCCCTGAAACAACCGCCATTAAAAAACTGGTCATTCGCTATATTGTTGTTTGAGAGATTCTGTTGTGTGCAAGATAGCTTCCACCTTCGTCCATGCAACACTAGTAAATGCACAATGTAATTTGTCTTTCAAATCTCAGTGACCTCCTTGTGAAACAGAATGAAAGGAAAAAGCCCAATTTGGTGTGGTGGAACTGAATTAATGCATACAGTTGAAAATTCTTAAATGCTGAAACAGTTCTCAATGTAAATGAGAGAAGATATAGGAACAGAATTAGGCCATTCACCCCATCAAGTCTGAATCACTATTCGATCATGGCTGATGTTTCTCAACCCCATTCTCCTGCCTTCTCCCTGTAACCTTTGAACCCCTTACTAATCAAGAACCTAACTCCATGTATCAGCAATACATCACCAACAAAAATGTTACACACCCATTCAAAAAAAGGCAAAGAAAAATTTTCCAGAAAACTGTAGCAATTCAAGTTATAATGATAATGGTAAATATGGTTTACTAAATTTCAGCCTCCATCATCTCATTATTATCCCTGAGACCTTCTCTAACCTGAAATAGTTTTTAAAAAAGAAGTAACATCAAACTAAAATGGTCACATTTTGAGGCAAGATTTGTTAGACACATGTTTAAAAAATGAAGCCACCTGCACTGAAATTACCATTTTAATCTCCTGACATTGAAACCAGGCAGTTGAGTCAGCATCAAGAAATTTGCATCTCTTGTTTAATTCATGCATGTACAATAATTTTACATATTGTGGGATATAAGGCTTATCACCAGTTAGCCAGCTTAGAAAGATAATGAAGCCAGACTCTAGAATACACAGTGAATTATATTTCAACAGCTGCATTTAAGCAGCAGGGTAAAGGAAAGGAAAATAAATTTATGACAACAGGAGCTGGAACTCTTCATCTCTATATTTTTCATCACTCTGAAACCAATGGTAATTAAAAATCAACATGAAAAAACAAGCATTCACCAAGAACACAAAGCTATCTACAGATTCTACTACTGCTGAGGCTATGAGTCAACCATTGAACAACAACATTTTCAAATTAAAATTCTAACACCTCAATGATTCTGATTGTGTGATAATTGTTCTTCCCGTCCGTACTACCCTCCTTTTTAAAAAAACTTATTATGTGTGATTATTTGTCTGCCCTTTGTTGCATTTTTGCCCCCAGGGTTAATATATAATTCCTCTTTCTTTCACTCGTGAGAACCTTGGCAATTGGCACCTTCATTTTCTAACAAACAGCATTTTAATTAAATTGTGATTGCTGTGCAATAAAAGGAAACCGTAAAAATATTTATTGCAGCCAGTTGAAGGAAGGTTAAAACAGAGGGGAGCCATTTCAACCTAGGACTCAGCTAGGACATTCCCAGAGGCAAGCAACAGAATTAAAGTAGGGAAATAGATTGTTCCTTCAAAAGCTGCAATAGAGTTTACTTGAGTTTCTAATATTAAAAGTGCTAAGTTATGAATATTAAAGATTAATGCTTACATAGAGCTGAATGAAACAACGGATGAGAAACTAGAAGCCTCGTCCTTGGAAGAACTGAATACTTAGAGGAGACATTTTACCTGAAAGGTAGAAAAGCAAAAAATGCAAAATGAGTGCAAAATGTCTTGATGTAGAAACTAAGGATAATGAAACAGATAAATTTAGAACTGAAGCAGCAGAAGTTAGAATTAGATTTCCAACAGAAAAAAAAGGAAATGGTGTTCCAGGAATGAAAAGAGAAAAGGCAAGAACAAGAAGGGGAAGAAGACAGAAAGAAAGACAGAAAAGACAAATGAAGACCCAGAGAATTTCCAATGAAACAACTCAAGTTGAAAAGAGGGACTAAAATCAGACGTAAGGGCTGAAGTACTCAAGTTTGAAAATGTAATCCCTAAGTTTAATGAGGAAGAGGTGGATGCTGTCTTTACCTCTTTTGAAAGGTTAACACAGCAGTAGCAAAAAGAATCAGGATAAAAGTTGGGCCAGTATCTAAAGGCAAGAGCAAGAACGAACAGTAAAGAAGGCAAAAGAATACAGGCCAGGAGCTGGGGTCAATTCTCCCTTGATATTTTAAACAACCTGTTATGATTTACCTCAGAGGCAGGTGGGACTTGAACCCAGATCTCGTGACCGAGAGGTAGGGACACAATAACTACACATAGTCGCCCCCAGAAAGGACAGGTTCCTTCTTTGAAGGACATTTATCAACCAGGTTTTTTTTCCCCTGACTATTAACAATGTTTTCATGGTTATTATTAAACTCTTAATTCCAGATTTTTATTGAATTCAAATTCCACCAACTGTTATGGTGAGATTCGAACCTATGTCCCTGGGTCATTGGATAAAGAGTCTAGGGATAATACTACGAGGCCGTTGACCTTCCCTGGGGCCAATTCTGATTAGATACTTTCAAAAGTTTCAAATCAACCTGTTCAGAGATGTTATTACACACCTCTGGAGCAGATGGGACTTGAACCCAGGCCTCCTGGCTCAGAGGTAGGGACACTATTATTGTGCCACAAAGCATCCCCCCATGTCTTCCATTTTTATTTTGTTTACTAATATCCAAAAGCGCTATCAAATACAACCGAACAGCTTTAGCCTCAGGTGATTTGGTGGTGGGAATTAACCACTACCATTATATTACACTTGCTTTCCGATTGGTTGATTTATGTGCAAAACCCATTAAGGCCAATGCAGACCATCAAAAGTGAGGGAGATGTATGGGGAGGGCCCCAATTTTTCTACTCACTTGGTTGTAAAGCTGAAGAGAAAAATAACTCCTGTGCTGTGCTATTCACTAACCAGAAGATATTTATACTCAATGAACTTTAAGTTAATTAATGATAGACAGCAATATCAGCAACTTGTATCCAGGATACAGCTATGAAGTTTTCAATGTGCAGCAGTCCATGATGTTTGCATCATTTGAAGATGACACAGCAGCACTGAGCAGATTTCTTTTGGAAGATCAGGGTTACCAAATCATATTATTACAACTGATTCTACTAACAAACCCGGTTAGCAATCACACATTCTGCTTGCTTTGTCTGCAACCCCATGCTTAGGTAAATTCCTAATAATTTTACAGTACTTGTACATCCATTCAAGGTATTTTATTGAGATTCAAGAATGCTGAGTAGAAACTGAAACTGCTACTGAAATCACTGGTGTTGAGCTATTTGTATTACTGTGCCTAATACTAGTTTCTCTGGTAACACCACCTCAATATGAGTGCAGCACTTGTGGACGCATGGGTTTGATTTCAGAACCAGCTGATAATAGGGGAAAGAGCAGTTATACAAGTTCCCTGAACGTTAGCTGACTTGTGCAATTTTCTACAACCTTTTTTTCTGGAATGCAATCACTTTAATATGCTAGTAAATTGTGAATAACATCAATATCTTTTGTGCAATTCTCAAAAAGTTATTGTTCGTTTACATATGTACATTACCTACAGTTCCTGGAGCCAAAGATTTTGAAATAACTTTGTTCTTAAAAAGTTGCTATCTGAAGACTGCATTAAGAATTTAAAACAAATCTATCCTTTTTCGTGTTTCTTCTTTTCACTTGGCTATGAAGGCACCTTTAAAGCAAATGTAATGCTTATGCTATTATTAGTCCTACCATTAATAATATCAATCGGTTTTTCCATGGTAGTGCCCTATACTTGTATTTTCCGGCAGATGGAATATTATATTGGAATATTACAATGGAATATTACAAAGTAGGTCAGGGTGCACTGAAGCACCTGTTCCATTTGCCAATATCTTCATACATGAACTTACAGTTACAGAACTTCAATGTGCGAGAGAAATAGTGCTCAAGCAGGCTATGATTCAGGTGGGTGTTTGACTGGGTTGTGTTGTTTGCAGTGACCTGCAACCAAGCATACCACAAAGATCACAGCAACCTTTAACAACTATGCACCTGGATAATTTCATTGTTTAAAAAAGTCACATTAGCAGTTTCGTAACAGATAATAGAAGAAAGCACATTTCCTCTGCTCAAAAATATAATTTCATCTCCTCTCTCATTGATAGATAGCAACTGCATGAGAACGTTTTATGATACATATGTGAGGTTTTATAAGATCCTTATGTTTTAAGCTGCCTCTTTAATTCAAAGTAAAATGAAGGAGCAACAAGAGTCTTGTGATCTGTTCAGAGTTTTATTAAATAACAGGCATGTGTTTTGGTTACTGTGAAGACTGAGGTGCCTGGCTTAAGACTTACTGGCAGAAGAACGCAAAATGCTTACACCTGAAAGCAGAGACAAGAGCAGTTCAGCTAACTGTACAAACTAGCAGGATCATTTTTTTAATCTTTTTTTTAAGTGATTCAGAGTCACTTAAAAATGGCAGCTTGTCCCCAGTTCTGGGATTCCCAGCCCATTCCCAGGCTTTCAAATTTTGTGGCCTGGTCTGACAGCCAAGAATACATAACAAAGCCTAACTGATAGTTAACAAACTATTAGATTATTGAAACGCCTGAGCCCCTGCCAGACTGACAGTTCTGACCATCAAATATCTATCAATTTCACACTGCTCTTTACACAATGTTCAGTAGTTTCAAGTGTCTTGTAATTTCAGCTCTTGAAAGTAAACACAAGAGCAGTTGGGACTAACTGCCTTTGAAACATTAAAGACTCTGGATGATTGACCTTTCATTTTGTCTGTATTAAGGAGTTTTTTTTCAAACATAGTGGAAAGTTAAAATTATTCACATTTTTAATCATGTTTGGATCATGTATCCAGCTGTCACTCTAGAATTCATTGTTTCTCTCCAGTATATAGTTTGTTTATGGGCATGGAACTGCCATACTTTGAAATGTGGAGTATTTTGGGCCTGCAGAGTAGGTAGAGTAGATGACATGAGGTGCATATGGACTGGGAGTAGAACGTTAACTGGGCATGTGGACTATTAGGTGACATGGATGGTACATGGAGAGTGTATAGGGGATGAGGGAATATGAGAGATGAGAGCTGTAAGGTTTTTACGTTTTCTTGTACAGTGGGATGAAGTCCTACAGCAATGAGTCAGGCCAATCCCTAGCACCTAAAAGTCACTACGGCTGCATTAGAATCTTTTCCACTATCATTCCCCATCCAGATTAATTGGAATTGTGACTAATGGATTCAGCCATAGCATTGATTGTCAATCGCTGTGGCCACAGTGGAATGAAGACACAAAAAAAGTCAAGGAGGAGCAAATACCCTAAGCAAGCCTAGGACCAGGAGCAGCCTCCAGGGGCTGAATGGCCTCCACATGAGGAAGCCACAACCGAAGATCATTTAGGGAAGCAGAGGAGGCTACAGGAGACATAAAGTCTAACAGCATCAATGTCATTACATCCAAGTGATGCAGACTCATTACTTCCTGAGATTGAGGTACCAGACACTGTCACAGAATAGTGCCGTCAGCTGGTGAAGGACTTGCCACCTGAAGGGGTGGGTGGCCACCCTGTCCCAGTGGCCAGAAAGGTGACAGCTGTACTAATTTGTTATTTAACTAGCTGTTTCAAAGGATCCAGTGGGAACCTGTGTGAGACCTCTCATTCCTCAACCTTTAAATATATCGAGGATGTTATGCTTGCAATTGTGCCCGATCATCCCGCTTCATCTCAATCCCCTGTGATGAGGTCAGTGCTGCAGCCTGAGCACTAGGCTGAGTCAACATGGCTGGCTTTCCCCAGGTCCTGGGCACTATAGACTATACACACATCATGTTGAAAGCACCATACCATAACACAGCTGACTTCATCCATAGAAAAGTGTTCAATTTGATCAATGTTCAAGTCCTCAGTGATCATTGGTACCACATCTTAGAAGTCTGTGCCAAATACCATGGGATATGCCATGATGCCTATATCTTTGACAAATGTCATGATCCTGCTTTGTTTCAATGGCAGATGCTTCACAATGATGGTTACTGGGACACAAAAGGACTCCACACAGTTCTGACTCTGTTATGCGATCCCCTGACAGTCACTGTGCATAGATATGATGTATTCCTTCTTTAACTAGGACCATTGTGAAGCAGACAATAGCCCTACCAAAGCTGAAATTCCAATACATGTATTGGTTTGGGAGAGTCAGGGGACTTGAAATCTACTTCAGACAGAGTGTGCTACCATTATCATTTCATGCTGTGCTTATGACTACTAGAACAAAAAAAAATTTTGAATAGTTGGGAGCAAAATTAAAAGCAGAACTTCCAAGATAATAATTGCTGGATTACTACCTGAGCTACAGGTAAACTGTGGGTAAATAAAGTCAAAGATCAATGGCTCAAAGATTGGTGTGGTTGGAATGGGTTTCATTTCATGGGGCACTGGTATCAGTACTGGGGTGTAAGGTCAATGGCTAAGGAGCAAAGGCAGATGTTTAAGAAAATAATTCATGGCTTAATGTAAAGATCCACTGCAGTGAGAAAGAAGGATTCTAGGAAGGAAATACATTAACCAGAGAAGTGAAGAATGGCATATAATTAATGAAAGAAGCATATAATTTGACAAAGGCAAGTGGTAAGCCATTGGATTGGGAGCAGTTGAAAAACCAAAAGATGATGAGATTAAAAAGAGGGAGAAGAAAAACTTTGAAGGGAAACTTGCAGGTAATATCAATATGGATAGCAAGAGCTTCTTTAAATATACAAAATGGAAGAGAGGATCAAAAGTGAACATAGGCCTGTTGGAGAATGAGGCTGGGAAATAATACAGGGGGGTCAGGAAATAGCAGAGTTGAATAAATACTTCAGATCCGTCTTCATATGGGAAGACTTTAAAGCTTTCCAAAATTATTAAATATGGGGCAAAAGGAGGAGAGGAATAACTACCATTATATACAATAGTGATAGTTATACAATAACCTTCACTAAAGAAAATGTGATAGGGAAATTAATGGGGCTAAACACTGACATACGCCCTAGATATGATTGGAGGCATCCCAGGATATTAAATAAAGTAGCTACAAAGACAGTGGATGCCTTGGTAGTAATCTTCTGGATTCTCGATATGTCACATAGGATGAGAAAAATGTCACTGTAATACTTCATTTAAAAAGGGTAAGTGACAAAAAAACCAGGCAACTATAGGCCAGTTAGCTTAATATCTATTATTGGAAAAATGTTAGAGTTAATCATAAACAATGTAATAGCAGACATTTAGAAAAACATACTATGATCATACAGAGTTAGTATGTCTTCATGTAAAGGAAATGATGCAGTTTGAGAGGGAGCATATTGAATCAGATTTAATAGTATTATAATTAAGTAAAAAATAACTACAAAGACATGGGGGAGGAGCTGGCCAGAGTTGATTGGTAGGGGGGATTCGCAGGGAGAAAAAGGCACAACAATGGCAGGTGTTTCTGGGGTCGGTTCAGGAGGACCAGCAGAAATTCATCTTAAGGAAGAAAAAACATGCTAGGGGCAAAATGAGGTAACCATGGAGGATAAGGGATGTGAGGGACAACATATAAACAAAAGAAAAAGCATACAATATGGTGAAGATTAGTAGGAAGCCAGAGGATTGGGAAGCCTTGAAAAACCAGCTGATGATAATGAGAAAACCAATAAGGGGTGGAGAAGATGAAATATGAGGGTGAGCTAGATAGTAACATAAAACAAGATTACAAACTTTTTTTTAAGATATCTAAAAAGTAAGATACAGGCAGAGTGGATATACTACCGCTGTAAAATGAGGCTGGAAAAGTAGTAATAGAGAACAAAGAAGTAGGAAAGGAACTGACTAAGTTCTTTGTATCAGTGTTCACAGCGGAAGACACCAGCAACATACCAGAACTTCAAGAGAGACAGGGCACAGAGAGGAATGAAGTGGCCATTACTGAGGAGAAGGTACTGAGGAAGGTGAAGGGTCTGAAGGTGGATAAATCACCTGGACTGGATGGACTACACCCAAGGGTTCTGAAGGAGTTAGCCGAGGGGATTGTGGAGGCATTAGTAGTGATCTTTCTGCTCTAACTAATGGTCTTAAATAGTAAAATGCTTTCTTATTTTTTATAGCAAATGTTCCCATTCACCCACATTATACTCCAATTGCCAGAACACTCAGTCTACAACACTTTGCATCCTCTTTACAACTTACTTTTCTACCAATCTTGCTATCATTGGCAAAAATGGCAGCCATCCATTTGAACCCACATCCAACCACTGATATAAATTGGAAATTGTTGAAACATATTAACCCATTGGGAGTTGGGACTCATTGTGGACTGTACCCCTTAAACAATGTAATCCTGTGGGAAGCATTGAGATGTATCTATAGGCAGCGCAAAATTACTGGTTGCATTAACACGTTGCATGATTAACATGCTTGAATTTTTGGATATTCGTTGGTTTTAGAGTATTTGTTACAGGTGTGGTGCATAAGTAATAAGATGGAAAAAGTCTCCATGAAACGTGACAAAATTGCCTATTCGCCAATGTTTGGGAAAATTCAACTCTATATCTATTACACTTTCTTGATTTATTACAAATCTACCTGAACTTGACAATATATTATTTTTAATCTGCGTACTTGTCTGGATATGCAAACAAGTGAAATGTGGTGTCATAGGGAGATGTTTCATTTTAGCCAGATACAGTTTCGCAAACTTTCGCATTGATACGTTTTTACTTCCATCAAGTGGGATGATGCAAAAATCCTGTTTAATTTAACACACTGCAAATGAATCATTTTGTTACCTTGACTAATTCAATTTCAGGTATATAAACGAACCATGACATTAGTCAATCCCTTTCAGCTCCACCATTCCTCAAGCTTGGAAAATTTTAATTATACTGGAAAAAGCCGCAACAACATCAGCTTATATTTAGTTTTTGCTTGACATTTAACACATGACTTGAGGTGTCATAACAGCAACTCACCCTGCACATGGCCCCAGTTTTCTTGCTCAACCCTAACGCTGACTTCTGCTTTTTCTCTTAGTTTAGTGGGAATACTCCAATGGTTTGGATGAACAACTTTCTTTTTATTTCCCCTGGATAACATCCAACTTTTAATGCCATATGTTGCTCAGAGATCCATGTAGCATATATATTGAAATCACAAGCATTCAGGGAAAGGATCTTGACTTTATTACAAGAATATTAATCAATGACAAAAAATAGACCTTTATATAGATAGATTCATTACTCCTTGGGCAGGGGAAATCTCCTAACTTATTTCCTGATGACAGAAGCACTCCACCCCCTCTCCTTACACAAATGAAAAAATATTAGCATTCATATTATTTTGCCTCCTGAGATTCTTCCTGTGTTTGGCTGCTGCTTATTCACCTTATTAAATGGTCAACTCCTCAGCTGGTCATACATCCAACACCATCCCACACAAACTAACCAGCCCACCTTCACCACCTACATGAAACCAAAATATACCCCAGGATAAATTACTTCCTTCAGTGAAGGAAAATTAGAAATACCAGAGTGTACAGAATCCAAACGTTTGAAGTTAGGTGATTCATTGTAGGAGAAAGGCTGAGTTAGAGCCAGATGATCACTCTGGCTAAAAACTGTACCTTTTCTATATTCTACATCTGTTCAACGATCTTCACTCTCATACATTTTCATACTTCTCCATTTCAATATTGCTTTCCTTGGGCATGTCTGGAATAACATTGTCTTATTATATTTCTGGATTTAAAAGTGGAAGGTCCAGTAAATATCATGTTGCATCTGTACCTGATGGATTTGAAACGACACCAAAGCAGTCTAACAGAGGAACACAACATCACACTGGAAACTAGCCTCAGGGCAAATTGATGTGGATTTTCCATCATTGCTTGTGAGGAATGCCTGCAACAAGCATGTACTTAATTTAAATATGGTAATTGTAGTCTTAAGGCTAAAATTGAGTTTTTGATAAATGTATTTTTACTGAATAAAACCTCACTTCCTCCCTGCAAATCACATCAACAAAGTCAGTGAAAATAGACTTCACAAATAGCAATTCATAAGATCTTCATTTCAAATGGAGGTAAGTCTCCTGTTATAAAAATAAAGTCCTGCGCATGCTGGCAATCTGAAATCAAAACAAAGTGCTGGAAATACTCAGCAGGTCTGACAGCATCTGTGGAAAGAGAAACAAGAGCAATGCTTCAGCTCAAATACAACTCGCCCTCAGAGCTGAAAGAAGCTATCAATTTGCAATAAAAACCAAAATTTCTGCAGAAACTCAGCAGGTCGGGATAGTGGGAAGAAAACAGAGTTAACACTTTGAGTCTGGTAACTGTTCATCAGGAGGGATGAATTGATATGTTCTGATGAAAAATCACCAGACTCAAAATCTTAACTGTTTTCTCCCCACAGATGCTGCCAGACCTGTTGAATTTGCCAGCAGATTCTGTCATTCCAGATTTCCAGCATCCATAATTCTTTTTTTTTTTGGGAAGGTATTTCATGAGTTTTATGCCATTGAAAATGGGAGAAGGAAGAACAAAATGGAAAGGGAAAGGATAGGAAAGATGAAGTTACAAAGATGTCATGGCATCAAAGGCAAAAGATATTGTAATGCTTGTATTGAAGGAACAAAACATTGTCCAGAATGATGAACAGGCTTCCCTGAAAGCACAATTATGGAAAACAAACTAGCACACAGCAACAAATCAGAACCAATGAAGGACAGAGCTCATGGTCCAAAATTGTTGAACTCAATGGTGAGTCCAGAAGGCAGTAAAGTGTCTAATTGGAAAATGGGCTGTTGTTCCTCCAGATTGCAATGAGTCTCAGTGGAACTCAGCTGCAGTGTGTAATCAAGGTGACTTGATCAACAAGGGAAAGGGCGAGGGCAGAAGTGTGCCTAATGGGTTGGACACAGTGGGGGGGGGGGGGAAGTCCTCCATTGAGAGGGAAAAAGAAGCTGCATCTGAAATATGAGATAACAAGCATGGGGCTGGATGAACGCAGCAGGTCAAGCAGCATCATAGGAGCAGGAAAACTTGACGTTTCGGGCCTAAACCCTTCATCAGAAATACTGTTGCAGGAGACTGCATCAACAGAACAGATGTGACAATAATGGAGTCCCGACAGATAAAAGGCTCTATTTAGGAAATTGAGGCTGATTGGTTTGTTTCAGACCAATCTTGTTTTGGCAATTACTTTTCTGCTTAGATTTTGGCAGTGTCAAATTGGGAAGGACAAGCACCAAAATTGCAGGGTTTTCTGTTCCTGGAGTGCTGAACGTGAGAGTACTACAAGAGTTTTGTGAGAAGGCCTCTTGCTGATGTTGTGCAGTTCTTTGGTCCTGTGATACTGAATTTGTAATCTTTCAGAGGCTTAGGGATTACAGGAGCTTCAGTCTTTGTAAGGCAGGAAGTTACAGATTAACACTGAGTGTACTCTGAGGTTCATCCATTAAAGTGTAGGCTTGTGTAGTGAGGACAAGAGATGGAGGGAGAGGAGGGCTATTGGCTATCAGCATATGTAATAAGGAGACACTAAAGGGGCTGAGGACCAGTGAGGAGAGAATGGGCAAGGATGCTAATGGAGATACCAGCCAACTAATACTTTAGCACACAATCAGGGAATTTACATTGAAACAATATACAGTTTGTCTGTTTTACTAAACTGCTGCGTAACAGGGAAGCTATTGACAAGATTCAAATGTATTTCAAAGTCTTTTGAACTACAGCAATTAACCTGAAGAGCTCTTCAGGTACAATGCTTTATAGACAAGTTAATCCTGGGCTTCTGAAACCAATCAGTTATAAATTGCACTCAAATGATTACACTTAGTTTCTCATTTTAAAACTTATAAACAATATTAGCATTAAATCTCAAAAATATGGTAAATTAAACCCTGTGGGCCCTGGCTTTAAAATGTTTCATATTCTTTTGCTTTTCATAAAACAGCTGATTCTTATCAATGGCATGTGGTTGCTGAAGTCTCTGGGAGGAAAAGTTGGCTGCCAAATCATTAGTGTTGACTAATGACTCTGATTCGACTAAATTAAATCTGTGTGAAGGTAGTTCTGTGAATAAATGGATGGTGTGTCTGTGACTCTGTTTGAGAGTTTGTGTGTGGGTTATATGAGTAGACTGTCATCTAAATATAGATATACGTCCAAGATAACAAGGTGTAGAGCTAGATGAACGTAGCAGGCCAAGCAGCATCAGAGGAGCAGGAAAGCTGACATTTCTGGTCTGGACCCTTCTTCATTTCTGAAGAGGGGTCCAGACTCAAAATGTCAGCTTTCCTGCTGTGTTCATCCAGCTCTACGCCTTGCTATCTCAGATTCTCAGCATCAGCAGTTCCTATTATCTCATGGGTATACATCCATGTGTGTTAGATAGGTTGATGAGTCTGCATCAGTGTGCATGTTGTTTGGATGGAAATGCAATGCTTGTTGTAGTCATGTGACCTCTGCCATAAGACACACATTGCAGGTAACCATCTAACAAGCACTGCAGACAAAGAACAAGTAAAATTCTGCTCTTTGAATGTGTTCCAAGGTATCAGAAGTGGGGATGAAATTGAGGGTTGAAGAACTGTTAAAAGACCTAAAGCTACGAAAAGGGAAATACAGAAAAGTTCAGAGCTAGTGAAAACTTCTAAAAGCCACTGAGAAATAAACAAAGAACCAAGCTGTAGCTGAATAACTGAGTAAGTCACATGGCAGTTGTAAACCTTCTTCTCTCAGCTCCAGTAGAAATGAAGGACAATTTGAAATGGAACTGGCAACCCCACTGCAATACAGAAAGTTTGAAATTGTGACAGACTACAGTAACAAATCAGAGCAGTTAATGAGTAAGGACGCAGTTATTATTTGAGGAGAGACCATTACAAAGTGTATTCCACCATAAATTTATCTGAAGAATAGAATGAACAACTTCAAATATTTTGAAAGCCTTGAATGTGTGCTCTGAGCCCAAAGCAAATGTAACTTATGAATGGTATGTGTTCAATATTAAGGCTCAGTGGAAATTAATTAATTGATCAGTATATGACTGCGTAACTCAGCTCTCAGAATCCTGTACGTTTGGGCTATAGGATTGTCTTAACCTTAAGAAATCCTACAGTCAGGGCATTCAACTGCAGAGAAACTTGCTCTTAGGAAAGTGATCAACATGCACAGTTGAGCTAAGGTAATGAATCAAATGGATAAAGTATATTCTTGGCAGAACAGACCATGGTTTGTATTCTGCTGATAGTTAATTAATGCCAAAAGATCAGAAGGATCACAGACAAAAGAAAAAAGTGTAAATAGTTCAAAGGACATCACATAAAGGATAGATTGGCAGTCAGGCTCAGTGTCCTGCCAGACTGGTGAAAAAGTGCACATACCGCTGGTCTCAACCCCAGTTATTTGTCCTTGGGTCCAAAGGCATAGTGACAGGAGGCACGCAGCTAGAGGAGGAGCCACACACAGGCCTCTCTAAACGTTTCACCCTGGACACTGTCAAGGTATTTGGGACTTCCACCTTCACCTTGCCTGCACTCCTCCAACTCTTGGAAGTTCAGGCAAGAGAAAGGTCAATTTGCCTCTGAGAATAAAACCCTCAGCATGTCCAACCTTACCAAACCTCCATGGTAAACAGGCTCCTTCCACCCCATCTGCAAAATCAGGGATTGCGCTAAGACGTATTGAGAGAAAACAAAATGTATTGTGGGCATTTTGGCACAAGTGAAAGTGGTTTGGATCATAACAATTTGGAGCAGAAATAAGCAATTCAGGCCCTCAGGTCTGCTCTATCCCTGTTTATGAATGAATGTTTCTGATGTTAACTCAAAAGTGATTGTAAGTATCTCTGTGTAGGTATGTGAGATATTTCATAGCTGCAGATGAGGACCCATAGATAAAGGTCTATTTTGAGAGCTAACAGAAAGCAGGGGAAGCAATGTGTACACTCCTCATTCAATCCCATCTATGCACAAAGATATAGTTATAAATGATTTGCCCAATGGAGGTTAATGTTAGAGGGGAGTGTTGCATTTTTAGGCCTGGAGTTCAAGAGTATTCTCGATCTGTTCCTATAAAAATAATTTGGCCAGAGTGACAAGGCTGACTGCTGGAAACTGAAACTGGCCAGCTGGGATATTTGCCTCACATTAAACTTTTGCAGTGTAGCTTTTGGTAAAGGAGCAAGGACACTTTGTAGGTTATTCAACTAGAAGTCAACTTATCTGTATCTTGATTCTAGGCAGTACTTTCATTCTACAATGTTTAATTCTATGGCCTGATAAAAATCTATCAATTTTTGTTTTGAAGTTCTCAATTAAGTTTCAACACGTTCCTAGGACAAAAGTTTTAGATTTCTACAGCCTTTGTGAAGAACTACAACAGCAACAGACATCAGCCTCAATGGCCCAGTTAAACGTTTAACCCTTTGTTCTGGAGACCCACACCACAGTACATAGTTTCTCTCCATCTCCAGAATGGACTTAAAGGCTGAATGGCCTGCTCCTGTTTCTTATCTGCTCTACCAGGTCCTTCAACTACCCTTAATTATCTTGAGAATTTTTAATACTTCAATTACATAAACTCATTAGGGAAAACAAGCCTCATCCATATGCTGTCCTTATATTTGAACTATTTAATGGGCCCAGGTATTGTTCTGGTATGTGTGTGCTCCAACGACTTCAAGGTCTTCCAGAACACAATCAGAAATGCTGGAAGCACTGAGCAGGACAGATAGCACATTTCATCAGAACTGTAGAATGTTACAGATAGAATTGATTAATTCCATGTTAAGAAAGCACAGAGATAGTACATTGGGAAAGAAGAGGAATGAACAAAAGGTAGCAGTAAGGTAGAAAATAGTTTAAACAGCAAAAAGATTCAAATTTTTCTGTTATCATCATTTTCTAACTTCTCAATATTTAGAAAATACTTTAATCGATCTTTCTTATGACTAAAGCGACTGGCTTTCACTTCCCCCCCATTGAACACCTGCCAGTTTTGAGAACTTACTTAACCAATTTAGCTTTGCAATTCTTTGGCCCAAGTTGTTGCGCTATGCAACTTGGTCAGCAAACTTTGATGTATGGGTCTCTCTCTTTTCCTTGATCCTTGTCATTTCTAATTATGTTGAAAACATGTGGATCTGGTAAAGATTCATTGCTCATTAGCAAATTGAATGATTTATCTATTATCCCCACTCTAATTTCTAATTAGTTCCCTATTCAAGCCAACAGGTTGCCTTCACTTTTTGCCTCATTTTTATTAACAATCACTCTTGCAAAGCTGTATTGAATTTGGAATTCCATTTAAATATCCATTGCCATGCTCTATCCATCACATTAGTTGCCTTCTCAAAAAAAATGCTACTAGATTCATTGGCATGACTTTACCATTAAAAATCCATACTGACACTTTCTGCTCAGCTCATGTTTGTCCCAATTACCTGTCCATAGAAATAGATTTTTGATAATTTGTCTTAAATTGATATCCCCAACAAATAAGTTGAAAATTCCACAGTTTATCCCTCTTACTCTTTGTAGCAAGGCAATGATTCCTGAATTGGAAGTGTTTTAGGAGATATAAGTAATGCATCAACAATTTCCTCACCAAATTCTTTCAGTACACGAAGGTGAAAATGAGAATGTGTTTGATAATATTTATTTCTCCAATTATATGGTTTAAATTTTAGTGACACTAGTTAGCTCCTCCATTTTTCTTTGCTATGAATATTTTTAATCCACCTGTTCAGACATATTGCACTTCATGGCAGGAGAGGGCAGAACTTGACCCATGGAATCTGAGGATGGGTAATCATTGCTGGCCCAGCCAGCAACACCCATGTCCCACAAATGAATTTTTAAAAATCTTTACTATGCATTGTCTGTGTTGTTTCATTCTGGAGGTGAGGGATTTGCCTTATGAAGACAAACTGAGCGGTTTAGGATAATGAGAGAAAATCTAATTGTGGTATATGAGAAACTAAAAGAGCTTAACAAAGTTGACGAGGAAATGACATTCCCTTGTGGGACAATCTAGAATAAGAAGGCATAGTTTTTGGATGAGGGGTAGCAAGTTTAAAACAGATGAGGAGTAATTACTTCTCTCGAAGGATCATGAATCTATCCCAAAGTGTGGTGGATTCTGGGACATGAGTAAATTTGACGAGATAGGCAAATTTTCAATTAATAATGCGTTGAAAGGTAATGGAAGCAGGCAGGAAAGTGAAGTTGAGGCCCAGGTGAGATCAGCAATGATCGTGTCAAATGGTGGATCAGGATCAAGGGCTGACTTGCCGACTCCTAGTTCTGAGATAAAAGGTACTGCAGATGCTGGAGAATCCGAGATAACAAGCATGGGGCTGGATGAACACAGCAGGCCAAGCAGCATCACAGGAGCAGGAAAACTTGACGTTTCGGGCCTAGACCCTTCATCAGAAATGGGGGAGGGGAAGAGGGTTCTGAAATAAAGAGGGAGAGAGGGGGAGGCAGATAAAGGATGGATATTATCTGCCTCCCCCTCTCTCCCTCTTTATTTCAGAACCCTCTTCCCCTCCCCCATTTCTGATGAAGGGTCTAGGCCCGAAACGTCAAGTTTTCCTGCTCCTGTGATGCTGCTTGACCTGCTGTGTTCATCCAGCCCCATGCTTGTCATCTACTCCTAGTTCTTACATTCTTAAACCCCAAAACCTTCACATTTTCTCCCTGCTTCAAGACTCGGTTGTATTTG
Organism: Ginglymostoma cirratum; assembly: GCA_024137785.1. Lineage (NCBI taxonomy): Eukaryota > Metazoa > Chordata > Chondrichthyes > Orectolobiformes > Ginglymostomatidae > Ginglymostoma > Ginglymostoma cirratum. The sequence continues at coordinate 36,669,778 of JAHRHZ010000021.1, forward strand.
CATCTCTACCCCCCCCTTTTCCCATTGTTTGGAGCAGATTAGCATATGTCTTTGGGGTGCTCATGTAAAGAAGCACATTGCAGTAATGGAGTTCATCTGCACTGCAGCAGCGTGTTAACATTTTATGGGGCTATATCTTCACAAATCTAACTGAATGTCTGTCTGTAGATTGGTGGCTGGAGGGGACTGGTGTTCAACAGGGGATGCTGAAGTCACATTGTATTTTCCCAGTATTCATCGTCTCTGCTCCTTCCTGTGCCCTGATGGTTGAATATCATATGAGCTTGTTTTTGTTTAATCTCCAGAATCATCAGTGGGCGGCAGCTAGTTAGCTAAACAATGCATCAATTTTCTCTCCAAGCCCAAATGCCCAAACGTCTAAATTGGATAAGAAGCCAAACCCCAGCTACAGAAGTATTCCACATTTATGGTTGGTCTGAGGTTCTTTGGACACAGAAACAGCCAGAGACAGACCAGAATACAAATAGTGCAGCAACCACAAGAGCTCTCTACATTACAACAGTTTCTCCAGCTACTTTTCACAGCACCATCTACTGGTGTTAATTTGTACCGCAGCTAGGTTCGCACGTTATGTACAACATTGCAATTCAAAACTGTAAATATGCTGTGTTCTAGTTATAATGTTTAATATGCTATTTATTTTACAAAGGAAAAATCATCGAATTTTTCAAGATATTATTCACAAGATTTATGGTGCTTGTGGTGGGAGAGTGAAGGCAAGTTATTTTAAAATTGAATTTAAGAGAAGCAAACAATGTGATGACATTGTTTATTATTTCTAACAGTTTTTTTTAAAAACAAAATTACCGAGTGCAACAGGACAATAAATAAATACTTATCTGAATTAATGATGAGGCAAATGGCCAACTTCTGCTCCTAATCCTTATGAATTGGTTGGACATATTTGGATTAACATAATCTAAGCACATAGTACAGATTTGGATACCACAGTCTTTCTTTGAAACGTGTGGTAAATCCAGTTGAACATTTTCATTATTTTCATGGTTTTGCACAATTGTGATGCCTTAGTTACATGCGCAATTCATGAAGAATTCTCATTGGTTTTGCTTATTGACAGCTCTGAATTCTCTGCTGGTGCTGTCATTTGTTAGGATTTATTACTTTCATTTTTTTTAACAATTAAAAAGGTACTGATGTCTCTTGTACAGATCATTCAAACTGAATCAAAGGGGTAAGCTATCAAATATCATCAGTTGAACTGACAAGTATGAATAGACCGAATAAGTGACTGAATTATCTACTTTGGGTGAGACAAATAACGTCATCTTCCATCAAATTAATAGTGCTTTCCTGGGGATAGGAAAAGGGGGTGGGGGGGAAAATCCCATTACTTTGAAAGACTGCAGTCTGCATGCTCATGACAGAGAGTCATTTATCTCTTAACCCTGTGGAGATTCAATATTGATCAAACACAACCTTTCTGGACAGCGCTGAATCTTAGTTGTTGTGAAGTTATCTCAAATTTAGTCTTTGTTAAACTTCTTGCAGCCTCTTTATCTTCTGCTTGGCCAACTGGAGGTAAATTGGTTCCTGTTTTGCTTTACTCACCCATTTGTTATGATTATGAATTTACTGAGATCTTTCAGTGTAGAGTGTTCTCTGAGAATTGCTTTTGTTTGTTCGTCATTCATCCAGTGGATCTCCTGCCAACTTTGAACAGAAAGTCAGTTCTGTGTATAATGTAATTGTGTCTGTACCACATTGGAAGAGGAAGTTGGAACTGGAACTGGAAGTAGGGTGCCTGTTGTTGCTGCCTTTCGCTTGCTGGCTCACTTTCTGATCCAGCCATTGTGCCACTTTCCTTCTTCCTCTTGACCCCATTCAGGGCTCACCTCACTGCTCTGCTTTCCTGTTTTGCCCCACTGGTCACTCTGTTCTCTTCTTCCCCTACTGATTTGTTTGCCAGCTTTAGTATGTAAAATCTCAGCTCCAGCAGCTAAACTTTTTTTTTATTAATATTCATTCATAGAATGTTGGCATCACTGGCTAAACCAACATTTATTGCCCAACTCTAATTGCCCAGAGGGTAATAAAGAGTTAACCACATTCCTATGTGTCTAGGGTCACATGTCGGCCAGACTAAATGAGGACAGCAGATTTTCTTCCCTAGAGGACTTTAGTGAACCAGGGTTCACTGGGTTTTTAACAACGATTGACAATGGTTACATGACCACTATTAGGCCAGCTCTTAATTCCAGATTTTTATTGAATTCGAGTGTCACCATTTGGCATATTGAGATTTGAACGCATGTTCTCAGAGTATTGGCCTGGGCTTCTGGATTTGCAGTCTAATGTCATCCTACACTTTTGACAATACCAATGCATCTTCATATTTTAAGAACTGGAGAAGTAGGGTATCTCAATGTTGACAGCAGTGCAGTTTTTCAGAGTGAGCAATTGTGGTGTTCTAGAAGTCATTATTATAAAGTTTCTGGTGAAATAGAGGATTGGCTGACTGGCAGAAGGCAGAGAGTAAAAATAAAGGGGTCTTTTTCAGATTGTAGCCAGTGACCTGAGTTCTCCATGGGTCAGGGTTGGGACCACAACTATCCCTGTTATACATTAACATTCTGGGCAAAGGAACTGAAGACATTGTTGCTATGTTTGAAGATGACTCAAAGAAAGGTGGAGGGACAGGTATTGTTGAGGAAATTAGGAGGTTTCAGAAGGACTTGGACATGCTAGGAGAGTGGCAAATGGAATACAATGTGTAAAAGTATGAAGTTATGCACTATGGTAGGAAGAATAAATGTGCAGACTATTTTCTAATTGGGGAAAGGCTTTGGAAATCTGAAACACAAAGGGACTTAGTTCACGATTCTGTTAAGGTTAACATGCAAGTTCAATTGGCAGTTAGGAAGACAAATGCAATGTTAGCATTCATTTCAAGAGGGTTAGTACACAATAGCAGGAATGTACTGCTGAGGCTGTATAAGGCTCTAGTCATACTGCATTAGAATATTGTGAGCAGTTTTAGGCCCCGTTTCTGAGGAAGGATGCGCTGGCCTTGGGGGTGGTCCAGAAGAGGTTTACAAAAATGATCCAAGAGACAAAGAGCTTGCCATGAGGATTGGTTGAGGACTCTAGGTCTGTATTCGATAAAGTTTAGAAGGATGAGGGGGGAATCTCATTGAAGCTTAGAGTACTGAGAAACCTGGATACAGTGGACATGGATAAGATATTTCCACTAATAGGAGTGACTCGGACCTAGGGGCACAGTCTCAGAGTGAAGCAATGACCCTTTAAAACTGAGACAGGGAGGAATTTCTTCAGCCAGAAGGAGGTGACTCTGTGGAACTCATTAATACAGAAGGCTTTAGAGGCCAAGTTATTGAGTGTATTTTAAGAAAGAGATAAGTTTTTGCTTAGTAAGGGGATCAAGGCTTACAGGGACAAGGCTGGACAACGAGGTTGATAAACGTGGTAGGAATGATTGAATCTTCTCCACCGTTCAATGGGTGAATAGCCTAATTCTGCTCCTGTATCTTATGGTCTATGCTCTTATGGAACTACATTAATGTCACGGCTGCAACTACATGTGCCCGCTGCAGTCAACAATCCCTAATTGACAAACATTTGCCTCTTTTTTTTTTCCAAAAATCCTGATTAAATAGTGTGCATTTAACTTGCAGAATAACAGGAATTCAATATGATTTGGTTTTAATAAAACACAAAAATTTCAGCCACGCAGCTCCAGTTCCACCAAAGTGTTTCAAAGTCTGTTGAGAAAGAAATAGCTGCTCAGGTCTTTTCAAAATTATGTGAGGATCTGATTTCTCTTCAAACTTCTGGCTATTTATGGTATAATAATGTAACGCTGTTTGAAAGGGAGGAGCTGCTCGTAAGCCAACTGGCAGAAAGCTAGGGAATCTATTTAAAACAAAGGGACTGTGTAAGCTCACACAGAGCCCCTGCTGTAAGGTGGTCTGTTAACTTGCCTGTGGCTGAGCTAACTGAGGGAATTCCTTTGCGATGTGTTTCCTATGGTCAGATAAATAAACCAAATATTGTTTCCTCAGCTATTTTGTTTTCTTCTCAGCTTATACCTCAGTCTTGGGTTTTGCTCCTGCCTTTCACCTAGTGAGAAAGCGACAATGTTAGCTCAGCAAACTGTGGAAGGGCTGACTGTTCCAAATTGGAGCACAGCTTAGATATGCAGGACTACCGTTAGCCATATCCTAACAGTCAGCCCCTGAGCAACAGAAGTACAGACCCAAGAGTAGGTTGTCTTCTGGCCTTACGTTTAAGGGCAAAGTTTCACCTACCTGTCAACTTAGTAAACAACAACATGCATTCACGAAGCGACTCTATATAGTAAACACCCTAAGGAGGCTTCACAAATATGACACAGCCGCATTGGAGATATTAGGGACAATGGCCAAAACAGCTAGTCAAAGTTAAGTTTAAGGAATTTCTTCAGAGAAGAAAGTGAGGTTAGAGACAAGGGGCTTTGTGGAGAGAATTACAGAGCTAAGGCCCCAGGTAGATGGACATACAGCCACCAGTAGTGCAATGATTTAGACTGAAATTCTTCTAGAATTAGAGGAAGACAGATAACCCCAAGGATTGTAGGGTTGGAGGAGATTACAAAAGTAGGAAGGGTTGAGGATATTGTATCAGAGATAAAAGGTACTGCAGATGCTGGAGAATCCGAGATAACAAGCATGGGGCTGGATGAACACAGCAGGTCAAGCAGCATCATAGGAGCAGGAAAACTTGACGTTTCGGGCCTAAACCCTTCATCAGAAATGGGGGAGGGGAAGAGGGTTCTGAAATAAATAGGGAGAGAGGGGGAGGCGGATAGAGGATGGATGGAGGAGAGGATAGGTGGAGAGGAGGCAGACAAGTCGAAGAGGCGGGGATGGAGCCAGTAAAGGTGAGTGTAGGTAGGGGGGTAGGGAGGGGATAGGTCAGTCCAGGGAGGACGGACAGGTCAAGGGAGCGGGATGATGTTAGTAGATAGGAGATGGGGGTGTGGCTTGAGGTGAGAGGGAAAACAGGTTAGGGAGGTGGAGATGAGCTGGGCTGGTTTTGGGATGCGGTTGGGGGAGGGGAGATTTTGAAGCTTGTGAAATCCACATTGATGCCATTGGGCTGCAGGGTTCCCAGGCTGAATATGATTTGCTGTTCCTGCAGCCTTCGGGTGGCATCACTGTGGCATTGTAGGAGGCCAAGGATGGACATGTCATCTGAGGAATGGGAGGGGGAGTTGAAATGGTTCGCGACTGGGAGGTGCAGTTGTTTGTTGCGAACTGAGCGCAGGTGTTCTGCAAAGCGGTCCCCAAGCCTCCGCTTGGTTTCCCCGATGTAGAGGAAGCCACAGCGGGTACAGCGGATGCAGTATACCACATTGGCAGATGTGCAGGTGAACCTCTGCCTGATGTGGAATGTCTTCTTGGGGCCTGGGATTGGGGTGAGGGAGGAGATGTGGGGGCAGGTGTAGCACTTCCTGGTTGAGGATATGGAGGGACCAAAGCGCAAGGATAAGGATTTTAAAATAAGGGTGTTGTTTACACAATAGGCTGATGGGTGAACAAGATTTGGTGCAAGACATAAGGAGCAGAGCTTTGAATGGCCTCAAGTTTCCAGAGAGTAGAATGTGGGAGCCAACCAGGAATACGAAAATAGTTAATTTCGGAGACGACGAGCAGAAGAGCTGGGACAGGGGTGAAGTCTGAACATATTATAATGGTGGAAAAAAGCAGTTTTAAGATGCCATGGATACATAAGTCCATGTCGCGATCAAATGTGACACTAAAGTTGCATACAGTGCATTCATTCTCTGACAAGTGTCAGGGAAAGGGATGGTGGTGAGAGCACAATGTTCTTGTTGAAGGTTAATGGAAATGACACCAATCCTTCCGAATTTAACTGACAAAGTATTTTTTTCTCATCAAGTACCAGATAGCAGACAAGCAGAATGGTAAAGGGATCCAGAGTGAAAGCGGCAAGTTAAAGCTGGGCATTTTCATTGTACATCTCAACTGATGTTTTGTATTTGGATATGTCACTGATGGACAGCATGTTGATGAACAAAAGGAAGAGCTGAGAGATATATCCTTAAGGGACATAACAGGTACCTGTGTCAGAATGGGAAGAGAAGACCTTGTTGATGGCTTCCTGGTTAAGATGGGGAAAAATGGAACCAGGTGAATGCAGTCCTAATTAACGTAACAAAAGATTGTTGATTAACATCATTGATGAAAGATCCTTTCATGGTACATCATACAGTTTTAGATTGACAGTGTGCTATTCCTTTATTCAAACTGTAAACATCCCAACACAAACTCAGCCTAGAAACTTGATTACATTATGGCTATTTGAAGGAGTAAAGAGGATGCAGAAACAGCCAATATGCCAGATGTTGCACACTCATTCCGATTTAGCACTGTGTGTTGCAACATATTGACATTGGCATCAAAAAGAGGCTCACAGGACCCACTTTGACATCAGGCTCTTTACAAATGCAAATAAGGAATCTAATGTCTTCTTTATTCATTTGGTCTTCCCTGCACTCAACTGACACTGGATTGTGTTTAGTAAATCCAGTGGGCTTAAACCACAATAAGAAAAGATAAATTCTTAAAACAAGTTATTTTATCTTTTTATTTCTACCGTGATTGCTGTTTTATTCTGACCAGAAGCTGAACTCTTGTATAAGTCTGTAGACCACCTTTGAAGTTTTGGCCTAAAAGGAGTTTCTGCAGAAGTTGTATCTTTACTGTCAAACTTGACATTTAGTACGTATTTGGTAAAGTGGAATGACCTTAGAAAATGTGTAAATGTAGATAATTCAATTAAAATAAATGTTGCCCTTTCTCCCAGCCTGACAGTCATATTGGAAATTTCTTCGTTTCACCAGCAGAGGTCCTCCAGAAATAAAAGTCCTGCTTGTGCAGAGAGGCCGTTGATGGGGATCTCTCCTGCTATCTTAAATCCTAAAAGATGCAGAAGCATGAATGCATTTACAAGCAAGTCTCATGATTGTACAAATCAAAAAACAGAATCTGTAATGCATACAGTGTCACAAATAGTTACAAAGGAAGTATGGTCAGAGATAAGGAGGATGACTTTGTGGAGAGATTTTAAGTTCACAGGCAAAGAAGGGTTAAAAGTGCGATTAGACCTGTTTGCGATTGCAGAGATCACACTACCCGTGCACTCGGTGCCCAGGAGAGCTGAAGTAGGGAACATAGAGATTGTGTGGTAGTCCCTTGTTGAACACGCTACTTACTGGCTGGCTGTATGCCAAGCAGCCATATCTGGTGTGGGTATTGCGAGCATGACATATAGGAAGCCAGCAATTCCTACGTGCAACAAAAACAAAGTTGCTGGAAAAGCTCAGCAGGTCTGGCAGCATCTGTGGAGGAGAAAACAGAGTTAACGTTTCGGGTCCGGTGACCTTTCCTCAGAACTTTGTTTTTGTTCCTGATTTACAGCATCCGCAGTTCTTTTGTTTTTTGCTTCTTACATGCAGCTTGCCCCTCCTAAATGGGAGAGTCATTCAATGCGTATTGTTTGGTGGGAACTGTGGTTCTTTGAAAGTAGGCTAGTGATTGTGAATGGAACAACGGGCAGGAGGCTGTGCTTCCGGGTTTCCGATGCAGCGCTAGAGGCTTTGTTATCCACTGTTGCTGTTCCCCACGCATTTGGCTTTCTACCTTTTTTGTCAAGTCCCAAACTGATTTTGAACAGAATTCCCCAGTAACATGATGGGCCAGATTGTCTGAGGAATGCCAATCACAGTCAGATTGTCACTTCAGTCCAACTTTTCTCGGTTAAAACTGAGCTCTGAATTTTTGGCCAGGATTCCAATCAGGGCTCCTTCAGAAATGTGAAGCGTACCTTCAATCTAACCAGGTCCCTTGTGCTGCCGGATTGTTAGGAGAAGTCAAACGCATTTTTCAGGGCAATAGTTGCTGTATCCAGTGATTTTTTTTTTAAATGTCCAACAGCAAAGAGAGTAACTTTGACCCCTTTGTTACCTTCCATATTTGCAACATCACTGAGGCTGTCAATGTTCCAAGTGGTAGAGTGACAGGTGAATGGGGTGCTAGGTGGGTGGGATGCCAGGGTGCAAGATGGGTAGAATAAGTATGGTGCAGGTATAGAAGGTGCCATGTGGCTACTGTGCTGGCTTGGTAGGGTTCCAGAATGTATGTTAACTAGATGCCAGATATATATGATGCCAGATAGATAAGGTGCCAGAGGCTGAGGTTACAGAAATGTTGAATATCAAGTAGAGCACCAGGTGGGTATGGTGACTAGTGGGTAGTGTACTAGGGTTCGAGGTGAGCAAGGTACCAAGTGGGTGCTAGGTGGTTAGGGCACAAGGTAATTAGGACACCAATGGGAAGGCTGTCAGGGCACGAGTTGCCAAGTCAATGATGGATACTTTTAGCAGAGGTCAGGGTAACAGGAGCTATCCTGTGTGTGTGTGTGATAGCAGCAGGAATAGGCCATTCAGCCCCTCAAGCAGCCACACATCTAAAATCAATAAAACACCTAAATCCCTTTCAGTCTCTCTCGCTGTCTTTCCTTCCTGAACTGAAGCGACTGAAAATTGCATCATCACTGCTCTCCATTCACCATTTTCCTGTAAAAGACTCTCTCGGCAAACTTTCTTGCTGGAAGGGGAACACCATATTCAGAGGCACTGCAAGGGGGAATACTCAACAAATGCATGAAAGACTGAGAATCAGGGTATCCACAACTTCTGCAAACGATCAGAGGAGTTGAAAGAAATCCAAAAGGAAACAACCCATTGATATCTGTGATCCAACCTGGTGCTAGAACTGTGCATCACTGATAATTTCCCTTTCCCCACCAATAATACTTGTGTCCTACCTCGCCTCTTTGTGTATCTGTATGTGTATGGGAACAATAAAAGGAGCAGAGTTTAAATTGTAGAATTATACGTTAGCAATTAATGGTTCTTTTTTGCCATTGGATTAAAACAGTTTGATTAGTAGTTATTTTCTTACGTTGAAAAATAGGATATTTTTTAAAATAAAATGAATTAAACAATTAGGTCAATTTTGTTGTTTAATCAAACTTTCATATTTATGACAACTCCCAGTAATAGTGAGACTTGATTTGTAAAGCACCAATTTGGTGAGCTGTGATAAAGTTTCGTGGCTCTTGGCCAGGATTTTGGAACAAAGACAACATAGGATTCGATGTGGAGTAATAAAGGATAAACACCAGGCTTTGAACTGAAAAAGGTGGCATTAGAAGCTGCTTATTCCAAACTGTAGCTGGAATTGCTTTCCCTGATGGACTTTTAAAATGATAACAAAATTGAATCGACAAGTAATTTAGAGACAGAATTGCCTATCAGAGCCAAGAAGGCAAGAATAATTGAAAGATTTGCACGAGAGAAACCAGAGAGACCAGGCTCTCCAAGTAACGAGACATCTGAATCATGTCAAGTTGAACTGATAATGGTTTGAACGTGAGGAAAAATTAAAGCAGCTTGAAATGGAAAAGAAAATAAAGAAGCTAGAGATATCAGAAGATCAGGAAAGCAGGATAAAAAGAGAACCAGAACTTAAAAGACTCGAGCTTGAAACAAGGAAGAGAGAATGAATGTTTCAGGAAAAAAATGAGCAATACTGGTGGTAAAGTGATGAAGTTAACAGGGTTGACTTGTCACCCAGGGAGGGGGAGTTAAAATAGTTGGCAACCAGAAGGTGTTGTCATTTGTCACATACAGAGCACAGATGCTGTACAAAACAGTCTCCGAGCCTCCACTTGGTCTCACCGATGTAGAGGGGGCCACATCAGGATGGACATGTCACCGAGGGAGTGACATCTATGTCAAGCCCACCGACTCCCACAGCTACCTAGACTACACCTCATCTCAACCACCTTCCTTCAAGAACGCGATCTCCTACTCCCAATTCCTCCGCCTCTGCTCCCAAGTTGGGGCATTCCACTCCCGCATATCCCAGATGCCTTCTTATTTCCAGGAACATAACTTCGTCCCTCCAGTGATCAAAAATGCCTTCAACCATATCTCTCATGTTTTCCGCACTTCAGCCCTCACATCCCCTCCCCCAATAAAATTAAGACAGAATCCCCCTTGTCCTCACATATCACCCCACACAAGCGTATCATTCTCTGCCACTTCTGCCACCTACAATCTGACCCCACAACTAAAGATATATTTCCCTCCCCACCCCTATCTGCCTTTTGTAGGGACCGCTCTCTCCATGATTCCCTCGTCCGCTCCACTCTCCCTACCAACCCCACCACCTCCGGCACTGCAACCACAGGAAGTGCTAAGCCTGTCCCTACACCTTCCCCCTCAATTCCATTCAAAGCACCAAACAAACCTTCCGCATTAGACATAGGTTCACCTGCACATCCGTCAACTTGGTCTACTGCATCTGCTGCTCCTGACGTGGCCTCCTCTACATCGGTGAGACCAAGCGGAGACTCAGACCGTTTTTGTAGAGCATCTGTGCTCTGTATGCGACAAGCGACAAAAGACAACACCTTCCGGTTGCCAACCATTTTAACTCCCCCTCCCTGGGTGAAAAGTTCATCTTGATGCCACCCAAAAACTGAAGGAGCAGCACCTCATATTCCGCCTCGGGAGTCTACGGGCCAATGGCCTAAACATGGGTTTCACCAGTTTTAAAATCTCTCCACCCCCGGCCTCATCCCGTGATTAATCCTCCCTCTCATCCCTGCCTCCTTGATCTGATACAACCTGTCAATCTTCTCTCCCACCTATCCACCCTTCCAACTTTACAAACGAATCCCCACCACTCCCTACCTGCACTCACCTATCACCATCCCACCCACCTTCCCCAGAGTTCTGAGCTCCCTTCCTCCTCCCATTTCTGAAGAAGGGTCCCGACCCGAAACGTCAACTTTCCTGCTTCTCTGAAGCTTCCTGGCCTGCTGTGTTCCTCCAGCCCCACATTGTGTTATCTCAGTCTGGGGCAATTGTTCAACCTGGAATTCCAATTTACACCTCCATGCTAAAGAACAATCGATGAAACCTTAAAAATCAAAAGAACAATGGATACTGTAAATCAGGAACAAAAACAAAGTTGCTGGAAAAGCTCAGCAGGTCTGGCAGCACCTGTGAAGGGAAAAAAGAGTTAATGTTTCGGGTCCAATGACCCTTCTTCAGAACTGAACTAAATCTATTATTCGAGACCAGAGCTATTTTTTACACCTCGGGCTACAAATCATAGACAGTAAGGGACCTACACAGATACCAAACCTTCAACTTCAATCAGAATCCATTCACAGAGACACTGGACGTTCAAAGTCAATCAAATGCACTCACGAGATAACAAGCATGGGGCTGGATGAACACAGCAGGTCAAGCAGCATCATAGGAGCAGGAAAACATGACGTTTCGGGCCTAAACCCTTCATCAGAAATGGGGGAGGGGAAGAGGGTTCTGAAATAAATAGGGAGAGAGGGGGAGGCGGATAGAGGATGGATAGAGGAGAGGATAGGTGGAGACGAGGCAGACAAGTCGAAGAGGCGGGGATGGAGCCAGTAAAGGTGAGTGTAGGTAGGGGTGTAGGGAGGAGATAGGTCAGTCCAGGGAGGACGGACAGGTCAAGGGGGTGGGATGATGTTAGTAGATAGGAGATGGGGGTGTGGCTTGAGGTGAGAGGAATAACAGGTTAGGGAGGTGGAGATGAGCTGCGCTGGTTTTGGGATGCGGTTGAGGGAGGGGAGATTTTGAAGCTTGTGAAATCCACATTGATGCCATTGGGCTGCAGGGTTCCCAGGCTGAATAATGTGGATTTCAGAAGCTTCAAAATCTTCCCTCCCCCAACCGCATCCCAAAACCAGCCCAGCTCATCTCCACCTC